>OY757010.1:127245456-127954073 GCA_963580285.1 Lucinisca nassula | reverse complement strand
TTCAGAAATCTTCTTCTTGGAAAGCACAGGGCCCAGAGCTTAGATATTTAGCATGTAGCAACGGCAAGTGGTCACCTACCTAATTCCTGCCAATCATGCCCCTGGGATCCAAACAAGCCACGCCCCAGGGCCCTTTAGCTCCTATAGACTCATAATGGAAAAAAGCTTCAAAATTCTTCTTCTCTGAAACCACAGGGCCCAGAGCTGAGGTATTTGGCATGTAGCAACAGCAAGTGGTCACCTACATAAATCCTGCCAATCATGCCCTGAGGGTCCAAATGGGCCACGCGCCGGGGCCCCTTAGCTCCCATAGACTCATAATGGTATAAAAAATCTTCAAAAATCTTCTTCTCTGAAACCACAGGGCCCAGAGCTTAGATATTTAGCATGTAGCAATGGCAAGTGGTCACCTACATATCTCCTGCCAATCATGCCCTGGGTTCCACATGGGCCACGCCCCGGGGCCCCTTTGCTCCCATAGGCTCATAATGGAAAAAAAAAGCTTAAAAAATCTTCTTCTCTGAAACAACAGCGCCCAGAGCTTAGATATTTGGCATGTAGCAACGACAAGTGGTCACCTACATAATTTCTGCCAATCATGCCCCTGGGGTCCAAAAGGGCCACGCCCCGGGGCCCCTTAGCTCCTATAGACTCATAATGGAAAAAAGCTTAAAAATCTTCTTCTCTGAAACCACAGGGCCCGGAGCTTAGATATTTAGCATGTTGCAATGGCAAGTGGTCACCTACATAAATCCTGCCAATCATGCCCGTGGGGTCCAAATTGGCCACGTCCCGGGGCCCCTAAGCTCCAATAGACTCATAATGGAAATAAGCTTCAAAAATCTTATTCTCTGAAACCACAGGGCCCAGAGCTGAGATATTTTAGTTGGCCATCCAATTCCCAAAAAGACTGATATTTTTACTTTTGATGGCAAAATTGAGTAGAGTATGGCACCCATGCTAAATGTAATCCTTGATGTGTGTCAACACTCATAGGGGTGGATGCCACGTATGGAAATGCGTCTGAGGCTCAGAAGTAGGTCAAAGGTCAAATGAGTGCAAAATAGACATAAAACTACTTAAAACTCTCTTTTAACACATACTCGGGGAAAATGTTTGCTTAAAATCACCGTAAACTATTTAGGTGCAGTGAACAATGGAAAATTATTTTAAATGTACCCTCAAAGTATGTCAGTCTTATAGGTCAGGGGTCATTTAAGTGCAAAACTCGTGAAAAATGGATGTTTTCTAATCAAATTTTGTCATATTTAGCATGCATATGTTGATGACCAGTATTTATTATCAAAATATTAAAAATACATTTGTTACATGTATTTGATTAGAAAATCTGCTTGTTTACATGGATATGGGCTAAATGGAATAAAAAGGGATACTAATGTTACAGATGCGAATCATTGATGATCCCCGATATCGATTTAGCACTGGATTCTTTCTTTGTGACTTTGTTACTGTTACATCTTACAATCATCTAATATTTAATAAACCACCAAAATATCTAGAAGTCGAGATATGAAGTTAAAATGGCTTGTTATTTAGATAAGTTGTGGGTATTCCGATGGGTACTAATTGCGCACTACTTGTTGCTGATCTGTTTTTTTTCTGTTATGAGAGAGCTTCATGATGTCCCTTTCTGCTGAAAACCAGTCTGAAATCATTGAAGTTTTTAGCTCCACCTCTAGATATTTGGATGATTTATTAAATATTGACAATACCTATTTCGATGGTTTGATCAGTCAAATTTACACCCCAGAACTTCAGTTAAATAAAGCAAATTCATCTGATACCGAGGCCCCGTTTTTTGGATTTACATCCATCTACTGTCGATGGGTTTGTTTCTTGCAAAATTTATGATAAACGCTATGATTTTGATTTTGAGATTGTAAATTTTCCTTTTATGGATGGTGATGTTCCTCGTTTGCCATCCTATGGCGTTTATATTTCGCATTTAATTCGATTTGTCAGAGTGTGTAGTCATGTAACTGACTTCAACACTCATAATAAATTGTTAACGGCTAAACTTATTAATCAGCGTTATCAGTACCATAAACTACGCAAACCCTTTTCAAAATTTTGCAGATGTTATTCTGATTTAATTTCAAAATTCAATATTGGACTTAAATCTCTTCTACAACAAGGTCTATCGGAACCCGAATTTTATGGTGACTTAGTATATAAATTCAGAAAAATATATAACCGCAACGACATCAACACCAAATTTCGTAAAATCATTCTTCGATATAAAAAGATTGGGTACAACATAAATGTTATACGACAGACTGCATGCATGGTAGTTAACCCAATCACTGTTGACAACTTTGCTTCCCTCTTTAATTGTACGCCGGTGGGTCAGGCCTCAGATTCTATGACGGTTCCAGCGTAAAGGCTTATGTTGGTTGGTACCTGATGCTCTGTATCTGGTTGGCCCCATCGGAGTCTAACTGTTGGTTTTCTTTTGCTTCAGCATTTCAGTGATTTCTTGCTGTTGAGTCATCACCGTTGTTTCATCTCTGTGGTTGTTTGATTTTTGTGTTCACGGAGATTTTGCACTGATGAGTAAGGAGGCCTTCATGTGGACTGAACAAATTATTTGTCTTAATCGCGATGGAAGTAAGGGCGAGGATTGTGCCCACGTAAAATCGATTTAAGCCCCCAAGTGGAATTCGTTTCCGCTGACCGTTCCAAGGCGGTTCTTCTGTCGTGGTTTATTTTTGTTATGGTTTGTCTTTGGATGTTTGTGTCGCTTATATTATTTTATTTTGGGTAGCTTTTTGTCCATTTTGTGGGAAAGTAACTGTCCTTTTGGCTTTCCGCTATTGATGTTTCTATTAGGGTCTGTTGTTTCATGTTTGTGTTTTTATTTCCCTTTGGTGTCTCAGATGGGAGCTGTGGGTTAATTGTATCGATTCCTGATAATTGCCTAATCTTCTATTTTGTTATTTATATATAAGACTATGTCTATCATTTCAGATTATGCGGAAGAAAGCTTGTATGAGTGATATCGGAGAAACCCCTATTTGGTTTGCAGTACATAGACTTATCAAAGTTGAAGTAAATCAGTAATTCATATGGGCGCAAACGCGAATACATATTAGCTGTTACCCTACATTGTAGTGATCTAAAAGACTCTTAAAATGAAGTGGCATCTTGTCAAATACAACTTTGCATACTGTTAAACACTTACATTAAGCGGCAGCAAATTTTGTGGCTTTTTATGGGTAGACCTTTTCGCGGATTTATATTTTGTCGGATTTTCGATTTCCGAAGAAAAAAAATCGGTCGACACTCCAAAAGCCGTGTAAGATGACAAAAAATCATTGGAGTTGATCATTAACAGCGTCATACAAAAACTGTAGTAATTAAACTCCGTTCAGAAAACCTGAATCATCGATTTTTTCGTTTCTTCTATTTAAAGTAGATGTAAAACAAAGATCAGGAATCGATACAATTAACTTACTCCACCCATCAAAGACACCAAAGGGAAAGAAACACAAACATTAAGCGACCAGACCATAATGGAAACCTAAACAAAGGAAGGCCATAAGGACAGTTACTTTCCCACAAAATGGCCATATGGCCATCCAAAATAAAAAGACACAAGTGATACACACATATAGTCGTATGCCTGTGACAGTCAGGAAAGGCTGTGATTATTTGGAGAAAATTGCAAAACAAAGAAATGAGAGCACAGACTAAGATTGTCAGGTAAAATAATAAATATTCAAATCCATGTGACGCACTTTATAAATAGATATGCAAGTGTGACACACCTTACATTCGAATGGCTAGATAGAGACACACTAGGAACGGGGAAGCACTACCGCGATGTGCAGTCAAGAGTCGTCAAAAAGAATTATACCAATATCAGATGTGGTGTCACAGCTAATGATTTTCCATGGGGTGATCGTGCAAATAAAACAGACGCCCTTGTAATGTATAAAGAGCAGTAACCACTTCTATATATGGTTTAAAAGGGTGTGTCGAACCTGTCATAATGTCTTAGTCTGTGAAAGAAAATATAGATTTTGCAATTTTCTCAATATAATCACAGCATTTCCTAGCTGTCGCAGAGGCATACGACTTGCTGGAGAAATCGGCGGAGGGTCAGGTCTAAAACTTTCTCATAGTGACGTATGGGCTAAAATGAGTATTAAAAGGAAAAAACGAAAAAATCGATGATTTAGATTTTCTGAACGGAGTTTAGTTAATTTTTTTTTGTTCACCGCATGATTAACCCAATACGCTACCTTGATAATCCGAATGTCTGTCTGGGGGTATGTCACTTTCCTCTTATCTGATTGGTTTACCCATCCTATTGAGCTCACAGTTAAAGCCATCCATCAATTACCAATTATATCCACAATTTTGACAATAACTCTCAAGGTGTGTTTGTTTTGATTCAGCCGTTTTGAGCTGTCTTATGACTAGAACATTGTCTTTTTTTATTTCGACTTCTAAAGAAGTAAATACATTTTTTCTTTTGTCACCGATGATGCCTTTGACCTACTGACACATTATAATTGTGATGTAGAATAAAGTTTCTTCTCTTGCATTCTTTGATCTTTATTGACAGATTTTCCTTTGGCATTTTTTTTTCTTGACTGCAAACAGCGCCAAAATAAAATGACCGCCAAATATAAGTGTTTTACAGTAGCTGCACGTGACCTTTGATGATGACACACTGGTGTTATTATTAGATACGAGATATCTTCATCACATTCTATATCCTTGATATACCATTGTGATGTATAGTAAATAACTCGGAAGACGATTTGAAATGTTACTTATAATAATGGATGGCATGTGAATAAACAAGTTGAACGTATTTTGCAAAATAAACATATTTTGCCAAATGTGTACTTAAATGACCTTTGACCTAAGGCCGATTAGCTTGGCCATTATGCTGTTTGTATAATGTGTGGGTTTTGTGCTTCCTAGATAAGGAAATGGCAACTCATCTGGCTTTGTTTCAGTTGACATACTAGATAACCCTTTGTACAATAAATATTGATGCATATTTAAAAACAAAATGTACTTAAATGACCTTTGACCCTGGCCAAATCTATGATACAACTTCTTTTCTCACATATGATGCCTAAACAATATGTCCTAAGTACATTGCTGGTGTTTTGATTAACTTTATTTGGTCTGCTTAGATAGAGAGTGGGTACAAATACCAGCATGTACAAATTTTATTGTATTTTTGCACTCATTTGACCTTTGACCTAATTCTGAGGCTCAGGGGCAGTTTCAGAAGTGGCATCCATCCCTATCACTTTTGCATCACACTAAAGAACACTATAAGCATGGATGCCATACTCTACTCAATTTTGCCATCAGAAGTATTTTTTCGTGGTTTGGATGGCCAACTATTTGGCATGTAGCAACGGCAAGTGGTCACCTACATAATTCCTGCCAATCATGCCCCTGGGGTCCAAATTGGCCACATCCCTGGGCCCCTTAGCTCCCATAGACTTATAATGGAAAAAAGCTTCAACAATCTTCTTCTCTGAAACCAAAGCGCCCAGAGCTTAGATATTTAGCATGTAGCAACGGCCAGTGGTAACCTACATAATTCCTGTCAATCATGCCCCTGGGGTCCAAAAGGGCCACGCCCCGGGGCCCCTTAGCTCCTATAGACTCATAATGGAAAAAAGCTTAAAAATCTTCTTCTCTGAAACCACAGGGCCCAGAGCTTAGATATTTAGCATGTTGCAATGGCAAGTGGTCACCTACATAAATCCTGCCAATCATGCCCGTGGGGTCCAAATGGGCCACGCCCCGGTGCCCCTTAGCTCCCATAGACTCATAATGGAAAAAAGCTTCAAAAATCTTCTTCTCTGAAACCGCAGGGCCCAGAGCTTAGATATTTAGCATGTAGCAACGGCCAGTGGTCACCTACATAATTCCTGCCAATCATGGCCCTGGGTTCCAAATGGGGGACGCCCCTGGCCCCTTTGCTCCAATAGACTCATAATGGAACAAAAAGCTTAAAAAATCTTCTTCTTGGAAACCACAGGGCCCAGACCTTAGATATTTAGCATGTAGCAACGACAAGTGGTCACCTACCTAATTCCTGCCAATCATGCCCCTGGGGTCCAAACGAGCCATGCCCCGGGGCCCTTTAGCTCCTATAGACTCATAATGGAAAAAAGCTTCAAAATTCTTCTTCTCTGAAACCACAGGGCCAAGAGCTGAGGTATTTGGCATGTAGCAACAGCAAGTGGTCACCTACATAAATCCTGCCAATCATGCCCCTAGGGTCCAAATGGGCCACGCCCCGGGGCCCCTTAGCTCCAATAGACTCATAATGGAAAAAAAAGCTTCAAAAATCTTCATCTCTGAAACCACAGGGCCCAGAGTTTAGATATTTAGCATGTAGCAACGACAATTGGTCACCTACATAATTCCTGCCAATCATGCCCCTGGGTTCCAAATGGGCCACGCGCCGGGGCCCCTTTGCTCCCATAGACTCATTATGGAAAAAAGCTTAAAAAATCTTCTTCTCTGAAACCACAGCGCCCAGAGCTTAGATATTTAGCACGTAGCAACGGTAAGTGGTCACCTACATAATTCCTGCCAATCATGCCCCTGGGGTCCAAAAGGGCCACGCCTCGGGGGCCCCTTAGCTCCTATAGACTCATAATGGAAAAAAAAGCTTCAAAAATCTTCTTCTCTGAAACCACAGGGCCCAGAGCTTAGATATTTAGCATGTAGCAATGGCAATTGGTCACCTACATAAATCCTGCCAATCATGACCGTGGGGTCCAAATGGGCCACGCCCCGGGGCCCCTTAGCTCCCATAGACTCATAATGGAAAAAAGCTTAAAAAATCTTCTTCTCTGAAACCACAGGGCCCAGAGCTCAGATATTTAGCATGTAGCAATGACAAGTGGTCACCTACATAAATCCTGCCAATCATGCCCCTTGGGGGTCCAAATGGGCCACACCCCGGGACCCCCTTAGCTCACATAGACCAAGAATGGAAAAAAAAAACTTCAAAAATCTTCTTCCCTGAAACCACAGGGCCCAGAGCTTAGATATTTAGCATCTTGCAATGGAAAGTGGTCACCTTCATATTTCCTGCTAATCATGCCCCTGGGGTCCAAATGGGCCACGCCCGGGGCCCCTTTGCTCCCATAGACTCATAATGGAAAAAAGCTTCAAAAATCTTCTTCTCAGAAACTGTGAAGCACAGAACTTAGATATTTAGTATCTAGCAACATAAAATAGCCAGCTACATAAATCCTGCTAACCCTGCCCCTGGGGTCAAAATTGGACAGGCCTGAGGTCATCACCTCCAATAGACTTATAATGGAAAAAAAACTTAAAAATCTTCTATGAAATCATAAGGCCCAGAGCTTAGATTTTTTGTATGTAGCAACGTCAAGTGGCCACCTACATAAATCCTGCCAGTTATGCCCGTGGAATCCAAATTGGCCCCACCCCAGGGCTCTTTAGCTTCCATAGACTAACAATTGGAGAACCTTCAAAAATCTTCTCTGAAACCACAGGGCCCTTATAATGAAAAAAGCAACTTAAAATGGGGAAAAAATCTTAAAAAATCTTCTTCTCTGAAACCATAAGTCCCAGAGCTTAGGTATTTAGCATGTAGCAATGTCAAGTGGTCACCTACATGAATCCTGCCAATCATGCCCCTGGGGTCCAAATCCTGTGGCCCCTCAACTCCAACAAACTTATAATGGAAAAAGCTTCAAACATCTTCTATGAAACCATGAAGTACAGACCTTAGATATTTAGTATATAGCAACACAAAATGGTTGCCTACATAAATATGTTCTATAAAAGGGTTATCCTTTGGAAGCAAGGAATACACCACAGAACTGAAATATATGGAGTGTACATGTTTTCTGGGCCAGACTAGCTAGTTTCGGCCAATTAGGCCTCATCAGTGACCCTCAGATATTTTCATAATTCCACAATGGAATCAATGATCCCAAAGGACAAGAAAATATAATCTACACTGTGCCCTTTGGGACAAAATTGGCCAAGCCCCAGGGCTCATTAGCTCCTATAGACTTATACTGGAAAATATTTAGAAAAATCTTTTTCTCCAAAACCATGAGACACAGATTTTGTTTGATTTGAGGTTTTACATCCCCGTCAACACTGTATAGGTCATTTTGGAGATGTCTCTTCCAATAGCCCTGTCGCCCAATGAAACCAGTAGGGTTTATAAGCTTAGACACCGCTTTGCCTGAGCTTAGATATTTAGTATGTAGCAATGTCAAGTGGTCTCCTACACTAATGATTTTCTGGTACACAGGTGAGCGATATAGGGCTATTGGGCCCTCTTGTTAATTTCAATAAACTTGTTTCAGATCTTGATATTGATACTAATACTCCTGATTCATGTGATTGTAAAAACTCAAAGTATTGCTATCCTGCGGCTGGTCATGTAATTACTGGCAATTTGAAAATTATTCCTGATTCTAGGATAAGGAATATAATTTCTAAAGGACCGAAATATCGGTTTCCTTCTACAATTGATTTCAGTAAATGTAGAGATGAAATCGCTGCTTCCTTGAATGAATTCGGTAATCGATGGTGTAAGCGAGAGTATGTTGAGCATAAAGCCCTTAAGGACTGGAAACTTAGCATTTTAAAACTAGTGAATAAACGCATTTCTTTCTATTCTCAAAATACTAACTTATTACCTCCTAAGCCCAAGACGTCTTTCCGTCATCTTAAACTAGGTATTCAAGAATTTCATAAGAAATTTGTTTTGGCCCCTGCAGACAAGGCCGCTAACAACGTCGTTGTTGTGTGACGGCTCCACTATGTTAACACGCTTAAGCAGGAGCTTGGTGGTACTAAGGCCTATGAACTTCAGCCTTTAGCTGAAGAGAGAGCTATAGTAGATAAACATGTTTGTCATTCAGCCACCAAATTTGCTGTGTGTGTTAACGAAGGCCAAGACAAGCTTCCTACGCTATACTGGTTACCAAAACTTCATAAAAGACTTTACAAAGCACGGTTTATTGCAAATTCTAGCTCTTGCACTACCACTGAACTTTCTAAATTATTAACTTCCTGTCTTACTGCTATTAAAACGCATGTGATTAAATATTGTGATAAAGTTTTCGAAAAATCAGGAAGAAATCTGTTTTGGTCTATAAAATATTCGAATGAGGTTTTAAATAAATTGAAATCCAGACATTTTCGTGCTTCAAGTCTGTCTACTTACGATTTTTCCACTCTTTACACTACACTTCCTCATAATCTTATAAAAGAAAAGCTTAATGATTTAATTGAATGGGCTTTTCACAGAGAAGATTCTCTCTATCTTGCATGTAATGTCAGAAATGCATTTTTCACTTCTAAAGAGCATAAGAATTATACACTTTGGTCATGTCAGAAATAGTGTGATGCCCTCACCTTTCTACTTGACAATATTTATATTAGATTCGGTACTAAGTTATTTAGACAAATTGTGGGTATTCCGATGGGTACTAATTGCGCACCTCTTGTGGCTGATCTGTTCTTGTATTGTTATGAAAGAGACTTGCTGTTGTCGCTTTCCATTGATAACCAATCTGAAATTATTGAGGCTTTTAGCTCCACCTCTAGATATTTAGATGATTTATTAAATATTGATAATACCTATTTCGATGGTTTGATCAGTCAGATTTACCCCCCAGCATTTCAGTTTTAATAAAGCAAATTCTTCTGATACCGAGGCCCCGTTTTTGGATTTACATCTATCTATTGTAGATGGATTTGTTTCGTGCAAAATTTATGATAAACGCGATGACTTTGATTTTGAGATTGTAAATTTTCCTTTTTTGGATGGTGATGTTCCTCGTGCTCCATCCTATGGCGTTTATATTTCGCAGTTAATTCGATTTGCTAGAGTGTGTAGTCATGTAACTGACTTCAACACTCGTAATAAATTATTACTCCTTAATCAGGGTTATCGGTACCATAAACTACGCAAAGCCTTTTCAAAATTTTATAGACGCCATTCTGATTTAATTTCAAAATTCAATATTGGACTTAAATCTCTTCTGCAACAAGGTCTATCGGAACCCGAATTTTATGGTGACTTAGTATATAAATTCAAAAAAAATATATAACCGCAATGACTTCAGCACCCAATTTCGTAAAATCATTATTCAATATAAAAAGATTGGGTACAATATGGATGTTATACGACAGACTGCATGCATGGTAGTTAACCCAATCACGGTTGGCAACTTTGCTTCCCTCTTTAATTGCACGCCCGTGGGTCAGGCCTCAGATTCTATGACGGCTCCAACGTAAAGGCTTATTGAGAATTAGAGAGATCTAATTCAAGGTAATGTTGGTTGGTGCCTGATGCTTTGTCTCTGGTCGGGCCCATCGGAGTCTAACTGTTGGTTTTCTTTTGCTCCAGCATTTCAGTGGTTTCTTGCTGTCGGGTCCTCACCGTTGTCTCACCTCTGTGGTTCTTTGATTTTTAGTGTTCACGGAGATGTTGCATTGATGAGTTAGGGGGCCTTCATGCGGACTGAACAAATTATTTGTCAAAATCGCGACGGAAGTAAGGGCGAGGATTGTGGCCACGTAAAATCGATTTAAGCCCCCCAGTGGAAATCATTCCACTGACCGTTCCAAGGCGGTTCTTCTGTGGCGGTTTATTTATGGTGTTGTTTGTTACTAACTGTGTGTATCACTTGTGTCTTTTTATTTTGGATGGCCATATGGCCATTTTGTGGGAAAGTAACTGTCCTTATGGCCTTCCTTTGTTTAGGTTTCCATTATGGTCTGGTCGCTTAATGTTTGTGTTTCTTTCCCTTTGGTGTCTTTGATGGGTGGAGTAAGTTAATTGTATCGATTCCTGATCTTTGTTTTATTAGCTCACCTGTCACGTAGTGACAAGGTGAGCTTTTGTGATCACTTTTTGTCCGTCGTCCGTCGTGCGACCGTCCGTGCGTCCGTAAACAATTTCAAATAAGTATATCTCTAATACCCCATGGTCAATCTTGATCAAATTTCATGAGAAGCATCATCAGGTAGGGGGAAAGGCTGCATAAGGTTTTTGGGCTGATCAGATTGGAATTCTGGTTGCCATGGCAACATATAGCTCCCATAGACTTACAATGGAAAAAAATTAAAATATCTTCTTCTCTGAAACCACAGGGCCCAGAGCTTAGATATTTACCATGTATTAACGGCCAGTGGTCACCTACATAACTCCTGCCATTCATGCCCCTGGGGTTCAAATTGGCCATGCCCCGGGGCCCCTTTGCTCCCATAGACTCATAATGGAACAAAAAGCTTCAAAAATCTTCTTCTCGGAAACCACAGGGCCCAGAGCTTAGATATTTAGCATGTAGCAATGGCAAGTGGTCACCTACATAATTCCTGCCAATCATGCCCCTGGGGTCCAAAAGGGCCACGCCTCGGGGCCCTTTAGCTCCTATAGACTCATAATGGAAAAAAGCTTCAAAAAGCTTCTTCTCTGAAACCACAGGGCCCAGAGCTGAGGTATTTGGCATGTAGCAACGGAAAGTGGTCACCTACATAATTCCTGCCAATCATGCCCCTGGGGTCCAAATTGGCCACACCCCGGGGCCCCTTAGCTCCCAAAGACTCATAATGAAAAATAGCTTCAAAAATCTTCTTCTCTGAAACCACAGGGCCCAGAGCTTAGATATTTAGCATGTAGCAACTGCCAGTGGTCTCCTACATAATTCCTGCCAATCATGCCTCTGGGTTCCAAATGGGCAACGCCCCGGGGCCCCTTCGCTCCCATAGACTCATAATGGAACAAAAAGCTTCAAAAATCTTCTTCTCTGAAACCACAGGGCCCAAAGCTTAGATATTTAGCAGGTAGCAACGGCAAGTGGTCACCTGTATAATTCCTGCCAATCTTGCCCCTGGGGTCCAAACGGGCCACGCCCCGGGGCCCTTTAGCTCCTATAGACTCATAATGGAAAAAAGCTTCGAAAATCTTCTTCTCTGAAACCACAGGGCCCAGAGCTTAGATATTTGGCATGTAGCAACGGAAAGTGGTCACCTACATAATTCCTGCCAATCATGCCCCTGGGGTCCAAATTGGCCACAATTCGGGGCCCCTTAGCTCCCAAAGACTCATAATGAAAAAAAAAAGCATCAAAAATCTTCTTCTCTGAAACCACAGGGCCCAGAGCTTAGATATTTAGCATGTAGCAACTGCCAGTGGTCACCTACATAATTCCTGCCAATCATGCCCCTGGGTTCCAAATGGGCGACGCCCCGGGGCCCCTTCGCTCCAATAGACTCATAATGGAAGAAAAAGCTTCAAAAATCTTCTTCTCGGAAACCACAGGGCCCAGAGCTTAGATATTTAGCAGGTAGCAACGGCAAGTGGTCACCTATATAATTCCTGCCAATCTTGCCCCTGGGGTCCAAACGGGCCACGCTTCGGGATCCTTTAGCTCCTATAGACTCATAATGGAAAAAAGCTTCAAAAATCTTCTTCTCTGAAACCACAGGGCCAAGAGCTGAGGTATTTGACATGTAGCAACAGCAAGTGGTCACCTACATAAATCCTGCCAATCATGCCCCTAGGGTCCAAATGGACGACGCCCCAGGGACCCTTAGCTCACATAGACTCATACTGGAAAAAAAAAGCTTCAAAAATCTTCTTTTCAGAAACCAAAGGGCCCAGAGCTTAGATATTTAGCATGTAGCAACAGCAAGTGGTAACCTACATAATTCCTGCCAATAATGCCCCTGGGGTCCAAACGGGCCACGCCCCGGGGCCCTTGAGCTCCTATAGACTCATAATGGAAGAAAAGCTTCAAAAATCTTCTTCTCTGAAACCACAGGGCCCAGAGCTGAGATAATTGGCATGTAGCAATGGCAAGTGGTCACCTACATTATTCCTGCCAATCATGCCCCTGGGGTCCAAATTGGCCACAACCCGGGGCCCCTTAGCTCCCAGAGACGCATGATGGAAAAAAAAGCTTCAAAAATCTTCTCTGAAACCACAGGGCCCATAGCTTAGATATTTAGCATGTAGCAACGGCCAGTGGTCACCTACATAATTCCTGCCAATCATGCCCCTGGGTTCCAAATGGGCGACGCCCTGGGGCCCCTTCGCTCCAATAGACTCATAATGGAACAAAAAGCTTCAAAAATCTTCTTCTCGGAAACCACAGGGCCCAGAGCTTAGATATTTAGCAGGTAGCAACATCAAGTGGTCACCTATATAATTCCTGCCAATCTTGCCCCTTGGGTCCAAACGGGCCACGCGTCGGGACCCTTTAGCTCCTATAGACTCATAATGGAAAAAAGCTTCAAAAATCTTCTTCTCTGAAACCACAGGGCCAAGAGCTGAGGTATTTGGCATGTAGCAACAGCAAGTGGTGACCTACATAAATCCTGCCAATCATGCCCCTAGGGTCCAAAGGGGCGACGCCCCAGGGACCCTTAGCTCACATAGACTCATAATGGAAAAAAAAGCTTCAAAAATCTTCTTTTCAGAAACCACAGGGCCCAGAGCTTAGATATTTAGCATGTAGCAACAGCAAGTGGTCACCTACATAATTCCTGCCAATGATGCCCTTGGGGTCCAAACGGGCCACGCCCCGGGGCCCTTGAGCTCCTATAGACTCATAATGGAAAAAGCTTCAAAAAGCTTCTTCTCTGAAACCACAGGGCCCAGAGCTGAGATATTTGGCATGTAGCAACGGAAAGTGGTCACCTACATAATTCCTGCCAATCATGCCCCTGGGGTCCAAATTGGCCACACCCCGGGGCCCCTTAGCTCCCAAAGACTCATAATGAAAAATAGCTTCAAAAATCTTCTTCTCTGAAACCACAGGGCCCAGAGCTTAGATATTTAGCATGTAGCAACTGCCAGTGGTCTCCTACATTATTCCTGCCAATCATGCCCCTGGGGTCCAAATTGGCCACACCCCGGGGCCCCTTAGCTCCCAGAGACGCATGATGGAAAAAAAAGCTTCAAAAATCTTCTTCTCTGAAACCACAGGGCCCATAGCTTAGATATTTAGCATGTAGCAACGGCCAGTGGTCACCTACATAATTCCTGCCAATCATGCCCCTGGGTTCCAAATGGGCGACGCCCTGGGGCCCCTTCGCTCCCATAGACTCATAATGGAACAAAAATCTTCTTCTCGGGAACCACAGGGCCCAGAGCTTAGATATTTAGCATTTAGCAACGCAAGTGGTCACCTACATAATTCCTGCCAATAATGCCCCTGGGGTCCAAACGGGCCACCCCCGGGGCCCTTTAGCTCCTATAACTCATAATGGAAAAAAAGCTTCAAAAATCTTCTTCTCCGAAACCACAGGGCCCAGAGCTGAGGTATTTGGCATGTAGCAACGGCAAGTGGTCACCTACATAAATCCTGCCAATCATGCCCCTTGGGTCGAAATGGGCCACGCCCCGGGACCCTTTAGCTCACATAGACTAATAATTTTAAAAAAAAGCTTCATAAATCTACTTCTCTGAAACCATAGGGCCCAGAGTTTAGATATTTAGCATGTACCAACGGCAAGTGGTCACCTACATAATTCCTGCCAATCATGCCCCTGGGGTCCAAATGAGCCACGTGCCGGGGCCCCTTTGCTCCCATAGACTCATATTTAAAAAAGCTTAAAAAATCTTCTTCTCTGAAACCACAGCACCCAGAGCTTAGATATTAAGCAGGTAGCAACTGCAAGTGGTCACCTACATAATTCCTGCAAATCATGCCCCTGGGGTTCAAAAGGGCCATGCCCCGGGGCCCCTTAGCTCCTATAGGCTCATAGTGGAAAAAAAACCTTCAAAAATCTTCTTCTCTGAAACCACAGGGCCCAGAGCTTAGTTATTTACCATGTAGCAATGGCAAGTGGTCACCTACATAAATCCTGCCAATCATGCCGTGGGGTTCAAATGGGCCACGCTCCGGGGCCCCTTAGCTCCCATAGACTCATAATGGAAAAAGGCTTCAAAAATCTTCTTCTCTGAAAACACAGGGCCCAGAGCTTAGATATTTAGCATGTAGCAATGGCAAGTGGTCACCTACATAAATCCTGCCAATCATGCCACTGGGGGTCCAAATGGGCCACACCCTTGGACCCCCTTAGCTCCCATAGACTCATAATGGAAAAAAACTTCAAAAATCTTCTTCTCTGAAACCACAGGGCCCAGAGCTTAGATATTTAGCATGTAGCAACGGCAAGTGGTTACCTATATATTTCCTGCTAATCATGCCCCTGGGGTCCAAATGGGCCACGCCTCGGGGGCCCCTTAGCTACCATAGACTCATAATGGAAAAAAGCTTCAAAAATCTTCGTCTCAGAAACTGTGAAGCACAGAACTTAGATATTTAGTATCTAGCAACATAAAATAGCCATCCACATAAATCCTGTTAACCCTGCCCCTGGGGTCAAAATTGGCCACGCCCGAGCTCATCACCTCCAATAGACTTATAATGGGAAAAAAAAACTTAAAAAATCTTCTTCTATGAAACCATAAGGCCCAGAGCTAAGATTTTTAGTATGTAGCAATGTCAATTGGCCACCTACATAAATCCTGCCAGTTATGCCCCTCGGATCCAAATTGGCCCCACCCCAGGGTTCTTTAGCTTCCATAGACTTACAATTGGAGAAACTTCAAAAATCTTCTTCTCTGAAACCACAGGGCCCTTATAATGAAAAAAAACAAAAAAAGAAAAAAAGAAAAAAAAACTTAAAATGGGGAAAAAAATCTTCTTCTCTGAAACCATATGTCCCAGAGCTTAGGTATTTAGCATGTAGCAATGTCGAGTGGTCACCTACATGAATCCTGCCAATCATGCCCCTGGGGTCCAAATCCTGTGGCCCCTTAACTCCAACAAACTTATAATGGAAAAAGCTTCAAACATCTTCTTTGAAACCATGAAGTACAGACCTTAGAAATTTAGTATAATAGCAACACAAAATGGTCGCCTACATAAATCCTGCCAACCGTGCCCTTTGGGTCAAAATTGGCCAAGCCCCAGGGCTCATTAGCTTCTATAGACTTATACTGGAAAAAACTTAAAAAAATCTTTTTCTCCAAAACCATAAGGCACAGATTTTGTTTTTGAGGTTTTACATCCCCGACAACACTGTATAGGTCATTTTGGAGATGTCTCTTCCAATTTTGTGGGACTTTTACCAGACATTGAGATGAAATTACATCTCAAGCCCTGTCACCCAATGAAACCATTAGGGTTTATAAGCATGGACACCGCTTTGCCTGAGCTTAGATATTTAGTATGTGGCAATGTCAAGTGGTCTCCTACACTAATGATTTTCTTGTAAACAGGTGAGCGATATAGGGCCATTGGGCCCTCTTGTTTATACTTTCTATACTGTTTGCTGAAAATTCAGGAATTTAAGGGTTAAAAGAAATCATCTAAGTCCTGGTCCAGGACCATTTTCCCAGCCCATACTCAGAAACAATAGATCCACCAGTGCTCTCAGAACTTTGATTCCATTACAGATTGTGGGATGAGGACAGTTTACCATGTAGACCCAATAGGCTACGACTTGATAAAAGAGCTGCCACTGGCAAATATTCTTCTGGGAACAAAGGACAAAAATGCTAACATGATTTACAAGTATCTTTACCCTTTTGATACAGCTTCCGAAGAGCTTTTTAAGCCATACACCTCATTAGGTAAGCTCCTACGTTACTGTGAATAGCTAGTGTAATGAGCCTTTATCGCCAAATGGTTATGAGCACTGTTTCTTCAATATAAGATTTCCTATCAATATGGGTTTGAGCCTCGCATGGGTTACATGTGGAATGCCAGGTTCTGCAATGGACAGTAATGTGTGTGTGTGTTTTTTTTTTCAGATACGGTAATTCTAAAATTTCGAACACCCTAAAAATTCTGACGCTAAAAATTATTGACAAAAATTATTTCCAAACTACCTAAAAAATCTCGAACAGTGGCATTTTTACAAGACAGCAATTTCTAAAATTTTGAACACTGAATTTTCCAAAGTAACTACCACTACTGCTCATAAAAACCGTTAAAATATGTTAAAATCCTATTTAAATCTCATTAATAATGAAATTCCTGTTCAAGCCATCCATTATTTTTCCTTTGCAAAAATGAATGGATTCCAGCTAAAGCAATTAACAATTATATAAATGACCATTAATTTAGTGGAAATGGTCATTAAAAAGCAAGTCCAAGCATTTAATTGCAATTAATTTTATTGCCCTGTAAAATTTAATCACCATTAAAAAAACAATGGCCCTTTATTCTTCGTTTTGTGATGTTTTAATGACAGCTTGAATGGTCATTACAGAAAAATGATGGCTATTAAAACTATCTGTGTCTTTCACTGGCCATCAACTATATTTTCATGTTCATAAAAGACATTAGATTTTCCATTTTTAATGCTCATTAAATATACTAGCATCAAATTATTCACATTAAAAAAATGTTGACATTTTCAAGGCCATTAATTTGCGACCAGGTTGTGTTGCAAGCGAAGAATATGACCACATTGGCTAGATAGGTCAGAACTTTAAAATTTCGAACAGTGAAACTATTTGCTAGCTCAAATTTCTAAAACTTCGTTCAGCTGAAAAAATAATTATTTTATTTTGTTCGAAATATTAGGAGAATTACCCTACTCTGGGTTATTGGTCACCTCTGAGAAATGATTTGCTCGATATAAGTGAAAAAATTGAATGTGCCTTGAAACTCAGATAAAAAATACATGTAGATAGGTTGATAACATTTTTATCAATAAGATGCCAATCACAACAATTGTTGTCTGCTTTGTTTTCTGCTGGTTACATTTTTAAGTCATTGTTGCAAACAGTGTTGACCAAGATCAGACTACTCTTCTTAGAAGCAGTCTGATCAGGGTCCATACTGTTTGTCTGAATTATGCATAAATGTGGTTGCAAAGTTTGCACAAATACGCAGCAGACAACATAAACTGACCCCATTTCAGTTGCAGTTTGCAGAGAAAAACTACATCTGAAAATGTTGTCTGCTTATGTCGTCAGCTGAATGTTTTTGTTAACGTTTTAAAAAATACTATTGCCTACAGGCAAACAGTGAGGCTCCTAGAGGAGCAGTCTGACTTGGCTCCACACTGTTTGCAAAAATGACTTTTAAAGAAACCAGCAGCCGACAAAGCAGGCGTCAGTTGTTGTGATTGGCATTTATGGGTTAAGGGTGACAACTTCAGCATATATATAAGGGCAGGCTGATCTTAGATCATCTGAGTATTTGCTTTAAGCACATGTTTTTTTTCATTATAGGAATGAATTTCATTTTTGTGGATTTAATCGATGTGTAAACTCCGGCGAATCACTCGCAAACTACATGAAGCCCGACGGGCTTTATGCTAATTTTGTGAGTGATTCTCCGGAGTTTACACATCAATAAAATCCACAAAAATGATAATTCATTTATTATATAGAGGATCTTACATGAGTGTTATGTATTATTGAATTTATTAAACGAGTTGAGGAAAAGGGATAAAATGCGAGGCTTTGCCTCGCATTTTATCCCTTTTCGTTGAAGCCTCGCATTTTATCTCTTTTCCTCAACTCGTTTAATAAATTCAATAATACATGAGCACGAATGCAAGATTCTATTTATCATATGACATTTAAAACGCATTTTGTTCACGATTTACAAAAAATTTCAATATTCCGCCAATAGTAAACGCGACATCATAAAGGACATCGTACATGTAACGTTATGGGACGTATCTAGCTAATTTGCATATTTAATCAACTAGTGGATTATCGAAAATATTACATGACGTTATCATACGTCATATGATAAAATAATAAATTCCAACTTTGCCATCGAAATGTTAAAAATGCCTCAAAAATGGTAAATTTTACTATTTTTTTCGAAAACATATGAATGAACTTACCAATGGCCACGGCGGACTGATTATTCAATGAGAAACTGCCATCTTTGAAAGAAACCCAAGCAAAACAAAAATGTCAAGTCTTTAAAATCAGTTTATTTGTCTTCTAACATTTATGTTTTCAATAGTTTCTCATCTTTTAATCAAACGCTGCTGACGTAGTTTCACGAACAATGATGTAACACGCGGATTTTCTAAACATGCTCTTTGACGTAATGTTATATTACTAACAGTTGCGGTGTGAATTAATTATCAGAATCTTGCATTTATCGAAGTATAAAACTTTTATTTCAACTAATCAGATCGCTCAAAATGTACATTTAGACGGAGAATTAGAATTAGTTACACATATCATATTGTCTTAGGCCAGTCTCAGAAGCTCAGTAAAAGGTGCCTCTGGCTGGTGATATTTGTTCAAAGCATTATTAGCTTAACGAGCTCATTAGTGGTCAAATTGTTAGCTGTCCTAACAAATACAGTATCAAAAATATGGGTCATGTCAGTTCAAAATGTAGGTCAGTAGGTCAAATCATAGAAAAACCTTGTGAACACACTAGAGGCCACAGTTTTGGTTCAGTCATCTATCTTGCTCAGAATGATCTTGACAATATCTCGGTCAAGTTCGAATATGGGTCGTGTCGGGTCAAAAAGGAGGTCAGTAGGGCAAATCATAGAAAAATCTTGTGAGCACTCTATGTTAAATCATCATCAAACTTGCTCAGAATAATCATCTTGACATTATCTCACTCAAGTTCGGATATGGGTCATATGGGGTCAAAAAGTATGTCAGTAGGTCAGATCATTGAAAATCCTTGTGAGCACTCTAGAGGCCACAGTTTTAGTCCAGTCATCAATCTTGCTCCGAATGATCATCTTGAAAATATCTTCGTCAAGTTCGCATATAAGTTATGTCGGGTTAAAAAGTAGGTCAGTAGGTTAAATCATACATAAAACCTTGTGAACACTCTAGAGGCCGCAGTTTTGGTCCAATCATCATAAAAACTGCTCAGAATGATTATCCTGACAATATCATATCAGCTCAAATCATAGAAAAAACCTTGTGAACACCTAGAGGCCACAGTTTTGTTCCAGTTATCATCAAGCTTGCTCAGAATGATCATCTTGATAGTATCTGGGTCAAGATCCAATATGGGTCATGTCTGATCAAAAAGTAGGTTATTTTGTCATATCTTTTGAACCATTTGAGAAAGAGAGTTCATATGTGTCATGTAGGTTCCTTGTGACAAGGTCTTCCCACTCATACAAAGAATTGACCTGTGACCTTGACCTTACCTGTGACCTACGTTATCATAACTTTTGAACCATTTGAGATAGATCCTTCATATTTGGCATGTATGTTCCTTCCACCCATACAAAAAATTTGACCTATGTCCTTGACTTTTGACTGCCTTTGTCATAACTTTTGTAACATTTGTGATAGAGCCTTCATATTGGCATGTAGGTTCTTGTGACAAGGGCTTCATACAAAAAAATTGACCTGTGACATTGACCTGTGACCTACCTTATCATAACATTTGAACCATTTTAGATAAATCTTTCATATGTGGCATGTATGTTCCTTGTGACAAGGGATTCCCACCTATACAAAAATTTTGACCTGTGACCATGACCTTTGACCTACTTTGTCATAACTTTTGAACCATTTAAGATAGAGCCTTCATATTTGGGATATTATAGGTTCCTTGTGACAAGGGCTTCCCACTCATGCAAAAAATGACCTGTGACCTTGACCTACTTTATAATAACTTTGGAAGCGTTTGAGATAGATCCTTCATATTTGGCATGTATGTTCTTTGTGACAAGGGCTTACAACCCATACAAAAATTTTGATCTTTGTCCTTGACCTTGACCTTTGACTTACTTTGTCATAACTTTTGAACCATTCGAGATAGAGCCTTCATATTTGACCTGTGACTTGTAGGTTCCTTGTGACAAGGACTTCCCACTCATACAAAATTATTGACTTTTGACCTACTTTACGTGTATATTAACTTTTGAACCATTTGTCATAGAGCCTTGATATTTGGCATGTAAGTTCCTTGTGGCAGGCGCTTCCATCTCATACAAAAATTTTGACCTGTGACCTTGCCCTTTGGCCTACTTTGTCATAACTTTTGTACCATTTGATATAGAGCCTTTATATTTGGGATGTAGGTTCCTTGTGACAAGGGCTTCCCAATCATACTTAAATATTTTGACCTGTGACCTTGACCTCTGACTTACTTTATCATAACTTTTGAACCATTTGAGATAGAGCCTTCATATTTTGCATGTATGTTCCTTGTGACAAGGGCTTCCCACCCATACAAATTTTTGACATGCGACCTTGACCTTGGCCTACTTTTTTTAACTTATGAACCATTTGAGATAAGGTCTTCATATTTGACATGTATGTTCCTTCTGACAAGGGCTTAGCACCCATACAAAATATTTTGACCTGTGACCTTGACCTTTGACCTACTTTGTCATACTTTTGAACCATTTGAGATAGAGCCTTCATATTTGGCATGTATGTTCCTTGTGACAAGGTCTTCCCACTCATACAAAAAAATTGACCTCTGACCTTTACCAACATGATCATAACTTTTGTAGAGTTTGAGCCTTCATATTTAGCATGTAGATTTCTTGTGACAAGTCTAGCCTCCCACCAGACAGACAGACAGAAAATTTATTCACTTAAGCCTTCATTGTAACATACAAGGATTTACAGTGAACTAATACAGAATGGTAACAAGGTTGGCAAGCAATCAACAATATATATGACATGTCGGTGCATGTCATTTTGTCGAAAACCACTTGGTCTAATGTAGCTTTCGGTCGACTACAACGTTTGGTTGAAAAAATGATTAAAATGGGAAATATTTTTTTTTCAGAAATGCGACACTTGGTCGAATTGTATTTACCATGATATGGCCAATAATCTGAGCTCATTGTGACCAGTTGTTATTGGCTCAGCTGGATTTTTTTTTATAACAATAAGTCGGTCATAATATAGATGATCTTACACGAGTGGTCATTTTATATGAAATTTTTAAATGAGCCTTTGGCAAGTCTCATAAATTTTATATGAGTTGATCAAAAGTGTAAGATTCTGTTTATCATATGACCATTAAAAATTGGCTTTAGGACCCCGTAAACCCCAGTGTTCTGTATATAAAGTGCAGTTTAGAGGGTCTTCATTTCACAAACTTGTATGCCTGATGAATAGGAAATTACACAAAGCTTTTTGTTTTCATAAGTTTGTAATTGGGATTTGGAAACAGGAGTATGGCAGAAAGTTTGCCAGTTTGAAAATTTTAGAGTTTGAGGTTAGTTAATTTTGTTTTACAAGGAAAATACGACGTTTTTTTTAACAAAAAGGCTATTAGACGATTTTTTTTTTACGAAAATTCGACCAATCATTGGTTGGACGAAAAGTACCATTCAACAGAAAATACATTCACGGCAAGTTATGTAGCTCTAGCTCCATACAAAAATTTAGCTACATGCTAAATATGAAGGCTCAACCATTATGGCCCTGGATCATTCAACCCCTGCTCATGAACTCACAGACTAATACCCCTATTCAGGCAAAATATATTGCCTTAACTCTTCAGACAAAATAAGACTGGTGGGACACCTAACAATGAAATTTCCGTAAACTTGATGATTTACTTCATCAAATGACAACTTTGAATGCAGACATCCCTAACTCATTGCAGTTTTTCTTTATTTTGTATCTTGTAGGACCACAGATATCTGGTTATATTGGAGTTAAAAATGCCTTTATTGCCAGTCTTGATAAACTGGAACAGGATTTTATGTAAGCCCTTCTTCAGCCTTTCAAGCACCTTACTAAATTCTGGAGCAGACATGACATTGTAATTTTTATGCCTCTACCACAGGGCATATATACATGTCAACATAAACCTTTTTATAAGGCTATCCCTTATAACACACTTTTAGGTGTAGCTCTGTTTAAAGATGGATCAGAAAATGTGTAGATTACATTGAAAAATGACCATATATGGTCATTTTTCAATATAATCTATATATTTTTGTTTAGATGTAGAGGATATTTACTTTTTTAAGATGAATACCAAAATATTTCATTGTGTGAGTTGAAAACATCAGAATTTTCATGAGTGTGAAGTATGAGTGAAAATTCTAATGTTTTCAACTCATGAGATGAAATATTTTTGGTATTTATCAAAAAAAAAATAAAAAAGAGGAAATTTTCTTTTCATTTTATATGTGACTTTGGCAGTGTACTGTAACTGAACAGCTGTTCGGAATGTGCTTCGCACTCGTGAAAATTTTTGATGTTTTCAACACACTCTATGAAATACGTTTTCAACACATTTGATGAAATATTGCTATTTATCGAAAAAAGTAAAGTTTTAATTTTATTCGAAAAACAAACCAAAAAAGTAGTTCTGGCTGTTACTGTGAAAATAACATGGTAATATTGTTTTTCACACTGCAAAATATCATAATTTTATATTTTCACACTGTGAAAATAGCACTTTTATTTGTTTCAGATATGTTTTGATTTCACTGCTTAGTATAAAATAAAACATGGTTGTGCCAACCTAGGTAGCTCAGTTGGATGCAAACGTGTCCTGTAGCTTGCATCACTGAGGCATCCAACTGATATTGGCTCACATTTGGGCAAGGCAGGTAAGGGTAGAGAGGGAATGTTGTTATTTCTTCTGTTCCTATACTTCCATTTATTTTTTTCACTCAGTTTCATCTGGGTCCAGTTGTTCAAAACTAACGATGTCGTTAGTTAACATATCGTTAAAACTTTGATCATTTTTATGGCAAATATTCTCATATTTTTGCTGAAAAAATGTGAGCACATTTTTTCAGCAAAAAGACCAAAATTTGAGATATTTTACTTGCTAGAACACTTAACAATACGACCACTAACGAGCTCGTTAACTAACAATGCTTTGAACAACTGGCCCCTGCTCTACTGCCTCTTCTCACTCTTTTCTCCCTTTCTCTGAGAGACAATTCAAAATGACCAACAAGGGTTGATGTGTCATTTAACCCCAACACATTCAATCGATCGAGTCAGGGATGAGTTATTTTTAGAAACTTTGAAAGAGGGTGGAGTCTTTACAAAACGTTAAGGCCTTGATCAGACACTACATTCTGCACTGGCTGAATTTGGGCCCGCTGTGTTTTCCAGTGTCCTATATGGAGTTTCTGTTTAAATCCTGCCATGGTCAACAATGGGCAGATACAAATCCCACATGGCAACTTCATATCGCTGTCGGCCCGATGATGGCTGCTGTTGAGTGCTAGCAGGAAAATGGTTTATTCATGGAGACATTAACGGTTTGCATACTGGGTATTTTTTCAGGATACTTTATTTTATTTTGAAAAGTTTATGAGTAGATGTTGAATCTTGGTTTCTAAGAAAAGTAAGAAAGATTTCAAGTATTTGTCATGTGCTGTATTAGCTGAGAGAGTAATAAAGGCTTATAATGGCTATTTACTATGCATTTTTGTTACAGAAAGCTGGAACTGGGTG
Organism: Lucinisca nassula; assembly: GCA_963580285.1. Taxonomy (NCBI): domain Eukaryota; kingdom Metazoa; phylum Mollusca; class Bivalvia; order Lucinida; family Lucinidae; genus Lucinisca; species Lucinisca nassula. Next base: position 127,929,640 of record OY757010.1, on the reverse strand, counting down.
GAAAAAGACCTCTGACATCCTGTTCAAAACCAGGAAACAAATTCGAAAATGACTTGTATGCTTCCATTTTACAGTCCATACCAGGTGAGTGCTGATTATACCCCCCAGTATACAAAGTATGCTATGGGGGTATATAGTTTTCGTCCTGCCGTTTATCCATCTACCTGTCCATCTGTCCATCCGTCTGTGCATCTGTCTTTCGTCCGTTAACATTTTGGTTAAATTTTGTGTCAAAGTTTCTAAGAGACTGTAACTTCTGAACCCTTTAATAGAATTAGTTGATCCTTACACTGAAGTTACATATGGTTCTAAATATTTCCCGACCCCCACAGTGACCTTGAGGTCAAGGTCTCAGAATTAGAATTTTTACATTTGGTTAAAGTTTTATAAAGTTTATAGATGCCTGTATGTTCTAAACTCTAAGACCAATTCAACTGATACTTGCGTTGATGTTGCATACCAGGCCAAAGATTTTATTGATACATGCCCCACCCTGCTGCTTCAGTAACATTGGTGCCCCCAACCCTTCAGTAACTTTGATGCCCTCACTCCCTTGGTCCATTTAGAAATTTTATGTTTGGTTGAGCTTTTACAAGCTTATTTATAGATTCCTGTAGCTTCTTGACATCTTCATTCATATTACATATACAAGCTCAAAAGATATGTCAGAGGGTGGCGCTGGCCAGGGGTATATGTGACCCACTGGTCGCTTGCTCTAGTTTCTTAGGGTTATGAGTCATGTCTTCCAATACACTTGCAAACGTCATACAATGTCTGATGGATAGCCTTAGAATTTGTGGCTGCACATTTTGTGATATACTGTTGAAAACCAGGGCCCAGTTGTTCAAAGCATTGTGAGCTTAACAAGCTTGTTAGTGGTCAAAATGTTAAGTGTTCTAGCAAGTACAATATATAATACTCTGGTATTTTTGCTGCAAAAATGTGAATAGCTTTTGCAAATGCAAAAGCTACTCAAATTTTTTTCAGCAAAAATATCAGCAGATATGCCATATTAAATGATCAATTTTTAACAGTTTGTTAACTAACAACATGGTTTGTGTGAACAAATGGACCCAGATGTCACTATGTAACTTGGTTGGTTGATTTGAGGTTTAACGTCCCCGTCAACACTGTAAAGGTCATTTTGGAGACGTTGCTTCCAATTTTGTGGGACTTTTACCCGACACTGAGATGAAATGACATCTCAAGCCCTGTCGCCCAATGAAACAATAGGGTTTATTAGCATGGGCGGTCCGCCTCGCACCGCGGTTCCTGGACAGGCTTAGATCCTCTAAGCGGTTTACCAGTACTAGTGTGCGGGCCGGATTCAGCTCTGCGTGGAAGCATCATGCAGCCCATATATTTCTTCAAGCCCCTGTGGGCGGGGGCCGCACTATGTAACTGCAGTTTTCTTTAACTGAGATATAGTTTTGTACTACCATTTTTGTCAAAGGTCTAAAATTGAAGGGGAAGGGGACATATTGTTTTTATGTCCTCCCACTGAAGAGGAATGGGAGCTGGGGGGGGGGGTGGGGCTTAGTGTTCTTGGTGCAGGTCCTTTGGCTGTGGCTCTTTAAAGCACTGTATCTTGAACCAACAGACAGATTCTTACCAAACTTGCTTGGTCACATCACTAGGATGTGGAAAAAATAGTGATTGTTGGCCTTGACATTATTTTAAATGTCACCGACTTAAATGATACTTCAAATTTTGGATCGAAATAGTGTGTCTGCACAGAATCTCTTGAATGAATTTAAGAATTTTTTGTCAAACTTGTTACAATATATTGCAACCTACCAAAGACTGGATTCAGTTTTGGTGACCTTTAACTCATTTTCAAGGACACAGTCACCATGATACTCAAACTGGGACCAAAGAGAGCTTGTCTGCATCTAGTCTCCTAAACAAATTCATGAACTGTGGCCAGACTTGGTACAGTATAATATTGCAACCTTATGTTGATTTTTAGCTCACCAGAGCTGAAGGCTCCGGGGGAGCTTATACGATAGGCAGTTGTCTGTCATTGTCGTCTTTGTCTGCGTCGTTTGTGTCAACACTTTTAAACATCTTCTCCTCTGAAGCCACTGGGCCTATTGGGCCCAAATTTTATCAGTAGCATCCTTGGGGTGGGGGATTGAAAGTTTGTGTTTTTTATGAAAATCGGCTCATTAGTTTGGTTGCTATGGCAACTTAGAGTTTCCATAGACTTATAATGGGAAAAATGGCATTTACTGCCAAGTCATTGCAGTTATTTTGACAAACTTTTATAGAAATGTTTCTTGAGTAAACTTCTCTCAGCCATGTGCTTTTATGCCAACCATGCCCCACCCCCTCCACTTCATAAAAGGTCATATATCACAGAAACCATTCGGATCCAGACCCCTAAACCATATATATTCTTGTTCCTATTGATAAGACGCATTCAGTGACACCAACCTGGGGGTCCTCAGGGATGCACCGAGGCCATGCCCCACCCCCTCCACTTAATAAAAGGCCCAATATCTTGGAAACCATTCAGATCCACACCCCTAAACCATATATATTCTTGTTCCTTATGATAAGACCCATTCAGTGACATCAACTTTGGAGTCCCCGGGATACACCGGGGCTATGCCCCACTCTCTCCATTTTATAAAAGGCCCAATATCTCGGAAACCTTACAAATCCCCGCCCCTAAACTATATTTATTCTTAATCCTTATGATAAGACATATTCATTGACACCAACCTGGGGGTCCTCAGGGATGCGCCAGGGCCTTGCCCCACCCCTTCACTTCACAAAAGGCCATATATCTCAGAAACTGTTCAGATCCTCACCCCTAAACCATATATATTCGTGTTCATTATGATAAGATGCATTCAGTGACACCAACCTGGGGGTCCCCAGGGATGTGCTGGGGCCATGCCCCAACCCCTCCATTTCATAATCTCACAATATCTTGGAAACCCTACAGATGGCTACCCCTAAACCATATATATTCTAGTTCCTTATGATAAGACACAATCATTGACACCAACCTGGGAGTCTCCAGGGGCCTTGCCCCACCCCTCCACTTCACAAAAGGCCTTATATCTCAGAAACCGTTCTTAGCCCCACCCTTAACCATATATATTCATCTTCCTTATGATAAGACGCATTCAGTGACACCAGCTTGGGAGTCCCTGGGGCATGCCCAGGCCATGTCCCGTCGCTTTACTTCATTAAAAGCCATATATCTCAGAAATAGTTCAGATCCCCACCCCTAAACCATTTACTTGTTCCTTATGATAAGACTCGTTCAATCACACCAACCTGGGGGTCTCTTTGTGCTGAGGCAATGTGCCCCGCCCTTCCACTTCATAAAAGGCTTTATATTTCAGAAACCATTCAAATACCCACCGCAAAATCACATATGTTCTTGTTCCTTATTATTAGCACACCTACTGTAGGGTGGTCCACAGGGGCCATTACTATTCTTTCCACTTCAGAAAAGGGCCTCAAATCTCAGAAACTGTTCAGATTCCCACCCCTAAACCATACATATACTTGGTCCTTATGTAAGACACATTTAGGGACAACAATCTTGGGCTTTCCTGGGATCAACAGGTGTAGCGTGAACCGAGTCCTCCACGAAGTCAAGCAACGCCGTCTCCCATCCAGGCACTAACCGCAATCTCCGTTGCTTAACTTCGTGAATAAGCCAACCACTCTACCCACGTCGCTAAAAGAGCCAACTCCTACAGCAAGGCTGTAGAAGTGGTATTTATCCATAACCGTTACATTTCTTCCCCTCATCCCTCTTCGTCCCGAAGTCACACATGCCGCACAAGGCTAAACCCGAGGGCGGAGTCTATGCAACAAACCAGCGGCACTGTTTTCGTCCCAACGCTGCCACCAATGTAGCTTGAACGGGGTCGTCCACGAAGTCAAGCAACGCGGTCACCCATCCAGGCACTAACTGCAATCTCCATTGCTTAACTTGGTGAATAAGCCAACCACTCTGAGCGTGTCGCTAAAAGAGCCGGCTCCTACAGCAAGGCTGTAGAAGTGGTATTTATCCATAACTGTTACACAGGCATGCCCCAACCCCTCCCCCACTTAAGAGGCCTTACAGATCCCAACTGCTAAACCATATATATTCTTGTTCCTTAAGATAAGACGCATTTAGTGATACCAACCACGGCTCCCTTGGGTCCATCCCCCACCCCCTCTACTTCATAAAAGGCCTAATGTTTCAGATACTGAGTCCATATGGGTGCTCATTTGGACATGGGGGTTCATTTGGTAGATTAAAATGATATCATGTTAAAATACATGGCTGCCATTGGGCAGTGCCCGCCTGAGCTCTGGTGAGCATAGTGGCCCATGGGCCTCTTGTTTTTTAAGTTTTGGTGACCTCGACATTATCAAATTCACATTCTCCCAAAGACTGTTTAATTTGGTCCAGAAATAGCTTGTCTGTACCCTATCTCTAGTAAATTTTCATGAGCTGTGATCATACTCAGTAAAATATATTGTGGCCTCCCACCAAAGACGTAATTAGAATTTGGTGATCTTGACCTAATTGTCAAGGTCAAAGTCACCAAAAGACTTTAAAATTTGGGCCAAAAAGAGCTTTTCTGTCTCCTCTCAGATGGGTAGGGGGTCAAATTGTTTTAGTTGCAGACCTTGTTTGTATTAGCAGTGGCAGTGACTTTTTGATGTTTTGTATCTCCTGGACCAATGGAGCGATTCTTACTCAACAGACAAGGAAAACAGTGTTTATGTTTCAAGTTCAGAGGTTAAAAAATATGCCAAATTTGAGTCCAAAATAGTTTGTCTGTAGGAATTTAGGAATTTGGTCTATTAAACATAGTCCAATATACCATTGCAACTTATCAAAGACTTGATTAGATTTTGGTCACCTTGACCTAATTTACTGGACCGAATATTGATTATTTTTGTTTGTCATTTAAACAGATTGAAGAATTCTAACCAAACTTGGTACAGTATATCATTGTAACCTAACAGAGACAAAATAGATTTTTTGGGTCTTTATTAGTGTGGGGAAAATCAGTTTTCTGCTTAAACTTTCTAATTCCATTTAATATTAATGAGTCTTGCTGTAGGCCTATTTAATAAATTTCAAATGAAATGACCAGGAGTGTTAGATACTCTGTGAATCAAACGATTTATTTTTTTCACAAATTTCAGAACCTAAGAAGCTTAAATTCAGCTGTGCCCCTATTGTTTCTTCTGCAACAGAGAATCAGGATACAGCCTCAGAAGTTATTTCATGTAATCAAGTCACTACTACTAGATCTGAAATTAATGTACCACGACTTCAGACAGGTTCACAGTTACACTCAGTGTCATCTCAGCTCGAAAACAAATTGTCTGAAAATGGTCCTTTGACAGTTGATTGCAAAGAAACTTCTCAGCTGGAAAAAGAACCGTCTGAAAACAATCCTTTGACAGAAGATTACAAAGAATTTTCTCAGCTGAAAAAAGAATTGACTGAAAACAGTACTTTGACAGAAGATTACAAAGGAAATTACCAACTGCCAACTCTGATATTTGACACAGGTGATAATAGCCAATTTTCATCTTGCACCAGGAACAGTACTGTGCCATTTAATGACTCTAAAAACTGTGTCAGTCATTCCAAGGCTGAAAGACATGGTGAAAATAATTTCCGTCCCATAAATGTTCAGTTAGATTTGAATCAAAGTCCACCATCTCATTGGAACCAGATGGGAGTTCAGCAGCATCCTTATAGTCATAACAATTCATTGGGAAAGACTGAAAATTCATTGAATGCTTCCAGTATAAATGCTGGTAGTCAGCTTCAGAGCATACATTTTACACAATGTGTTAATACTGTATTACCACGTGGTTGTCATGCTTTATATCCAAACTCAGACACAATCCAGTTAGTTAATAACTCTGTGCCTCAGTCAAATACAAATGAGAATCAGAATTCATCCAGAAAACGAGAGACATACTGCCTCCCATCTGAAGATGAGAAGATAGATGACTTAGTTCCTGCTGGTAAAAATGTTCAAGATGAAGGAGAAGCAAAGAATGGAGCTGCTGACAGTGAAGGTCTTGCAGCAGACATGAAAACAATTTGTATGATAAAAGGATATTTATCAAACATGCCCGTAGAAATGATACTGGCAGCAATACCTCAAAATAAGATACAAGAGGTGATGGCACCCTGTCTGCGGGTATTGCCAGCAGAGTGGAGACTGAAAGTCCTTCAGGAACTCCAGAATAAGATGTCTGGGAATGAGTATATTCAGAAAGAACGAACAGAGAATTGTATAGGGGAAGAGCACACTAATCAAACAGAAGCAGACGGGATAAGTATGGCAGGAGATAAAATTAACCAGATAATGTCAGCAGATAAAAGTATGATGAGACACCACCAGCCAGATGAGATAGACTCTGCGGGAAATTGTGTAGCGAGATGTCAGTTGAATCAGTTTGAATTGACAACCAAAAAAGTAACAGGATGCCAATCAGATCATATGAAATCAGTTGGAAAAAGTATGAGAGGGTTTAAGTTAAATCATACAGACTTAACAGGAAAACAGATGAGAGGACATCCGTCAAATCATGTAGATCCAACAAGGGAAAGTATGACAGGATGCCAGGTAGATTGTATTGAATCAACAGGAAACTGTATGACGGGAAGTCAGTCATATCAGACTGAAGTAGCAGGGAAATGTTTGACAGGATGTCAGCCAAACCAAACAGAATCAACAGGGAAATGTTTGATAGGATGTCAGACAGAAGCTGTGCAGGGAAATTTTATATCTTCAGATCTTCATGGAGTACATCTGCAGTAAGATTTTTTGATATTAATAAGTATCACTTCTTTGTTAACTTAATTTTCTTCTTTTCCATTTTCTAATACCACAACAGAGACAAAATCAGAATTGTTAAACGTATTTAGAAATGTAAAGAAAATACAACAGATAAAGTACGGATAACAACTACAGAATTTGATTTTGACACAGAGTGACAGTTCAAAATGAATTCTTGTCGCAAATATTGAATGCATCTCCGAGATAGGATCTCAGATTTCCAGAATATGCACAAACAGCAGAACCAGCCCCCGATAGCAGAGTGTCCGCTCCGGGGAACGGGAGTTCACGGTTCGATCCCGGGGCGCAACATACCAAAGTCGTTAAAAATGGTACTAGCTGCTCCTCGCTTGGCACTCAGATTTAAGGGGTAGAGCTAGGACTGGTCAACCAAGTGCCAGGATAATGTGACTGGGTGTGGTATTATGTAATGTGTCTGGGACATGATACTTCAGTGAGACAGCACTATAAAAGTGAGCATTGAGCTCCCTGTCGCAACCAGACACCGTCGTGATATGGCTGAAAAATTGTTGAAAGCGATGTTAAACCCAAATTCACACACACACACACACACACACACACACACACACACACACACACACACACACAGCAGAAATTTTAAATCAAAATGCCAATACAGTGAGATCAAAATTGGTGATATTTACACATCTGTTAACGAATTGTTAAAACTTTGATCATTTAATATGGTAAATATACTAATATTTTTGCTGGAAAAATTTGTGTAGCTTTTGCACATTTTTTTTCAGCAAAAATATCAAAATTTTAGATACTGTTCTTGCTGGAAGAGTTAACAATATGACAGCTAATGAGCTCATTAAGCTAACAAGGCTTTGAACAACTGGACCTTGGTCTGCATGTGTCTTTGGATATGAGCTTCCAGCCAAACACTCAGGTCAGCGTGCACATCCACACGTTCTGACTAGTCTTCAATGTGCACTTCATGCCGACAGAAATCTATATTCTTGTATGCCAGATAAGGAAATCCTTGGTTTTAGCCTGGGACAGAAATTCTGTACCTCGGTAAGAATACCAGGGTAAGAACAGACACTTGGTTTTAGCCTAGGACAGAAATTCTGTTCTTACCCTGGTGTTCTTACCGAGGTACAGGGTAAAAATTGAATATTCTCAAGTGCTTAATATCATCATTTTAGTGACCTTTTCTGAACAGAACATGACACTCAACTTCATCTTACTTGTTTTGGATAGCTTATTGGCCTTTTTGTGGGAAAGTAACTGTCCTTTTGGCTTTCTGCTAGTGCTGTTTCTATTAGGGTCTAGTTATTTCATGTTCGTGTTTCTTTCCCTTTGTTGTCTCTGATGGGAGGTGTGGGTTAATTGTATTGATTACTGATCATTGCCTTCACTTCTGTTATGTTTGTGCCTGCAATTCATTCGCAATATATGATATAGGATATTTTCACATTATGCAGTTATCTTGAGGTAATTGTTAACCTCAGGTTAGAATATGTAATGGGTGTTGAAGTTTTCGTCCAAATTTTCATAAAAATGATTTATGAAATTTTCACATTATGATGATCCGGCCACCTATAGGTAAATGTTAGCCTTCTGATAGAATATGTAATAATGAGATGTAACATTTTCTACTGAGTTGGCAAAACTCTTCGTAGAGATTGATCATGAAATCTTTACTACGGTCGTTCTCACACTTCTGTTGATTTAGGAAGGGCAATTGTCAGTCATTTTCTGGCAAAAGAATGTGCACTGTACTGGTTTACTGCTAGTATTTGAGTCTGAAAAAGAAAAGTTTGGTTAGGTAAATTGCCTGGCTTAACATGACCTAAACAGTGTTGACTGAGCCATTTATCTCCAATTCTAATGCACTTGCATATGTAACGCGGCATCTGATTGGATAATGTTAAACATTTGCAACAGTGTATTCTGCGATATACTGTCGGAAACCCGAGGTCATCACGTAACATCGCTTTTCATTGGTTGACATTTGATTTTTATGCTGCTCTTATCGCTTGCCACTTTGTGCAAAATAGTACAATTTTTAACAAAACAACTGAATAAGTGCATTAGAATGGAGATAACTATATTGAAGATTGTCATTTGTGGAGGTAAATTGTCAGTTTTACGGTCTCAAATTACGTTTTACTGCTCTGCTAACATGTTGCCATAAAACGAAACTTCCTGCAGTAAAACCTCAGATTTACCTCCCCAATACAGTCATCCACTAAATAAACGAACATACAAAATTTTAGAATAGACCTGTACTGATAAGTAGGACAAAAATATTGTTGGAAGAGTTCCCGCCCCTGAATGTGCTTGTACATATACATCCATATCAGAAAGATAAGGGTTCGTGCACATAAACTACTTTATAACGCTTCATTGTAACATAGTTTTGGATATAACATAATTAAATTAAGAGTATTTATTCATAGAAGTAAATTCACATATAACCACATATATATAAATATATATATATGATCATTCTTGAAAGGATTGAATGGATTTGAATTAATGCTTGAAAGCTCCTTAAATTAAAATATAAATTCATATCCTAAAACACAGTTTGAAGATGGATCCCAAAAATGTACAGATTAAAATGGTCATTTTTTGGTATAATCAATATATTTTTGTTTGTATATTACATGGTTGTTAAGCATTTACCACTCTCTAGGCTAATTCAGCAGACGACAAATTGCTGGTATTTTTCTTACTTTTCCCAGAAGACAGGATTTGACATCTCATTCAAATTGGAGACAATTTGCATTAAATGTCAAACCCTGTTTTCTAGGAAAAATAAGAATTATATTACAAAATGTCATCTGCTGTAAAAAATAACCCGCATGCACAGCGTTAACTTACCCCATTTACCCCATTTCTGCTTTGTTGTCCAACAAAAGTGTAATAAAGAGGATGCACTGTAATCTGTTTATATTGGAAAGCTCTTTTCTCATTTTTGATAGATCCTCAGAGATAGAGGCTGGCTTGGCGATGGCTAGGGATATGAGATCACTGACAGACACAATGGAAGATTGTGGCTTTGATTTTGAGAAGTTGGAATAGAAAGTTGTAGGACATTGATAAAGGCTGTACTTGCTGGGAGTTTGTTATCGACCATTGTTTTCTGCAGTGGACGCATGATCGATTAACCCTTAAGATCAGATGCCATGAAAAACTGTATATGAAAATGTCGTCTGCTTATGTCATCTGCTGATTCTTCTTGCAAACTTTTTAAAAAATGTTTTTTACATATAGGCAAACAGTGTGAATGCAGATCAGAGGAGCAGTCTGATCTGGGTCCACGCTGTTTGCAAAACTGACTTTTAAAGTAACCAGCAGACGACAATTGCCGTGATTGGCATTTTTGGGGTTAAACATTGACAATGAAACGGCCAGAACTATAGCACTGTTCCTAATAACAGGGTTTTGGATGTTTTAAAGTGGGAACCTACTTGGAAAATATGAATTTTATAGAAAATTTGATAGTCAAAAATTTGAATAAGTATGATTTACTACCCAGTGCATTTAAAAAAAAGTGTAGACCGTGACGAGACTCTGCATCGTCTGTGTCTACTGTGTTTGCTCAGGCCTTTCTGTCCAAATACATAGGGTAAATACAGTAGCATGCACCCTCGGAAAAGGCAACAAATATTTTTTAAAGGAGTAGCCATTTTTATAAGCATCTATACAATGGAAGCTGACAAAACAAATCTAGCTAGAAACATTGTCTGTGTTTGTCCTCTATACTTATACGAGTAAACAAAAAATTTTCCCTTGTCTTGATTGAATATGGACAATTTGGACATGGTACTGCCACAGCCCTGCGTTCACCTCACCCAACAATCCCAGTCAAAATACTGTATTCACCATATTTGCATTATTTGCTGGCTTCCCGCTTGCACATTGGCAATATTGGAAAAACAGGTAACCAGACCTCCCAACCTTTCAAGGTCAGGGGGGTCTGGTTACCTGTTTTTTCCAACACTGATAAATTTCAGACTAGGAACCAGCAGACAATGCAAAAAGGGGAATACTGCATTAAGACAAAACACCCATGTGACAGTTCTTTCTTCCATATCCCCAAAACAGTTACTTTTCTGATGAAATTTTTGAGAGTATACATATTTAAGCTCCAAACAATGGTTGCAGGTGCCCGTTAGAACCACCTCAATGAGGTGGTTCTAACAAGCACCAACAACCTATGTCTTGGAGCAGGAATAAGAAAATAAAATGTACACCTGAGTAAGCCCCCATTTTTCTCTATCTAAAGTGGGGCTTAGAGGGTATTCATTTCATATGACTTACTAATGTGATGGAGAAGTGAATATAGAGGATCTTACATGAGTGTTCATGTATTATTGAATTTATAAAACAAGTTAAGCAATGTGGTTAAGGATATAGTATGTGTAACGTTACAGGGTGCATCTAACTAATTTGCGTATTTAATCCACTAGATTACCAAATTAATAATATGGCATTATTACATTCTCAGACACAATGTCATATGATAAAGCTTATAACAGTACTTGTATGTAGAAACAAGAAATTTGTTTGCTGAGGCGATTCTAATAAATACACTTGACATAAGTTTTTTTTGGAAATATGACGAAAAATATTACAAAATTACCCTGGTTACACGTCCTTATCTGGAGATAGGTTATAATGTGGTTATCTTGAGCTAAAGCACATTTTTTAACACGAATATTAGTATATATGCCATATTTCTCATAAACCAAGTGTCTTGGGTTTGATTCCGGGCTTCTCTAGACTTTCAGATGAGGTTCTATCTCCATGTGACCTTAGTTGTTGATATATATATATATATATATATATATATATATATATATATATATATATATATATATATATATATATATATATATATATATATATATATATATATATATATATATGTATATGTTCGGAAAGTTCGTACAATTTTGCTATAAAATGGGCAATAACCATAATAGCAAGTAGAATTTTATATCTACTTAAACTTCAACATCTCTGCTACAACTTCTAAGAAAATGATAATGATATACTCCGAAATGAAAATGTTATATTGATTATATGAAGGTATGAAACACGTACCCGGAGAACGCTAAAGTCAATATGACGTCTTGAACATGTCAAGCGTTATTCAAGTCCAGCGAACGTCTCACTTTCTCCACATAGTCCCCAGCAATGTCTACGCACTTATTGTGTCTGCATACCCATTTACTGAAGGTTTCTACATACCAGTCTTCGGAGAATGACGACACAATTAACTGACTCTATTTTGCAAGTTCTTCTGCCGAATCAAATCTTAATCCCCGCAAGCTCGCTTTCAACTCTGGAAAAACCCGGAAATCCATAGGAGCAAGATCTGGGCTGTACGGCGGACGTTCCAAGACATCAAAACCAAGAAGATTGATCTCCAGTTGAGTAGATTCTGCTCGGTATCCCGGAGCATTATCCTGGTGTAAGATTACTCTCTCAAGATCCATTTAATATTTGGGCGTTTCTGTCTTATCGCAGTCACGAGATCTCGCCTCAGGACCTGAAAAAGCAAAAGGCAATCACAAAATGACCCAGTCTTGAAAGACTGCGATGCATGTTAAACACTGGAACATCAGTTCCTCCTCCATTATAGAAAAAGTGTAGCCCTACAAATTTTAAACGAAACTCGAAAAGCAATTACCTTCGAATAGTATGCTGCAGTGACAGTCTGTCCATCTGGTACTCTGTGTTGCAAAATCATCCTGTGCCGATCCATGAAGAAAATGAACATGTGTTTCCCCGCACTTTTCTGTACCCTTGCCTTCTTTGGGGGTGGAGTCTTGGGGTTTTCCAAACGGATGACATAGCTTTGGTCTCAGGGTCGAAATGGTGTAAGCAGGTCTCGTCCGTTGTGATGATCCTATCCAAAAACTCGTCACCTTCAGAGTCGAAACGGCCTAGAAACATCCGCGAACAATGCACCCGGCATTCCTTTTCTGTGTCCGTGAGTAATCTTGGCACCCAACGCGCACTAACTTTAGACATTCCAAGTTCATCTGTCAATACTTCATGTACTGTGGAGCTCGAAACCCCAAGTTCATCAGCAAGAACCCTGATTGTTGTTCTCCTGTTCTTGTAAACCATCTCCTTGACTGAGTCCCTAATGGAACATGCTACAATGGCTGGTAGGCTTCTCCCCGGATCGTCCGAAATCGACTCTCTTCCGCCCCTGAACCTTGCGTGCCACTTGTAGACGACAGCTGGACTACATTTATCATATTTCCCTGTTGATTTTATCATTTTCAGCGTTTCCGTCGGTGATTTATTAAGAGCGACACAGAATTTCGCTACACTCGCAACTCAATATCGCCTGTTGATGTCATGGTTTTCCAACTCGCAATTTTGCAGGTCTTATTAAGTGTGCTGTGATTTTCTTCGAAAAGCAGTGATTGTTTTGAAATTTTCAGCAAATGACATCATGACGTCGACTTATCATCTGTTGTTTGTGCGGGGTTTTGATGTAACGCGATCAGACAGAAATAAAGAGTTTTTCTTCAAGAATCTGCCTGAATAAAAACATTCTTCGGGCTGCTCCAGGGTCCCGTTCCTACGTTGTCACGGCAACCCATATATCCGGTTAATGTCACTGTATACCCTTGTAAGTTTACATATATGTTCAGAATAAGTTAAAGATTATTCACACCAAATTTCATGTATATTGAATGGGTAACTGGTCAACTCGTACCTAAGTCAACTCGTACCTGAGTCAACTCGTACCTGTTTTTGGTCAACTCGTACCCGTTCTTTGGTCAACTCGTACCCCCTAGTCAACTCGTACCTATTTTGGTCAACTCGTACCCCAGGGGTAGGTTGGGTACTCTATTTTTTGCCGAACAATAGTTGAAATGGGTTATAACTTGCCCCAAGACATGTCTTGAGTTCACCGGAGGCCAGAAAGAAGTACTTTGGGTCCTTTTATTGTAACATGGTTTTCACAGCGCGGGGATTTGCGATCGCGCGCCATCAACCTGCTCTAGTTATTATTATTTTTATTCTCATTATTATTATTATTATTATTTTATTAGTATTATTCACTTTAAACCCATTCCGTCCCTGAAACCCACAAAGGGGTACCTTGTCAAACACTGCAGGCCAAGATCCGACGCCGCAGAACGCGGGGATATGCGATGGCGCGCCATCAACCTGCTCTAGTTATTATTATTTTTATTATTGTTATTATTATCATTATTATTATTATTTTACTATTGTCCACTTTTAACCCATTCAGTATCAGAAACCCACAAAGGGATGCCTTTTCAAACACTGCAGGCCCAGATCAGACGCTGCAGAACGCGGCGTCGTATGATCAGGGCCTACGCTGTTTGAAAAAGTTTAGCCACTTCCCGAATAAATTTTGAAGAAAACACAACCTGACACCCCTAAATTTCGAAATATATAAGATGGCAAATTCCATTTGGGTAGTCAAACACGGAATGCCCAGATCAGACGCTGCAGAACACGGCGTCGTATGATCAGGGCCTACGCTGTTAGAAAAAATATAGCCACTTCCCGAATAAATTTTGAAGAAAACACAACCTGACACCCCTAAATTTCGAAATATATAAGATGGAAGATTCCATTTGGGTTAATTTAATTAACACTTTAGTTAATCGTGTACCGATTAATTTGGGTGTAAAAAAAAAAAAAGATTATCGGTACTAGTTTAATCTAATAGTCCTTCATTAAAGACTGTTTTTAATTGCTTTAATTTTGCCGACGAGCGGCTGTTTTTGTTTTGACAAAACTTAAAACTAAATCCCAGTTTTACTATTTATATATAAAAGTGGGTTTTAAGAGGGACAAATTCATATAGGCTTGCATTCTGATGATTGTTTTTATTTAAGAGTTTGTTAGTTAAACGGTATAACAAATGTTTATAACTTAAGCAATAAAATTATATAAATAACTGAATTTATTTTTATTGTGCTATCTGTACATCCCGCTGTGTTTATACTCGCCGACATGTAACCGGTTTTGTCCGTGCAATGGGCACACCCCTAAACCTCACTTTATATAGAGAAACTCGGGTTAACGGGGGTATAATTTATCTTTCTTTATTTATGCTCCAATACATAGGTTGAGGATACTCGTTAGAGTCGTTCCAACTAAAGATCACAGCCTATGTTTGAAGTATAAATAAGAAAAAAAAAAAAAAAAACACGGACTTTCGTAAGAAAAATTGCCATTTTGGAGATGTGAAAAACGCACCATATTGCACGGGTGTGTTATCGTAAAGTAACAGTAATAAGGAATATGCAACATTTATGTTAGCCAACATTTATGTTTTGAGCATATATGAGAACAAATTATAATTGTATAACTACATTTTATTTGCAACTGAGCTTGAAATGTAAGTTCTACAATTATATTTTTCTCGTTATTTTCATTCACATATTTACACATGAAGTTCGTCTTATGTTGAGCATGATGTTATGTACCAATCACATCCCTCTGGAGCATAGTTCTAACGAGCACCCATAAATTATGTCTGGCTAAAGGGATATGGGGGTCATACACATGAAAGGCGCCATTTTGGCGCACGTGCGTAATGGCGTCATGCACACACTATGTATCGTCCTCATCGTCGGGAAAAGGATCAGGAGTCTGCATAGACCATAAAGTTGGTTTCATTGGGCGACAGGGCTTGAGATGTCATTTCATCTCAATGTCGGGTAAAAGTCCCACAAAATTGGAAGCAACGTCTCCAAAATGACCTTTACAGTGTTGACGGGGACGTTAAACCTCAAATCAAACAAACAAACAAAGACCATAAAGTTGACCTGTATATATGTGTACTTATGCCAAACTTACCCCAAAACAAATTTTATTTTTACTAAGGTACGAGTTGACTTAGGTACGAGTTGACTAAGGTACGAGTTGACCAAATTCGGGTACGAGTTGACTTAGGTACGAGTTGACCAGAAACCTATTGAATGACGAATGTCAAAGATATAGCAAAATTCTACGAACTTTCCGAACAACCCTCGTATATGTGCCATATTTAATGATCAAAGCTCTAATGATATGTCATCTGATGCATAGCAACAGATAAGGTTAGTATTTTGAGATAATTGAAGGATAGTTTTCCTTATTACTCCATAAAACCGAGGCGGTTCTTATGAGTACCCACCACATAGGTTTTTATGGAGAATTGACAAAAAATTTCCTCCAATTATCACAAAAGACTTATCTTTTCTGTTGTTATGATTTTAATAGTGTCATTAGTCCTGAACAGCTGGGCCCTGTTAAGCAGCTTGGAAGGTCTAAACCTGCCCAATGTGTACAATAAAGTTAACTAAGTGGATCAACATCATTTTAATGGTGTTTACTGGTCCAGAACAACCAAACATTGTAGCAATGGGTGAGGCAAAGGGGTCATGTGATTTGAGGTTTAACGTCCCCCTCAAACACTGTAATGGTCATTGCTTCCAATTTTGTGGGACTTTGACCCAACATTGAGATGAAATGACATCTCAAGCCCTGTGACGCTGTCGCCCAATGAAACCAATAGGGTTTATAAACATGGACGGACCGACTCGCACCGCTTTACCTAAGCGGTGCGAGTCGGTCCATCCATGCTTACAAACCCTATTGGTTTCATTGGGCCGCAGGACTTGAGATGTCATTTAATCTCAATGTTGGGTAAAAGTCCCACAAAATTTGAAGCAACATCTCCAAAATGACCTATACAGTGTTGACGGGGAAGTTAAACCTCAAATCAAACAAACAAACTGAGGCATGGATCTGATACTGGCTAACAGTTGGACAAGGCCTGCTGTCTTTGGAGCAGGTAAGGGTAGAGGGAGAATATATACTCAGATTCAATGAAAATGCACCACTAGTACTATACCTCAAATTTTAATTGATTCACAATATTTCCAGCATTTGATAAGGTTTAATGAATAATCACTTACTTATCCACAGACTCACTACAGGGTTACAGCATTTCATTGGATGCAGAGATACAGAGACTCACATAAGTCCACACACCCGAAAAAATCAAAATCACATATCCTAATGCCTGGTATGTTCACCAATAGCATCAAGTGTTGCTTGGCATCGACGCCTTATGCTTCAAATTAAACGCTGTATCTGGTCTTGAGTGATGTTGTCCGATTCTTCCTGTAGCGCTATGGCAAGCTGCCGACGGTTGATTGGCAGATGACGTCGGCTGTACACACGTTTTCCGAGCTGGTCCCAAAGGTGCTTAATTTGGTTTACATCCGGCAAAAATGCAGGCCAAGGAAGAAATTACACACCATTTTGATTGAAAAAGCATATAGTAAGCCTCCCAGAATGAGCCTGTGCATTGTCCTGTTGGAAAAGAGTAACGTCGCCATTATTGCATAAAAACGCTACCACCTCAGGCTCTAAGATTTCATTGATGTACCAACGTGCCTTCAAATTGCCATCCACAATGATGATTTGAGTTTTGTGGTAT
The DNA here is from genome assembly GCA_963580285.1 of Lucinisca nassula. Taxonomy (NCBI): domain Eukaryota; kingdom Metazoa; phylum Mollusca; class Bivalvia; order Lucinida; family Lucinidae; genus Lucinisca; species Lucinisca nassula. Next base: position 127,912,336 of record OY757010.1, on the reverse strand, counting down.
CATGAGATCCCTCTCCAAACCATTACGCTACTACCACCCCAACGTGAGACCTGTTTAACACAACAGTCCTCAAATCGCTCCCCACATCGATGCCATACTTTACGCCGCCTATCAAACAGTTTAACACAAAAACGGGACTCGTCCGTGAACAGTATCCCACACAAACGGTGTTGTGGCCATTGGATATGCTGCCGACACCAATTGAAGCGACTGATTCGATGTTCCGTTGTCAAAACGTTCCTCCTATACGTCTTATGGCTAGAATTACCGCATTTCTGGAGATGCCGCCATACAGTTAAGACACTTACGCGTAGGTTATGGGTTCCCACTGTCTCCTGGGCAGTTTCCACAGACATCCTGAATGGGTCGCATAAATGACTCCAAACAGTGTACAGGTCCTGCTGACGTGTAGTAACACGTTCACGTCCAAGGGGTTGTCTAAGGCCCACAGACCCTGTAACGTTGTGCCGTTCAACCAATCAAGTGTGTGAAGAACCCATACGCTCTGAAACTTGGCGGTATGAAAGCCTACCTTCAACCTCTTCTTGAGGGCACATTGACGATCATCCCATTGGCTTGTTCTTATGAAATGTTTTGCTAGCTTTTAACGTTAAGGATTCCGGACCTTTTAATGACAGTAAAGAAAGTGCCAAAAATATCGTGACGTCGAAAATCTTACAATTTTTTTGCATTTTGCACATGCACATCATGAAAATCATGCAGTATTTGTGTCAAACAAACTCATGCTTTTGTGACAACTTTACAATACAGTATTTATCAGTTGAAAAAGTCAGTCATTTTTACCTTAAACTAAAGAAATAAAAATTCCAAAAATGGTGCGTTTTCATTGAAACTGAGTATAATTTCTTCAGTTTCTACACTTCCATTCTTTGCCTCTTTCTCATCCATTCTTCATTTTTATGCCCCCGCATCGTATGATGCCGGGGGCATAGAGTTTTTCGGTTTTCCGTACGTGCGTCCGTGGGTACGTGCGTACGTGCGTACGGTTTCTGAACGTACGAAAGTGTGTACGTACGTACGTACGTAATCCTGTTAGACTCAGGTTAAGGTTTTTGTACAAGGTAGAACTTGAGCTCATATTTTCCAAACCATACAATAGATTTGGTTTATATTTAGTATGATGATAGATATAGGTCCAAAGTTTTATTCAGCAATACCCCCACCCATACCCTAGACCTCAAGGTCAAGGTCGTGGACTTTGAAATTTTTAACGTTTAAGACCCAGGTTAAGGTATTTGTACCAGGTAGAACTTGAGCTCATATTTTCCAAACCGTGTAATGAATTTGGTTCCTATTCGGTATGATGATAGATATAGGACTGAAGTTTTATTCAGCAATACCCCCACCCATACCCATGACCTCAAGGTCAAGGTCATGGACTTGAAATTTTTAATGTTTAAGACCCAGGTTAAGGTATTTGTACCAGGTAGAACTTGAGCTCATATTTTCATAACCATACAATGGATTTGGTTTATATTTACTATGATGATACATATAGGTCCAATGGTTTATTCAGCAATACCCCCACCCATACCCATGACCTCAAGGTCTAGGTCATAGAATTAGAAAATTTTTAATGTTTAAGACTTTGGTTAAGGTATTTGTACCACCAATTTCAATAAACTTCACACAAATGTTCCTTATAAAAATATCTCGTGCAGGTTCGACTTTTAAGGTCATGGCCTAAAGGTAAAGGTCACAGAGGTTATTTTTAGAAAAACTTTGTCATTGCTCTAGCGCCTACATTTCTTCACTAATTTCAATATAAGTTCACACAAATGTTCCTTATGACAATATCTTGAGCGAGTTCGACTTTCAAGGTCATCACCTCAAGGTCAAGGTCACAGTGGCTATTTTTAGAAAAACTTTGTCATTGCTCTAGCGCCTACATTTCTTCACCAATTTCAATATAACTTCATACAAATATTCCTTATGACAATATCTCAAGCTATTTTGACTTTCAAGTTCAAGGTCACAGTGGCTATTTTTAGAAAAACTTTGTCTTCGCTCTAGCGCTTACATTTCTTGACTAATTTCAATATAACTTCACACAAATGTTCCTTATGACAATATCTCTAGCGAGTTCCACTTTCAAGGTCAAGGTCACTGTGGCTATTTTTAGAAAAACTTTGTCACCCCTCTAGCGCTTACATTTCTTCACCGATTTCAAAATAACTTCACACAAATGTTCCTTATGACAATATCTCGAGCGATTTCGACTTTTAACGTCAAGGTCACTATTGGTGGAACGCCGAAACTCGCACAGATTGGTATTTGCACCACTTAAAGATTAATGTGCTAAGCGGGGGCATCTGTGTACTTTGGACACATTTCTAGTTTATCTCCACTGCTGTTTCTTCTCTCTTCTCCCTTTTTCTGGGAGATAACACTAAATGACCCACAAAGGTTGAAGATTTGTAAAACCCCAACACAAGCAATCAATGTAACAGTTAATAAATTGCATAGAAAATGACCATTTATGGTTATTTTTCAGTGGATTCTTTACATTTTCTGAATTTCAGTTCATTACATTTTTTGGTTACATGTACATCTTTATATGTATTTAACTTTGTTATAGAGTGCTTGTGAGAACTCAGTTGGCTTGTATTTGGACAAGTAATACTGATAATTCTCTTTGTTTACATGTCACTTGAGTTATGCTGATTTACATAAAATTGTAAACATATACTGCTCAAACTAAGTAGGGAATATTCAGCTATATCCTTCAATAGCAAGTAAGTAACGGCAACTGATTTTTTAAATAAGAATTCAAACTGTGGATCCAAGAAAAAAATTTGATCTGCATAAATTTCTGTCACTATCTATCTATCTATCTATCTATCTTCTTATACTGAGTCGGTCATATTTGGCCATTACCTCAGTTGGGTGCGTAGCGTAGCTTAATTTAGAATTTAGCTAAAAAAAATAAAATAAAAAAAGAGAAGTCACTGGATGAGTCGTTAAAACTATTTACAATCTGAATAACAGAGGTATACTAAAACACATACCTCTGAGTCTCAATCTTACACTGTACTGGCTTTGAACTCCTCTGCAGTCTTAGCATTCACCACTGAAGAGGGAAGACTATTCCACTGGGGAATAGTCCTAGGAAAAAAAGGAATTTTTCAGGGCATCACTGTAGGACTGCTACCTATGATACTGTTTACTTTTGATGCCCTTGTTCGGGTTGAAACTGTCACAGGGGCCAAGTATTTGTCTTTATTAACGGCCACTGTACCTGAGTGTATCTTATAGAAGAAGGTTAAAGAGGACTGCTCACGACGGGCCTCTAGGGACGGCCATTCTAGCTCATTAAGCATGTCACCGACGCTACTTCTATTGCGCCATCGTCGGCAGGTCCATCGAGCAGCTGTCATCTGCACCTTCTCCACCTGCTGAATCTGAGTTTTAATATAGGGATGCCAAATGGGTGATGCATATTCAAGCTGAGGGCGAACCAATGTTTTATATGCAACATCCTTTGTCTGCCTAGGTGCAAAAGCCAAGTTTCGTCTTAGAAATCCTAAAGTCCTAGTTGCTTTTGATGTTATTTCTGAAATGTGTTGACCCCAATCAAGATCAACAGTGATGGTGATACCAAGATATTTGGGATATTGAACCTGCTCCAAGATTTGCTGGTGTAGTGTATAGTCAAACTTAATTTGTTTGTCCCGAGGGTGTCGCGACACCCTCATTGAATGGCATTTGGCCACATTGAACTTCAGCATACTTCAGCACCCAATTTCGTAAAATCATTCTTCGATATAAAAAGATTGGGTACAACATGGATATTATACGACAGACTGCATGCATGGTAGTTAACCCAATCACGGTTGGCAACTTTGCTTCCCTCTTTAATTGCACGCCGGTGGGTCAGGCCTCAGATTCTATGACGGCTCCAACGTAAAGGCTTATTGAAAATTAAAGAGATAATGTTGGTTGGTGCCTGATGCTCTGTCTCTGGTCGGGCTCATCGGAGTCTAACTGTTGGTTTTCTTTTGCTCCAGCATTTCAGTGGTTTCTTGCTGTCGAGTCCTCACCGTTGTCTCACCTCTGTGGTTCTTTGATTTCTGTGTTCACGGAGATGTTGCACTGATGAGTTAGGAGGCCTTCATGCGGACTGAACAAATTATTTGTCTAAATCGCGACGGAAGTAAGGGCGAGGATTGTGGCCACGTAAAATCGATTTAAGCCCCCCAGTGGAAATCTTCCACTGACCGTTCCAAGGCGGCTCTTCTGTGGCGATTTATTTATGTTGTTGTTTGTTACTTACTGTGTGTATCACTTGTGTCTTTTAATTTTGGATGGCCATATGGCCATTTTGTGGGAAAGTAACTGACCATATGGCCTTCATTTGTTTAGGTTTCCATTATGGTCTGGTCGCTTAATGTTTGTATTTCTTTCCCTTTGGTGTCTTTTATGGATGGAGTAAGTTAAGTGTATCAATTCCTGATCTTTGTTTTACTTCTACTTTTCATCTGTCAATCGGCCTCCCACTGTGTTAGTTGATTCAGGTCATCTTGTAGAATAAGACAGTCAGAAGAAGAATATATATTCCTATAAATGACACAATCATCAGCAAACAAACGGACAGATGACTTGATATTATCAGGGAGATCATTAATAAATACCAAGAAAAGGACCGGTCCAAGGACCGAACCTTGGGGGACACCAGATAATCAGACGCTTGACCATCAAGTACAACTTGTTGTGAGCGCCCTGAGAGCCATGAGCTAATCCACCTATGTGTGGATCCTCTTATCCCATAGTAATCCAATTTATACAATAGCCTCCTGTGAGGTACCTTGTCAAAGGCCTTAGCGAAGTCCATGATAATCAAGTCAGTCTGTTTGTGGCCACGGTTTGTGGCCCCATCCAGATTGCTCACAATGTCATGGTAAAACTGAACTAATTGAGTTTCGCAAGACCTATGACTTCGGAAACCATGCTGATAGTCAGCAAGAATGCTCTCAAAGGCTAGGTGCTTGTTGATGTTACTAACTATTATATGCTCCAGGGTTTTGCAACAGATGCATGTTAGCGACACTGGTCTATAATTTGCTGCGTCATATTTTTCTCCTTTTTTATAGACCGGGGTAACATTAGCTTGTCGCCAGGCATCTGGTACAGTGCCCTGGGCAAGTGATCCATTGAAGATAAAGGCCAGCACAGGTGAAATTTCAGCACCACATTCCTATAGCACCCTGGCATTCAGGTCATCCGGCCCAGATGCCTTATGTATCTTGAGCTTACCTAACAGTTTAGCGACCCCATTTGGGTCAACTGTTATGTCCCCCATTGAGGGGAACTGACTATTACCTTTAGTCGGTAGCACACCATCAGTTTCATGCGTAAATGCAGATTGAATCTGTTTGTTACATATGTTGGCCTTATCGCGCGAATCTGTTTTTGAGAATACCGTTATCCCTTAACGAAGTGATCCCAAAAGCTTCCTTTTTCAGGGACTTTACGAATGACCAAAACTTTTTTACTTTACCATTCTTCTGGGGACTGTCGGGATCTGTATTATCATCCTCAAAGGTAAAGATGCTGAAAACATGCTTCCAATATGCATCTCTTATTACCTTCACAGTAAATCATGTAACATTCACTTAATCGTAAACTGTTATAGGGTCTTTTTTGTTTGTTTGATTTGAGGTTTAACGTCCCCGTCAACACTGTCAAGGTCATTTTGGAGACATTGCTTCCAATTTTGTGGGGTTTTTACTCGACATTGAGATGAAATGACATCTCAATCCCTGCGGCCCAATGAAACCAATAGGGTTTATAAGCATGGACGGTCCGACTCACACCGCTTTGCATGGGCTTTCTTAGATATTCTAAGCGGTTTACCAGTACTCATGCATGGGTCAGTTTCAGCTCTGCGTGGAAGCATCATGCAGTCCATCTATTTCTTCAAGCCCATGGGTGGGAGCAACTTATAGGGTCTGGCACCAGATTTCACAAAATCTGTTTTTGAGTCAGTATTGTGTTGGGCCACCATTAGCAACAAGACACACAACACATCATCTTCTCATACTACCAACAAGACATCTGATGTCATTTTGGTGGATGCGGTGCCACTCTTCTTGCAAGATGTTGACCAGTTCTTGAAGGTTCCTGGGAGCTGGTTACCTTGAACTCTTCTTCCAAGAATGATCCAGACATGTTCTATAGGGGAAAGGTCTGGCGACATTACAGGCCATGGCAGTGATTCCACAAGCCTGGAGGTGATTCAGCACAACATGAGCATGATGGGCACAGGCATATGCATCTTGGAAGCGAAAACCATTCCCATGGGCAGCTGCAAAGGGCACGACAAGAGAGCCAATGATTTTATCTCGGTAGTACACACCAGTAACTCTGCCCTGGCATAGGTGAAAATCAGTTCGCTCATTGGTTGTGACACCACCCCAAACTGTTACACTGCAACCTCCGTAACGATCATGTGGAAGGTTGGTTGCATCAAAATATCAGTCACTCCCCTGGCGCCGCCAGACCCTTTGTCGATCATCACAGAAATCCAACATGAACCTTGACTCGCCAGAGAACATCACATGAGACCACTAGCCTAAGTTCCACTTCTGATATTGCGTAGCCACGTCCCTTCTTGCCCAGCGATGATGAGCTGTCAATGGCAACACAATGTACTGCCTACAGGTGTTAAGACAACGATCATGCAGCAGTAGATACTTCCACCCCAGTAACCTGGTAAAGTCGGCGTTAAAGCTGTGTGGCATTCTGATATCTGTTTCTCAAGGTTGATGTGACTAACAGGCGATCTTGATGTGAGGTTGTTGCATGCGGGCTATCCGTGACATTTCCTGTCTGTTGATGACGATTCCATAACCGAATGATGACAGACTGTGAAACGTTAGTTGTCTTGCCACATCAGCCTGGGAGCATAACAATTGCTAACCATCTTTGATTCTCAGGTAAGCGCAGCATAGCAAAAAACTCTTTCAAGCTACCTTAAATAACGTTACTACATAACCTGTAGATAGCCAAAAAGGTAACAAATGAAGAATAACACGCTTTTTCCTATTCCCAAAGTTGCAAAAATGCCAGCAAATATCATATTTTCCATGCCACTGGCATTTACCGGCATTTATGGCATTTATGGCAAATATGGCAAATTCAATTGATGGCAACCTTGTCTGTTACTTTGGAAATAATTTTGTGTTAAATGTGATAATCTGAGTATTCCCTTATTATTTTGAGCAGTATATAATTTTAATTTGTTTGCTATTTTTACAATCTGTGTTTATGAGCATTTATAATAGTTATTTTATTCACGTTGCCATACCAGTATGTTATAAGCTGTGCTTAACACTGGATATATTTTAATTACCTATATACAGTACTGGTCATATGCTATAAGCTGTGGTTAGCACTGGGCTCATTAGCTCATCTAAGCCGAAGGCTCGAGGGGAACTTATAGTATGGTAGTTGGTCCATCATCCATCAGTATTAATGGGTTGATTCTGAAACTTACATATAAAGTAGGCTTGGGATAAAAGCTTGGATGAGTTCCAAAACAGGCAAATGTGGCCCATTCATGAATTTTTTTATTTCCTCTGTTCAATTTCTTTGTCGATGGAATTTCCAATCCTCTGTCATTGACTTTAAAACTTCAAATCTGTAAGATCAGGTGAGTGACATAGGACCATCGTGGTCCTCTTGTTTTATTTAGTGGTTATATGCTATAAGCTGTGCTAAGTACTGGATGTAGTTTATTCAGCAGTCTTATCCTATAAGATGTTCTTAGCACATTATTAATTTATTCACTGCTCATCTGCTATAGGCTGTAGTGCTTAGCACTGGGTTTATTTTTCTTCACTGGTAATATACTTTAAGCTGTAGTGCTTAGCACTGGATTTGTTTCATTCAGTGTTCAGATGCTATAAGCTGTAGTACTTAGTACATACCTGTGATACCTCCCTCATCAGGAGGAAGACTCCCTCATTTTGATGCTAATTTTTGCCAAATTTACGCTAAATTTCAGTACAATTTTGGAGTCTCCCTCAATTGAACTGAGAATTTCCCTATATATTATTTACATCTCCCTCATCGCAATGGCGAAATCTCCCTCATACAGTTCAAAAATTTATCACAGGTATGTTAGTATTGGATTTATTGTATTTCCTGGCCAGTTGAGGAGTGTTGTTATTTTGTTCATTTATTGCAAAGAGTTGTTATGCTAAGCATTACATTAGTTATATAACTACAGGTCTTATTATTTGAATTAAATGATTTTTTTGCTAGAAAGTACATACAGTATTTCAGTTACTGGCTGTATGTAGTGTTATATATGCTATTTTCTTTGGATATAACATAGTTGCTTAAGTAGCATGCTTTCTGCTCTGAACACCAAACTAACAGAGGACCCTCGTCATAATGACAGTATTTGTTCCGTTATAAAGAATTTTCCATTATAAAGAATCCCAGTCAGGAGTATGATAGGTAATAAAAAGCCTTTTCCCAATCATAACTCCAAGAAACAAATGTTATAAACATTTTTTAGAATCGCCTCGATGAGGCGATTCTAACAAATATCTATAACATTTGTTTCTTGGATTATTAGATGACAGGAATATTTCATGACTATGGATTCGATTTGGGCATTCACAACTTGAGGGAAGCCCATGCTTCTTGGAACCGAGGCTAAGCCTTTAGCTAAGAAGCCATTTCATTGAAATTGCCATTATGACGAGTTTTGCCATTAAAACAAATGTCAGTATAAAGACGGTTGACTGTAGAGAGGTTTGATTATTCTCAGTGGCCATGTTGAATGTATGGTGATGCTGAGCATTACAACTTTCGTTAGTCATGTATAGTAAGCTGTTACACTAAGCATTATTTTAATGTTTCATTTTCTAGTCATGTTTAATGAGTAGCCATGACTAGTATATTACTTTTGTAGACTATGTAGAATGAGTCCTGATGCTGTTCACTGACCATGTGGAACAAGTATATGCTGTTCACTGACACTGACCATGTGGAACGAATATTATGCTGTTCACTGACCATGTGAAACAAGTATATGCTGTTCATTGACCATGTGGAACGAGTATATGCTGTTCACAGACCATGTGGAACGAGTATATTCTGTTCACTGACCATGTGGAAAAAGTATATGCTGTTCACTGACCATGTGGAACGAGTATATGCTGTTCACTGACCATGTGGAACAAGAATATACTTACTGTTTGCTGACCATGTGGAATGAGTATATTCTGTTCACTGACCATGTGGAAAAAGTATATGCTGTTCACTGACCATGTGGAAAAAGTATATGCTGTTCACTGACCATGTGGAACAAGTATATGCTGTGCACTGACCATGTGGAACAAGTACCGGTATATGCTATTCACTGACCGTGGAACGAGTATATGCTGTTCACTAACCATGATGAACAACTATATGCTGTTCACTGACCATGTGGAACGAGTATATGCTGTTAACTGACCATGTGGAATGAGTATATGCTGTTCACTGACCATGTGGAACGAGTATATGCTGTTCACTGACCACGTGGAAAGAGTATATGCTGTTCACTGACCATGTGGAAAGAGTATTTCAGCTCAGTAATTATGGAATAACTATCTTCTAAATGGTCATTTACAAGGTAAATTGTTTGTTTTACACATTACGATAACACATCTGTGTGACTTAGTACACTTTCATTTCTACTAAACGTTCATTTTTTTTATGAAACTTTGTGGTAATTTTCTTATTTCTAGGCCAAACATAGGTTGTGGGTACTCGTTAGAACCGCCTTGTTAAGGCGGTGCTAATGAGTTCTAACATCCTATGTCTTCAACGAGAAATAAAAAAAAATGTTTACCCCAGTAAACCTCGGTTTTCTCCATATAAATTGGAGTTTAACGGTGTGTTCATTACACAGACTTGTTGACATAATGCTGTGAGCTGCCTAAACCAAATACAGTAAAACTTTGATAACTCAAACACGGATAGTTCATTCACCATGGCAAATTCGAACTCGTTCTGTAGTCCCTTGAGAATATTTCATATGGGTAGGTGTAATCATTGGACTAAATCAGTTGGATTATTGGATATTGGAAAAATCCAACTGAATCCAAGTTGGAAAAATAGGGGTGTATTCCTTGGACTGTTCACCTGTTGGACTATATTTTGAAGATAAATTTAATTAATTTTATCATGTAATAATATGCATCAAGTTTTTCAATTTTGGAAATAATTTCCAAAATTACTCTGTTTTCAGATAAAATGCATAATTACTGAAAAGTCTCTTTTTTCAGTTTTTTTTTTTTTTTGTTTGTTTTGCTTTTGTTTTGAAACTGATAGCCATAGGCCTGAAAGCTTATTGTAATTGAATGTTGTAAATGCACCAAAAATGAGAGACAAAAAGGGAATGATTGGAATGTTAAAGGACTTTATAGCAAAGAAATATGAAAATACACATCCCCAAAATGAGAGGAAGGAGAATAATGACTGAACTATACAAAATTTAAAACACAACAATGCTTGATTGCTTAACTGAATGTTACAGTAGAATGGGGGTAAAAATAATTTGACGAAAAGCATCTAAACATTTAAAAAGTACTGAAAAAAAAAAAACAGATCTATTTGTATTTTCTGAAATAATAAAAGTTTTACAGACATCTAATAGGCACCAATTACTGACATTATATTTGGAAACATGAAAGTGCTTATTACAGTATTTACCCTAAGTATTCGGATGCCTTAATGTCCGAAAACATAAGCCTGAGCAAACACTGTAGACCCAGATCTGAAGGAGCAGTCTGATCAGGGTCTGCACTGTTTGCAATTTAGTCAAAGTCTTTCCCAACGAAAAGCCTTATTAACAAACTGGGAAAAAATCATGCTTATTAAAAAGTGTCCGAAAGTGTCTGAATATTTTGGATAAATACGGTAATCACATTACGTTAACATCCATGAAATGTTTACCCTTATAAAGCCCACTTTATACAGAGAAAAGGGTATACATTATTTTCTTATTTCTTCTCCAAAACACAGATCGAGGCGCTTCTAAGGAGCACCCACAATCTATGCATTACGTTAACAAGTCTGTGAAATATATACCCTGGTAAACCCGACTTCATATAGAGAAAAGTGGGGTTTACCAGGGTGTACATTATTTTTCTTATTTCTGCTCCAAACATAGATTGTAGGTGCTCGGTTCTAACGAGCACAAACAATCTATGTTTTGAGCAGAAATAAGAGGGGAAGGTATAATTTGAGGAGTTTTACTGGAGGACCAGAAGACTGAGGACCAAGTCCTCTAGAGGACCAGGGGTATAATTTGAGGACCAAATACAGGAGGACCAGTGCTTTAATCAGTCATATAATGGCTATGATAATTGAAGATAATTACTGTTTATTGAAAATGACACCTGGTATGGTATATCACCTCATGGGTATATATATGGACAAAAAGAAAAAAAAAATAAATTACATGAAAAAAGGTGTTATTATGCTCAGGAAATTTTTCACCAAAAATTTTATGAAATATATTTTTGGCATCTTGTTACTCTGATAAAAAATATTCAATTGAAATTAGAATTTCCCTACTTTCTATATACTTGATATAATCTATCTGTTATTTTTTTTAATTCACCAACTGCATGATGAACAGTGAGGATCCTGATCAGATGGCATCTTGTTACTCTTTTAAAAATGTTCACTTAAATTAGAATTTCTCTACTTTCCACATACATGTACTTAATATAAGCTGTCGGTTAAATTCACAAACTGCATTATGAACAGTGAAGATCCTGATCAGATGGCATCGTGTTACTCTTTTAAAAATTTTGACTTAAAATTAGAAGTATGTTCAGTTCTAATGGAAATTTCCCTACTAGGAAACAATTTTGGCATCTTGTTACTCTGATAAAATATATTCAGTTAAAATTAGAATTTCCCTACTTTCTATATACTTGATATAATCTATCTGTTATTTTTTATGGCTTATCTGGAGCTAAAGTGTTGTAATGTTCAGAAATTTTTCACCATAGAATTATATGAAATATCATTAAGATAACATTTCCATATGACATAGAGCATTCTTACATGTTACCATAATGGTATTTTTTTCCTGATGAAAACTTGTGAAATTTTTTTTATTAATACTCCGTATATAGGTTGTGGGTGCTTGTTAGAACCACCTAAATGAGGCGGTTCAAACAACTACTCACAACCTATGAGGCGGTTCTAACGAGTACCCACAACCTATGTCTTAGAGCAGAAATAAGAAAAATAATGTATACCCCCGTAAACCCCAGTTTTCTCTATATAAAGATAAAGTGGGGTTTAGGGGGGTCTTCATGTCACGGACTTGTTCACATGATGTCTCATTTTGGGGATGTGTATTTTCATATTTCTTTACTATAAAGTCCTTTAACATTCCAGTCATTCCTTTTTGTCTCTCATTTTGGGTGCATTTACAACATTCATTTACAATAAGCTTTCAGGCTATGGCTATCAGTTTCAAAACAAAAGCAAAAAAAAAAAAAAAAATGAAAAAAGAGACTTTTCAGTAATTATACATTTTATCTGGAAACAGAGTAATTTTGAAAATTATTAAATTTCCAAAATTGAAAAACTTGATGCATATTATTACATGATAAAATTAATTAAATTTATTTTCAAAACATAGTCCAACAGGTGAAGAGTCCAAGGAATACACCCTATTTTTCCAACTTGGATTCAGTTGGATTTTTCCAATATCCAATAATCCAACTGACTTAGTCCAAGGATTACACCTACCCATTTCATATAGCTACAGATATCCATATATTTAGGATAATATATGGATTTTTTTCTAATATTGCCTTGTAAGGGTATGTTGTGTGTACTCATTAGAATCGCCTAATTGAGTCGACAACGAGGCGATTCTAATGACTGCACACAACATACCCTTATTTTACTGAAGATCGTAAAAGTATCCTTTAGTGATCCCCAGTATGCCTCAGGGTAAACCTCAGTATTTCGAACAAGCCGATTCTCGAACACAATTTCATGGTCCCAGAGTTGTTTGAATTACTGAAGTTCAACTGTACCAACCAATGAAAAGCTACACAATGTCAGATTTCCAACAGTATATAAAAATATATACTGTCTCAAAATTTCTGACGTTATCCAATCAGAAGTGCAGTAGAATGTGCACTAGATGAATGCTCTTTTTCTTACCAACAAAACAGAGTTTGTTTTAATTTTTTAGCAGTGCAGGGAAACTTTTTCTTGCCCGTGGGCTGAGACAGCACACACATGCAATACGGGCCTCTGTGGCCCATTGGGTAAGAGCACTATCTGGGGAGAACTGTATTCAAAATTGTCATTTGGGGAGGTAAACCAACATTTTACAGTGGAAAATTTCGTTTTACGACAGTGCATCAGCGGAGCCGAAAAGCAGAATTTGGGACCATTATCCCAATACTATTATGCACTTCAGTTGTTTTGATAAAAATTATACTCTTTTGTCCAAAGTGGCAAATGCCGTGAGCTGTGTAAAAGCAGATGCCACCCAATGAAAAGCGACATTACATCATGATGACATCGGGATTTGGACAGTATATCGCAGGATATACTGTCACAAATTTTTGACAATCATATATCACATTACATTCACATGAACATTAGAAAAATGGTAATTCTTAGATATATGTTGGCTACTTTATTTACTGGGAATGTGTAATAAGCTTTTATAGTTTTCATGATATTTTTTATGTCCCTGGCAGCGATAGCGGGGACATATTGTTTGCCCTGTCTGTTTGTTTGTTTGTTGGTTTGTACATGGACAATTTTAATGTTGGTCATAACTTTTGAACTGTTGGAGATAGAGCATTCATATTTGGCATGTAGGCTCCTTGTGACAAGAGCTTTACATTCATTCCAAAAAAAATTGACCTGTGACCTTGACCTACTTAAAAGAAAAAAAATAACATTGGTCATAAATTTTGAACCGCTTGAGATACAGCCTTCATATGTGGCATGTACGTTCTTTGTGACAAAAGCTTTACATTCAAATTTTTGACCTGTGACCTTGACCTTTGGCCTACTTTAAATAAAAAAATATCATTTTGGTCATAACTTTTTAACCATTTGAGATAGAGCCTTCATATTTTGCATAGGTTCCTTGTGACAGGAGTTAACATTGGTCATAACTTTGAACCGCTTGACATACAGCTTTCATATTTGCCATGTACGTTCCTTGTGACAAAAGCTTTATATTCAATCAAAATTTTGACCTGTGACCTTGATCTACTTAAAAGTAGAAGTTAACATTGATCATAACTTTTGAACCTTTTGAGATAGAGCCTTCATATTTGGCATGTAGGTTCCTTGTGTCAAGACCTTAACATTCATTCAAAAAATTTTGACCTGTGACCTTGACCTTAAAACTTAAAAGAAAAAAATGACATTAAGAGTCATAACTTCCAAACTGTTTGGGATAAAGGCTTCAAACTGTTCAGAACTTTTGAACCAGTTAAGATAGAGCCTTCATATTTCATATGTAGGTTCCTTGTGACATGATCTTTACATTCATGCAAGAACTTTTTACCTGTGACCTTGACCTGTGATTTACTTAAAAGAAACAAATATTATTGTTCATAACTTTTGAACCGTTAAAGGTAGAGCATTCATATTTGGCATGTAGTTTCCTTGTGTCAAGGGCTTCCCGACCAAACAAAAAATCTTGACCTGTGACCAAATTTAAAAAAAAAATTACCATGCCCGGGGACATGTTCGTGTTTCACAAACACATCTTGTTTTTCATGAAAATGTGTGATATGTTTCTTATTTGTTATTCAAAAATAGACTGTGGGTGCTGTTTATAACTGCCTCAGTGTTTTTGAGTAAGAATAAGAAAAATAATGCAAACTCCTGTAAACTCCACTTCTGTCGATATAAAGTGGGGTTTATAATAATAATCTTTGCATTGACTTTTTAAAGTGATCATTCAGAGAAGTTGCAATACCCATAGAGATAATGTTCAGTATTATATTGGTTATTTCATTAGCCTACAATTGCACTTGTTTTATTGTTCACTAGCAATGTTATATGAATTCAAGGCCCTTTAAGGGGAATGGGAACACCTTCAGGGAAGGCAACTCCTGCAAAAGTATTTTTGTTTCCCATGTCAGTAGGGCTCAACTCTTAAAGGAGACCCCTTTTTCCGTGGGAAAGAGCTTATGGAAAAGCGAAGCGGAAGTTCCGAAAGTTGTCTCCCTTTGAAAAATGGCAGAAAAATCTGCTAGGTGTTCCCATTCCTCTTAAGAAGGCTAACATCTGAAGCTTACCATAACATTTTACCCAATCTGCCTGTCTTTTGTTAGTCAACTAGGCCAGAAATTGCTCACCTGCCATGGTTGGCTGTCTCGGCTATCAGATCAGATTGTCATTAGAAATATTCTAATCTGCAAGTTGTATTGATGCCTCTTATTAAGTTTCTGAACAGCTGTCCATCTTAGGATCCAGCACCCTTGTCCTGCTGAGTCCGGATATGCCTTATCTTTCAAACAATGAAGATCAAGATCAGATGGCTTCTGAAGAAGCCATCTCATCAGGATCGTCATTGTTTGTCATTCAGCTCATGAATTTGGTGCAATAATTTGCATCAAGTAATCTTATTGGTTGATAATCAGTAGTGGGTGTGGCATATATAAATATTCAGCAGGTCAAGGGTTAAGGATGGAGGATGTAGATGTCCTTTGAAGAATTTTAAGATGGAATGCAACGATTTATGCTATTCTGAATTTCATGTCACCAAAATGCCTCTAACGAAGTTTCAACCCTGTCCAACTGACCATGGCAGCCATCTTGGATATTGTAGCAGAGAATTTTTGAGTAATTTTAATCCCCATGATGCCTAAATGCCTTCCACCAAGTTTCTGCTCAATCAGACTTACCAACTGAGAGGAGATGTCATTTGAAGATTTTCATTATTGTTGTTGGAATAGAATAATTTTGAATCTTCATGTTGCCCCATTGGCTCCTACTAAGTTTTGGGGCTCAGTTAGACATGACATTCAGGAGCAGATGTGGGGTTGAGGATTTTCGATGCGACCGCCATAACTGCCATCTTGTATGTTGGTACAGAAAAATCTTAGCTGTGCTGAAACTCTATGTCACCCAAATGCCTTTCATTAAGTTTTTACACAATCTGACACGGCCCCCGCCCATCGGGGCTTGAAGAAATATATGGGCTGCATGATGCTTCCACGCAGAGCTGAAACCTACCCTCACACGAGTACTGGTAAATGGCTTAGAGGATCTAAGCCCGCCCATGCTAATAAACCCTATTGGTTTCATTGGGCGGCAGGGCTTGAGATGTCGTTTCATCTCAACGTCGGGTAAAAGTCCCACAAAATTGGAAGCAACATCTCCAAAATGACCTTTACAGTGTTGACGGGGATGTTAAACCTCAAATCAAACAAACAAACAAAATCACAATCTGATATGGTTTGGGTCGAGATCTCATTTTAACCCTTGTCATGCTGAGCCTGGATATGTCTTATCTTTTACATAATGTAGATCCAGATCAGATGGCTTCTGCAGAAGAGATGGCTTCTGCAGAAGCCATCTGATCAGGATCTTCATTGTCATTCATTTTATGAAATTGTTGCAATAATTTGCATCAAGTAATCTGATTGGCTGATAATCAGTAGTGGGTGTGGCATATTTACATATAGAGCAGAACAAGGGTTAAGAATGTCAATATGGCAACAATGGGGTCCATCTTGGATATTGGAATGCATGGATTTTATCAATTCTGAATCCCTATGTCACCCTAATGCCTCCGTAGAATTTTCAGCTCAGTCTGGCCTATGGTTTGGGTGGAGATGTCATTCTAAGAGTTTCAAGATAGCCACCTAGGTCCTCCTGAGGTCCAAAACAGAAACTGCGTTAAATAAACAATCATATTATATCCAAACAAAAAATGTTCAGATTGTATAGAAAATGACTATATATGGTCGTTTTCTATGTTAGCTATACATTTTTTGGATCCAACTTTCAACTGTGTTAGAGTAAATCCAAAACTGTGTTGGGAGCTGACAGTATGTCATCAGTTGTGATAACTGATATTAATCATACACCACAACCTCCAAAGCAGACACCATGTTAGTTAAACAACCGTGTTATATCCAAACAAAAATGTATAGATTATATAGAAAAATGACCATTATGGTCATTTTTCTATATAATCTATACATTTTTGGGATCCATCTTGAAACCAGGTTATATCCAAAACCGTGTTATAACGAACTGTGTTATAATGAGGTTGTGGTGTATTATTCAATAATATATGTCAATTCAACGAATAAAACATTTTACATCAGCTTGTATTCTGATCTTTTAAAACTCCATTATGTTGTATTCTATTTTTTAACCCTTTCCATGCTGAACACAGATATATCCTTTTTCTTAAAAGCAGTATAGATCCAGATCAGCTGGCTTCTCTGAAACCAGCTGATCAGGATCTATACTGTTTTCCATTCTGCTTCTAAATGCCTGGTAAAAATTGAAATCCTGGAACACAACTTGCAGAAAATCAGGGAGGAGTGTAGTAAATTGAAATATTCATCATGACAAGGGTTAAACTGCCCTTATCTTTTGAATATACATGTGATAACCTGACAAAGTTCCTGCCATTTTTATTTGAACACACACAACATTTTCTCTGTCATTATTTCATTTGAATACACATGAAAGGATTCACATTACATACTGGTATTTCCTGCCATTTTAATCCACCAACCGGAAACATTCAGAATGTCCATCTATAGACACAACCTTGTGATTGCTATAACTCCAGTAATCTTTCAGATACATTCCAATCTGTGTTAAGCAAGCACCTCGGGGATAATGAAAATGTGCTTGCTTAAGACAGGTGCTTGCTAAATACAGGTGAATTTGAATGCATTTGCCTTTTTCGGGAACTAAATTCCCGCTTGCTTAAGACAGGTTGCTTGCTGAATAGAGGTGGCCACTAAGACAGGTTTGACTGTATATTGATGGTACTTGGTAGTTGTACACCATGGTGAGAAGCCATGTCATGTGCAAGAACTACAGCTATGGGTTCCATGGTGTTTTAGTTATCTCCCTTGACAAAATAACTATCACCATAATGCCTTTTGAGATATCCTAAAATATACCATCTGGGATAAAAATCTCCATCATTTGGCCATGAAAACCTTTAAAACACCATATATACAGCATCTTGCAGACAGCTTGCTGATACATTGCAGCAATATACTCGATATACTTGAAGTTTAGCTGGTGTGTTTTGTTTCCAGTGCACTTTCTGCATATGAAGTATCTTCCAACAACCATATTAGCTTTGGGTCGGAGGATCTGCCATCTCTTCTGATGTTTTTTTTTTCCTTTGAATACCAAACAAGGACTATTAATATCGAGACATTTTTTTTCTTTCTTTTTTCCAGATCATGGTTAATTCACTCGTCTTTACCCCCAAATCGGTTAAGCTACTCGCCTCATAAACCAGGCGTCGTGGGTTAGATTCAAGGCTTCTCCAGTCTTTAAACCGAGGTTCCGTCTCAAGCTTTTGGTGGGATGTAAAACTCAAACACACACACAACCATGGTGGAGATATAATGATAATCAGGGATAAATAAATATTTATAGCCCAGCTTTGAAAAGGTGGGGGCTATATTGGATTTGCCTTGTCCTTCTTTGATTCCGTAATTCCATTATTCATGACAGCTCAAAAAACGTTTGAGGTATTTTCATGATACTTCACACAAATGTGAAGCACTAGGAGACGATGTGCAGAGTGCTTGAACCATAACTCTGGATTGCCTACTTTTGGAGTTATTGCCCTTTGAACATTGAAAAATATCCTGTAATGAATTTGGTTTATTAGATAATTCTTCAATACCAATTTCAATCCTTTTTACCACCTTTAGAGGCTGAAAGCTGAAAACATTTTTTTTCTTGTATTTTTCTTTTCTGATAGTGCAACAGTGGGGCTATAGTCAACCCTCTGAAAGTTCTAGCTGCATTTGCTGTGATTCCAAGCCATGCACAGATGCAGCAATGTCACCTAGCACTGCAGTGTCCGGATGTCCTTACCAAATGTCCTACAGGGTCATCTTCTACATCTACGCGTGGGTTCCAATCACAGCAAACAAGCATTTTTATTTTCTTTTTAGCTCCACCGGCCGAAGGCCAGCGGGGCTATTGTCATGGCCCTGTGTCCGTCTTGCGTCCGTGCGTTAACTTTTTCTTCAAACATCTTCTCCTCCTAAACTACTGGGCCAATCGTAACCAAACTTCACAGGAATGTTCCTTACATCGTCCTCTTCTAAATTCCTTCAAAGAATTTTGTTACACCCAGAACTCTGGTTGCCATGGCAACAAAAAAAAAAAAAAAAAAATAAAAATCTTTAAAAATCTTCTCCTCCAAAACCACCTGTTGGATTTCATTTTTATTTTGCATGACTGTTCCTTGGGTTGACCTCTTTCAGATTCCTTGAAGAAATTTTGATCCGACAAAAAACATGGCCACCATGGGCGGGGCTTATTTTCCCTATTTAACATATAGTGTAATGCTAAAACATCTTCTCCTCCTAAACTATTGGGCCCATTGTAACCAAACTTCACAGGAATGTTACTTACTTAGTCCTCTTCTAAATTCCTTCATAGAATTTTGTTACACCCAGAACTCTGGTTGCCATGGCAACAAAACAACACAAAATATTAAAAATCTTTAAAAATCTTCTCCTCAAAAACCACCTGTTGGATTTCATTTTTATTTTGCATGAATGTTCCTTGGGTGGACCCCTTTCAGATTCCTTGAAGAAATTTTGATCCGACAAAAAACATGGCCGCCATGGGCGGGGCTTATTTTCCCTATTTAACATATAGTGTAATGCTAAAACATCTTCTCCTCCTAAACTACTGGGCCAATTGTAACCAAACTTCACAGGAATGTTCCTTACTTAGTCCTCTTCTAAATTCCTTCAAAGAATTTTGTTACACCCAGAACTCTGGTTGCCATGGCAACAAAACCACACAAAAAATTAAAAATCTTTAAACATCTCCTCCAAACCCACCTGTTGGATTTCATTATCCACTCGCACAACATAGTTGTGAGGGGGGATATAGCATTTGTCCCGTACGTACGTACGTAAGTACGTACTTTTGTCATCGCTCTAGCGCAACGTACGTACATACTTTTGTCATCGCTCTAGCGCCACGTACGTACGTACTTTTGACATCACTCTAGCGCCTACATTTCTTGACCGATTTTAATATAACTTCACACAAACGTTCCTTACGACAATATCTGGAGCAAGATCGACTTTCAAGGTCATGACCTCAAGGTCAAGGTCACTCTGGCTATTTTTTGAAAAACTTTGTCATGGCTCTAGCGCCTACATTTCTCTCCCAATTTCAATATAACTTCAAACAAATGATCCTTATAAAAATATCTCGAGCGGGTTGGACTTTCAAGGTCATGACCTCAAGGTCAAGGTCACTGTGGCTATTTTTAGAAAAACATTGTCATAGCTCTAGCGCTTACATTTCTTCACCAATTTCAATATAACTTCACACAAATGATCCTTATAAAAATATCTTGAGCGAGTTCCACTTTCAAGGTCATGGCTTCAAGGTCAAGGTCACAGTGGCTATTTTTAGAAAAACTTTGTCATCGCTCTAGCTCCTACATTTCTTCACTGATTTCAATATAACTTCACACAAATGTTCCTTATGACAATATCTTGAGCGAGTTGGACTTTCAAGGTCATGACCTCAAGGTCAAGGTCACTGTGGCTATTTTTAGAAAAACATTTTCATCGCTCTAGCGCCTACATTTCTTCACCAATTTCAATATAACTTCACACAAATGTTTCTTATAAAAATATCTCCATCGAGTTCGACTTTCCAACTCATGGCCTCAAGGTCAGGGTCACTGTGGCTATTTTTAGAAAAAACTTTGTCATCGCTCTATCGCCTATATTTCTTCACTGATTTCAATATAACTTCACAAAAATGTTCCTTATGACAATATCTCAAGCGGGTTCGACTATCAATGTCAAGGCCTCAAGGTCAAGGTCACTGTGGCTATTTTTTAGAAAAACTTTGTCATCGCTCTAGCGTTTACATTTCTTCACCAATTTCAATATAACTTCACACAAATGTTCCTTATGACAATATCTCTAGCGAGTTCCACTTTCAAGGTCAAGGTCACTGTGGCTATTTTTAGAAAAACTTCGTCATCCCTCTAGCGCTTACATTTCTTCATCGATTTCAATATAACTTCACACAAATGTTCCTTATGACAATATCTCACCATTTCGACTTTCAAGGTCAAGGTCACTATGGCTATTTTTAGAAAACTTTGTTATCGCTCTAGCACCTACATTTCTTCACTGATTTCAATATAACTTCACACAAATGTTGCTTATGACAATACCTCGAACGAGTTTGACTTTCAAGGTCAAGGTCACTGTGGCTATTTTTAGAAAAACTTTGTCATTGCCCAGCGCTTACATTTTTTTCACCAATTTCAATATTACTTCACACAAATGTTCCTTATAACAATATCTCTAGTGAGTTCCACTTTCAAGGTCAAGGTCACTGTGGCTATTTTTAGAAAAACTTTGTCATGGCTCTAGCGCTTACATTTCTTCATCCATTTCAATATAACTTCACACAAATGTTCCTTATGACAATACCTCGAGCGAGTTTGACTTTCAAGGTCAAGGTCACTGTGGCTATTTTTAGAAAAACTTTGTCATTGCTCTAGTGACTACATTTTTTCACAAATTTCAATATAACTTCACACAAATGTTCCTTATGACAATATCTCGAGCTATTTAGACTTTCAAGGTCAAGGTCACTGTGGCTATTTTTAGAAAAACTTTGTCATCGCTCTAGCACCTACATTTAATGATGGATTGTAATAGAACTTCACACAAATGTTTCTTATGATAATATCTCGACTTACTTCGACTTTCAAGGTCATGACCTCAAAGTCAAGGTCACTGTGGCTATCTTTAGAAAAACTTTGTCATCGCTCTACCGCCTCCATTTATTAACAGATTTTAATATAACTTCACACAAAAGATGCTTATGATAATATCTTGAGCAAGATCTACTTTCATGGCCATGGCCTCAAGTCAAGGTCACTATGGCTATTTTTAGAGAAATGTCATCACCACTCTAGAATGTACATTTATTGGAGGATTTTTAAACAAACTTTACACAAATGTTGCATATGATAATATCTCAAGCAAGTTGGACTTTTGCCATTTCAGTGTTTTCCACACATGAAGTTGTCTAGTGTGAGGGGATTTGTATCGCATGCGATGCCTTGTTTTTATTTTGCATGAATGTTCCTTGGGTGGACCTCTTTTAGATTCCTTGAAGAAATTTTGATCCGACAAAAAACATGGCTGCCATGGGCGGGGCTTATTTTCACTATTTAACATATAACGTAATGCTAAAAAATCATTTTCTGCAAAAGTACTTGTGGGATTTCATTGTAATTTGCATGAATTGTCCTTGGGTGGACTGTTGTCAGATTCCTTGAAAAAAATTTGATCTTACAAAAAAACATGGCCGCCATGGGCGAGGCTTATTTTCACTATATAACATATAGTGTAATGCTGAAAATATTTTCTGCAAAAGTTCTTGTTTTATTTCATAGTTATTTGGCATGCATGTTCCTTGGGTGGACCTCTGTCAGATTCCTTGAAGAAATTTTGATCCGACATAAACATGGCTGCAGTGGGCGGGGTTTATTTTCACTATATAACATGTAGTGTAATGTTAAAAAAGTCTTCTCTTCTTCAAAAGTTCTTGTTTATTTATTTATTTATTTATTTAAAAGTACCTTCCTGTATCTGAATTAATCTCCTCCAATTTTGCTGACTATCACATATCTATAGAGGTCCACCTACAAATTGTCATTCTAAAATTCAAAACATCAGAAATTTCACATGCCCATCACACTGGTGATAGAACTGATGTTTTCAACACAAACTCTATTTATACGACTTGATGTTTCAAAATAAATTCAAAATACTGAGGGAGATTGATTTATTAGACCTAATTATACTACAGTGTCAACAGTTCTCCAGATCCCTGAGGGTTAAAATGGCTTAGTTGAAAAGGGAGGCATACCGAATCCGACGGAGGAAAGGAAAAAATAAATAAAGAAAGAAATAAAAACATAAATCTGTTCATTTTTTAGCTCCACTGGCCAAAGACCGGCGGGTCTTATGTTATATGTTATGGCCCTGTGTCTGTTGTGCGTCTGTGCGGTTGTGCATCCGTGCTTTAACTTTTTTCTTTAAACATTTCCTCCTTAACTACTTGGTCGATTGTAACCAAACTTCACAGGAATGTTTCTCACATAGTCCTCTTCTGAATTCCTTCAAAGAATTTTATTACATGCAGAACAAAATGGCATCGAAAGCAAAAAAAAATATTTAAAAATCTTCTCCTCCAAAACCGCTCAATGGATTTTATTCTTATTTTGCATGAATGTTCCTTGGGTGGACCTCTGTCAGATTCCTTGAAGAAATTCGGATCAGGCAAAAAACATGGCCACCATGGCCATGCCCCACATGACTGCCATGGCCATGCCCCTTGGCTCATTAGCTTTCAAAGACTTATATGGGGAAAAGTTTTAAAAACCTTCTCCTCCAAAACCTCTCAACGTAATGGATTTCATTCTTACTTTGCATGAATGTTCCTTGGGTGGACCTCTGTCAGATTCCTTGAAGCAATTTTGATCAGACAAAAAACATGGCCACCATGGACACGCCCATTGGCTAATTAGCTTCCATAGACTCATAAAGGGATCTTTTTTTTTTTTTTTAATCTTCTCCTCCAAAACCGCTAAATGGATTTCGTTCTTAATTTTCATGAATGTTCTTTGTGTCTACCATTGTCAGATTCATTGAAGAAATTTTGATCAGACAAAAAACATGGCCGCCATGGCCACCACCTTTGGCTCATTAGCTTCCATAGACCAATAAACGGAAAAACTTCTTCTCTGAAACCATAAAGCCTAAAGCTAAGACATTTACAGTAAAACCTGTCTTAGTGGCCACCTCTATTAAGCAAGCAACCTGTCTTAAGCAAGCAGGCATTCAGTTCCCAAGAAAGGCAGATGTGTTAAATTTCACCTGTATTAAGCAAGAACCTGTCTTAAGCAAGCATATTTTGACTATCCCTTAGGCACTTGCTTAATACAGGTTGAACTGTAGTATGTAGCAAAGTTATGTGGTCACCTCCTAAGTCCTGCGAACTATGACTCTTGAGTCCAAATTGGCAACGCCCCGGTGCTTAGTAGCTCCCATAGACTAATAATGACAAAATCTTGAAACTTTTCTCCTCTGAAACCATAAGGCCAAGAGCTTAGTATGTAGCAACTTGAAGTATTCATCTGCATAAATCCTGCCAACTATGCCCCTGGGGTCCAAATTGGCCACACCCTGAGGCCCATAAGCTCCCATAGACTTATACTGGGAAAAACTGACAAAAATCTTCTCTGAAACCATCAGTGCCCAGAGCTTAGATATTAAGTATGCAGCAACGTCAAGTGGTCACTCAAATAAATCCTGCCAACAATGCCCCTGGGGTAAAAAATTGGTCACGCCCAGAGGCATATTAGTTCCCATAGACTTATAATAGGAAAAACTTAAAAAAAGTCTCCTTCTCTGAAACCATAAGGCCCAGAGCTTTAGATATTTAGAACGGAGCAATGCCAAATGGTCACTCACATAAATCCTGCCAACCATGGCTCTGGGGTCCAAAAAATATAGAATGGACATTCCTTGGGTGGATCACTTGTTTCTTTTTTACCCATTGCATGCGGGAAAACCCTAAATGGGTACCTTGGCAAACAGTGCTGGCCCAGATCAGACCCCACAGAATGTCTCATCAGGCCTGCACTATTTGCTAACAGAATTTTCCATCAAAAATAGAAAAAAAAATAGGCCTGACACCCCTTATATGACAAATGGACTGGTCCAACATATAGCAATAGAAGAGTCCACTAGTATACCATTGGTTAATGTAATAAATATGACAATTGTCTGAAGTTAGCCGGTGGAGCGACAGGCCCTCTTGGGCCTCTTGTTCTTTTTTACCACGGAAATTGGGCTTTACATTTCAATGTGAACAATCTGCCAGCATCAGAAAATCGGATGACATTTCACTCAGCTTTGCATGGTGCTTTCATGGCTATGCTGCCATGACGCCAAAGGCTGTCAGGAGAAACTATAAAATACAATAAGAGTTGTGCATCACTAAACAATTTTATTTCATAATCAAAGTAATAAAAGACAACTGCTGCACTGCATGACTGGACGCTCATTTTATGGGCAAGCAAACAGGAATTTCTGTAAGTTGTCCCCAATGTAAAGATGGGAGATAAAATAAGAGAATCCATTCCCCTGAAGGTGCATGAATACACCTTCAAGATGTCACAACTTTTTAAAGAAGCACTTTTTGTAGGCAGAAATTTTCTGCCTCTTTTAAGGAGGGTAAGACTTCTCCTACGGATAGAGTCGCCCCTAATATTGTGGTGTACTGGTTGATGGAGATTTTGCGATGTTTTTGCTCTAATGGGCATTCTAACAAGTATAATCACTATTACAAATAATTTTGCTGAAAAATTTACATTTTTGCAGCAAAACTATTAGCATATTTGCCATGTTAAACGTCAAACTTTTACTGATATATATTATCTACGGCCATAATGACTGGGCACAGATAATCAGGGCTTAAGGGGGGTTAAAATTTGATGATCTATCCAGTCAAATATCCAGTTTTGCAGTGTCAGCATCAACAAACATAAAAATTACAGTCTATGTAAAAACTGAAGATATGATACAAGTATATCACTTAGAATTTGGTTGGAAGTACAAGCTTGAAATCAGCAACAAGAAACTTGAACAGCCAAACAGAGAGCGTGACTTTGACAATACTTTATGATCAATCTGCAAGAAGGAAAGCTGCAAAACTGTGTGGGCCTGAGAAAGGTGGTCGTTCTAGCCAAAAGTTCTATCCGGCCAATACTTTTTATCAATTTTAACAATCATGCAGTTCTATTTACATCTCCAAATAGGTAGATGTTTCAGTCAGATTAAGACATTAAAAGGTTTGACATTATTATAATAAGTCCAGGATAACTCAATGAACACAGGTATCCCAATTTTAAAATTCACACAATCCATCATTTTGTCACAATTTGGGAAAAATTGCTTTCTGAAATATCCAATTTTCATGAGGCAAACCAAACAGATGACTGCAGAAAGTAACACTTCCAACATCATATGTGTCAAAATGTTGAAACTTACAACACCACATGATGATATTTCATTGATTGGGATACATGCCACCTGAATGCAATATACTGAATTTTAGTAGTAGGGTTTACTGACAAATTCACCTATCTTGAGATGCAAACAGAGCTGTGATATTGCTTATGGTTTTGCGGAAAAATTAATTTAAAGTGGGTGGCCGGTTATAACTTTTCGCTGGTTTTCTGATTTCAAGCTAGTACACTCTACGCTTTCTGTAAAATCAAATAGACACATTTAGATAGACAATAATATGAGTATATGATATAAATACACAGATTCCTATTATACAGATGAATTATATATATTATAAACACATTCTATAACTCTATCAAAGACAGAATGCTCTTCTGTAGGTCAGCCTGGGCACTGGATACCCCAGCCAGTCATGGCATTACGATAACAAGTCCGTGAAATGAATACCCCCTATGAACCCAACTTCATTTAGAGAAAAGTGGTGTTTACGGGGGAATATATATTATTTTCCTCATTTTTGCTCCAAAACAGATTGTGGGTACTCATTAGAACCACCTCATTGAGGTGGTTCTAATGAGCACCCACAATCAATGTTTGAAGCAAACATAGATTGTGGGTACTCATTAGAACCACCTCATTGAGGTGGTTCTAATGAGCACCCACAATCAATGTTTGAAGCAGAAATAAGAAAAATATAACACATTTTCAATAACATATCCATTTTGGATATAGGAGAGAATGCAGTATGTCACATGGGTGTGCTGGTCAAACCTTAAGGATACCCCTTCAAGGCATTGGATACCCCTTCATGGGAGGCAAAACTTAAAATATATTTGCCCTATTCAAGTGGGTAAAGTATTTACGGTAATTCTCCTATAATTTCGAACACCCTAAAAATTCGGACACCAAAAATTATTGACAAAAATAATTTCCAAAATACCTTTAAAATCTCGAACAGTGGCATTTTTATAAGACAGCAGTTTTTAAAATTTCGAACACTGAATTTCGCTGTGTAATTACCGATCCATACTATGTTATAATCGCTTTAGTTGCATTGGTGACGGTGCTTTCTGATGTGAAGACCAGCCACCAGAAGTGGATTATACTGGCCTGAGTCCCGCTGCGAAGACACAGTCTGATAATCGGAAACCATATATGATAATGAAAATAAGTTTGGAGTGGTCCATTTAGAGTTATAGGCATGTTAGGTTTGTTTTGTTTTTGTTAAGTTTTATAAAAAAGAAATGTACATACTTTACGCAAATAGTGTTGACTCAGATCAGACACCGCATTCTGAGGTGTCTGATCTGGGTCTAAACTATTTGCCACTGTCTCCATAATGGATAAGGTGACTACAAAAATTATCAGTGCAGGCCATTTTTCAAAGGCGCCGAGCCCTCCCCGTAAAATGCCTTTTTATAATGTCATCCCTAAAAACAACCATATCTTTCATTTGGGCTCAAATGTTGTGTATTTAAATTATTGAGCGCGTCCCTTATCGTGTTATTGGGGGTTCTTCACTGTGTCACTCGCCGCGAGTAAAGTGGTTTGCCGATATCGAGCTGCGCCAATCAAAAATGGAACTTCCGGCATACACCACCAGCACAGACTCTAAGCGCATCTGCGCAGATTGATCTGAGCCTTGGCTGTTCAGGCCACACCTGCGCAGTCTGATGAGACTTGGTTGTTCGGCCACATCTGCGCAGTCTGATCTGAGCCTTGGCTGTTTGGAGCCGCATCTGCAGCAGCACGGAGTCTGATCTGAGCCTTGGCTATTCCCACCAATCTTAAATGGGGCTTCCAGCATGACTCAGACCGCAACTGCGCAGCCCGATCTTAGCCATGGCTGATCGCGCCGCATCTGCGGTAGCGAAGTCTTATCTGAGTGTCGGCTGTTCGCGCCACATCTGTGACAGCGCAGTCTGATATGAGAGTCGGCTGTTCGCATCAGTCTTAAATGGCGCTACCAGCACACACGACCCTACACCTGTGCGGTTTGATCTTAGCCTCGGCTGTTCGCGGCGCATCAGCGGCAGCTCAGTTTGATCTGAGCCTCGGTTGTTTGCGGCGCATCTGCGGTAGTGCAGTCTGATCAGAGCCTCATCTGTTCGCGGCGCATCTGCGGCAGCGCAGTTTTATCTGAGACTCGGCTGTTCGCATCAATTTAAAATGGTGCTTCCAGCATGCTCGACCAACACAGACTCAGACCGCATCTACACTGGGAATAGATTCCGATTAATATGCGCCAGCAAGTTTTCTCTTAGAAACCTCATAATGTATTAATAACGGGAAATCTCATGGGTCAGCGGTTACGGTTAAGCTTGACGACTTCTCGAATACGGTCCTGTTTTAGGAAATAAGACAGAACATGCCGATGCAAATATACTGAAAACTTACCATCAAAAATAAATCAAAAATCAGATAAGAATCATAAACCATATATTGAAGATATGTTTGAACAGCCTCGGCGAGGCGGTTTTAATGAGTACCTACAACCTAATTCTACTTAAAAGCTTATTTGGAAGGGTGCAGTAATTCTTTCTTCCAATTTCCTGCCCACAATGTCCTCTGGTCAGGGACCACCTTTGGGACTGTTAAAAAAAACAAAGAACGTTGGTCATGTATGACCGCTCACTGCCGAATATATGGCCACAAGCTAGCTGTAAACTACAGATTCTTAATTGGGGGTATTCATTCACCTACTGCGCAATCAATGCAACTGAAATTTATGACACTGCACAGTTCATTAACCCATTCAGTACCGAAAACCCCAAAACAGGTAGTTGGCAAACAGTGCAGGCCCAGATCAGATGCCACAGAACGCGGCGTCTGATCTGGGCCTCCACTGTTTGCTAAATGTTCAACCATTTACCAAATAAATTTTCATGACAGCACAACCTGACACCCCTAAATTTTGAAATGAACTCCTGCTATTTATAAGGAGGAAGATTCCATTTGGCAAAAAAAAAAAGGTTAAACATGAGAAAGATTAGCTAACGGTTACTGCTGGTCAACTGTAGAAATTGTTTTCATAGGGTAACACACCCCTGAGGAACATTGCATTTTTCACATCTTCAAATTGGCTACTTTTTGGTAAAAATCTGTGATATTTTTCTTATTAACACTGCAAACATAGGTTGTGGATGCTTGTTATAACGAGTACCCACAACCTATGTTTTGGAGCAGAAAACCCTCCCCCAGTTGTCTATATATAAAGTGGGGTTTAGGGGTATTCATATCACGGACTTGTTCACGTGATGTGTCGGGAGATAAGGGTCGTCGGGCGCGAGACCGGAAGATGGGTTCTAAATCATAATACCCCCACGAAATTGGGCGATATCACATGTACGCATCTGCGCAGTCTGATCAGCGACTTCGAGGGCTTGAGGTTTCGCTTGAGGCATCTTTGCTGGTCGTTTAGCGACCAGCACAGACTCGGATTACGGTCCCCGCCAATCGGGGCTTGAAGAAATAAATGGGCTGCATGATGCTTCCACGCTGAGCTAAAACAGACCGCGCTATTTTAAAGATCTCTCGTTCAGCTAACGACATGAGACATCGCCTGGGAAAAGGCTATGTCACTTCAAAACGAAGTGACATAGCCTTTTCCCAGGCGACGTCTCATGATGTTCCGCAATTTTACTGCAGTACGTCATATTAGCATGTGCAGTTAAAGCAGCCTGTGAATGTTTTCCCGCCAAAACAAACTACATCATTATAGCGAGCAGTTGTTGCTTGTGAAAAGGCACAAACAGTTACTATGATTTCGTTTGTTTAACGTCCCCGTCAACACTGTAAAGGTCATTTTGGAGACGTTGCTTCCAATTCTGTGGGACTTTTACCCGACATCGAGATGAAACGACATCTCAAGCCCTGTCGCCCAATGAAACCAATAGGGTTTATTAGCACGGACGGTCCGACTCGCACCGCTTTGCCTGGGAGTTACTATGATCGCTGGTTAGGGTACTGATCTTCGATTTTCTTGGTAGTTTCGCGTTTGTTTTGCTACATTAATTTACAATGTCCATGTCGCACCAGATTGAACTTTTTAAAAAAGCACAGACGCATGAACGGTGAAGGCTTATACCAACCTGCGCATTCCCATATTCTAATCAGTGTCTTTGCTGTTCGTATGAGCCTCTATTCAAAGAACAATAAGTGAAGGCTTTGTCCACATTTGCTAAATGCACATTTTGGGGGAACGTTGAATTTGGAAAGTACGGTGAGACGCGAGACCAGTGAACACTCGGATCCGCCTGCACATCCGCACAGTCTGATCAGAGCTTTCCGTGTGAGTCTGAGAGAGAAACCTTCTACTACGTTGACTGGTACATATGTCACAGAATGACATATGTACCAGTCAACGTAGTAGAAGGTTTCTTTGCTCTGCGCCGGCTCAAATCCATCGAAATGTGTAAATACGGTGTAACCTCTGACTTGTAAATGAGGCTGTGACTGTTGAAGACTCAGAGCAGTCTGCGCAGCCTAATCAGAGCATTTGCGGTTTGTACAAGCTTATATGGTCTCTGAGGTATTAAAAGAGCAGCAAGCGAAGAACATGATAGGTCAGAACCTTAAAATTTCGAACAGTGGACTTTTTTGCCGGCTCGAATTTCTAAAAATTCGAACAGCGGCAAAAATAATTATTTAATTTTGTTCGAAATTATAGGAGAATTACCGTATTCACTATCTTTTGTTTCTGGAGTTCAACAGCCAACACTATTTAGGTTATATTGCACAGCTCTGTTAACATAACTATGCTTTTCCTGGGGAGGCTTACACATCATAAGTTAACCCGTACAGTGCACATTCTGTTGCCAGAAATTGAAAACTGTCCTTCTTGAATCAAGGGAAGAATGACCGAAGAAAAGGTTTCATACTGGTCAACTCTTATAGGAAAAAATAAGCTCCCAAGCAGCTTATTCTTTCCTTCAAGAGTGAACCTCATTTTTAGAGGTCCTTGGTGAAGAAGGAAAGCACACAAGTAGTTATATAAAAATCCTCTCCTTTGTTATAAATGGCAGAAACTACTACTCAAGATATCAGTCCTGCTTTAAGACAAAGCTCAAAATGTAATTCATAATGTAAAACAACGGGATGTTTGGGTGAGTCCAATGTGCCATGTATCTTGCATCACCAGGGCTTCCAACTGATACTGGTTTACAGCTGAGCAGCAGGTGTGTGTGTGTGTGTGTGTGGGGGGGGGGGGGGGGGGGGCTGTTATTTCTTTCATTCATTTTCCTCTTTCTCCTGTCTCTCTCTTTCATCTGCTCTACTATCTCTTCTATCTCTTCTATCTCTCTTCTCCCTTTCTCCAGATTTACGGGGTAGAGTTAGGACTGGTCGACCCAGTGTCAAGATAATGTGACTGGGTGTGGTATCATGTAATGTGTCTGGGACATGATACTTCAGTGAGGCAGCACTATAAAAGTGAGCATTGAGCTCCCTGTCGCAACCAGACACCGTCGTGATATGACTGAAAAATTGGTGAAAGTGACGTTAAACCCGAATTCATACACACACACACAGACTTCTCCCTTTCTCTGGGAGATGACACAAAATGACCCACAAGGGCTGACATGTCATTCAACCCAAAGACAATCAATAACGTAAAACAAATAATGAAACAACAGCCCAACCACTTTATAACACTTTTTTGGGGTCCAAGATAGAAACTATGATAGTTTAATATCCAAACAGAAAGTAGAGATTATAAATTACATGTATATAGAAAATGGTCATTTTTACAACATAAAAATGACCATTTTTTATACACGTGTAATTTGTATATTTTTGGATCCATCTTTAGATTGTGCTATATCCTAAACTGTGTTATAATGAACAGCATTAGAAGGAGATTTGTATCTAATTAAATTTCTACTTCTGTATCATATGGTGGACCACCACAGCCAGTGCTTTGATATAACATTTTAGGGCCCATCTTTCAACCATTTTATATCCGAACCATGCTGCAATGAACCTTATACAGCGGATAATGACTACAAGAACTTCCAAATTTACAACTCATCTACTACACAGAAAACTTTTACATTACACCTAAACCTCTTTATAACAGTATTGCTGGAGCCCAAAACAGAAACCATGTTGGTTAAAAAGCCATCTTATATCCAAACAAAAATGTATAGATCATGTAGAAAATGACCATTTATGGTCATTTTCTACATGATCTATATATTTTTGGGATCCATCTTTAACTGTGTCATATCCAAAACTGTACTATAATGAACAGTGTCATAAAGACGTTATACATATTTCCAGAATAAATTCACCATTTTTTTTTCATATTTTTCATACTCGGCATATCTATGGGGTTTTAGGTCTTCTAACTAAAGTATTTTGCAAAACTTTTAAGAGTGACCCCTTATCACAACTACAGATAAACCTCTTTGTAACACTATTCTTTATAATACTGTTTTGGATATAACACAATTTGAAGATGGGACCCAAAAGTATGTAGATTATACAGAAAAAAAAAAATCACCATAAATAAATGGTCCTTTTCCTATGCAATCCATACCTATTTATTTGACCCATAAAATGCCAATCACGACAATTGTGGTCTGCTTTGTCATCTGCCGGCTGTTGTCTACTTTAAAAGCCATTTTTGCAAACAGTGTGGAACCAGATCAGACTGCTCCTCTAGGAGCAGCCCGATCTGGGTCCATACTGTTTGACTATGTGAAAAAAAAATCCTACAAAGTTTGCAAGAAGATTCAGCAGACGACATTTTCAGATGTAGTTTTTCTCTGTGTCTTAAGGGCTAACTAATACTCTTTCTAATTTGGAAAACAAAAATAGTGATATAATGGCGTTGGGGTGTAATATTACACTATCCCTTGCATTAGTAAGGAAATCTGAACAACACTGATATCAGTCACAACATACATTTCCTTCGACTTGCAGTGAAACTACAATGGCTCGAACATCGATGGCTCATTTACCATGGCCATTTCGAACTCATTCTTGGGGACCTTCAAAAAATTTCCCATAACTGCAGATATTGATATAGATGTATTTGCCATAATTTGAAAATTTTATCTTTGAAAACTTTATCTTGAAAGTGTATGTTGTGTGTGCTCATTAGAATCGCCTCGTCTAATGACAATATACATCACACATTAGAATCCCCTTATTGAGGTGATTTCAATGTGTAGGCACAACATACATTTATTCTTAAGAAAATTGCCTGCTAACCTGGCGCTATGATTAAACAATAATGCGATCAAACTTTCCCCGAGAGGTGGTTGGGCGAGGTGGAGGTGATGTGTATATTGCGTCGCTGGGGTGTCCAACTGATATTGGCTTACAGCTGGGAAAGGCCTGCTGTCCTTGCAGCAGTTAAGGGCAGAGGGAGGGGGGGGGGTGAATATTGGTATTTCTTCAGTTTCTACACTTCCACACACTTTCCTCTTTGTCCCCATGTCCTTCATTTTCATCTCCTCTACTGTCTCTTCTATTTTCTCCCTTTCTCTGGGAGATGACACAAAATGACCAACAAAGGCTGTTAAACCTCAATCAATCAATCGTTAAACCTCAATCAATCAAACAATTTTCCATGGTTCCGAAGGTGTTCAAGTCATTGAAGTTTGACTGTATACGCTATTCTACCATATGAAAGTCATTCTTTGACAAATATCTAGAATTACCTATAATATATGATTTCTATGTTGAACAGTTCGAACATAAAGTCATTTATAATCTGCAGTTTGTGATTACCATATTGATCCTAAGTATTGGGACAGACAGAGGCCTAAGAAAACAGTGCAGACCCAGATCAGACTGCTCCTGAAGGAGCAGTCTGATCAGGGTCTACACTGTTTGCCATTCTGTCTGCACCTTGGACACCTTGCTGGATCATGAAACAAATTTGTTAAAATTTTAGGAGAATTACAGCAAGTCCTCATGGTGTACGAATTTGTAGGATTTTTATGGTAAGGCTGGGGATCAAACCTTTTTTGCCACTGAAAATAATGTTAGTTTATTGTACAGAATAGGCTATATAATAAAAATCTGGTCATATGATATACAGAATCTCACCATCATTTTCTCTGAAATATAAGAACCTCGCCAAAGGCTCAGCTAATAAATTTTCTATAGAATAATCATTCAGGAAAGTCTCTCTTTTGTGTGATGAAGCTCATGATTATGAAAGTTATTTTCCAGTTACATATTTTGTTCCTTTGTGATGCAATTAATAGCTTAGCTGGGGACAAGCAAATCTATAAACTTGCCAATGACAGAGAAATTTTGATGGCTCAAACACCGATGGCTTATTTACTACATCCATTTGAAACGATTCTTGAGTGCCTATGAATGCAGATTTTAACACTTTTTAAAAGATGCTAAGAAAAACTATGTCTGAAAATGTTGTCTGCTAAATTTTCTTGCAAAAAAAAAAAAAGTTTTTAAAAATATTTTTGCATACCAGCTCACTGATCAGCAGTCTGATCTGGGTCCAAACTGTTTGCAGAAATGATTTTTTAAATAACCGGCAGACGACAAAGCAGATGACAATTGTTGTGATTGGCATTTTATGGGTTAATATATTTGGGATAATTGAGGAAGATTTTTTTTTTATTTTACCTTGAACATGGATGTTGTGTGGACTCATTAGAATTGTCTCTTTTCCTCAACCCATTTTGTGCTGAATGGAATCTTCCACCTTATATAAAGCAGGAGTGGAGCCCATCTAGAAATTTTGGCAGAAATGGCAGAAAACAGTGAAGACCCAGGTCAGACACCACATTCTGTGGCATCTGATATTGCCCTGCACTGTATGCTAGTGCCCCCATTTGCATTTTATGCAAAGGCAGCCTCCCTTGGCTGAATGTATGTTTTAGACCAGAATTTCGGCTTGAATGGTTCTCAGGATATTATTAAGATTAACCTGTAAGATGCCAAGAAAACCTGCATCAGGAAAATGTCGTCTGTTGATGTTGTCTTCTGCATCTTCTTACAATGTTTCAAAGAATATTTTTGTAAGCAGACAAACAGCTTGGACCCAGATCAGACTGCTCCTGACCAGCAATAATTGTTGTGATTGGCCTCTTCAGGACCCAGTCGCAAAAATTGTTGTCTACCATCTGCTGATTACTTTAGAAGTCACTGTTGCAAACTGTGTGTACCCAGATCAGACTAATCCAGGTCCACACTGTATGCCTGTATGCAAAACTTTGTGTAATGTTTGAAATGGTTGCAAGAAAATGCAGCAGACGACATAAACAAATGATATTTTCAGAAACAGTTTTTCTTAATGTCTAATGGGTTAATGCTTACAGAAACATAGATTAGTCTATCTGGTTTGGATATCACATATTCTAATTGTTTATTTACATACATTATAAAATATACAAGTCATTTCTTCTGTTGTTTACAGTCTGTGAGTCAATAAATATACAAGTTTGTGACAATGCATTCACTATCAAATAATGTTGTTGTTGTTTTCATTGCATTGAAAAACAGCTGTAACCAAAGCTGGGCCCACTTGTTTAAAGCATTGTTAGCTTAACAAACTCATAAGGCATGGCATCTGTAAATGTTTGAGCAAGAACAATGTCTACTACACAAGTATTCTTGCTGAAAAAAAATGTGAGTAGCTTTTGCAATGCAAAATCTACTCACATTTTTTCAGCAAAAAAATAAATTTGCCATATCAAATGATGAAAATTTTAACACCATGCTAACGGTGACGGTGAGCTACCATCAAAAAGTACAAGTCCGTTCCCCTCTATGGGGGACATAACAGTTGACCCCAAAGGGGTCGCAAAACTGTTGGACAAGCTCAACATACATAAGGCATCTGGGCCTGACGGTCTGCATGCCAGGGTGCTTAAGGAATGTAGTGCTGAAATATCTCCCCTGCTGGCCTTTATTTTCAATGAATCACTTGCTTGGGGCACTGTACCAGATGACTGGCGACAAGCAAACGTAACCCCGGTCTTTAAGAAAGGAGAAAAATATGATGCTGCGAATTACAGACCGGTGTCGCTCACATGCATCTGTTGCAAAACCCTGGAGCATATATTAGTTAGCAACATTAACAAGCACCTAACCTCTGAAAGCATTCTTGCTGACTGTCAGCATTGTTTCCGAAGTCGAAGGTCTTGTGAAACTCAATTAGTTCAGTTCTACCATGACATAGTGAGCAATCTGGATGGGGCCATTAATCGTGGCCACAAACAGCCTGACCTGATTATCATGGATTTTGCCAAGGCCTTCGACAAGGTACCTCACAGGAGGCTATTGTACAAACTAGATCATTATGGGATTAGAGGATCCACACTTAAGTGGGTTAGCTCATGGCTCTCTGGACGCACACAACAAGTTATACTTGACGGCCAAGCGTCGGATCCAGTCCCTGTTTTGTCCGGTGTCCCACAAGGTTCGGTACTTGGACTGGTCCTTTTCTTGATATTTATTAACGATCTTCCTGATAATATCAGGTCATCTGTTCGCTTGTTTGCTGATGATTGTGTTTTGTATAGGAACATATATACTACTTCTGACTGTCTTATCTTACAAGATGACCTGGATAGCCTAGCACGTTGGGAGGCCGATTGGCAAATGAAATTCAATGTGGCCAAATGTCATTCAATGAGGGTGTCACGGCACCCTCCAGACAAGCAGATTAAATTCAACTACTCATTACATCAGCATACTTTGGAACATGTCCAATCCGCAAAATATCTTGGTATCACCATTACTGATAATCTTGATTGGGGTCAACATATTTCTGGGATTATCTCTAAAGCAACTAGGACATTAGGGTTTCTTAGACGTAATTTGGCTTTTGCACCTAGGCAGACAAAGGGTGTTGCATACAAAACCTTGGTTAGACCTCAATTAGAGTATGCATCACCAGTTTGGCATCCCCATGTTAAAACTCAGGTTCAACAGGTTGAGAAGGTTCAGAGGACGGCTGCCCGATGGACCTGCAGGCGATTGCGGAACAGAAGTAGTGTTGGTGAAATGCTCGATGAGCTGGAGTGACCATCGTTGGAGGCCCGTCGCGAGCAGTCCTCTTTAACCTTCTTTTATAAGATACACTCTGACACAGTGTCTCTTAATAAAGATAAATACTTGACCCCTGTGACTACTTTAACTCAAACAAGGGCATCAAAACTAAACAACAGTCAATATTGTAGGTACCAGGCCTATAGTGATGCCCTGAAGAATTCTTTCTTCCCTAGAACTATTCCTCAGTGGAATAGTCTTCCCTCCTCTGTGGTAAATGCCAAAACTGCAGAGGAGTTCAAAGCCCGCATGGTGTAGACTGGGATCCAGAGGTGTGCGTTTTAGTACACCTCTGAAAGCAGATTGTAAATAGTTTTAAGAACTCATCCAGTGGGTGTTTTTTTTTTTTTTTTTTTTTTTGCTAAATTCTAAATTTAGCGCACCACCCAACTGAGGTAATGGCCAAGTATGACCGACTCAGTATATGAAGATAGATAGATAGATAGATAGATAACTAACATTTTTGTAAGCTCTGAACAACTAGACCCAACATTTTGTTTAGTTTGTTTGTTTGATTTGAGGTTTAACGTCCCCATCAACACTGTAAAGGTCATTTTGGAGACGTTGCTTCCAATTTTGTGCGACTTTTACCCGACATTGAGATGAAATGACATCTCAAGCCCTGTCGCCCAATGAAACCAATAGAGTTTATTAGCATGGACGGTCCGCCTCGCACCGTGGTTCCTGGTCAGGCTTAGATCCTCTAAGCGGTTTACCAGTACTAGTGTGCGGGCCGGATTCAGCTCTGCGTGGAAGCA
This sequence comes from Lucinisca nassula, assembly GCA_963580285.1. NCBI lineage: Eukaryota > Metazoa > Mollusca > Bivalvia > Lucinida > Lucinidae > Lucinisca > Lucinisca nassula. The sequence continues at coordinate 127,874,199 of OY757010.1, read as the reverse complement.
TCATGCAGCCCATATATTTCTTCAAGCCCCTATGGGCGGGGGCACTTTGTTTAGTTGAGTTGTTCAAAACTAATGATGATGCTAGGTAACATGATGTTAGTTAACATAACATTAAAACTTTGGTAATTCAATATTGCAAATACATGTATGCCAGTATTTTTTTTTTCAGCAAAAATATCTGTGTATCATATGACATTACCTCTGAGAGTGTAATAACGCCATGTAATAAATTCGATAATCCACTAGTGGATTAAATATGCAAATTAGTTAGATATGCCCCGTAATGTTACAAGTATGACATCCTTAACAACGTCACATTTACTTATGGTGGAATGTTGACATTTTTAATAAAAATCGTGAATAAAATGCGTTTTAAATGTCATACGATAAATAGACTCCTGCATTCGTTTTCATGTATTATTAAATTTATTAAACTTGTTGAGGAAAAGGGATAATATGCTTGGCAAAGCCTCGTATTTTATCCCTTTTCCTCAACTTGTTTAAAAAATTCAATAATACATGAACACTCATGTAAGATCCTCTATGTATTAGATATTGTACTCGCTAGACCATTTATCATTCAGCCACTGATGGGTTTGTTTGGCTAACAATGCTTTGGACAATTGGGCCCAGGGTGCCATGTCTTTGTGGCTCTTTTCAAGGGCATCAAATTACATCAACTTAAGACAACTTAATTCTTGGACATTCTTTTCATAACACTATAACAACTTAACAAGAAAACTTATAGCCAAATACAAATGTGTAGAGTATATTTTGCAAGACCACTATTTTGTGGGACAGGGTAGCCTGTCTACTTCAGGCTTGTCTGCAATGTAAAACTGTTAAACTGCTTACAGGGTTGCCACGCACTATAGAAAAGTCAGGAAAATTGAATTTTTACAAGGGCAGGGAATTGTCAGTGAATTTGAAATTCAACCCCTTATCCTGCTGAACATATGACAACCCCTACCATTGTAAATTGTGTGGTTCCAGATCAGAAGCCACCTGACCAGGATCTGTGCTGTTTGCCATGCAATTTGTGATTTTTTTAAATACATTATATCAAGAAATTTGATTGGTAGATACCATTACGAAAACACACCCGTGCGGCATAGTGCATTTTTCTTATCTCCAAAATAGCTACTTTTCTGTTGAAAATCCATGATATTTTTTCTTACTTATACTGCAAACATAGGCTGTGGGTGCTCGTTAGAACCGTCTCATTGAGGCGGTTCTAACGAGTACCCACAACCTATGTCTTGGAGCCAGAATACGAAAAATAATGTATACCCCGTAAACCCCGGTTTTCTCTATATAAAGTGGAGTTTAAGGGGGTGTTCATTTGACAGACTTGTTCACGTGATGCTGTTGTCAGAAATCTGTGTGGCTAAATCAATTTATTCTGCAAAATAAGAGTTAGGCAAATGTCAGGCCATTTGTCTCAGATAAATTCACAATCAAGAAATAGACTATAAGATTATTTCATAGTATTAACTGGTTATTTGATGTTAAACCTTTTTGTAACAAATGGAATCTTCCTCCTTAAATATAGCAAGAGTCCAATGCAAAATTTTGGGGGTCAGGTTGTGTTTTCTTCAAAGGACATTTACTTGGAAAATGTCATAACTTCTCGCAAACAGTGTAGGCCCTGATCAGACGCCGCGTTCTGCGGCGTCTGATCTGGGCCTGCATTGTTTGCCAATTACCCATTTTGGGGTTTCTGGTACAAAACGGGTTAAACTAGGCGTATGGCAGTATAGATTAAAGCAGTATCTTCCAACTTTTGTTTGAATGTGTTGGGGTTTAACTTAACTGATTGTGTCGGCCCCCACCCATCGGGCTTGAAGAAATAGATGGGCTACATGATGCTTCCAAGCAGAGCTGAAACCGACCGCACCGAGTATTGGTAAACATCTTAGCGGACCTAAGTTTGCCCAGGCAAAGCAGTGCGAGTCGGACCGTTCATGCTTATAAGCCCTATTGGTTTCATTGGATGACAGGGCTTGAGATGTCATTTCATCTCAGTGCCGGATAAAAGTCCCACAAAATTGGAAGCGATGCCTCCAGAATTACCTACCTCTACAGTGTTGACGGGGACGTTAAACCTCAAATCAAACAAACAAATTGCTTGATTGTGTTAGGGTTGTGGATCATTTTGCGTTGTCTCCCAAAAAAAGGGAGAAAAGAGATAGAAGATAACCTCTTTATAACACAATTCACTGTAACATGGTTTGGGATGTTCAACACTGTTGAAAGATGCATCACAACCACGTAAAATTTCACTACAGTGCCCAAAAAGTGGTCATATTAGTGGAGTGGATTTCTTAAATTTGAGTGGGCTTGATATAGTGGGATTTTTTTTCTGCATATAAAAATGACCATTTTTCAGAGAAAAGGTGTAAATTACACAAAATAATGACCATTTATGATCATTTTTCTACATTTTCTATCCAGTTTTGTTCGGATATACCAAAGCTGTTCAGCTAACACTGATCTAGCAATGGAGTCCAGCTAGTGTTATCAAGAGGAATTGTGTCGTAAAGAAGCCGGGCCCCGGGGTTATAAAACTTTTTTCCATGCTCAACTCACTTGAGAATGAAATTTGACATGCTCATAATTATTAAAATACAAACAAATGAGGCAATTTGCCTGCTCAGATCAGCAAAGAATATTGTTTGTCCTGCTTGTAAATTTTAAAATGCCCACAATTGTTGGCATTTTAAAATTTATGAGCAGGACAAATTTCATGCTCAAATGAGTTGAGCATGAAAATAAGTTTTATATCCTCTGACCCTGGGCATATACACACACTGGATCCACTGAAGCACAAAATTGCTATTTCTGGTTCCCTGCAGTTTAATCATTCACCAGCCCACACTTTTGACATTAATATAAATTAACCTTTAAAGTATCAATCAAAATTAGCAGATAACATTTACAATTCTTGAAAATAAGGTTTGACATTTCTATGGGAATGATTGGCAGATTATTCACATGCAATGGCAAGCCTTATTTTCTCTTGAAAATAATTAACCCTTAAGAAGCCAAGAAAAACTGCATCTGAAAATGTTGTCTGTTTTTGTCGTCTGCTGCATCATCTTGCAAGCCCCGAGGGTATCATCAGCTCAGTATCAGTTCCTGAGTGCTGAGGTTGATACTGCAGTGTTGACGTCAGTACTCAGGTAGTGATTTTTATTAACTATATTATATCTTTAATTTTTGCAGTATAAAATTCTAATTTTTCTAAAACTAAGACTGACTTGTCAGGTGAGACATGTATCTTAGCGGATTTGGTTGCCACTTTTTGTTATATTTTAAATTTTGCAATTTTGCAAGTCTCGCTACTTTGGACATCTCCTTCCTGATGCCCGCGACTTCCGTGGAGCGTGGGCCATGTTTGCTGATGTTGGCTCTGTGGGGGATGCATATAAGTCTGCGGGTGGGCGTCTCTTGCCTGATGCCTCCAGTTGACCTGTCTCACGAGCTACGTCGGTCGGTGTGAGCTTGGAGGGGGACGTGCTGTGTTTGCCGGGTCTTGTCCATCATCCGTTTCGGTTTCAGAACTTTGGGGTTGAGACACACTGATGAAGATTAAATATCAGAAAGGCCTCTGTGTCACTAAATTAGGTATAGTTACGCCTTAATTTTTACACATATTTTTGCATACAGGCAAACAGTGTGGACCCTCCTAGAGTAGCAGTCTGATCTGGGCCCATGTTGCTTGCAAGAATGATTTTTCAAGTAACCAGCAGACAACAAAGCAGACACCAATTATTATGATTGGCATCTGAAGGGTTAAGATTGACGTCTGCTCTAGAATTTTCCGTGCACTTTTAAGGTTAACACAACACTGCCCTCTATTTCTAGTACATCTAGTCTGTTCAGTTTGGTCGTGTTGGAATTAATGGTCTGTCTGGAATTCTAGGAACATTGGGACCCGCTGGTGGCTGACCTCCACGCCTGCAACGATACACAATAATTAGGCTGGTGGACTCTCAAAACCACATACCAAGTAGAGAAATGTGTAACACCCTAAATACCATGTGCATTAACTAGCATTTAAAGAGCAGCAATATTGTACCTGAAGATCAAAATTGGAAAGGGGCATGATATATATCCATATAAGCATATATTGTCAGTACACTAACCCTTTTATAACATTACTGTTGAAGTCCAAAGCAGAAATCATGCTAGTTGAACAACTAAATATATACATGTACAAATAAAAATGTACAGATTATATAGAAAATTGACCATCCAAATGGAATCTTCCTCCATATATAGCAGGAGTCCACTTCAAAAATTTAGGGATGACAAGTTGCGCTTTCTCCAAAATCTATTTGGAAAATGGCTTAACTTTTTGCAAACAGTGTAGGCCCTGATCAGACGCCGCGTTCTGCGGCGTCTGATCTGGGCCTGCACTGTTTGCCAATTACCCGTTTAGGGGTTTCTGGTATGAAATTGTTTAAACGACTATGTTATATACAAATAAAAATGAACAGGTTATATAGAAAAATGACCATTAATGGTCATTTTTCTATATAATCTATACATTTTTAGGATCCATCTTTAAAACATGTTACATCCAAAAGTTTGTTATGATAAACAGTGTTATAAAAAGGTTTGTGTGTACTCTTTCCAATGACCTTTCTGACAAATATCCATCATATGACCGAAAGCATGAAATTTTAATAATAAAATTTTATAAAAATCATATCATACTGCATACTTAAATAATATAACTTAGTTACAGTACGTAATGTCATGACATTACTGTAATGTCCACAGCAACATACTGCTTATTTAATGCTTAAACTGCCAATCAGGACAACTGCAGATGTCATTTTCAAATATTTTCTTCCTACTTTTATAGATTTTGTTTGTTTATATTGGAGTTTAACGGCCCAGTCAACCCTATATTAGGTCATTTTTGAGCCGGTCAGTTTACCTTTCCACACTTTTCCTGGGCAGGCTTATACCTAAGTGATTTACCAGTACAGTGTACATTATTTTGCCAGAAACTGACAACTGCCCTTCTTGAATCAGCTGAAGGGAGAGAATGACCATAGAAAAGATTTCTTGATCAATCTCCACGAACGAATGTTAACCGACCCGACAGACATCGAACCCGCGTCCTCCTGATCGCCAGTCAGATGCTCATCCGACTGAGCTACCGAGGCCGGTCCTACTTTTGTAGAAAATAAAGCTTAACATCACATGTCAATCATGTTTTGGGTAGATGATTGACATGAAATATCTTCTCTGAATGTCAAGCCTTATTCTCTTGTTGTCTGCTCTAAAAGTTTCTATGGTACTTTAAGGATTAAACCAAACCCTTAAAGAGCCAAAGAAGACAATTGTATTTTTTTTTTTTCAAATCATTTTTCAGACAAACTGAGGCTTGATATTAAATGTGTCAATCTGCAAGCAGTTATGAGTTAATTTATTGTTAAAACTTTCATTTAATGGCAAACACTAATATTTTTGCAGAAAAAATATGAGCACTTTTGCAAGTGCAAAGCTACTAACATTTTGTCATTTGCATGGAATGTCATATCCTGTTTTGGGAAAATAAGAAAAATATTTCAAAATGTCGTCTGCTGAAAAAAACAGAAATTCAACTTCGGTGAAGTTGATGTCACACCTGCTCCCCACCTGCCCAACACAAAAAAAATAAAAGTTTATTTAAGGCAGAAGAGATGAATATAGGGCTTTGTGAAGAATCCATAGTCTATATATGTGAGGTAAAAAACTGACTAATTTCACAATGTGATAAAATGAACTAAAATGAGCCAAGAATTATATCCAAAGCATATGAACATCCTCATATCATGGAGAAAACACAAGCTATGTTTCAAAATGATTAGTATAAAACTTAAGAGGAGTTGCGATGACGAGGTACCTATCATATATCAACTGAAGGTTAACGATGACTAAGTTCACAATGTGGAAAAAGTGACAAAAATTGATCCGAAGATTAAGTCCAAACCACATGCAGGGCTTCATGCCATGGCAAAAACACATGCAAAGTTTCAAAATGATTAGTGTAAAACTGTAAGAGTTGCGGTGACAAAGAGGTACCTCCTGTATATCAATCTAAGCTTAAAAATGACTGAGTTCACAATGCGCAAAAAGAGAGAAAAATATTCTGAGAATTATGTCGAAATCACATGCACATCCTCAAACCATGGCAAAACACATGCAGAGTTTCAAAATGATTGGTATAAAACTGTAAGAGGAGTTGCGATGTCAAGAGGTACCTATCATATATCAATTGAAGGTTAAAAATGACTAAGTTCACAATGTGGAAAAAGTGATAAAAATTGATCCGAAGATTAAGTCCAAACCACATGCACATCCTCATACCATAGCAAAAACACCCACAAAGTTTCAAAATGATCAATATAAAACTGTAAGAGGAGTTGCGATGACAAGAGGTACCTATTATATATCAACTAAAGCATAAAAATGGCTAAGTTCATAATGTGCAAAAAGTGAAAAAAAATATTCTGAGAATTATGTCCAAACCACATGCACATCCTCAAACCATGGCGAAAGCACACGCAAAGTTTCAAAATGATTGGTATAAAACTGTAAGAGGAGTTGCGATGACAAGAGGTACCTATCATATATCAATTGCACGACCCGCAGAAAAAGCGACCGACTGAAGTCGGTTGATTTTCTAAGTGCCCTAAAATCACCGTGTCATTCTGTCATTCGGTCAATCGGTCATTCTGTCAGTCTGTCTGTCCGTCCGTAACCCGTTTGTAAAAATCTGTGATAGTGACTTAACCGCTTGGAATATTTAAACAATTTTTGGCATACTGATAGATATCAATGAGATCTAACCAATGAACTTGCGAAATATTACATTCCATTTAGTATAGCCTCGCCGAGGCGAAAAATGTGAAAATTTTCGAACTGCTTCTCCTCAAAAACCGTTAAGCCGATTGAAGTCAAATTTCATATAGAGACTCTATGGGATGGGGGAAACCAAAATTTGCTCATGGGGTCCAGGTCACATGACCACAATGGCCGAGAAGCCATATATGGTCTGTCTGTCTGTCCGTCCGAAACCCGTTTGTGAAAATTGGTGATAGTGACATAACCGCTTGGAATTTTAAACAATTTTTGGCATACTGATAGATATCAATGAGATCTAACCAATGAACTTGCGAAATATTACATCCCATTTAGTATAGCCTCGCCGAGGCGAAAAATCCGTAACCCGTTTGTGAAAATTGGTTATGTGACTTAACCGCTTGGAATATTTAAACATTTTTTGGCATACTGATAGATATCAATGAGATCTAACCAATGAACTTGCGAAATATTACATTCCATTTAGTATAGCCTCGCCGAGGCGAAAAATGTGAAAATTTTTGAACTGCTTCTCCTCAAAAACCGTTAAGCCGATTGAAGTCAAATTTCATATGGAGCCTCTATGGGATGGGGGAAACCAAAATTTGCTCATGGGGTCCAGGTCACATGACCACAATGGCCGAGAAGCCATATATGGTCTGTCTGTCTGTCCGTCCGAAACCCGTTTGTGAAAATTGGTGATAGTGACATAACCGCTTGGAATTTTAAACAATTTTTGGCATACTGATAGATATCAATGAGATCTAACCAATGAACTTGCGAAATATTACATCCCATTTAGTATAGCCTCGCCGAGGCGAAAAATCCGTAACCCGTTTGTGAAAATTGGTTATGTGACTTAACCGCTTGGAATATTTAAACATTTTTTGGCATACTGATAGATATCAATGAGATCTAACCAATGAACTTGAGAACTATTACATTCCATTTAGTATAGCCTCGCCGAGGCGAAAAATGTGAAAATTTTCGAACTGCTTCTCCTCGGAAACCGTTTGGCCGATTGAAGTCAAATTTCATATGGAGCCTCTATGGGATGGGGGAAACCAAACTTTGCTCATGGGGTGCAGGTCACATGACCAAAATGGCCGCCAAGCCATATATTGTCTGTCTGTCCGTCCGTAACCCGTTTGTGAAAATTGGTGATAGTGACTTAACCACTTGGAATATTTAAACAATTTTTGGCATACTGATAGATATCAATGAGATCTAACCAATGAACTTACGAAATATTACATTCCATTTAGTATAGCCTCGCCGGGCGAAAAATGTGAAAATTTTCGAACTGCTTCTCCTCGGAAACCGTTGAGCCGAATGAAGTCAAATTTCATATGGAGCCTCTATGGGATGGGAGAAACCAACATTCGCTCATGGGTCCAGGTCACATGACCAAAATGGCCGCCAAGCCATATATGGTCTGTATGTCTGTCCGTCCGTAACCCGTTTGTGAAAATTGGTGATAGTGACTTAACCGCTTGGAATATTTAAACAATTTTTGGCATACTGATAGATATCAATGAGATCTAACCAATGAACTTGCGAAATATTACATTCCATTTAGTATAGCCTCACCGAGGCGAAAAATCTGTAACCCGTTAGTGAAAATTGGTGATAGTGACTTAACCGCTTGGAATATTTAAACAATTTTTGGCATACTGATAGATATCAATGAGATCTAACCAATGAACTTGCGAAATATTACATTCCATTTAGTATAGCCTCGCCGAGGCGAAAAATGTGAAAATTTTCAAACTGCGTCTCCTCGGAAACCGTTGGGCCGATTGAAGTCAAATTTCATATGGAGCCTCTATGGGATGGGGCTAACCAAAATTTTCTCATGGGGTCCAGCTCACATGACCAAAATGACCGCCAAGCCATATATGGTCTGTCTGTCCGTCCGTAACCTGTTTGTGAAAATTGGTGATAGTGACTTAACCGCTTGGAATATTTAAACAATTTTTGGCATACTGATAGATATCAATGAGATCTAACCAATGAACTTGCGAAATATTACATTCCATTTAGTATAGCCTCGCCGAGGCGAAAAATGTGAAAAATTTCGAACTGCTTCTCCTCGGAAACCGCCGGGCCGATTGAAGTCAAATTTCATATGGTGCTTCTATGGGATTGGGGAAACCAAAATTTGCTCATGAGGTCCAGGTCACATGACCAAAATGGCCGCCAAGCCATATATAGTAAAAACCCTTCAAAAATAGTCTTCTCCAGAACCACTGAGCAGATTTCATCGAAACTTGATAAATGGCATCTGGGACGTAGGCCCATCATAAATTGCTAAAATGGTGACCCTTGGTTGACCTTGACCTTCTTTGTGCCTAGGTCAAACTTTGACACATATGCTTTTGTATTGGAAAATTCGAGAATGCATTTTATCCTGCAAACGATTCAGAATACAGTACTAAAGTGTAAGATATATTTTTGCTCCTTACGATAAGGCGCATTTATTGTGGGAACCGTTTTAGGTCCAGGTCACATGACCAAAATGGCCGCCATACCCATATATGGTAACACTCATAAAGCTAAAAGCATCCAGCGGGTCGTGCACTTCAGCTGAAGCACTGGTTGTAGGTTAAAAATGACTAAGTTCACAATGTGGAAAAAGTGACAAAAATTGATCGGACGATAAAGTCCAAACCACATGCGCATCCTCAAACCATGGCAAAAACACACGCAAAGTTTCAAAACAATCGGTATGAAAATGTAGGAGGAGTTGCGATGACGAGACACCCAGTGTAAAATGTTGACGGAAAGACGGACGGACAACCGGACGGACAGACGGATGGAAACTTGCACGCCTATGTCTTCCTGCTAAAGCAGGTGCGACAAAAATACCCAGCATGCAGAGTGTTAAGCTTTTAAAGCTTTGAATGACTAGGCCATCTTTTTTCTAGCAGATTTGTTTGTTTGTAATGGAGTTTAACGGCCCAGTCAACACTATTTTAGGTCATGTTTGAGCCGGACAGTGTACCAATACCTATCCACATTTTCCCTGGGCAGGCTTATACGTAAACAGTTAATCAGTACAGTGCACAATCATTCTCTCACCAGAAACTGACAACTGCCCTTCTTGAATCAGGGGAAGGGACAGAATCACCGTAGAAAAGATTCCATGATCAATCTCCACGAAAGAATGTTGCCGGCCCCAGGAGGAATCAAACCCGCATCCTCCTGATCACCAGTCAGACGCCCATCTGACTGCGCTACCGAGGGCGGGTTTTTCTAGCAGAACCTCTATCTTATCTGCACTGTATATTTAAGAATTGTGATCAGTGAACACAGTATACCTCTGCAAGGAAGAGGGCAATTTCCTGTAAATTCAGAACTCAGTCATAGTAAACAGTGAATTAGAAAACTTCTGTGTTGTCATATTAGACGTGGATTATTGTAAAATTAATCTATATTAGTAAAGAGGCTAGCAGAAAAGATAGGATGGTTAACAAAGTTTTGAGTGATCCTTCATATATCACTTAAGCCTTAAGATGCCAAGAAAAACTGCATCTGAAAATGTCCTCTGTTTATGTCGTCTGCTGCATCTTCTTGCAAATTGTTTAAAAAATTGCATACAGGCAAACAGTGTGGACTCTGATCAGACTGCTCCTTGAGGAACGGTCTGATCTGGGTTAACACTGTTGCCTGATCAGACTGCTTCTCAATGTAACAATGACATTTAAAGTAACAAGCAGACAACAAAGCAGACGACAATTGTTTTGATTGGCATTTAGATGATATACCTAACATGAGGTAATGCAAAAACTGGAAAAAACATTTTTGAGCTAGGAATTTACATCTAAGTAAAGTAATTTGGTCCCGATTTCTTTGAAAACCTGGGACTATTGTGAAACATTTTCCCTTCAAAAGTGGCTCAAATTGAGAATAGAAAACACTATTTCAATATAAAAATTATTTTTGGTGGAGATGTATCCATTCAATTTTCAGGGGAGGCAACTCTTTAAAAAATATTTCTGTACCCCTCGTGAACCTTGTCAACAGGGGCCTACACTTAAAATCCCTTTAGATGCCAATTACGATAATTGTCCTCTGCTTTGATGTCTGCTGGTTACTTTGAAAGTAAATGGTGCAAACAGTGCGGACTCAGATCAGACTGCTCCTCTTGGAGCAGTCTGATCAGGGTCCACACTGTTTGCTTGAAGGCAATAATATTTGTAAAAAGTTTGTAAGTAGATGCGGCAGACGACATAAACGGACAACATTTTCAGATGCAGTTTCTCATGGCATCTTAAGGGTTAAGGAAAGATACTGCTCACTTGCATTGAATCATTCATTAATAAGGGGTGGGCAAAAACGGAGTACCATAAGAAAGAACATAAGGCTGACACGATTAATCGGATAATCAATCAATAAATTCCACTAAAATGATTATCGAGACTGAGTTGACAATAATCAATTATTTGGTAAGTTTAATTTACTACCCAATGTTGTGTCTAATATTGCTATGTGAGTGGCAAACAGTGCAAACCCTGATGAGATGCCGCATTCTGCGGTATTTCATCTGGGTCTACACTGTTTGCTCAGGCCTGTCTGTCCTGATACATACAATAATGTCGTCTGCTGAGTGCAATAACGGTGTAACTGACATTTTGGCCAAAATAGGTTTTTTGCATAAATGGGTGCCTTAGGACCTGACACATTTGGTAAATAAGTTCTACAGCTGGATTCTGCCTCAATCATGATTTATTTCAGCATTTTGAAATTTTTTTGTCAGTTACACCGTTTTTGCTCTGACTTTTAGAAAAAAAGTTGGCGCAAAAACAGTGTAAGTGCACTTACCCCATTTTTGCGCAAAGTTTTTTAATATCTCAAAAATATTGAATCCTGCTGCTTGATATTTCAGAATAAGCATGTAAGTACCATGCAGAATGTATAAAATGTGACCTATTATCTACCAAGTGGCTTTAATTTACTGCTTTACCATGTAAAAGGCAAAGAAATAAGGTTTGTACACTTACACCGGTTTTGCGCTGGATGCACTTACACCATTTTTGCACCAAAAAAGTTGAAAAAACACTCAGCACAGAAATGATGTATCAACCCTTAAATGCTAAATATTTCTTTTCAAATGTCATTTATTCAACAATAAACATCACACACAAATGAAAGAAATTGCCATGAAGTTAAGAAACAAGCTTATAGTATGGTTTTCTATGCCATTCTTTAATAAAACAGTTTTTTGTCTCTCCTGAAAAGTTGCCATTTTGCACTTACAACGTTATTGCACTCAGCAGATGATGTATGGTAAGAGTCAAAGCCAGAAAATTAAAACTACCATTAAATCTTCAGTGATTAATGATTGACTATCGATCACAATGTCAAGACTGATTATCGATTATCATTTCAGTTCTGATTAACCAGCCCTAAAAAACAACCAACCTTCCCTTACTGAGCTTAGCTTGAACCCACAGCAGTGACGGGCCTAATTCAGCACTCTTAACCACATGGTCATGGAAGCCAGTCTTTCATGTTTAAGGGGAATGGGTACACCTTCAGGGGAGGCAACTCCTGCAAAAGTGTTTTTGTCTCCCATGTCAATAGGGGTCAACTCTTAAAGGAAAGAATTTTTCTCCTCAGTAGAAATTCTTTCCTTTAAGAGTAGACCCCTTTTTCAGTAGGACAGAACTTAAAGAAAAGTGAACAGGAAGTCTTGAAAGTTGTCACCCTTTGAAAAATGGCAGAAAAATCTGCTAGGTGTTCCCATTCCCCTTAAATAAAACCAGTCTGCAGTTTTCATTCACATGAACTAGCTGAGGGCCACTCTAGCTTAATGCTGGAACATCAGGCATCTACATGTATTTATATCAAGCCAGAGTTATAGATTAGAGAAGTATTAGTATTTGATCCAGGATAATTTTGGGATAATTTCTTCCACTTTTTCATGACAAGAATTCTGCTCAAAGGCAATGTCGCGCCTGTGGAGGACTCTTACATTAGGGTCAAAGTTAGGGTGGTCGCAAATGTTGACAGCTTGACGAACCGACGGATGGACGGAAAGTTCAACCCCTATGTTGCGCCATGCTTAAAGCAGGCGCGGCAAAAATGCAAGTTTTATGGACAGTTTAGTCACAGTCAGAGTGGCGCCTTCACATACGAGCAGTCTTGTCAATCCCTTCACTGTTTGTAAAAATGCAACATGGGACTAGATGAAGCTCATTACATTTTGTCAAAGCATGAGGGATAAGGCAATATTCCGAAGATAGCTCATTTGTTTCAGGGAACGTAACCATAATGTTAAGGTTTGGGGTTAGAATGATGTCATTAGTTAACTTATCAAAATTTTGACCATTTAATGGACAATATACTTATATTTTTGCTGAAAAATGTGAACAGCTAAACTGTCCAGGCAACAATATAAGGTCATGTCACACCAGTCATTTTACCTGACCACACTTTTCTTGAGACGGCTTATACCTATACTCTGTTAACCCTTGTCCTGCTGAATATTCATATATGCCACACCCACTACCGATTATCAACCAATCAGATTACCTGTAGCAAATTATTACAACAAATTCACAATCTGAATGACAAACAATGTAGATCCTGATCAGATGGCTTCTTCAGAAGCCATCTGATCTGGATCTACATTGTTTCAAAGAAAAGGCATATCCGGGCTCAGCAGAACAAGGGTTAACCAGTACAGTGCACCTTCTTTTGCATGAAACTGGTAACTGTAATACCTGATTCCTGATTCAGCAGAAAAGTCAGAATGTTTGTTTGTTTTATTAATTTGAGGTTTAATGCCCCCATCAACACCATTTAGGTCATTTTGGAGACATTGCTTTCAATTTTGTGGGCCTTTAACCTGACACCGAGATGAAATGACATCTCAAGCCCTGCTGCCCAATGAAACTAAAAGGATTCATATGCATAGACAGTCCAACTTGCACAACTTTGCCTGGGCAGGCTTAGACTTATAAGTGGTTTACCAGTACTCGTGTGCGGCCATTTTCAGCTCTGCTTAGAAGCACCATGCAGCCCAATCTATTTCTCCTGCCCCCGATGGGTGGGGGCCAATGAAGGCCAGAATAACCATAGAAAATATTTCATGATTGACCTCCATAAAAGGATTTAGCCCCACTGGAGAGTAAATCCAATGACCTCCTATGTTATAAGACATGCAATTGAATGTGCAACCCAGGATTGTTGACAATGCAATATACACTTACTTGACTTGAAAGCATGAAATTTTAAGTCCCTGACCTTATTCTCAAGGTTACAACTTATAACTAGAAACTTCAAAATTCTGTGGCCTAAACAATAGTTCTTCCTGCAGTTCTGAAGAAATGGCGACCATCACATCATCACAAGAGGGCCCAGTTGTTCAAAGCATTGTCATTAGTGGTCAGGGTCCAGTTGATCAAAGCACTGTTTGCTTAATGAGCTCTTTAGTTGTCAAATTGTTAACTGTTCTAGCAAGTACAATATCAAAAATATTGGTATTTTTGCTGAAAAATGTGAGCAGCTTTTGCAAATGCAAAAGCAGCTCACATTTTTTTCAGCAAAAATATTAGCATACTTGCCAAATTAGATAATCAAATTTTTAACTATATGTTCACTAATGATGTTGTTCGTTTTGAACAACTGGACACAGATTGTAACTGTTCAAGTCAGTTTAATATCTAATGCAGTGGTATTTTTGCTGAAAAAAAAACACAAAAAAACGTGAGCAGCTTTTGCACATTTTTTTCTGCAAAACTATCATAATATTTGCCATATTAAATGATCAAAGTTTTAATGATATGCTAGCTAACAACTTTGTTAGTTTTGAACAACTGGCCCCAGTTACTCCCCTTATCTACATCCTCCTGTATCAAGTTAGTGATAAAAAAAAAGCTACCCGATCGCCCAGAAAAGAGATTATAAGCAAACAAGATTAGCAAGAGATCTGAGCTGTAACACATGAAAACATGTCTTTGGGGTCCACAACCCATAGGGGCTTGAAGAAATATATGGGCTGCATGATGCTTCCATGCAGAGCTGAATCCGGCCCGCACATTAGTACTGGTAAACCGCTTAGAGGATCTAAGCCTGTCCAGGAACCAGGTGCAAGGCATTTCATCTCAATGTCGGGTAAAAGTCCCACAAAATTAGAAGGAACGTCTCCAAAATGACCTTTACAGTGTGGATGGGGACGTTAAACCTCAAATCAAACAAAAACAAACCACAACCAGCAAAGATACGGATCAGCCATTACATCTGTTATGTATGTATATAGATGGCTTAAATTTGTTTCTCAATCCTAAGATTGCAAATCAGAATAGCAGGTGGCATTTTCTATGTATTTTTGCCCGATTTTTTTTTCAAGTAAGGCTTGACATTACATTTGAATCATCTGACGGACAGATGATATGATAATCATCTGCTGGACAGGTTATTCTGATGTAATATCAAGCCATTTTTTTCTGTGAAAAATAAGAAAATGAATTAGACTGGTGCCTCTTAAATGATTAAAGGCAAACCAAGTATCCATAGAGGTCATATGTGGATAGGTTAGTTTCTGATCAGTCAAAACATCTGTGCAGTCTGATCTGAGTCTTTGAGTCCCATACATTATATATAGCAAGCTTGTGGCACAGCACACATGTATTAACCCTTCAACTGCTAAATAAATTCCTGAAGCAGACGACAATCTGATATCAAAGTACACCCCAACCTCGTTATTACATGGTTCATTATAACACAGTTTTGGATATAACACAGTTTCAAGATGTATCCCAAAAATGTATAGATTATATAGAAAAATGACCATATATGGTCATTTTTCTATATAATCTTTTCTATATAATCTTTACATTTTTGTTCGGGTATAACACATTTGTTTAACTAACACGGTTTCTGCTTTGGACCCCATTAATGGAGTTATAAAGAAGTTGTGATGTGAATAAAGAATGACACAACATGTGAATCATAACATGTGAATCATGATTCACATGTACTGTCAGGCCTTATTTTCACTGAAAATAAGAACAAGAGCACCGCAAGCAGGTGCCAACGCTCGTCTGCAGTTTCTTTTAGAAAACAAAAGTTCTAAGTCAAATCAAATTGCAAGATGGAGTTATAAAACTTGTAGGGAATGTAGCTCTTGTGATGGTGAGTATGTGTATGAAGTTTCATGAAGGTAGGCCAAATACTTTTGGAAATATGGTCAAGGTTAAGTTTTTTGGTTAATTTTTCGAAAAATAGGTCAAAGTTCAAAGGTCAAGGTCACAGGTCAAAAAGCGTGGTATGACTGAAAAGGTCTTGTCCCAAGGAACATTCATGTGAAGGTGGAAGGCTCTGTTGTGAATAGTATTGAAATAAGAGACAAAAACAATTTAAAAAAACGGAGAGAAAAGGGGAGATAATTCAATCAAATTGCAAGATGGAGTTATAAAACTTGTAGGGAATGTAGCTCTTGTGATGGTGAGTATGTGTATGAAGTTTCATGAAGGTAGGCCAAATACTTTTGGAAATATGGTCAAGGTTAAGGTTTTCGGTTAAATTTTCGAAAAATAGGTCAAAGTTCAAAGGTCAAGGTCACAGATCAAAAAGTGTGGTATCACTGAAAAGGTCTTGTCCCAAGGAACATTCATGTGAAGTTTGAAGGCTCTGTTGTGAATAGTATTAAAATGAGAGCAAAAAATGTGTTTCAGAAAAAAATTGGAAAAGGGGAGATAATTCAGCCAAAATCAACAATGTTGTTATGGTCCTTGGTCAAAATGTAGCTCTTGTGATGATGAGTGTGTGTATGAAGTTTCATGAGGCTAGGTCTAATACTTTTTAAGTTATAGCCCAGGTTAAGTTTTTTTGGAACGACGCAGGACGACGAAGGACGACGCAGGACGACTACGCAGACGCCGGAGTGATGACAATAGCTCGAAAGTTTTTTTTCAAAAAACAGACGAGCTAAAAATACTCTCTGAAAATGTTGTCTGTTAGTCGTGATTAGCAGTTGAAAGGTTAAGTATTAAATTCCAGAAATGGACAATCACGAAGAAATCCCTTTCACCAAACCCTAGTATGTAAGAGACATAACCAAAATCATCTGATTAGGAGTTGAATTCACATGAAAACTTTCCATAATTTCAACAGACGATGATTTCTAAATCACAAACATGATTTTGCCACTTATCTGGGTGCACTTGAATCATCTTGAAACATGAATGGAGTATAATTTGCCTGATTCGGTATCATGTTTCTGTTTCGCACATATAAAATGCTAAACAGAAACATGATTTTGAATCCTGATTCAAGTAAATCACCCTTCTTTACAATGGTAAAGTTAACCCTTTTTGAACCAAATTGAATCTTCCTCCCTAAAAATAGCAGGAGTTCATTTGAAAATTTATTGGTGACAGGTTGTGTTTTCATCAAAATTTATTTGGAAAATGAGTGAACTTTTAGCAAACAGTGGAGGCCCTGATCAAATGCTGCATTCTGTGGCGTCTGATCTGGGCTTGCACTGTTTGCCAGGGTACCCATTTTGGGGTTTCTGGTACTAAATGGGTTAAACTACCATATTCAACCTATTTACCATATGCCATTTGGTGCACTTAACTTTTTTTTTCAAAATTGCACCTACAATGCATTATGATAACACATCATTCTGTGTGCTAAAATGGCATCTTTCTTATATCCAGAACTAGCATTTTTAGATGAAAATGTTTGAAACTTTTCTTATTTCTAATCTAAACATAGATTGTTGGTGCTCATTAGAATTGCCTCATTGAGGCAGTTCTTAATGATCTGGGCCTGCACTGTTTGCCAGGGTACCGGTTTTGGGGTTTCCGGTACAAAACAGGTGTAAAGGATTGGATCTAATAACCATACAACGTGTCCAAAATTAAGGATCTTCCAAATCTTGAGCGATAAACACTAAAAGTATGGTATTCATTCTCACTTAATTTTAATAAATATCCCTAAAACACACTGAAACAAGTAAAAAATGTAAGATACACGAAGTCTACAAGCCATGTTGACCTCAGAAATGCTCAAAACAATGTGTGCCATTGTTACAATGTTTCTTGTATTGCCTTCACAGTAGCAGTACACAGGTCAAATATGGTATGCCTAATTTTTCTCCTGCAATTGTCTGGGTTCGGAACCATGAATCTAGAAAGTATTCATGTGAATCAGGGACAAGTTGTTCAAAACTAACGACATCGTTAGTTAACGTATCGTTAAAACTTTGATCATTTATTATGGAAAATATGCTAATATTTTTGCTGAAAAAATGTGCAAAAGCTGCTTACATTTTTTCAGCAAAAATACTAAAATGTTCAATATTGTACATCGTTAGTTAACGTATCGTTAAAACTTTGATCATTTATTATGGAAAATATGCTAATATTTTTGCTGAAAAAAATGGGAGCAGCTTTTGCAAATGCAAAAGCTGCTCACATTTTTTCAGCAAAAATACCAAAATTTTCAATATTGTACTTGCTAGAACAGTTAACAATTTGACCACTAACGAGCGCCTTAAGCTAACGATGCTTTGAACAACTGGCCCTGGATGTTAAGCAAATCATTCAGGATCTCTTTTTTTTTTAGAAGTTTACCTTCCAACGGATCCAAATTTATTAGTAGAATTGGATCTACAGAAAATAAACAATAATCATGCAATAATTTCAACACCATTTGAGATACAGCAATACACGTATATTGCAAAGGAATTCAACATCACATTTAACAAGTCAGTATCACAAGCATCGCAGCAAACCCCACTTTTAAGGGAACAGACATACATTCTGGGAAGGCAATACTTTCAAAAGTGTTTTTGTGTCTCTTGACAACTGAGGACTACTCTTAAAGGAAAGAATTTGCTCCAGAGGAGCAAATTCTTTCCTATAAGAGTAGATCCCTTTTTCAGAGACGTGGAGTTTACAGGAACCCAAACTGGATGTCCTGGAAGTTGTCCCCCTTTCCCCCCAAAATGGCCATAAATATTTCAGGTGTATCCATTCCCCTTACACAGAGTACAGTGGGCTTTCACAATGTACAGTAAAATTCCACTATTAAGACCACCTAAATTAAGACTAAAACTACTTTTATAAGCTTATTGGGAAGGTTACAGTTATTCTTTGTGTTTTCTACAACATTGTGTCTCCTAAAAAGAGACCACCTTTGGGACTGTTCAAAAGTGGTCTTAAAGACCACTTTTGAACAGTCCCAAAGGTGGTCTTAATTTGAGAATTGTACTGTATTTATTATCTTGCTTGTAGGTGTGTGTGTTCTTACTGTTTATGCAAGAAATCCGCCCATACCTATGTCGTGCCTGTGGAGGCCGAAATCTGACATACAGTTTGGCTTGGTTCAGGTTGAGTCTAATAGCCCAGTCAACATTATTAAGGTCATGTCGAGCCGGTCTGTTTACCTAACCACACTTTTCCTGGGCAGGCTTTTACATAACAACTTAACCAGTACAGCGCACATTTTCTTGCCAGAATCTGACAACCACCCTTCTAGAATCAAGGGAAGGAAGAAAATGACTTTAGAAAATATTTCATGATCAATCTTCGCGAAAGAATGTTGCAGCCCTGTGTGTTTGAGATTTACATCCCAGCAACAGCTACGGTCATACGGAGATGGGATCTCGGCTTAAAGACTCATCCAAAAGTCTGGAGAAGCGCGGGATCAAACCCACGACCCCTGGTTTATGGGGGGAGTTGCTTAACCACTACACGACAAAGGATTCAAAATGAATGTTGCAGACCCGGTTGCGATTGACCTTCTGATCACCAGTGGAGACTGTATCCGATTGAGCGACAGATGCTGGCAGTTATTAAGAAATGAACTTGAATATTAGGGTCAATTCTAGGTTTTATGCAAATGCTGATGGCTTGATGAACCAATGCATGTACAAACGAACAGTTGGAAAACTAGATCCATATATCATGCCATGATAACCCTATTCCAGCTGAGTCCGGATATATCTCGTCTTTCAAACAATGTAGATCCAGACCAGATGGCTTGTGAAGAAGCCATCTGATCAGGATCTTCATTGTTTGTCATTCAGTTTATGAATTTGTTGCAATGATTTCCATCAAGCAATCTGATTGGTTGATAATCAGTGGTGGGTGTGGCATATTTAAATATTCAGCAGGTCAAGGATTAAAAGCAGTCACAATGAAAAATACATAAACCCATGCTTTCACTGACCTCATGCATTTGTATTCCCTGACCATGGTTACAAGATTTCAAATTACAGTCCAACTTCATGCACTTCAAATACATTGCAATGCTTTGTAACGCTACTAGTGTCACCATGTCAGGCAACTTGATACTTCCTAGGGATCTGTATTTCATTCGCATATGCTGGGAACCAGCCAAGTATTTTTTTTCTTTTTCAAAATGGAAGTGAACATCTCCAAGTGGGGATTATTCTCAAACAAATACAATCTGCTTCCAAAGTCATAAAGGGGCACTACTCTTAAAGAAAAGAATTTGCTCCCACCGGGAGCAAATACTTTTCTTTATAAGTACCTCCCATTTGAATCGTAAAAGCCACTTTCTCTGTCAGAAAGTAATCTCCCTTGGGACAGTGATATGAGCTAATTTCTTTAGCTGTATCTATTCTCCTTGAATTAACCCTTTCTGTACCAAATGGAATCTTCCTCCTTAGATATAGCAGGAGTCCATTTCAAATTTTAGGGGTGTCAGGTTATGTTTTCTTCAAAATTATATTGGCAAATGGCTTAACTTTTTGCAAACAGTGTAGGCCCTGATCAGACGCCGCATTCTGCGGCGTCTGATCTGGGCCTGCACTGTTTGCCAGGGTACCCGTTTTGGGGTTTCTGGTACTAAATGGGTTAAAGATCATGCTTATCAACATTCCAGGGTAAAAAAGTAAAAATAAAATGGTACATAAGCAGGCTGCGTGTTGTATTGGTCATTTAGCATATCAAATTCAGCATATCAAAATTGGCAATAATGACTGAGTTAATAAGCCAAGCTGAATAAACCATTTGAGCCAGTGCATGACAAAATCTAGAAGAAGTCTTGAGCGACCAGCGAAGACTCAGATCAGCCTGTGTATTTGCACAGTCTGATCAGAGTCTTCGCTGATCACATGTACCTACTATAGGCTAATTAGTAATATCTATGCAAAGAGACCTAAGTAAAGGTCTTGTCATAGTGGGTGGGTGCACAGGTTGATATGAGTCTTTGCTGGGCACCAGTCTTACTGTAGGTTTTGTCATGTGCCGGCTAATTTCATTTATACATTCCAAATATCATTCTACAGCCTAATCTCACGATCTGAAAGGCCAAGGAACTGGAGTTTTTAGTTTGAGATATCAGTAGACCGAGATAAAAGGAAAACATATGTCACACTGCAATAACTTTGCTCTCAATGGTTTGAGTTATGGGACTTTGATTTTATGTGAGTCAGCTGAATTCAGAAACAGGACAGCTTCAAAAGCGTATCAGGATACAGGACATCTTTACTGGTCACAATGTCTTTTTGTGTAGGTTTTGATCTCAATTTACGATAATTCCGATTCTCCATCATTATGTACTTCGAGCAATTTGATTGGTTGAAATAAAAGTTTTAAACTTCGATAAATTGCATGAGCAAGAATCTCAGAACTAGTTTAGTAATATAATGTGACGTTAAAAAGCATGTTTAAAACCCAAGCGTTATGTCATTGTATGAACTGACGTCAACATCGTTCGACTAAAAGATTGGAAACTATTGAAAATGTAAAATGTAAGAAGACAAATAAACGGAATATTAAGACTTGGCGGGATTTTTTGCTTGGGTTTCTTTCAAAGATGGCAGCTTCTAACTGAATTATCATTCTGCCATGGCCGTTGCTAAGTTCATTCTTACAATTTCAAAAGTATTCCAAAAAAAATACTATTTTGGTGGCATTTTTAATATAACGATGATGAAGTTGGAATTATAAGGACTGAATCATCATCTTTGTGGATTTTATCGATGTGTAAACTCCAGCGAATCACTCACATACTGCATGAAGCCCGAAAGCTTCATGCAGTAAGTGAGTGATTGGCCGGAGATTACACATCGATAAAATCCGCTAAAAAAAAAAGAAGAAATTCATTCCTACACCGATCTCTACAAAACAGACAGCGTCTTTTCATAACAAGGTTACTGTGTTTAGTCTAGGGAACTGAAGGTATTTGAGCCAATGAAGTTCAACTATATATCACATTCCATCTCAAGGTTTCTAGGAGCAGTTTGTGAGAAGCACAAGACACAGTTGGATGCACAGATTCTGGACTTACTGCTTAGTGGCCCATAAATGTAGAATAAGGTGGAGTGACAAAAACAATTTTGGTAAAAAAAATATTTTTCCTTTTAGGGGAATGGGAACACCTTCAGGGGAGGCAACTCCTGCAAAAGTATTTTTGTCTCCCATGTCAATAGGGGTCAACTCTTAAAGAAAAGAATTTGCTCCTCAGGAGCAAATTCTTTCCTTTAAGAGTAGACCCCTTTTTCAGTGGGAAAGGGCTTCTAAATAAGTGAACAGCAAGGCCCCAAAGTTATCTCCCTTTGAAAAATGGCCAAAAAATATGTCAGGTGTTCCCATTCCCCTTAAAAGATATATGGCTGACTCTTGTTATCTCAAACTCTGAGATCTCAAACTACTGCTTAAGTCAAACATTATATTGGGAAACATTGTTTTAGATTTGCTATATGTTCATTAGATTTCAACTCTACAACACTACTGTTATCTCAAACCAAAACTTCCAGTCCCTTTGAGTTTGAGATAATGAGTAGACTGTATTGTGGGTACTTGTAAGAATTGCCTGAATGCCTCGGGTCTAACAAGTATCCACAATATATATTTCTATCAACAATAAGGAAAATTACCCTTTAATTATACTCCATCAAAAGTACAAATTCTGGACTTGATACTTACGCAGGAATGGCTGGTCCAGGAGCATTAGGGGCCGGCCTTGCCGGGATACCTGGTGCAGGTCTGTTGGGGATGGCAGGCCCAGGAGCCATTGGAGCAGCTGAACCACCTGGTCTGTTGGGAAGAGGGGGTGGGGGAGCACGCCCTGGCTTTGGAGATGGTGGACGACTAAATAAAAGAGAAGATAATTGTTTTATCAGACTTTTTGAGGGGAATGGATACATCTCCGGGGAGGCAACTCTTTAAAAAATGTTATTGACTCAATCAGGGTCCACTCTTAAAGGAGAGAATTTGCTCCTTGAGAGCTAAGGAGCAATTTTTTTCCTTTAAGGACAGACACCATGTTTGGAGAATTTCAATGCACAAGACAATTGGGTCACAATAGTTATCTCATGCTAGGATCTGCAAACGGCGGGAAATGCCAGATGTATCCATTCCCTTTAACAAGGTTAAAATCAACTTGATCATATGGGCCCCGCCAAGCGAATTCGGGTCTTCGAGCATTCCGTCATGACAAATTTTAACTGCGCATGCCCAGCCATTCAGAGGGGCCAGGGATATGGCTTTCTGTCTGAAGGTTCCTCTTGATTCACTGCTTGTATGAGCGAGCAGCGAAGGTTCTGGCAAGACTGCGCGGATGCGCAGGCTCGCCTGAACCTTCGCTGCTCGCATAGGCGATAAGTACCAAAATCGCTTGACGGGGCCCATATTTTAAACTAGAATAAGAAGATCCAACCAGTGAGGTGTTTACTGTTTGTGACCCTACTCAATTTTTAATGACAGTCATGACATAAGGCCAGAAAAATCATTCATGGTCATTGGCTGAAAATTTGTATTTTATACTATTAGCATTTTACTATTTCAAAATAAGCCCGTTTTATATAGGCAGCGCCTGAACATGACACTGGCAAACAGTGCAGGCCCAGATCAGATGCCACAGAATGTCGCATCTGATGAGAGTCTGCACTGTTTACAAAAAAAAAAAAAAAACAGAAAAAGACTCCTGCTTGATTCAACTCAGTGGTGCACAAGCCCTGTCATCAGGCAGCATAAATTACCTTGAAAGGTGGCTTAGTCTGACCTTAAGATCAAGGGAAAGGGTAGGAGTATTGCTGAATAAAAATTTAGGAACTGTATCTATTTGCACACCAAATATAAACCAAATCCATGTAGTGGTTTGGAAACTATGAGCTGTAAAGATTTTTAAGGTAAAGTATAAAATATTGTTAGTCCTTAAAGTCATTTAACAAAGGTGACCCACATCCATCATATGGTTGCAAAAATATGATATTTTAACAAAAAACTTTAATGAGAAACTTTTAGGTAAAATTCCTATGTCACTGACCTTGGCCTTGACCTTAAGTTCATGGGCATGTGCTTGGCTTGACTGTTGCTATATAAAACTTTGGACCAATACATATCATCAAACCAAATATGAACAAAACCCATCATATGGTTTGGAAAATATGAGCTCTACTTAAAAGTAAATGTAGGTGCTAACACTGCCTCCAATGCAAATGGCAAATACCAGGGATAGTGCAACAGTTCTTCAGACCAACGTAATGATCCTAAGTATTGGGACAGATAGGCCTAAGCAATCAGTGCAGACCACATCAGACTGCTCCTGAAGGAGCAGTCTGATCAGGGTCTACAGTTTGCCAATCTGTCTGCACCTTTTTGGACTCCTTGCTGGATCATGAAACAAATTTGTTAACATTTTAAGAGAATTATAGCAAGTCCTCAAAATGTGCAAATTTTTAGGATTTTTACGGCAGCTAATATGGGCTAAGATGTCCCTATACCCGGTACTTAGAAAGATAACAAGGATACTTTAGAAGCATCCTCTTATCGTATGTACATACCCATTGTAACTATTCTGACTGCCGTCCACTGCCAACCAATCATTGTCCACAGGGGGCGGTACTGGGGTAGAAACGGTTGACACCGAGATGTCACTGATGATTCTTAATGCTTCTTTAGTGGCGTGATACATCCTGAGAAGCTCTTCTCGTCGATTTGTCTCTTCTGCCGATTCTTCCATCATAGAGGCTTGGTCCAGGGATGAGTAGAGGTTGGCCAACAGCTCCTGGTTGATAAATTCTTTCACCTAAAATACACACCCAGACAAAAATTAAGCACCGTTACCATTTTTAACCCTTAAACGCAAAAAAAAAAAAAAAAAATCTGAAAATGTCGTCTGCTTATGTCGTCTGCTTATGTCGTCTGCTGAATCTTCTTGCAAACTTTTTAGAAATGTTTTTTCATACAGGCAAAACAGAGTGGACCCATATCCGACTGCTCCTAGAGGAGCAGTCTGATCTGGGTTCACACTGTTTGCAAAAATGACTTTTAAAGTAACTGGCAGACGACAAAGCAGACGACAATTGTTGTGATCGGCATTTTATAGGTTAACCCATAATCATATGTACATTTTTTTCACTGCCTGAAAGGGTCCATGATTGGAAATAAAAAATATTCTATTCTATTCTATTGTAGAGTAAAACTTCGATAGGTCTAACACCGATGGCTCGTTTATCATAGTTGTTTCAAAGTTGTTCTTGAGTCACTAGGAAATTTTTCCCCATTACTGCATATATAATAATAAATATGCTTCGGATCATTTAGGGAGAATTTTCTTATTCATCTTGAAAATGTATATTGTGTGTACTCATTAGAATTGCCTTGGTAAGGCAATTATACTGAGTACAAGGACCTGACAAGTCCCAAAATTTTCCACTTGCCCATTGGGCAAGTAAAATGTTTGCTCAAAATCCTACTTGCCCAGGATTTTGGAACTCGAAGTGTGTGTGTGTGTGTGTGTGTGTGTGTGTTGGGGGGGGGGAGGAGATATAGGTGACAATCTTGCTTGTTTAAAAATTAATACACCCGGACCTCATTTTAGCACAATTTGTTACAGCATGAATTTGGATACAGCACGGTTTAGCTTTGGACCCCAAATTTTCCCCAACCAACATCCAAGGTTTCATTCAAGCACAACAGCTTTCCATTAGGGTCTAGTTATTTCAGGCTTGTGTTTCCTTCCCTTTGGTGTCTCTGATTGGAGCTGTGGGTTAATTGTATCCATTCCTGATCACTGCCTTCACTTCTATTCATTTCCTCTGTGTAGTAATACAGTAGAAAATACTGTTGTTGTTACGGCCAATTAATTCAAGTTAATTGCAAACATGTCAAAACACCTTATCCAATTAGCAATTAAACATACAGTTATATACACTCATTAAGCTTGACACACATGATAAACACAAGCTGCTGCCCATAAACTCAAAAGGTCAAAAGTGTCAGCTAAGCCAGATAAGAGATTAAAAGAATGCAGTAGTTTACAATTTAATGATCCAGCCAGAAGACTAGGACCCCTCCATCCAAAACGAGCCCAAACTTTCACACCCGCCTTCCAAGCAAGTTCAAGGCGAGCATCAAAGTTTTCTGCCATCCAAATCGCCATCCACAAACCACTGTTACCATTTTTCTGTTTCAAAAAATTGTTTGGAACCAGTAAAAAATATTTTCTCGATAGCTAAACGGTTGTGGCTAGAGAACGGCGCCCTGCACGATTCCCGACTTATCACTTGAAGCTCCATGTCAATCACCAACAACAGAATACAGATGTGTTTACACAAATTAAAGCATTGGACTTTTC
Source organism: Lucinisca nassula (assembly GCA_963580285.1). Classification (NCBI taxonomy): domain Eukaryota; kingdom Metazoa; phylum Mollusca; class Bivalvia; order Lucinida; family Lucinidae; genus Lucinisca; species Lucinisca nassula. The sequence continues at coordinate 127,847,769 of OY757010.1, read as the reverse complement.
CCGCCAAGTGTCTGCTATTTGGCGCCAGAACATAACCATTGATGAGACAGTAGAATAGTCTGTTTTTAATATGCCTACATCTACCGTTAGATGTAGCTAATCAGGGCAGTCATGTTTAATTGGAAATTGTATAATAGTGTCAAAATTGAACCGCTATAAATACATAGATGGTTTGTCTCTTAATTGCCGACAAAGCAGGACAATGCAGCAATTATTGTGATTTGCTTACTGGTCCAGTTTTACCCTATTTAAGGACTCAAAAGACAGACAGTTGTAGACATTTTTTTGCACTTGCCCGACTGGGCGTCCTAAGGTCAAAGTGCACCTGCCCGGCGCGATTTTGGACTTGTCCCAGGCAGCCAGGCAATGGATTTGGCAGCCCCTGGAGTACACATTGCATACCTTTATTTTATAGAAAACCAAAAAGATATGTCCCCTGACCTTGTGCTATGATATACCCTCAATGGCTAGAACTACCCCTGTCTCGAACAAATTTTTCAAATTAAATCTGTCCTGAGATTCATTGTCCATTCTAACACAGCGCGCCTATACAGGCAATGCAAAATAGCTGTGTTTTATTCTGCAACAAATCACTGCTCGGAAGAGCGTGACGTATGACGTCATTAAAAACTGTAAATTTATGACGTCACTAGTCGATTTACTTGACGTTAGACGGTGTAACGTCATTTTCTCGCATCGAAAACGTTAGAAAAGGATATAAATGCATGTGTTTCAGTCGACTATTTTAGCGGGATTTCTTCTAACAATGGCGAAAAGTTGTGAGATTTTGAAGGAAACAACAACATTATTGCCGATTTTCAGCGTGTTAGAATCGAAATAGATCAGCTCTAGCCAGTGATTTGTTGTGTAATAAATCACAGTTTGTCGGTCAGTTGTAAGTAGACAAATCACGCGCACTACGCGCTCGTTATTTGTCTACTTTACAACTGACCTCCAAACTGTGATTTATTACTCAACAAATCACAGTTAGAGCTGATCTATTTCTTAAACATTACAATGCTGGCCAAGTGATCCTGGTCAGTGATAATGAAGGACAGATTTTTCCATCTAACCCTCAAAACCTGTTAAGATTCTTTTACTTATATACCTTTCATTTCTGAGTGTGAATTTTTATCGGTGCAATCACTTTGATTGCTGACACCACCACACTGTGATGAGAATACTTTAGAACTTTAGTGACGTTACCTGAAGTCACGTCCACCATAACAATGGCACACCTTACATCCTATACAACCAGTGCACATCAAGCACTTTAAACAAGAGGGCCCAGAGGGCCCTGGTTCGCTCACCTGATCCAATGTATAACAAGTGGGCCCCGGGCAGGGTCAATTTTGGCCCCATGGCTATAATTTGAACAATCTTGGTAGAGGTCCACAAGATGAAGCTTCATATCGAATATGAAAGACCTGGGCTTTCTGGTTTTAGAGAAGAAGATTTTAAAGGTTTACCCTGCATATAGAAGTCTATGTAAAACAAGATTTTCCCTATATAAGTCTATGTTAAACCAAAGGGCCCCGGAGCGGGGGCATTTTTGGCCCCAGGGCTATAATTTGAACAATCTTGGTAGAGGTCCACTAGCTGAAGCTTCATAACAAATATCAAAGACCTAAGCTTTGTGTTTCAGAGAAGATGATTTTTAAAGATTTTCCCTATATAAGCTTATGTAAAACCAAAGGGCCACATGGCGTGGGCATTTTTGGTCTCAGGGCTATAATTTGATTAATCTTTATAGAGGTCCACTAGCTGAAGCTTCATAACAAATATCAAAGACCTAAGCTTTGTGTTTCAGAGAAGATGATTTTTAAAGATTTTCCCTATATAAGTCTATGTAAAACCAAAGGGCCACATGGCGGGGGCATTTTTGGTCTCAGGGCTATAATTTGATTAATCTTTATAGAGGTCCACTAGCTGAAGCTTCATAACAAATATTGAAGACCTTAGCCTTGTGGTTTCAGGGAAGAAGATTTTTCAAGATTTTCCCTATATAAGTCTATGTAAAACCAAAGGGCCCCGGAGCGGGGGCATTTTTGGCCCCAGGGCTATAATTTGAACAATCTTGGTAGAGGTCCACAAGATGAAGCTTCATACCAAATATCAAAGACCTGGACCTTGCGGTTTCAGGGAAGAAGATTTTTCAAGATTTTCCCTATATAAGCCCATGTAATACCAAAGGGCCCTGGTGCGGGGCCATTTTTGGCCCCAGCACTATTATTTGAACAATCTTGGTAGGGGTCCACTAGATGAAGCTTCATACAAAATATCAAAGACCTGGGCCTTGCGGTTTCAGGGAAGAAGATTTTTCAAGATTTTCCCTATATAAGCCCATGTAAAACCAAAGGGCCCTGGTGTGGGGGGCATTTTTAGCCCCAGCACTATAATTTGAACAATCTTGGTAGGGGTCCACTAGATGAAGCTTCATACCAAATATCAAAGACCTGGGCCTTGCGGTTTCAGAGAAGAAGATTTTTAAAGATTTTCCCTTTATAAGCCTATGTAAAACAAAAGGGCCCTGGTGCGGGGGCATTTTTGGCCCCAGCACTATAATTTGAACAATCTTGGTAGGGGTCCACTAGATGAAGCTTCGTACCAAATATCAAAGACCTGGGCCTTGCGGTTTCAGAGAAGAAGATTTTTAAAGATTTTCCCTATATAAGCCCATGTAAAACCAAAGGGCCCCCGTGCGGGGGCATTTTTAGCTCCAGCACTATAATTTGAACAATCTTGGTAGGGGTCCACTAGATAAAGCTTCATACCAAATATCAAAGACCTGGGCCTTGCGGTTTCAGAGAAGAAGATTTTTAAAGATTTTCCCTTTATAAGCCCATGTAAAACCAAAGGGCCCCCCTGCGGGGGCATTTTTTGCCCCAGCACTAAAATTTGAACAATCTTGGTAGGGGTCCACTAGATGAAGCTTCATACCAAATATCAAAGACCTGGGCCTTGCGGTTTCAGAGAAGAAGATTTTTCAAGATTTTCCCCATATAAGCCCATGTTAAACCAAAGAGCCCCCGTGCGGGAGCATTTTTAGCTCCAGCACTATAATTTGAACAACCTTTGTAGGGGTCAACTAGATGAAGCTTCATACCAAATATCAAAGACCTGGGCCTTGCGGTTTTAGAGGAGAAGATTTTTAAAGATTTTCCCTATATAAGCCCATGTAAAACCAAAGGGCCCCCGTGCGGGGGCATTTTTGGCCCCAGCAGTATAATTTGAACAATCTTGGTAAGGGTCCACTAGATGAAGCTTCATACCAAATATCAAAGACCTGGGCCTTGCGGTTTCAGAGAAGAAGATTTTTTAAGTTTTCGGTGAAAAAAATCTATTTTTGGCTACTGTGACCTATATGTGCAACGGACTGGAACCATTTGAACAACTTTGAAAGGGGACCACCTAAGGATCATTCCTGTTAAGTTTGGTCAAAATCCGATCAGTGGTTTAGGAGGAGATGTCGTTTGAAGAAAAGTTTACGGACGGACGCACGCACGCACGGACGCACGACGGACAAAAAGTGATCCCAAAAGCTCACCTTGTCACTACGTGACAGGTGAGCTAAAAAAATTCTCAATTTTACAAAGTACATGTATTCTTGATTTTTATTCTACCTCTGGAAAGGATAATCTGGGTAGGATAAGAAATCCTATCCCAGGGAAAATCCAGGATTTACTTATCTGGCACGCCAAGAAAACAACGTATTTTGTAAGATTCCTAACAGCAGCTTTGTATACCCTTTTATAGAACATATTTCACTTAAGCTGGTGTTAAGGGAAAGTGTGGCGGCCAGGAAAAGTCTCCCTGCCCTTCATCAGTGTAGATTATATTTTCTTGTCCTTTGGAATCACTGATTCCATTGTGGAATTTTGAAAATATTTAAGGGTCACTGATGATGAGGCCTAATTGGCCAAAACTAACTAGTCTGGCCCAGAAAACATGCACACTCTATACTTTTTCAGTTCTGTAGTGTATTCTTGCCTTCCAGATGATAACCTTTTATAGAACATATTTATAAATTGACTGTACTGAAATACACCACAACCTCTTTATTACACTATAAATGGGATCCACAGCAGACACCGTGTTAGTTAAACAACTGTGTTATATCCAAACAACAAGAGGGCCATGATGGCCCTGGATCGCTCACCTGATCCTATTGTACAAACGGAATTGTGGGTAATATATGGTGGAGTGGAGGGTTTGAGCAATTTTGGTTGGACCCAAAGACCATTTCTGTGAAATTAATTCAAAATCAGTCTGCCTGTTTAGGAGTAGAAGTCATTTTGAGAAGTAGAAGTCATTTTTGATGAAATGACATCCCAAGCCCTGCCGCCCAATGAAACCAATGGGGTTTAAATGTATTGATGGTTCCACTTGCACCACTTTGCCTAGACATGCTAAAACCTTCAAAATGGTTTACCAATACTCCTGTAGAAGCACCTTGCAGCCAAGGTGGGTGGGGGCCAAAACTTTCAAAAGACATCTGTCTCTAAAAGGAAGCAATTTTATAGGAATGTTCCATGAGTGACCCTCTAACAAAATTGCTAAGATATTTTGCTTAACTGAGCATGATGGCCACCACAGCTAAAAACCTCAAACCTCATTCCTGTCAAATAATTTCATAATCAATCCACCGGTTAAGGAGAAGAAGTTGTTTAAAGGTTTTGTTCACCAGAGCGGCATAGTTTGAGCAATTTTGGTGGAGGTTCACCCAAGGAACATTCCTGTCAAGTAATTTCAAAATCCATCCACTGGTTAAGGAGAAGAAATCGTTTAAAGGTTTTTCTATTTTTAGCTCTGGCAGCCATCTTGTTCACCAGAGCAGAATGGTTTGAGCACTTTTTGTAGAGGGTCGCCCAAGGAACATTCCTGTGAAGTTATTTCAAAATCCATCCACGGGTTAAGGAGGAGAAGTCGTTTGAAGTTTTTTTCTATTTTTAGCTCTGGTGGCCATTTTATTCAACCGAGCGGAATGGTTTGAGCAATTGTGGTAGAGGGTCACCGAAGGAACATTCCAGTGAAATAATTTCAAAATCCATCCACTTGCTAAGGAGAAGTCATTTAAAGGTTTTTCTATTTTTAGCTCTGGTGGCCATTTTGTTGACCTGAGCGGAACGGTTTGAGCAATTTTGGTAAAGGGTCACCCAAGGAACATTCTGGTGAAATAATTTCAAAATCCATCCACTGGTTAAGGAGAAAAGTGCGTTTAAAGGTTATTCTATTTTTAGCTCTGGTGGCCATTTTGTTCACCCGAGCTGAACAGTTTGAGCAATTTTGGTGGAGGGCCACCCAAGGAACATTCCTATTAAGTAATTTCAAAATCCATCCGCTGGTAAAGGAGCAGAAGTCGTTTAAAGGTTTTTTTATTTTAAGCTCTAGCGGCCATTTTGTTCACCCGAGCGGAACAGTATGAGCAATTTTGGTAGAGGGTCACCAAACAAACATTCCTGTGAAATAATTTCAATGTCCATCCACTGGTTATGGAGAAGAAGTCGTTTAAAGGTTTTTCTATTTTTAGCTCTGGCGGCCATTTTGTTCACCCGAGGGGAACAGTATGAGCAATTTTTGTAGAGGTTTACCAAAGGAACATTCCTGTGAAATAATTTCAAAATCCATCCACTGTTTAAGGAGTAGAAGGTGTTTAAAGGTTTTTCTATTTTTAGCTCTGGTGGCCATTTTGTTCACCTGAGTGGAAACTGTTTGAGCAATTTTGGTAGAGGATCCCCCAAGGAACCTTCCAGTGAAATAATCTTAAAATCCATCCACTGGTTAAGGAGAAAAAGTCGTTTAAAGCTTTTTCTATTTTTAGCTCTGGCGGCCATTTTGTTCACCCGAGCGCAACGGTTTGGGCAATTTTGGTAGAGGGTCACTGAAGGAACATTCCTGTGAAGTAATTTCAAAATCCATCCACTAGTTAAGGAGAAAAAGTCGTTTAAAGCTTTTTCTATTTTTAGCTCTGGCGGCCATTTTGTTCACCCGAGCGGAACAGTTTGAGCAATTTTGGTAGAGGGTCACGCAAGGAACATTCCTGTCAAGTAATTTCGAAATCCATCCACTGGTTAAGGAGAAGAAGCCCTTTAAAGGTTTTTCTATTTTTAGCTCTGGTGGCCATTTTGTTCATCCGAGCTGAATGGTTTGAGCAATTTTAGTAGAGGGGCACCCAAGAATCTTTCCTGTGCAATAATTTCAAAATCCATCCACTGGTTAAGGAGAAGAAGTTGTTTAAAGGTTTTTCTATTTTTAGCTCTGGCGGCCATTTTGTTCACCAGAGCTGAACGGTTTGAGCAATTTTGGTAGAGGGTCATCCAAGGAACATTCCTGTGAAACAATTTCAAAATCCATCCACTTGTTAAGCAGGAGAAGTCGTTTAAAGAATTTTCTATTTTTAGCTCTGGCGGCCATCTTGTTCACCCGAGCGGAACAGTTTGAGCAATTTTGGTAGAGGATTACCCAAGGAGCATTCCTGTGAAATTAGATCAAATTCTGTCCAGTAGTTTGGGAGGAGAAGTTGTTTAAAGCAAAAGTTGACGACGGACGGACGCACGCACGCACGGACGACGGACAAAGACTGATCCCATTTATGGTCATTTTTCTATATAATCTATACATTTTTGGGATCCACCTTGAAACCGTGTTATATCCAAAACCGTGTTATAACGAACCGTGTTATAATGAGGTTGTGGTGTAATAACACAAGAGCTGTACATGATTAGTGTGAGCACTACATAACAAGTGTGACTTACACTATTGACAACAAGAAACATGATAGTTTTCGGCACAAGATCTCTCTGTGTTTTGCCAACAATCTTGTAGTAAGAATCAACGAGGTTTCGTATTGTCTCAACCTGCCTCTCCAGCTGTGGGTCCATGGATGTCAACTCTTCCTTCTGCTCAAAGAAATAAATCAAGACAAGATATTATAGGTACAACAAATAGCTCACTATGTGCAATTTTTGTCGTAAATAAAACCCCAAAATGATCATCTGGTAATGAATTTGACTAAGATCCTGTTGACAAAGATGATATGTCCAAATGGTTGGTTGGTTGGTTGATTTGAGGTTTAACGTCCCCGTCAACACTGTAAAGGTCATTTTGGAGACGTTGCTTCCAATTTTGTGGGACTTTTACCCGACATTGAGATGAAATGACATCTCAAGCCATGTCGCCCAATGAAACCAATAGGGTTTATTAGCATGGACGGCCCATGTCGCACCGCTGTTCCTGGACACGCTTAGATCCTCTAAGGGGTTTACCAGTACTAGTGTGCGGGCCGGATTCAGCTCTGCGTGGAAGCATCATGCAGCCCATATATTTCTTCAAGCCCCTATAGGCGGGGGCTTAAGGGAGTACTTTTGTTCCAATTCTACAAGATTACAAAACCATGTCCATACATTAAGAGTACCATAATGATCCTAAGTATTGGGATATACAGGCCTTAGCCAACAGTGCAGACCCAGATCAGACTGCTCCTCAGGAGCAGTCTGATCAGGGTCTACACTGTTTGTCATTCCGTCTGCATTGTATGGATTTATTACTGCTGGATTGTGAGACAAATTTGTTAAAATTTTAGGAGAATTACAGCAAGTACTCAAGGTGTCCCGAATTTTTAGGATTTTTACAGTACACTGTGTCACATAAACCTGTTTATAAAACAGTCCATTATAACACAATTTCAGATATAAATGGTTTGAAGATGGGTCTCAGAAATATATAGATAATATAGAAAATGACCATAAATAGTCATTTTTCTTCATAATCTACAGTATATAAATTTGTTTCTATTATAACATGGTTGTTTAAGACCCTGTCACACCAAACTTGTTCTCACTGTTCTGAAAATGTTTGGCAAATGGGCTGAAATTGTGTCCAAAGAAAGTGTTCATAGTAGCAACCTTTTACAATCTATTTATGAACTTTATGGCAGGGTGCTCACGAACTTCGAGTCTGCTAAAAAAATGTGTTGTCCATCACATCCTGCAATTAGATGGAGTGACAACGTACTTAAAATGAGATGGACATACTTAAAATGAGAGGGACATATTACAAACTTGTTTGCCGTACTTCAATCCTGTTCGGAACATGGCGCAGTCGGTCATCGGCAAGCAGTGTGTGTGGAAAGTGACCAACCCATTATTGCAATTAGGTTCCACACACACTAGGGTCAAGATGAGGTCATAGTCAAAACATATTGAACATCACATGTCTCATATTGTAATGATATTATGATATTACTGCTATAATAATGGATATGTTTAAACCAAGGCATTAATTTACAGGGATTTTGTTTGGGGTCTGACATCGGCCATAATCCTTAATAATTTATGGTTGTCCAAAATATTTCATGCCAATCAGGACAAATTGTCCTGAAAAATAATTTTGGACTTTTTTTTTTTTACATCAATAGTGTTCTCAGAGTCAATAAATGTTTGATTAAATAGTAACGTGGGGTATTTTACGAGTATAATAGTAGTATAAGAAAATTTCATTTCTCATATTTGTCCAAACTGATTGTCTGATTATTGATGGAGCTGTTTTGACAATTTGTCCAGACTGCATTTTGGGCCAGCAGAATCCATGATTTACCAAATCATACACTTACCCCATCATCCCCTTTATCCTCCTGAGATCTGTCTGGGTACATACCAGGGCTCGAGAAACTGAATAATCCAAATCGGTATAGCCAGATTTCGCCAAAAATTACGGAAATTGCCGAACCAGTTTGGTAATTTCTGTAAACGTCCTTGGTGATTTGCAATTTCAAAATGTGATATTAGCGTAACGAATAACATACCAATATTGCTTTTACTCTTGTTCAGCGAATATGAGCACCAGTATCTCGATTAGAAACAGCAATTATTGCTCACATCGTTCAGATTTCATCTACTTTCATTTTCTATGCCAGATTTCATCTACTTTCATTTTCCCAATATCCTGGTCACTCAGTACCTGAAGACAGCTAAAGGGAAACAACCCGCGTGGTGCTCGATGGTCACTATATTTTTTTCCCCTTTTTAAAACCTTTAAAATATTTCTCTTATTTCACCCTTTTTTATTTTGCCCAAATTGCTTTGTTTACAAATGGCGACCGATATTGCAGCTACGTGGTCGGAAAATGACGTCATACGATTTCCGTTTACACAATACACATTAATGCAGACAAGGACGTAACATACACCTGTTTTATGTCATTGATTTTAATAGAGCGTATTTCTTTTAAAAAATCGTTTTGAATGGGTTAAAAAATCGAAAAACATTTCTTTACTCTCGGACCAAAACATGGCCAAACAAGAGTCATTGAAAATCTTACATAGCCGAACTGAGTTCTAAAGAATATAAATACATATTTCACGATTACACAAGTCTACTACCCGTATCCTGAAACAAATCGCTTTGTCTACATTGAAGCCAGGTGATCGGAAAATGACGTCATGCAGTTTCATTTTAATTCATTCAAGGGCATAATACACACGTTTTATGTTATTGGTTTCAATGGAGCATATTTCTTAAATAAAAATATCGTTTAGAATGGATGAAAAAACAATTTTATATTCAAATACCGTTTTTATAGTAAGCCATAAATTAATGACTTGTATAAACAAACTAGATTATGTCTTGCATTGACTGACCTAATTTTCTTACCATGTCGCATTGCCAGCTTACTGATAACGCCTGAGGCCAGTGTTCAAATTTCGCTGCGATAAGATCAAAGAACCCGACGTGGATTGGACTGATTTTCATCTAGTTAGATAATGAACCGGTCTAACACCTTGTGCTGTAGGCATTTTTTGTATGTATACATGCTTGGATTATCAGTTGCAAAAGGTCAGCTTGTTTTTACAACATAATGATTCAGCGAAAATTTTCGAACCGATTTTTTTTTCTAATGTTATTGAATTATGGACCAATTTTTTAACCTTCTTCTGAAGTCAAAATCGGTTTAAGGCAACCAAAAACGGTTCGGAACCGGCAAACCGACATTTTCACGAGCCCTGGTACATACCAGCTCAGAAGAATGAAGCTTTCTAACTGTCAACATCGCAGGTTGTGGTGTCTGTTTAAACAAAGGCATTAATTTGACCAAATCATAAACTTACCGAATCATCCCCTTTATCCTCCTGAGATCTGTCTGGGTACACACCAGCTCGTAAGAATGAAGCTTTCCAACTGTCCACATCCTCCTGGCTCTCAGCTGACAACTCCAACTGTTTGTAGTCTTTATATACATTTCTGTAATAGAACAATAACATCATTACCATACTTGCCATAATAAAAGCGCAGTGAGCTTAGGCAGTTCATTTTCACCCATTTTGTGCTGAATGGAATCTCCAGCTTTATGTACAGCAGGAGTCCATTTTAAAATTTAGGGGTGTCAGACTGTTATCTTTGTTTTTTGTTGTTGTTTTTTATAGAATGGCTGAACTTACTGCAAGCAGTCTAGTACCTGATTGAATGCTGCATTCTGTGGCATCTGGTCTGGGCCTACACTGTTCGCCAGTGCCCCATTTTTGGTTTTCCCTTCAAAACGGGTTAATCATGAAAGCATGCCCTAGAAAGTCCTTCTATTTACCCTTGTCCTGCTGAATATATAAATATGGCACACCCACTACTGATTATCAACCAATCAGATTTCTTGATGCAAATTATTGAACAAATTCATAAACTGAATGACAAAACAATGCCATCTGATTTGGATCTACATTGTTTGAAAGATAAGACAGATCCGGGCTCAGCAGGACAGGGGTTAAGCAACCCTATGCTCTTAATGCCGACTGAAGACATGCAAAGACAAAACATTCCCAAAGTGGGCATAAGAAGCATCTATATTAACCCTTATCCTGCTGAATAATTTAATTAGCCACACCCATTTTTGACTATCAGCCAATAAGATTATATCATATAATGTTTTCGTTCAAATTCATAAACTGAATGACAAACAGTGTAGATCCTGATCAATACAATATCCAAGAGCTGCATTTCAAATCTCAGCTATTCAAACTATATTTTTATTATTTAAACTCCAAACATAGATTGTGGGTGCACGTTAGAACCACCTCATTGAGCAGTTCTAAGAAGTACCCACAACCTAGGTCTAGGAGCAGAAAATCGAAAATTATACCCATATAAACCCCAGTTTTCCATATGTAAATTAGGTTTGTTGGCTGGGAATGTGTGGCGGCCGTAAAAAGTCTCCCTGCCCTACATCATAGTGTAGTTTATATTTTCATGTCCTTTGGGATCACTGATTCCATTGTGGAATTTTGAAAATATTTGAGGGTCACTGATGAGGTGTAAATGGCCAAAACTAGCTAGTCTGGCCCAGAAAACATGTACACTCCATATTTTTCAGCTCTGTGGTGTATTCCTTGCTTCCAAAGGATAACCCTTTCTAGAACATATTCAGAGGGTGTTCCTTGCACTGACTTGTTAGCGTGGCGATAACATAACTATATGTACATAACATATACACAAAATATAATATCATTTTAATACAAGAAAAATCTCCCGAAACATCCCTAAAGATCTGTAACTGGAAAAATTCCTTAGGGACTCAAGAATAAGTTCAAAGAAGCCACCATAAATGAGATAAAAGTATCTAAGCCACTGAAGTTTTACACTTAGTTATATCCCCAAGAGAAAAAATGCTCATAGTTTTCTTAAATCTCCACATTTTTTGAATCAATATTTTAACCATGCCATTTTTTATCAATGTACAATGTTATAAAATATGATATCAGCAATATTACAATGAACAATGTTTTAAAGAAGCCTCGGTGGTGTGTGTGTGAGTGTTTGAGTTTTACGTCTCACCAACAACTAAGGTCATATGGAGACAGGACCTCGGTTTAAAGACTCATCCGAAAGTCTGGAGAAGCCCAGGATCGATCCTACAACCCCTGGTTTGCAAGACGAGTAGCATAACCACTACACCACGGAGGCTTCTGCCTCGGTGGTGTGATGGTTACGCTACTCGCCTTATAAACCAGGGGTCGCAGGATTGATCTCGGGCTTTTCCAGATGAGAATTTAAACCCAGGTCCCATCTCCATATGACCTTAGCTGTTGGTGGGAAATAAAACTCAAACACTCACAATGTTTTAAAATGTTATATCCAGAGTTGTGTTAAATGAACAATGTTGTAAAGAGGTCTCTATGTATTTTCAATAGGAAATGTTTCAACAACAATTTCTGAAATAAGAAAAATGCTTATAGATCACATTCTGTTTACTTCTGTGTCAAATATTGCCTTTTTCAACAAAAATGCCAAAATTGGTAAATCAGGCTATGACCATCATGTCCTTGGCTATTTCTGTCAACAAAACGAATAAAATATATATTTATACAATCAAATTTCAACAATCAAGAAAAGAAAGTGAAAAAAAATTAACTTGATATGTCTGTGTCAGCCTGTGAAATGTTAAATGTAAATGGACCATCAGTAAAAGCATACTGGGTTAGGAAAACATGTCCGTGCTAAATAAAGGCATCCAACATGGTGTCAGAAATGAAAAATATTTGGTAAAAATGATGAAATCATTCTTATTTCTGATTTCAACATAGATTGTGGGTGCTCGTTAGGACCGCCTCAATTAGGCGGTTCTTACGAGTACCCACAAACTATGTTTTTGAGCAAAATTAAGGAAGATAATGTATACCCTCGTAAACCCCATTTTCCTCTGTGTAAAGTGGGGTTTAGAGGGGTCTTCATTTCATGGACTTGTTATCGTGATGTAACTCTTTATAACACTTTTCACTGTAACATGGTTTTGGTGATAACAAGGTTAAAAGATGGAACCCAAAAATGTGAAATGGTCATTTTTCTATATAACCTATACATTTTTGTTTGGATAAAATATGATTGTTCAAAGTGGTTTCTACTTGGGAACCATCAATAGCACTATAAAGAGGCTGTGGTTCCACTTTTCATGCATTTACATAATATGAAATCATAACTTTTTCAACCCTGTACATGGTACAGATGCATGTACCTATGCAAACAGTGTAGATCATCATGATGGAATGGCTCAAAATGAGCTTTCTCCCATCAGGCTCTACACTATTTTGCCATTGTTGATAATTTTGACAAAACCCACTATTGACAAGAACAGAATGATGTAGCCAAATTCATATTGGAAGACTCCTTGATTGTGTTAGGATTTAACAACTTGTCTCCCAAAGACAGGATGAAAAGAGATAGAATATAGAAGAGATGAAAGACAGGGACATTAGGGCAAGAGGAAAATGAACAAAGTATTCCTCCTTACCTGCTGCAAGGACAGCAGGCCTTGCCAAACAATAAGCCAATATCATTTGGATGGCCTGGTGACATAAGATACATGACACCTTGCCTTACCCAACCACCCACCAAAGGGTGCACAACAGAAACTCAGTGGTGAGAGGAGTAAAGCAATGAGATACTGTAAAATACTTAAATTTGGAAACAGCAAATATTGGCAAATTTTCAAATTCCGAAATAAAAAACTATACATTCAACCCTCTTTATACCGATATTTGTTTTAATGGCAAAACTTGTTATGATGACAATTTCAATGGAATGAATTCTTTGCTCAAAGCTTAGCCTCGATTCTGAGTGCTGTGGGCTTCCCTCGAGTTGGAAATGCCCAAATCGAATACTTAGTCATGAAAACGTCTAAAGCAGTAAACATACTTTTTCTTTTGTCACCAATAATGCCCTTAACTGGCTGGCATTGTATTTTTCTATATCATGGTTTATTTGGTATAAATTTTCTGCAAGTCTGTTGTTCTTGTCTTATGCTCTTCGATCTTTATTAGCAGTTTTTTATTTTGGCAGTTTTTCCTTGACCGCCAATAGCACCAAAATAAAATGACTGCCAAATGTAAGTGTTTTACAGTAAATATATTTTGAGAAAGAAAAAAACAAACAAAAAAACATATTTTTGACAAGTTAATTTACTCAATAACTTGAGAATGGCTCCATGAAGCAAGTCAACCACAAGTCAGCTATAACAGATCATACATCTGAACATTACATCTGAACATTGTGAAAAGTATCTCAAGACATGAAAAGACAACCTAGAGCAAGTGTTTTGGAACACTAAGAAACATAATCAGCAAGCAGAAAGTCGGCATGAACCATCTTTACAGAATGATTACCCTTATCCCGCTGAATATATGAATACCGTACTCCTCCCATTTAGCACCCCTGCTCCTATAAGCACCCCCTCACTGTTTTTCCAAGAACAAAATAATAAGTGCTCCTTCTGCTGTCAGAGAAAAAAATATTTTGGCTAAAGTAAAGATTTCGGCCTTTCAGTCATCATGGTATCTGCTGTTATTCGTATCATGTAAGGCACAGTAAAATTCCTATAATAAGACCACCTTTGCGACAGTTCAAAAGTGGTCTTTAAGACCACTTTTGAACAGTCTCTAAGACAACCTTTGGGACAGTTCAAAAGTGGTCTTTAAGACCACTTTTGAACAGTCTCTAAGGTGGTCTCTAACCAGAGGACACTGTATGCAGATAGCACAAAGAAAAAGTAACTGCAACCTACTGAATAAACTTTTTAAATCAGAATAAGTCTTAAATTTAGGTGGTCTTAATAGCAGAATTTTACTGTATTTCTAAATGCCTCTATCACAGTGCTGCGCTGACCACTTGGTACTTTACATGTCATGATTCCACCATATTCTAATGGGAAACTAACTTGTGTAATGGGTTTTAAACTCTCCGTTCTGGTAAGATTTTTGTCTCTAATAAGCACCCCCTTTTTCTCAAATGTTAAATGGGATGAATACGGTAAGCCACACCAATTTCTGACTATCAGCCAATCAGATTACACGATATCCATGTAATATTTTTGTTCAAATTCATAAACTGAATGGCAAACACTGTAGATCCTGATCAGATGGCTTCTGGATCTACACTGTTTGTAAAGGTAGTGGTTGTGAAATGCAGGATAGGGGTTATGCTGCAGCTCATAACAACAGAGAATTGAGAGGCAGCACAGTGGCAATCAAGTCAAAGTCCCCAAGCTATTCTAGAATTGCATTCATTGTAAATGTGAATAGACAACCTTGGTTACATCCATTCCAGTATCTATTCACTTCAATCTTCCCAGCCATACAGTCGATAACCTGCTTTCACAAGACACACTAATACATGTAATCCCATTCCACTGAGAAAAAGTCATGTTGACTATTTGGCATCATGCATGCAAAAACTACTGGATATTCCAACTTCATATGTTTTCAGCTAAATGAATGCAAAATTTACAGTCATCAACTTTCATACCTTCACACTTTAAAAATATCTGAATTAGGAGACACAATCTTGCAGAGACGGGGACAGGGACAGAGAGAGTGGGAAAAAAGAATCAATAAATTATACCTCATCAGTGAATTGTGTTTGCACACTCTTAATGGGCAGCTGAAAACAGACCATAGTCAGAAATAGTTGCCAAAAATATAAACCTGTGGCTAAATGACCCACAAGATAGCTGAGACAAGCCTCACAGAAGTCCTATTCCTGGTTTTCATCTTGTAAATTGGATATCGAAAGAAACTAACATTGTACTCCTGACACACATTTGAAGTTTTAAGAGTAGATGGCAATTTTGTTTTTTCATATTTTTCCTTGAAAATCAGGCTCGAAATATCTTGTGAATTGTCTGCCCAGCAGAGGATTCAAATGTAATGTCAAGTCTTATTTTCTCTGAAAAAAAAGGGAAATGGCCCCCGCCCATCGGGGCTTGAAGAGATATATGGGCTGCATGATGCTTCCACGCAGAGCTGAAACCAACCTGCACACGAGTACTGATAAACCGCTTAGAGGATCTAAGCCTGCCCAGGTAAAGCGGTGCGATTCGGCCCGTCGATGCTTATAAACCTTATTGGTTTCATTGGGCGACAGGGCTTGAGATGTCATTTCATCTCAATGCCGGGTAAAAGTCCCACAAAATTGGAAGCAACGTCTCCAAAATGACCTTTACAGTGTTGATGGGGACGTGAAACCCCAAATCAAACAAACAAACAAACAAATAAGGGAAAAAATTGAAAATGAAGTCTGCAAAATGCAGGATCTGCACGGTTTGTGAAGCAGTTTGTGAACATGAATACAGTATATCAAGTAATTTGGTTGGTGGATAGTCAGCAATGGGTGCGGCTAAATGAATTTATTCAGCAGTTAATGTTGTTCTTGGAAGTTATTAAAGGGATTAACGAAAAGTTGGACAGCAATATAGTTACCGTAATTCCCTGTGTATACCACGCACTTTTTTCACCCAGAAAACGGTAAAAAAAATCCCCTGCGTGTAATACAATGGCATAGAAAAATGACATTGTTTTTCTCGAAAAGTCTGCAGGTCACGAAAACCCATTACAAATACAATGTGACACTTTGAGACCCTCATAAAGTTCGTTTGACATATTAATTCATTGAATCATTCATACCATTAAAAATGCAATCAATATTCCTATCTCAGACATCAACCTTTCATCCCTTTTTGGGACATCGGCAAACAGTGCAGTCCCAGATCAGACACCTCAGAAAGACGCCGCAGACATCTGATTTGGATTTACTCTGTTTGATGATTTATAACAGTATAATTATGACACTATTGTTAATCCCTGTCATATAATTGCCACCCTGCTGTGCATGTCGATAAGGTGTGAAAATATGGTCAAGTTATGTCTCTAATTTGCGTTTATTCCCCGATCATAAAATTTAATCCGCAATCAATGTGAAAATTATTTAATTGCTCCTAAGACGAGTTGCTACGACTATTCTACTATCTCGTGAATGATTGTGTTTTGGCGCCAAATAGCAGACGTTTGGCGAGAAAAGTTGAACGCTTTAAATTGTGTTAACACATCTGTATGCTGGTGTTGGTTATTGACACGGAGCTTACAGAAAGCGCTGTTTTCCACTACCGTTTTGCTATCGAGAATTTTTTTTTACCGTTTCCAAACAATTTTTTATGAAAGAGACACGCCCCATTAAGATAAAACAATAGACTAGTGTGGGGTTGCTGGGGTCCGATGACGTCATTTACCGATTGCGTGCCGATTCGCCCCAGTCAATTTCGGATGCGTGGAAGTTCTATGCGCCGGATTCAAGTCTGCGGGTTGTCAAAGATCTATTTCAGCGAATCGGCCGATTCGCCCCCGTCAATTTCGGACGCTCGAGAAAAAATCGGCCGGTTCGCCCCAGTAAATTTCGGATGCGCTGAAGCTCTACTATGCGACGGATTCAAGTCTGCGGCTTGTCCCGAATCTATTTCAGCGAATCGGCCGATTCGCCCCCGTCAATTTCGGACGCTCGAAAAAAAATCGGCCGGTTCACCCCAGTCAATTTCGGACGCGCGGAATCTCGCCCGACGGAAAACAAATAGTACGTGATTTTTATTTTCTTTGCGTGATTCACGTAAGATTTTGCGTGAGTGGGAACTCTGATTAATTATGATAGTTAATGCATGTCAACAAAGTTTCAAATTGCACAGGAAATCTGGTTCACTGAGAAGGTGTTAATTATGGGATTAGCATAGAGAACGTGTGAATAACCAGAGGTGTCAAAATACTCAATCTACCTGTTGAAATTTCTGTCAATAACGCTATGGAGCACCTGCCTTGGAGGCATGTTGTCACAATTTTACCTTTGGAAAGAAACCTGTTTCTATCTTTCCTTGTGAAAGAAAACTGGGAAAACGCATTGTCATCTTTCATAACAAATGAATAACCGCACCCTTAAAATGTCACCTTGTCACACACCACCGTTATGGGTAAACGGAGAACTGCCTATGCTGCAAGAGAGAAACTAACCACTATTCTATTCTATAACTACTAGGAAATATACCTATAACCAGTCAGGCTATTTTGATAGTAGCCAATCAAAATTCGTGTACTTTCATTTTCAATCAAAATGGCGTCTGAGAAAAGCATTCTGTGATACTGGGGAAAAGCATGTGCGTGTTTTAGACTGGAATATATTTTTTTTCACATATCTTGGACTCAGAATTGAGGTGCGTGTTATAGATGAGTGCGTGGTATACACAGGGAATTACGGTACATGGAACAAAAATTTCAAAGTCGATGGCTCAAGGTCATAGGCGGTACGAGGGTTTGGAGGGAGTAACAGTAGTGCTGAATAAAACATTAGACTTTATGTGTCATAATGACGAAAAATGAAAGGAATCTGGATTGTAGTTTCAGCAGGGTTAAAACATCAGATTCTTGTACTTTTTAGCAGGTGAGCTAAAAATTTGAAGAATAATGAAGAATTTTATCCCATTTCACTATGCCCTAAATTTGCATATACACGTAATCACCACAATCCCTTCATAACACTATCGCTGGGGTCCAAAACAGAAAATGTGCTAGTTAAACAACAGTTATTGTGTTATATCCAAACAAAAATAATTATACACAAAAAAATATCAATTAATATGGTCGTTTTTCTATATACAGTAAAATTTCTACATTAAGACCACCTTCGGGACTGTTCAAAAGTGGTCTTAAAGACCACTTTTGAACATTCCCAAAGATGGTCTCTAACCAGAGGATGTTGTATGCAGAAAATACAAAGAAAGAATAACTGCAACACACTAGATAAGCTTTTGAAAGCAGAATTAGTCTTAATTTTAGGTGGTCTTAATAGCGAAATTTCACTGTAATCTACGTATTTCGCAAATTTTTGGGGATCCATCACTGGAACCTGTTATATCCAACACTTGTGTTATAAAGAACAGAGCTATAAAGAAGTTTATGCCGGTCTCAGTGGCTCAGTCGGATGCGCGTCTGACTGGTGATCAGGAGGACGCGGGTTCGACACCCGCAGGGGTCGGCAACATTCTTTCGTGGAGATTGATCATGAAATCTTTTCTACGGTCATTCTCTCCCTTCCGCTGATTCAAGAAGGGCAGTTGTCCGTTTCTGGCGAAAGAATGTGCACTGTACTGGTTAACCGCTTACGTATAAGCCTGCCCAGGAAAGTGTTGATAGGTAAACTGACCGGCTCAAAAATGACCTAAATAGTGTTGACTGGGCCGTTAAACTCCAATACAAACAAAACAAACAAATAAAGAAGTTTATGAGTAATAAACTATAATGAGTAACTGTGTATACAAATACATGTATTAAGAATTCCACATACAGAGCAGTAAAAGTCTTATTATATAAATGTAACTTTGCGGAGTCTAACTAAAAAGAATTCAGGTGAATTAGTCTATATCATGTCAACAAGTGTGTGAAATGAATGCGCCTCTAAACACCAATTCATATAGAGAAAAGTGGGGTTTACAGGGGTAGAATTTTTTTTTCCTCATTTTTGCTCAATGGTATAGATTGTAGGTACTCGAGCACCAACAGCAGAAATAAGAATAATATAAACTAGACAAAGTGCCCATTGGGGCACATATACCCCCGGCCAGTGCCATTGCCTGAGCTGAAAATGGCAATGTCAAAAGGTTCTTTGCATATTCAGGCCACATTCCATATAAAAAGTAATGCTATACACATATACACATATCCTGTACCAAATACAAAGAGAACCTAACATGGTTACAGGGATATCAGCAATGAAAAAGGTTTAACACAAAACTTTGACGTAAAAGATGACAAATGGATGGACAGCCCACCCAGGGGCATGACCCAGGGGCTTAGATAGTACATATGAAAGGTAATGCTATTAGGATATCCTATACCATATATAAGAGAATCTAACATGTGATTACAGAGATATGAGCAATCAAAAAGGTTTAACACAAAACTTTGATGTAAAGGTTGATGACCGGACAGACAGACGGAATGTCCACCCAGGCGTTTGACCCGGGAGCTTAGATATTCCATATGAAAGGTTATGCTATAGAGATAGTCTGTACCAAATATGGAGAGAATCCAACATGTGGTTACAGAGATATGAGCAATCAAAAAGGTTTAACACAAAACTTTGACGTAAAAGTTGACAAACGGACGGACAGCCCACCCAAGGGCGTGACCCAGGGGCTTAAAATTAATATTCCATATGAAAGGTAATGCTACAGAGATATGCTTTACCAAATATGAAGAGACTCTGAAATATGGTTACAGAGATATGAGCAATCAAAAAGGTTAAACGCAAAACTTTGACGTAAACATTGATGAACAGACAGACAGATGGACAGGCCACCCAGGGATGTGACCCGGGAGCTTAGACATTCCAAATAAAAGGTAATGCTATAGAGATAGTCTGTACCAAATATGAAGAGAAACCCAAATGTGGTTACAGAGATATGAGCAATCAAAAAGGTTTAACACAAAACTTTGACGTAAAAGTTGACAAACGGACGGACAGCCCACCCAGGGGCTTATATATTCCAGATGAAAGGTAATGCTATAGAGATATCCTTTACCAAATATGAAGAGGATCTAGCATGTGGTTACAGAGATATGAGCAATCAAAAAGGTTTAACGCAAAACTTTGACGTAAAGGTTGACGAACGGAAGAACGAAGAAACGAACGAACAAAGTAACGAACGTACGAATGAACCAACAAAAGGACGAACAGACGGAAAGACGAAAACTATATACCCCCTGACATACTTTGTATGCCGGGGGTATAAAAATATAGGAAAAATGGCTGTTTTTGAGCCATAAAAGAATAAACCCATAAAATGCCAATCACAACAATTGTCGGTTACCTTAAAAGTCATTTTCCAAAAACAGTGTGGACCCATATCAGACTGCTCCTGTAGGAGCAGTCTTATCTGGGCCCACACTGTATGCCTGTGTGCAAAAACATTTATAACTAGACAAAAGTGCCCAGTGGGCCACGTATACCCCCGGCCAGTGCCATCACCTCAGCTGAAACAAGAGCTACAAAGGGAAATAACTCTAAAAGGCCTGACCCCTTGGCCCTTATTTTCTTTCCCACAATACAACTAGTCATACTGATCATATTTGCAAAATTTCAAGTTTCTATGTACAGTAGTTATTGAGAAATCTTTGACACAAAATAAAAATATACTCTATTAAACAGCAAGAACTACAAAGGGAAATAACTCTAAAAGGCCTGACCCCTTGGCCCTTATTTTCTTTCCCACAATACAAGTAGTCATACTGATCATGTGCGCAAAATTTCAAATTTCTATGTGAAGCAGTTCCTGAAATATCTTTGACACAAAATAATTGTTTACGGACACACAGACAGACAGACGGAAAAGACAAAAACTATATACCCCCATTGCATACTTCGTATGCCGGGGGTATAAAAAGTTTGCAAGAAGACTGGGCAGACGACATCAGCAGATGATGTCAGCAGAGGACATTTTCAGACGTTCGTTTTTCTCGGAAGCTTAAGGGTTAATTAACTACCATAAATATTCTAAAACTTCGGACACCTTGAGAACTGTAATTCTAAAATTTTAGCAAATTTGTTTCACGATTAAGCAAATAGTCCAAAAGGTGCCAATGGCATTGCAAACAGATTGCAAACAGTATAGACCCTGATCAGACTGCTCCTTCAGGAGCAATCTGATCTGGGTCTGCACTGTTTGCTTAGGCCTGTGTGTCCCAAAACTTAGGATCATTACTGTATGCCATAAGGGTGTGTTTTCATAATGATGTATTTTGACAATCATAATCTAAAATGCAAAAAAAGAAGCTATAAAATAGGGAAATCAGAAAAAAAATACTAGTACATGCAAATTTGTAAGTAAAAAAAAATATATATGAATGAAATAAAAATTTTAATTGAAAGTACCAGAAGTTCCAGTAAGGAATACAAAAGACACTGAAATTTTACCCTTACCCATGGATAACAGTTTCAAAAATATTTTCTTACTATTCTGAGAAAATAAAATTGACATTACATGCAACCATCAAGGTTGATTTTCTCAGTAAATAATGAGTTCTGATTGTGTTTAATGGCATAGTAAACACTGTTTAAGTCATATCAAGCTGGTCAGTTTACCTAACCAAACTTTTCCTAGGGAAGGTTTATTTATACATAAGTAGTTACTAATTAACCAGTGCAGTGCACATTTTTTAGCCAGAAATTGACAACGGTCCTTCTTGAAAGGCAGAAAAAGTGAGAGAAAAAAAAGTAGAAAAAAAGATTTCATGATCAATCTTCATGAAAGAATGTTTCTGAAAACATATGCTTTACAATTTTTCTTGGTGCTTTAAGGGAGCCCCAAACATAATAGAAGTGAAAAAAGTATCCCCTTATTCATAGAGTTGCTGAAACTGATCCATGAATAAACTTTAAAACGATGACAAACTATAGGTTCTGAAACTTCTGATGATTCTACAAGAGGTGTTCAATTTATTTTGTGCTGGGCCCTATTCAAGACTGATTAGCTTAACGCACTTGTTACTGGCCAAAATGTAGACTGTTCTAGCAAGAAAAGTACATGTATCTTTTCTATGGTATTTTGCTGAAAAACAAATAGTCACTTTATTTTTTTTTTTCCAAAAATATTAGCATATTTGCCATTTTTATTAATCAATTTTTTAACAATATGTTAACCAATGACATCAATAGTTTTCAACAAATGAGTCCATGTTTTCAGTTTCCTTCAGTTAACAATGACTACTGGCCCTGAGGTTATAAACAAGAGGCCCATGGGCCACTATGCTCACCAGAGCTCAGGTGGGCACTGCCAAATTGCAGCCATGTATTTTAACATGATATCATTTTAATCTGCCAAATGAACCCCATAGCCAAATGAGCATCAATGTGGACTCAGTATATGAAACATTAGGCCTTTTATGAAGTAGAGGGGGTGGGGCATGGACCCAATGGAGCCCTGGTTGGTATCACTAAATGTGTCTTATCACAAAGAACAAGAATATATATGGTTTAGCAGTGGGGACCTGCATGGCTGGAGATATAAGTGGAGGGGTTGGAGCATGCCCTGTCATTCCCAGGAAAGCCCAAGATTGTTGTCCCTAAATGTGTCTCATCATAAGGACCAAGTATATATATGGTTTAGGGGTGGGAATCTGAACGGTTTCCAAGATATCCTTTCATGAAGTGGAAAGGAGAGGACTGACCCCTGCGGACACCCCTACAGTAGGTGTGCTAATAATAAGGAACAAGAACATATATGAATATGGGATGGGGATTTGAATGGTTTCTGAAAAATATGGCCTTTTATGAAGTGGAAGGGCGGGGCACATTGCCTCAGCACAAAGAGACCGCCAAGTTGGTGTGACTGAATGAGTCTTATCATAAGGAACAAGAATATATATGGTTATGGGGTGGGGATCTGAACTATTTCTGAGATATGTGGCTTTTAATGAAGTCAAGCGGTGGAACAAGGCCCGGGCATGCCCCAGGGGACTCACAAGCTGGTGTCAATGAATGTGCCTTATCATAAGGAAGATGGATATATATGGTTTAGGGGTGGGGCTCTGAACAGTTTCTGAGATATAAGGCCTTTTGTGAAGTGCAGGGGTGGGGCAAGGCCCAGGGAGACTCCCAGGTTGGTGTCAATGAAAGTGTCTTATCATAAGGTACAAGAATATATATGGTTTAGGGGTGGGGATCTGTAAGGTTTCCGAGATATTGTGATATTATGAAATGGAGGGGGTGGGGCATGGCCCCAGCACATCCCTGGGGACCCCCAGGTTGGTGTCACTGAATGTGTCTCATCATAATGAACAAGAACATATATGGTTTAGGGGTGGGGATCTGAACAGTTTCTGAGATATATGGCCTTTTGTGAAGTGAAGGGGTTGGACATGGCTCCGGCGCACCCCGGAAGACCCCCAATTTGGGGTCAATGAATGCGTCTTATCATAAGGAGCAAGAATATATACGGTTTAGGGGTGGGGATCTGTAAGGTTTCCGAGATATTGGGCCTTTTATTGAGTGGAGGGGGTGGGGCATGGCCTCGGCACATCCCGGAGGACCTCCAGGTTGGTGTCACTGAATGCGTCTTATCAATAGGAACAAGAATATATATGGTTTAGGGGTGGGGATCTGTAAGGTTTCTGAGATATAAGTCATCTTATGAAGTACTGGGGGCGGGGCATGGCCCCGGCACAACCTACTGGACCCCCAGGTTGACATAAAAGCATATGGCTGAGAGAAGTTTACTAAAGGAACATTTCTATGAAAGTTTTGTCAAAATATCTGCAAAGGCTTTGTAGTTAATGCCATTTTTCAATTTTCCCCATTATAAGCCATAGCAACCAAACTAAAGAGCCAAATTTCATAAAAAACACAAAACCTGTAAACGCAAATATGGTGAATATTTCCATAAACTTTCAGCCTCATAGAGCATACGGTTTCTAAGGAGATTATTTTTTTTTCTATTTTTTCATTTTGGTTTTCATGGCAACCAATTCAAATGAGCAGTAGGCCTAAAATCATATGGCAGATAGTAGATTGCCTAAGGAATATTTCTATGAAAGTTTTGTCAAAATATCTGCAGTGGCTTGGCAGTAAATGCCATTTTTCAATTTTCCCCATTATAAGTCTATGGAAACTCTAAGTTGCCATAGCAACCAAACCAATGAGCCGAATTTCATAAAAAACACAAACTTTCAATCCGCCAACCCAAGGATGAAATTTGGGCCCAATGGGCCTAGGGGCTTCAGAGGAGATGTCGTTTAAAAGTGTTGACGTCACATGACGACGACGCAGACGCCGACGGACAACTGCCTATCCTATAAGCTCCCCCAGAGCCTTCGGCTCTGGTGAGCTAAAAATTTTCAGCTGAGCATGAAATTTGTAATGCTCATAACTATTAAAAAGCAAACAAATTGGACAAATTTCAGGCTTAGATCAGCACAGAATGTCATTTATCCGAATTTCATGCTCAAGTGAGTTGAGCAAAAAAAAAGTTTTATAACCTCAGGGCCTGCTCAGACAACATAAAATTGCACGGAAAACAGATGAAGAAGCCAGCCGATCAGGATTTACACCGTCTGCATAGGATGAAGGTTATTACTTGTCTGCAATGTCAATTTCAAAAGGCATAAAATAAGTTGAACACCAATTGAATATTAAAATCTACAGAGAAAACAACCTCACTGTACAGTTTAACAAGATGTGTTTGTGAAACACCGATGCCCCCGGACAGCGCCTGTGCAATATGAAAGCCCCATCACTAAATTATGTCATGGTTGAGGCCACAAGGTCACGAGGTAAAAAATTATGGTACCACTGGAAAGGTCTTGTGAGAAAGAATACACATGTGAAATATGAAAGCTCTATCACTTACCAATCAAAAGTTATGGACTATATTAAAGTTTTTAAAAAGTAGGTCAAACATCAAGGTCAAAGTCACAAGGTCAAAAATTATAGTACCACTAGAAAGGTCTTGTGACAAGGAATGCACATGTGAAATATGAAAGCCCTACCATTTACCAATCAAAAGTTATGGCCAATGTTAAAGTTTTTAAAAAGTAGGTCAAACATCAAGGTCAAGGTCATGAGGTCAAAAATTATGGTACCATTAGAAAGGTCTTGTGACAAGGAATGCCCATGTGAAATATGAAAGCTCTACCATTTACCAATCAAACGTTACGGCCAATGTTAAAGTTTTTAAAAAGTAGGTCAAATGCCAAGGTCAAGGTCATGAGGTCAAAAATTATAGTACCAATAGAAAGGTCTTGTGACAAGGAATGCACATGTGAAATATGAAAGCTCTACCATTTACCAATCAAACGTTACGGCCAATGTTAAAGTTTTTAAAAAGTAGGTCAAATGCCAAGGTCAAGGTCATGAGGTCAAAAATTATAGTACCAATAGAAAGGTCTTGTGACAAGGAATGCACATGTGAAATATGAAAGCTCTATCACTTACCAATCAAAAGTTATGGCCAATGTTAAAGTTTTTAAAAAAGTAGGTCATATGCCAAGGTCAAGGTCATGAGGTCAAAAATTATAGTACCAATAGAAAGGTCTTGTGAAAAGGAATGCACATGTGAAATATGAAAGCTCTATCACTTACCAATCAAAAGTTATGGCCAATGTTAAAGTTTTTAAAAATGAGGCCAAAAGTAGGTCAAATCTCAAGGTGAAGGTCACGAGGTCAAAATTTATGGTACCTCTTGAAAGGTCTTGTGACAAGGAATGCACATGTGAAGTATGAAAGCTGTATCACTTACCATTCAAAAGTTATGCCCAATGTTAAAGTTTTTGCAGACGGAGAAACGGACAAACGGACAAACAGACAAACAGACAAACGGACAAACAGACAAACAGACGGACAGACCAAAAAAAACTATATGCCCCCCAGAATCTTAGATTCCGGGGGCATAAAAATAGAAACTGTCTTACAATCTGGAAAATGGAAATGAAATTATCAAAATTATACATTAAAGTCTTCATAACACTGTCGAATGATTGCCAACATATGAATTGCTGCTTTAGCTGTCCTATTCAACCCTTAACCTATAAGATGCCAATCCCGACAATTGTCGTCTGCTTTGTCGTCTGCCGGTTACCTTAAAAGTCATTTTTGCAAACAGCGTGGACCCAGATCAGACTGCTCCTGTAGGAGCAGTCTGATCTGAGTTCACACTGTTTCCCTATATGCAAAAATATTTTTAATATGTCTGCAAGAAAAATTAGCAAACGGCCTAAGCCGACAACATCTTCAGATGTAGATATTCTCGGTGTCTAAAGGGTTAAGATGTCATGAAAACCTCGATCTGAAACTGTCCTCTGTTTATGCTGTCTACAAACTTTTCAAACATAGTTTCTGCATACAGGCAAACAGTGTGGCACACTGTTTGCAACAGAACTTTTACAGTAACAGCAGACAACAGAGCAGACAATTGTTGCAATTGGCATATTAACCCATTGTATACTAGTGGACCCTTCCATTACTATTTGTTGGACAAGTCCATTAGTCATATCAGGGGTGGTAGGCTTATGTTTTCGTTTTTATTCTGTTTGACAGAAAATTCTGTTAGCAAATACTGCAGTCCCTGATCAGACGCCACATTATGCCGTGTCTGATCTCGGCCTGCACTTTTTGCCAAAGTACAACTTCAGGGGTTTCCCACATGCAATGGGTTAAGATGCTGAGAATACCTGGATCTGAAACTGCAGTCTGTTTATGTTGTCTGCTGCATCTTCTTGCAAACTTTTCAAACATAGTTTTTGAATACAGGCAAACAGTGTGTAGACGTAATATACATATTGGTATGATCAGAAAATGCTACCAAATTTCTAAAATTCTGTGACAAAAAGTATCTGAAACTTGTTCCTCTTAAAATGGAATACTCACTTACTCATCACACTTAAACTTTGACTTCTCTTAAACTTTGAGCTCTCTGTACCAATGGGTACTAAGCTGTTCTACATGCTAAATATATATATTTTTCAGTGTCTCTTAAAAAACAGTTATTATCAGAAATTCCAATTCATTTTGCTACCTCACGTTAACAAGTCCATGTAATAAACACCCCTGTATATAGAGAGAAAACGGGTTTACAGGGGTATACATTGTTTTCTTTATATCTGCTCCAAAACATGTGTTCAGGATATTCGTTAGAACCGCCTCAATCACAAGCACCCACACCTATGTTTGGAGCATTAATTAGAAAAATATCACAAATTTTCATTAGAAAAATTAGCATTTCGGAAATATGAAATACTTCGCTACGCCACACGGATGTGTTATCGTAATGTCTCTGTCAAAATTGTGCAAATTGAAAAAAAATGTTAAGATTACCATGTTCATGTTTATGCTCTTAGTTTGGGAACTTCTTTTCCAATGTACTTACCCAAGCAAACTAATTAAGCAGCAGGTGACATTCAATTTTTTTTTAATCATTTTTTCAGAGAAAATCAGGTTTGATATTGTATGCAAATCATCTGCTTGAGACAAGATATATTAACCCTTATCCTGCTGAATAACTTAATTAGCCACACCCATTTCTGACTATCAGCCAATCAGGTTACATGCTATAATGTTTTCATTCAAATTCCTTAACTGAATTCAAACAGTGTAGATCCTGATCAGATAGCTTCTGAAGAAGCCATCTGATCTGGATCTACATTGTTTGCAAATTTAGGGGTTGCCGTAACAGCAGGTTAAGGATTAAGCCTTTTTCAAAACATGTCACCTGTTACAGTCATGATTGGCCTTTTTACCCATTCTGGGGGAAATATTCTCTTACTTTCAGTTCCATTCTGTTACATTATCTTGCACAAGTCTATTTGTCATTAAGACGGAAGTGTCTATCTTTTGGGTTGACAATGTAATTCTATTTATGCAGATAAATCCTGTAAGCAAACAGGGTAGACCTTGATCAGATACCTCACTATGTGGCATCTGATCAAGGTCTGCACTGTTTGCCTATCTCCTGCTAATGGGTTTTCAGGTAAGAAGAGTTAAGGACCAACAAGCAGTGCTGTAAAAACAACTCTCTTTATCCCAAATTTCAAGAGATCTGAATTTTTGCATTTAGATAAAAGAGTTTAGCAGTTTCAGACATAAATGTGTATATGAGTGGCTGAAAATCTCCAGTTTTACACATGAACATTCAGCCAGACTTGACGGAGAATATTCGAAGATCATCCCTAGTCAAATGTTTTTCTGCTGTCGTGTCAACCTCCAGATTACATTGTTTTGGATTTTTATTTACTTTCAAAAACTAAATCAAAATAGCCAAAAATTTAGTTTTAAGTACAGTGCAAGTGAGAGTTATCAGTGTGTAAAACAATGTGTCACCTATATGATGATAAAGGAACTGTGAACCCCTGATATGAACCCCGTCATGAGAAAACCTGTATTCACGGTTTTAAAACCAGGTATGACACAAACCAGCCTCCATATCTACATAGACTAGCTCGAGTCCTGAAATTTTCGACATATTATACTATCCAAGCAGGAAAAAATAAAAGTGTTGATCAGACTGTGCATAATTATGTGCAGGCTGATCTGCACCTTTGTTGTTAGCAAATGGCAAAAACAGGTTTTTTTATGATGTGCTTTATATAGTGAAAACTCAGAACAAAACTTGTGACAACCCGTACAGCACCACCAAATTTTTGGAGCAGACGACAATTTTATTTATTTTTCTTATTTTTCAGAGAAAAGAAAGCCTGATATTACATGTGAATCGTCTGCTGGGCAGACGATTCACATGTAATGTCTAGTCTTATTTTCTCTGAAAATTAGGAACATTTTGAAAATGACCTCTGCAAATGTTAAAAATTATAAATTTGAAAATGACATCTGCAAATATTAAGAGAAAATGACATGTGCAAATATTCAAAAAGAATTTAAATTTGAATATGACATCTGCAAATGTTAAGAAAAAAGTATAAGACAATGACATCTGAAAGTTAAGAAATAATATCTGAAAATGACGTCTGTAAATGTCAATACTGGTGGTATAAGGGTTAAGAAACAAAACAAGTGAATTTTATAAACATTTTTCTTCTTCTGTATAACAAAGAAACTTTGTGTCTTAATTACAACATAAAATAAATTTGTTACCGCTGCGCCCTGAAGCAGTTAAAGCCAATATATTTAATATCTGGTTATATGAGCTAAAATCTAAAGAAAAACAAAAGGAGAATCTTTCAAAAAATAGAGAAAAATGGTGCAAAAAGTTTTCTGAATGTCTCATTAAAATGATCATAAGCTATGCATTTGACAAGTCATAACTCAGCCACAATCATAAGATACAGTTATTTGAGGGCTAATTGAACAATAGTCAAAAGTGTTGTTGATGACCTGAAGCACTATTGCCCAGGGCCCAGTTGTTCAAAGCATTGTTAGCTTAACAAGCTCGTTAGTGGTCATATTGTTAACTCTTGTAGCAAGTACAATATAAAAATTTTTGGTATTTTTGCTGAAAAAATGTGAGCAGCTTTTGCGGATGCAAAAGCTGCTCACATTTTTTCAGCAAAAATATTAGGATATTTGCCATATTTAATGATCAAAGTTTTAACGATACGTTAACTAACGACGTCGTTAGTTTTGAACAACTGGCCCCAGGATTGAAACTTTATTGCCTTCTTCCAGAGGTTGCCCTTTTCCTCTGGAAAAGCGGTTTATTCTTAACCCTTGAAGCACTGCAAAAAATTCTAGTGCAAACAGGAAATCCCTTTTTTTTTTCGTTAATTTTTAAAGGTTTGACATTTTGTGAATTTTCTGCCCAAATTTTTCTCTGAAAAAAAAAAAAAAACAACAAAAAAAACACAAAAAACAACAAAAACAACAATACTTTGAAAATACTGTCTCAGTATGCTTAACATGCTTAGGGCTTGAAAGGTTGAAGAATTAATTTTCTTCTGGGGAGAATTTTTTTCTTTTCAGAGAAGACCCCTACTGGCAATGGAGGCATACCTATTTTCAAAGAGTGCCTCCCCTGAAGGTGTATCCTGTCATCCAAAGTAACTGAAATAATGAAGTTAAAAGAATGAACATACTTTTTTATGAAATCCTGGAAAAAAACAACAGAATGTCAAAAACTTGTTGCACCATTTTTTAAAAGCCAAAATACCCCTTTATATAACTGAGCTATGTCACAGAAAAAAATGTTGTTTGTACTCAAATGTAATCAAAAACTGAAATCCTTATACCCTTAGAACAGCCAGGCATCTTTGTAATCATGATTTAAACATTTCACCCTACAACCTGGGCCCAGTTGTTCAAAGCATCGTTAGCTTAACGAGCTCGTTAGTGGTCATATTGTTAACTGTTCTAGCAAGTTTAATATTTGAAATTTTTGTATTTTTGCTGAAAAAATGTGAGCAGCTTTTGCGTTCGCAAAAGCTGCTCACATTTTTTCAGCAAAAATATGAGCATATTTGCCATAATAAATGATCAAAGTTTTAACGATACGTTAACTAACGATGTCGTTAGTTTTGAACAACTGGCCCCTGATCTTTTGGACAAACTGGCCTTGTCATGCTCATTATCAATAAGAAAGTACTGGTATGAGGGTCATTCAAAA
The DNA here is from genome assembly GCA_963580285.1 of Lucinisca nassula. Classification (NCBI taxonomy): domain Eukaryota; kingdom Metazoa; phylum Mollusca; class Bivalvia; order Lucinida; family Lucinidae; genus Lucinisca; species Lucinisca nassula. The sequence continues at coordinate 127,816,874 of OY757010.1, read as the reverse complement.
TGTTTTGAGCAGCTATTCTGCATTAATACCATGTGGAACGAGCCTCCTTGGCTTAGTGAGTAAGAGCGCTGACTGTTAATCATTATGTCTCTCACTGCTGTGGTTTGAGCCATCTGATCAGGATCTACACTGTCTTTCAGTTAGTCAATTTGAATGCATACTTTATATGATCTAGGCCTTTGAAAAGAGCACATTCAGATGATACAACTTAGCTTGATCAATCTCTTATGAAGTTTCAATGTCCTGGAGTAATAGGGATTTAACTTTATCTTTACAAATATTGCAAAAAAACAACAACAAACAACAGCATTGAAATCACTTAAACAGTCCAAGTTGAAGGTATGTATTCACCCATGTATGCAACAACAGACAACCAGCACGGTCTAAGCCCCACCAGCATCATGCCCATAGTGAGGGGCATAAATATATGCAGCTGATACTGACATGATTCCATCAAAGGTTATGCCCCTGCCCCCACCCACCGTCCCACCCCCAGTGGGGACTAAATCTGACTTGACCACTATGGTTGACACTAGCATTGACGGCTGGGCAAAGGAACAGACAGAAAACTGGATACTTATATTGTGTCAGTCTGAAAGCAGGTGGGACAATAAACACAAGTCATAAATGCTAGGCTGCTTTCTGTGACAATGCTCTTAGAGAAAGACTTAGAGAAAGACAAACATCTATCTTACCTGCTACTATAGATATAATGAAGGAAATGAAGTTTAACACACAGATCACATACAGGACAATTGAACATTGTAAAAGTATTAACCCATAAAATGCCAATCACGATAATTGTCGTCTGCTTTGTCGTCTGCCAGTGAATTTAAAAGTCACTTTGCAAACAGCGTGGACCCAAATCAGCCTGCTCCTCCAGGAGCAGTCTGATTTGGCTCCACACTGTTTGCCTGTATGCAAAAATATTTTTAAAAGGTTTGCAAAAAAAAATCAGCAGTGGACATAAGCAGACAACATTTTCAGATGTAGTTTTCCTCGCCGTCTTAAGGGTTAATGTGGAAAGTCTTATTCCAGTTCTTTGCATATGTTTACACCGGCCCCGATAGCTCAGTTGGTAGAGTGTCCGCTCCGGGGAAGGGAGATCTCGGGTTCGATCCCGGGCCGCGACATACCAAAGTCGTTAAAAATGGTACCAGCTGCTCCTCGTTTGGCACTCAAGATTTACGGGGTAGAGCTAGGACTGGTCGATCCAGTGTCAGGATAATGTGACTGGGTGTGGTATCATGTAATGTGTCTGGGACATGATACTTCAGTGAGGCAGTACTATAAACGTGAGCATTGAGCTCCCTGTCGCAACCAGACACCGTCGTGATATGACTGAAAAATTGTTGAAAGCGACGTTAAACCCGAATTCACACACACACACATTGCATATGTTTACAACTTATTGATTTTTTTCTCTTTTTCTTCATTCAATTTCGTCTTGATGTTACAGGTACTTATCTTTTTCTAGATGTCAGCAGATTCTTTAAAAAAATTATCTGTTATTATTATTATTTCTTTAGCTTCTTTTATTTAAATAGATTAAAGTTAATATGCTATGATTAAAAGCCCTGTTTTTTCCCTTATGTTCTATTAAGTGTCACTGATAATAGCATTATGTCAATACTGAAAATTTTTCAGTAGATGGCATTCTTTTCCTTATTTTTCGGAGAAAATTAGGCTTGACATTTCATTTTAATCATCTGCTGGGCAGATGATTCACCAGCAGATGATTCACAAAATGTCAAACCCTTATTTTGTATTTCGTTCTGGAAATTGTGTGCAGGCAAGCTATTATTGGCCCAAATTTAACAATCTTTGAAAGACTGTGACCTTAAAAATGAGGTCAAGGCCGTGAAGGTCTTCTCTTAATCAAATCTTTGGTTGGTTACAATGATAAATTCGCTGCAGAAAAGATATCTTGTGTAAAGTTTGAGTATTTTAATGGAGCCTGTGACTTTGAAAAGGTCAAGGCCATCAAAACCTAATCACTACTTTACCCTGTCCTAGTGAAGTTACCATCCATGTTGGGTAAGAATCCATCCACTGGTTCAGAAATAAAGAGCTTCAAAGTGCCAAACCCGACACTGATGCCCACGCAAAGGGGATTTGCAACAAAAAAAGGATGTCCCCTTCCGCTTCAGTGGAGGGACTAATACTTTGACAATACATTTGAAAATATTGTGATTAGTACCTGAAGGGTCAAGACCGTTTCTCATATCAAAATTATTTTGTCACTTTCATTTACGGCAGTATATAAAATATTGATCTATTCTGTACCAAATGGAATCTTCCTCCTTATATATAGCATGAGTCCATTTCAAAATTTAGGGGTGACAGGTTGCATTTTTCTTCAAAATTTATTTGGAAAATGGCTGAACTTTTTGCAAACAGTGGAGGCCCTGATCAGACGCCGCGATCTGCGGCGTCTGATCTGGGCCCGCACTGTTTGCCAAGTACCCCTTTTGGGGTTTCCGGTACTAAATGTGTTAATACACCCTAATTTTTGTTTACCTCACAGACAAGAAAGAGTTAAAACAAAGCTGCCCGGCAGTTAACATCAAGATCTCAGAAAACATACTATAATGTATATGAATTCTAGTACATGTATCTACTGAAAGATCTACATGAGTATAAATTCTACACCGCAAAATCAGTTGCTTGGAATGTTCATAGCATCTTTCTAAACGTTCCCTTCTACAAATACTACCAGAGTGCTTTCAACAGTGATTCGTTTTACTATTTTGGCTGTAACTTCAATTTTTTTCTCAACTGTATCCATTTATTTTTTGCTCATTAATTGCAGGTCATACTGACCCAGAGGAGGGCAATAGTATACCCAATTTACCCTAAGTATTCGGACTCCTCAACAACTTCTTCTAAACTTTGAACAAGTAAAGTCTGCTCCCCAATGTTGTGTCTAAAAATAGCTCAGTGTAGACCTGATGAGAAACCACATTCTGTGGTGTCTCATCTGAGTCTACACTATTTGTCAGGCCTGTCTGTCTGAAAACATAAGGTAAACATGGTACTAAGCATATTTTCTGACATTTTTTTTTTTTACAAACATGACAGCTTTCAGGACGGTTGCTTTCCTTTTAAATTAGCCGATATTCTGTTGAACACCTCTGACAGTGCTGAAAGATACACAGTAAACTATATATTATGAGGACAATTGATGATACAGTCGAACTTCAATGGCTCGAACACCTTTGGGACCATGAAAATCTGTTCGAGACGGGTATTTCGAGCCACTGAGGGCTAATGCCAGGAGGCATAACGACATACTTAAGGACTTCTTTTTCTGTGTTCTATAATGAAAAATGTATGCTGTGTTTGTTCATTAGAATCGCCTCATCGAGGCGATTCTAATGAGTACACACAGCATTCATTTGCAAGATAAATGACTAAAATCTCCTTAATTACCCCCCCACTATTTCTTATGTAGAGGATTTCCTTAGGGGTTCAAGAATGGGTTCGACACATCCATGGTAAACGAGCCATCGGTGTTCGAGCCATCAAAGTTCTACTGTAATTGAAGGGTAGTTTTCCTCTTCTCTCAAGGAAAATGTATGTTGTGGGTATTCAGGCAGTTCAAATGAGTACCCACAACATATACATGTATTTTCAATAAGAGATAAGGAAAACTGGATAGCTTTCCTGATCTTTCAAGGAAAATGTATGTTGTGGGTATTCATTTGAACTCAACTCAATGAGGCAGTTCAAATGAGTACCCACAACATATATTTTCACAATAAGAGATAGGGAAAACTGTAAAGTTTTCTTTATCTCTCAAGAAAAATGTATGTTGTGGGTACTCATTTGGTCTGCCTCAATGAGGCAGCTCAAATGAGTACCCACAACATATATTTTCGTAAAGAGATGAAAATTGTGCCTCTTTTATCACCAAATATCCACCTCATCTAGTCTACTGGATACATTACTATTTTAATGAACTTTTTAACTTTAAATAGTCTAACAATGAAACACATCTTTTTTCCTTATATTATGAAGCAATGGTAAAATCATTCTATAGCAACACTGTTATTCCAAATTTGATTAAAAGTTAGTAAAAGACACACGCATAAGTCACTGCAAGACCAGACTAGCATAGTCTGAGCATGAAACATACATACCTTGTATCCGGATTGAACAAATAAAACAAGTATTTTTTTGAGAAGATTCCGCTCGTCTCATTGTCGGATAACCGTAAACCATCCAGAGGTAACATGTATCGCTTCTCCTTTTCCTAAACACATCAGGAAAATAATGAAACGAGTGGTTGGCAACATGCGAACAGGGAGAAAAAGACTTGACATTTTCCAAAGTAACTCTAAAATTTGGGACATCATGAGTGTCTTAACATTTTATTGCTACATGTATCGGCAGAGCACAAGATAATGATGAGAAATGGAGGAAATTTAACGTTAATTATCTCTATTTTCCCTAAAAAAATTCTGCTGGAAAAGGTAATTTTTCCTACTTTTTTGTTCTTGTTTTTTTTGTTCACAAAAATTTATGCTTCAGGTACATAAACTTGTTAGAACGTCTTGCAGTGGTGATTTTTCTCTATTTGTTCATAAAGACTATGTTGTGGGTACTTCAGTTGTGGGTACTTGTCCCTCTCTGTGAGGCGATTCTAACAAGTACCCACAACATAAGTACCCACAACATAAGTACCAACAACATACAGTAAAATTCCTACATTAAGACCACCTTTGGGACTGTTCAAAAGTGGTCTTTAAGACCACTTTTGAACAGTCCCAATGGTGGCCCATGACCTGAGAACACTGTATGCAGAAAACTAAAAGAAAGAAAAACTGTAACCTACTAAATAAGCTTTTTAAAGCAAAATTAGTCTTAGTTTTAGGTGGTCTTAATAGCGGAATATTACTGTATATCTCAAACAAGTGCCCATAATGTAATATGTTTCAGAAAAAAAAAAAAAAGATTTTTTCCCCAAAATAAACATCTTTCCTCCTCATTTTATCCAGCTCTGTGCTCCATGATGCGATGGTGTTCAAAGATAGACTGACAAACAGTGCAGATACCGATCACAAACCGCACTAGTGTCCCAAAAATTAGAGTTATAATGAGAATCAGTATACCGGTGTAACAGGCCGGTTCTTCCCCCCAGTCAGTTTCTTCCCCGGGGAAGAAACTGACTAGTCAGTTTCTTCCCCACCCAGTCAGTTTCTTCCCCCCCTAAAAAATTTTTTAGAACCATTGTAAACGAGCTATTAATGCCTCACAATTTGTTCAAAATGAGAAAAGAAACCATTCTGAATATGGTTTGAGCCTTTACAGCACAAATGGCAAAAATTTCTAGATGCCCTACAATACATGGTGATCTAATGAAATATGCATCCCTATTCCAGTATCTGTGATTAATTTTCTCAGCTCAGTTTTTTAATACATAAATTGGTATTAAATTAATAGATATATACTAAGCAACTAATCTTTGGTGGTCAATTCTAAATAGAATCTGGAAAATGGGGGTGGGGAAGAACCGGGCCGGCCCAGTTCTTCCCCGGGGAAGAACTGGGCTGGCCCGGTTCTTTCCCACCCCCAGACATTTAATTTTCTAGTGCATAGAGTTGTCAATTTTTATTTAATTAAAGTATTAATTCATAGCATGAAATGGCAATGTTGATTTGTTCAGAAAGATAAATCTACAGTAACCTTAGCGCGGGGAAGAACTGGGCCGTCACAGTTCTTCCCCCCACCATCTTCACCCACACCCAGCTATTTCCTTTTTGTAGTTCATACCGCTGTAGGTATTTGTTATTTGAACTCAAATATTAAATTCGTAGCGTAAAACATTGTAGATTTGTTCAGAAAAGCAAATACATAGCAGCCTTAGGGTGGGAAAGAACTGGGCGGGCCAGGTTCTTCCCCAACCCCGTTCACCCACCCCCAGCTTTTTCCTTTTTGTAGCTTATACCGCTGTATGTATTTATTATTTGAATTCAAATATTAAATTCATAGCGTAAAACATTGTAGATTTGTTCAGAAAAGCAAATACATAGCAGCCTTAGGGTGGGAAAGAACTGGGCCGGCCAGGTTCTTCCCCACCCCCGTTCACCCACCCCCAGCTTTTTCCTTTTAGTAGCTTATACCTCTGTATGTGTTTATTATTTGAATTCAAATATTAAATTCATAGCGTAAGACATTGTAGCTTTGTTCAGAAAAGCTAATGTATAGCAGCCTTGGGGTGGGGAAGAACTGGGCCGGCCCAGTTCTTTCCCAACCCTGTTCACCCACCCCCAGCTTTTTCCTTTTTGTAGCTTATACCGCTGTTTGTGTTTATTATTTGAATTCAAATATTAAATTCATAGCGTAAGACATTGTAGCTTTGTTCAGAAAAGCTAATGTATAGCAGCCTTGGGGTTGGGAAGAACTGGGCCGGCCAAGTTCTCCCCCCCCCCACCCCAGCATTTTCCTTTTTTTTTTCTTTTTTTTTTCATACCGCTGTATGTGTTTATTATTTGAAATCAAATGTTAAATTCCTAGCGTAAAACATTGTAGATTTGTTCAGAAAAGCAAATACATAGCAGCCTTGGGGTGGGGAAGAACTGGGCCGGCCCAGTTCTTCCCGATCCCCAGTCTCCAAATTCTATTTAGATTTGAGCTCCAAACGTTTGTTGCTTATTATATCTTTTGAGTTAAAACCAATTTATGTCTTAAAAAGCGAAGAAAATTTATCACAAGAATTTTTTGTAAACAGAAAAATCTGGGGTGGGGAAGAAACGGGCCGGCCCAGTTCTTCCCCACCCCCAAGTCTCCAAATTCTATTTAGATTTGAGCTCCAAACATTTGTTGCTTATTATATCTTTTTAGTTCATACCAATTTATGTCTTAAAAAGCGAAGAAAATTTATCACAAGAATTTTTTGTAAACAGAAAAATCTGGGGTGGGGAAGAAACGGGCCCAGTTCTTCCCCACCCCCCTGTCTCCGAAGTATATTTAGATTTGAGCTCCAAACATTTGTTGCTTATTATATCTTTTTTAGTTTATACCAATTTATGTATTAAAAAGGGAAGAAAATTTATCACAAGAATTTTTTGTAAACAGAAAAATCTGGGGTGGGGAAGAAACGGGCCGGCCCAGTTCTTCCCCACCCCCAGTCTCCGAAGTCTATTTAGAGTTGAGCTCCAAACAATTGTTGCTAATTATTTCTTTTTAGTTTATACCAATTTATGTCTTAAAAAGCGAAGATAGTTTATCACAAGAATTTTTTGTAAACAGAAAAATCTGGGGTGGGGAAGAAACGGGCCGGCCCAGTTCTTCCCCACCCCCATTCTCCCAATTCTATTTAGATTTGAGCTCCAAACATTTGTTGCTAGTTATATCTTTATAGTTAATACCATTTTTTGTCTTAAAAAGCAAAGGAAGTTTATCACAAGAATTATTAGTAGACAGAAACGTATGGGGTGGGGAAGAACTGGGCCGGCCCAGTTCTTCCCCACCCCCAGTCTCCAAATTCTATGTAGATTTGAGCGCCAAACATTTGTGCCTTCTTATATCTGTTTAGTTAATACTAATTTATGTCTTAAAAAGCGAAGAAAATTTATCACAATAATTTTTTGTAAACAGAAAAATCTTGGGTGGGGAAGAAACGGGCCGGCCCAGTTCTTCCCCACCCACCTGTCTCCGAAGTATATTTAGATTTGAGCTCCAAACATTTGTTGCTAATTATATCTTTTAAGTTAATACCAATTTATGTCTTAAAAAGGGAATAAAATTTATCACAAGAATTTTTTGACAACAGAAAAATCGTGGGTGGGGAAGAAACGGGCCGGCCCAGTTCTTCCCCACCCCCAGTCTCCAAATTCTATTTGGATTTGAGCTCCAAACATTTGTTGCTTATTATATCTTTTTAGTTTATACCAATTTATATCTTAAAAGGTGAAGAAAATTTATCACATGAATTTTTTGTAAACAGAAACATCTGGGGTGGGGAAGAAACGTGCCGGCCCAGTTTATCCCCACCTCCCGTCTCCAAAATTCTATTTAGATCTGAGCTTCTATCATTTGTTGCTTATTATATCTTTTTAGTTTATTCCAATTTATGTCATAAAAAGCAAAGATAATTTATCACAAGAATTTTTTGTAAACAGAAAAATCTGGGGTGGGGAAGAAACGGGCCGGCCCAGTTCTTCCCCACCCCCAGTCTCCATAGTCTATTTAGATTTGAGCTCCAAACAATTGTTGCTTATTATATTGTTTTAGTTTATATCAGTTTATGTCTTAAAAAGGGAAGAAAATTTATCACAAGAATTTTTTGTAAACAGAAAAATCTGGGGTGGGGAAGAAACGGGCCGGCCCAGTTCTTCCCCACCCCCATTCTCCAAATTCTAACTAGATTTGAGCACCAAACATTTGTTGCCAATTATATCTTTATAGTTAATACCATTTTTGTCTTAAAAAGCAAAGGAAAATTATCACAAGATTTATTAGTAGACAGAAACATCTGGGGTGGGGAAGAACTGGGCCGGCCCAGTTCTTGTCCACCCCCAGTCTCCAAATTCTATGTAGATTTGAGCGCCAAACATTTGTGCCTTTTTATATCTGTTTAGTTAATAATTTATGTCTTAAAAAGCAAAGAAAATGCACCAAAGATGCTTGAATATGGATGCATATTGTATTGCATCTCCATGAATAGTGTAGCATCGAGCAAATTTTGTCATTCAAGCTAAAAGGACTCAGAACTTATTCAGAATGGTCTCATTTCTCATTTATAACAAATTGTGAGCTGAAAATTACTCGTTGACTATGGTTCTAAAAAATTTTAGGGGGGGGGGGGGGGGGGGGGGTTGGGGGGAAGAAACTGACTGGGTGGGGAAGAAACTGACTGGTCAGTTTCTTCCCCCGGGGAAGAACCGGGCCGGCCCAGTTCTTCCCCCGGGGAAGAAACGGGCCGGCCCAGTTCTTCCCCGGGGAAGAACCGGGCCGGGGGAAGAAACTGACCGTTACACCGGTAAACTAACCTTTCTAATGCAAGAAAATACACAAATGGTCGAATGAGTAAATATGGGGAGATGCTAACACAACACAAACATGCAACAAACACTTTAACATAATTGACAGTCCTGCTTGTACTCTCTAAAATTTCAGCCATTGCTTTACTTTACATCTCAAGGCTAATATTTTTGAAATTGTAACTACAGAGTACCGTGAAAATCGTAAAGGTTCAGATATTTTGAGGACTTGCTGTATTTCTCCTAAACATCTAACAAATTTGTTTCACGATCCAGCAAAGAGTCCAAAAGGTGCAGACAGAATGGCAAACAGTGTAGATCCTGATCAGACGGCTCCTGAAGGAGCAGTCTGAACTGGGTCTGCACTGTTTGCTTAGTCCTGTCTGTCCCAATACAAACATGTACTTAGGATCATTATGGTACATTACTACAGCCAGGGTAATAAGACTAAGGCAAGCAGCATAGACATAGATCAGCCTGTAAAACAAGCAGTCTGATATAAGTCTTTGTTGATCACATGAACCCGGACATCATAAGAGATGAAAACTGAGTGGATGTGCCGGCTGATTGGAGTCTTTCTTTCACTGGCACACTAAAGGCCATTCTGATTCTGATATCAAGATTGGAAAAAAATGAGGCCGTTCTACCAAGCACCTACAATCTATGTGTGCAGCAGAAACAGCCATGGTCCTAAGTATTGGGACAGATAGGCCGAGCAAACAGTGCAGACCCAGTTCAGACTGCTCCTGTAGGAGCAGTCTGATCAGGGTCTACACTATTGCCATTCTTGTCTGCATCTTTTGCACTGCTTGCTGGATCGTGAAACAAATTTGTCAAAATTTTAGGAGAATTAAAGCAAGTCCTTAATGTGTCTGATTTTAGGAATTTTTATCATATGACATCGTGTCTGAGAGTGTAATAACGCCATGTAATATTTTCGATAATCCACTAGTGGATTAAATATGGAAATTAGCTAGATACGTCCCGTAACGTTACATGTATGGCATCCTTAACGACGTCGCATTTACTAATGGCGGAATATTGATATTTTTGTAAACAATCGTGAATAAAATGCGTTTAATTTAAATGTCATATGATAAACAGAATCTTGCATTCGTGCTCATGTATTATATAATTTATTAAACTCGTTGAGGAAAAGGAATAAAATGCTCGGCAAAGCCTCGCATTTTATCCCTTTTCCTCAACTCGTTTAATAAATTCAATAATACATGAAGACTCATGTAAGATCCTCTATTTATGGTATAAACCATCATACATGGGTATGTTCTATTAACCCTTTTAGTACCAAATGAAATCTTCCTCCTGATGTATAGAGCAACAGTCCATTTCAAAATTTCGGGGTTACAGGTTGTCGTATCTTTAAAATTTATTTGGAAAATAGCTGAATTTTTTTTGCAAATAGTGTAGGCCCTGATCAGATGCCGTGTTCTGCGGCATCTGATCTGGGCCTGCACTGTTTGCCAGGGTACCAGTTTTAAGTCTCCCCGTGCTGCATCATAGTGCAGATTATATTTTCTTTGCCTTTGGGATCATTGAGCCCATTCTGATTACATAGAAAATCGAATACCACTTAAGCCGGTGCTAGGGGGCGTATACAGCCTTTCAAACTACATTGCTGTATATAACACCCGATTCTCCGATTTTCGTTCTTTTAAGTGTTGTTTCCAAAGGCAACTTTTTAGCTTTCATTCTGGTACAAAATGGATTAAAACATATGTTCTCAAAATTATGATATCTGAATAGTTACTGGTGACATTTCAAATGACATTCATTCACCAGGATATGATGAAATACAAAAAAAAATCATACATAAGCAAGAGCTTATATAATCAGAGAAAATACAAGCAAGTCGGCCAAGCACTATTTGAACAAGCTAAGACAGTTAAGGAACAGGAAGGGGAAAATAAAAATCCCAGTGTCCCAACCTTTGTTCAGTATTGAAGATGGCAAAGCTTTTTTTCTGTTTAATAAATCCAGTATCCGCCATGTCTCTTAAATGCAAGTTATCCAAAGACAGCATGTATTTCTTGTCTTTTTCCTATGTTTAAAGTAAAAATAAATCATAATTTTAAATTTATCACATGATCTGGTGCATCATGGGAAAAAAAGACAGGCAAGGGAAGATAATCCTAGATTCCAGAGAATCAGAAAAGGTAAAATGTGCTGATTTTAGAGTTGCAGAAAAGTGGGGTTCAAACCATAAAGGAGGGTTCATGGGTAAGCAAGGTCATGGGAAACATTCCTGCAACTTAAAATATAATAAAGATTTGCATACAGTCTTGCTCAAATGATAATAACTTATAATGAAGTAAGTCAAAAGTGTTAACCCTTATTGCACAAAGGAAAGTTCTACAGCAGATGACAATCTAATTTTTCCAAATTATTTTCATAAAATAAGGCATGGCAGACGATTAACATGTAATGCTAAGCCTTATTTTCTCTGAAAAATAGGAAAAAGTATTCTGAAAATGTCGTCTGCTGTGGCACCAAAGAATCTGCCCAGCAAACAATTCTCAGAAAAATAAGGTTTTAAGGTAACCGGCAGATGGCGAACCAGAGGATAACAGTCCTGATTGGCATTTTATGGGTTAAGGGTTGGTATTACTCTCCATATAAACATGTTTCCTTTTATAATATGCAATACTTCCATTTGAATATGGCAAGACTGTATGCTCGAACCTTTCATGTTGCATTCATTTCAACACCCAACACCATACATATACATGTATTACGATAGTTCCAAGCTGTGCTGTCCAGTGAATATGCATATGCACAAGACTAACATATATTACTGTATTTACTTGGAAATGTTTGGATACTAAAACATGACTTTTTTGTCAGCTAACACTTGTGGAATGGAGTTTTCAACAAGGTAAGACACAAAACAGCCTGCTCAGCTACACAAACTAGCAAGAGTTTGAAATTTTAGACATCAAAACTGGAGGTAACTCTCTATACAACTTGCAAACACAAATGTGCTGATCAGACTGCGCTCATGCGCAGTCTGATCTGCACCTTTGTTGTTTGCCAATGGCAAAATATAGTTTTTTCTTCGACGCAGTTCATATTTTCTGAATGTTTTGGCGTCCAAATTTTTACGGTAAATACAGCAATATCATCTAAACTGCTAAGTCATGCTGGGTTAGCTCCCCTGTAACCTATGGCAACCATGCACCACTACACAGAGCGCCGTCTGCTCCAGACAGCATCTCTGGCACAACGTCACTGTTTAACTGTGTTACCTATTGTCAGTGTTGAAAAGAGCGAAAACGGGATGTCGGGTGAAAAATCCCGACTCTATGTCACGCAGACTTATGCTGTCCAGTTGGAGCAGATACTTCTTGTCTTTTTCCTGAAAGTTCAGTATGTTTCATCTTGATATTCTTAGCAGTTATATCAGGCTGTAAGGTAACCCTTTACTAATCAATGGAATCTCCCATCTAATAGCTTTGGATAGGTTCATTTGCAATATAAGGGGGTGTCATGCTTATTCACTGTTAATTTTACACCAATTTCTAGACTTTTAAGCAAAAAGTGAAGACAGTGAACAGACTGCACTTTTTGCTACGTCTGGTCACGGTCTTCACTATTTGCCAATGTCCTTTTTCTGAGATGCAAGGCAAAAATGGGTTAACTTACTAACAGATGCTATTTTTACCCTTAAGATACCAAGCACAATAATTTTTGTCTGCTTTGTCGTCTGCTGATTGCTTTATAAGACATTAATGCGAACAGTGTGATCCCAGATCAGACTGCTCCTTAGAGGAGCAGTCTGATCATGGTCCATACTGTCTGCTTAAAAGCAAAAATATTTTAAGAAGTTTGCAAGAAGATGCACCATACGACATAAACAGACGACATTTTCAGATGCAGTTTCATTTGGCATCTTAAGGGTTAAGGCGGGAACCAGTCAAGTTAGTAAACACCAAAAGCAGATAACAGTTATTAACTTATTCAGGAAGAACATTTGGTAATTATTATTTCTCTGCAGAAACTAAAATCAGGGATGACCACCTATGGCATAGCATGGACATCACACCCATCTGTAAGTCGGCCATTTTGATCCACTCTCTAACACCATAATGCTATATCACAATAAAACATGGTACAGAAAAATTATTTCTTAATTCTTTGCATGCCAGATAATTTTGCATGCTTTTTTGTCATCTGTGGATTTTCATTTTTTTTTTTTTTTTTTCAAATTTACTTTTCTCAAAAAAAATCTTTCAGAAACACCTGCAGAGTGTCCAACAGTTTGGATCCAGATCAGGCCCTTCATTTTTTCCATCCTGATCTTGTTTCTAGGTTCATTCATAACTAATAACTAATATCTGGAAAGAAGTCTTAGCTTGTGAGACCGTTCCAAGACTGTGTTTTCCATATTGCAGCAAGACAAGAGCAGAAAGTGAAGTGTCAGTGAAGTAGGTTTCAACAAACAAAATGCATCAAACCATGCTAGGCAATTGGCTAACAAGCACTGGTAAAATTGTGATCAACATAACTAGAAATGTTTTCCCCCTACCATAAATATAACTTAACCCTTATCTTGCTGAATATTCATTTAAGCCACACCCATTTCTGTCTATCAAGCAATCAAATTACTTGATGTAATTTATTGCTACAAATTCATAAACTGAATTCCAAACAGTGTAGATCCTGATCAAATGGCTTCTTCAGAAGCCATCTGATCTGGATCTACACTGTTTGCAAAGATAGGGGTTGTCGTGAACAGCAAGAGAAGGGTTAACAAGAGGACTACGATGGTCCTATATTGCTCACCTGAGCTAAGCGTTTTACATACTAAATATTGAAGTTTCACAAGGTAGTCTGCTTTAAGACTTTGTTTAAATTTTATGTTCAAGAATTTAGCCACAGGGCTATAATCTGAACATTGTTGATAGAGATTCACTAGATGTACCTATGTACCAAATATCAAAGGCCTAGGTTTTCTGTAACAGACATTTTTGGTCCCAGGGCCATAACTTGAACAATCTTGGTAAAGATCCACTAGACGAATCTGTGTACCAAATATCAATGTTCTGGGCCTTCTGGTTTCAGACAAGAAGATTTTTAAAGGTTTTCCGAATAAAACTCTATGTAAAACATGTGGGCCCCTAGGTGGAGCCATTTATGGCACCAGGGCTATAAATTGAACAATCCTGGTAGAGGTCCACTAGACGAAGCTGTGTTCAAAATATCAATGGTTTCTGACAAGAACAATTGTAAACGTTTTCCCCATATAACACTGTTATACATGTGGGCCTCTGGGCTGGGCCATTTTTGGACCCAGGGCTATAATTTGAACAATCTTGGTAGAAGTGCACTAGATAAAACTTCATACCAAACATCAAAGACCTGGACATTCTGGTTTCAGACAAGATTTTTAAAGGTTTTCCCAATATAAGCCTATATACATCCATTGGGCCCTGGGACGGGGCCATTTTTGGCCTCACGGCTACAATCTAAACAATCTTGGTAGAGGTCCACTAGATGAAGCTTCATACCAAATATCAAAGACCTGGACCTTCTGGTTTCAGACAAAAATATTTTTAAAGTTTTTTTCTTCTTTTTTTCTCCTTTTTGTTGCCATGGAAACCAGGAGTTCTGCATGGAATGGAATTCTTTTAACAATTTTGAGAGAGGACCGCCCAAGGATCGTTTCTGCCAAGTTTGGTCAAAATCTGTTGAGTGGTTTAGGAGGAGATGTGGTTTAAAAAATTGTGGACGCACATACGGACAAAAGATGACAATGACGGATGGTGACCAGTCACAATAGTTCCCCCTGAGCCTTCTGCTCAGGTGAGCTAAAAACCCACTTGACCATGTAAATGAGGCTTAGGTCACCAAATCTAATCAAGTCTTCTTTGGTAGGTTGAAATCATATAAATAACACCACACATCAGAACACAATTCAGGTAATGGAATAGACAAGCCATTTTAGGCTCAAGACGGACAGTTTGGGGTTGCCTGTGGCCTTAAAAATAGGGTCATTGTCATCAAAATCTAATCAAATCTTCAGTTGGTTGAAATGATATATTTTAGCTAGTTTGACCACAATTCATCATTTCATTCAAGAGTTGGTGTGCAGACATGCCAATTTTTGCCCAATATTACAGTTTTAGGGAGCCTGTGACCTGCTTAATAAGGTCAAAGTCAGTCAACAAAATCTAATCAAATCTTGGACAGGTTGCAATGGTATATTATACCAAGTTTTAACAATTCATCAATTTGTTCATGAGATATGGTGAAGACAAGCCATTTTTGAATCAAAATTGATAATTTTCGGGAGCATGAGATAATGTCAAGGACACCAAAATCTAATCAAATCCTTTTTATGTTGTAATGATATATTCTACCCAATTGACCAATTCTACCCAATTTTTATGTTGTAACGATATATTCTACCCAATTGACCAAAATTCATCGATTGGTTTAATAAACAGGGTACAGACAAGTCATTTTTGCACCAATATTGACTGTTTTGGGGGAGCTGCATCCTTGAAAATGAGATCAAAGTAATCAAAACCTAATGATTGTTTTTGCCAATCCTACTGATACAACCATGCAAGTTTATTCAGAATCCATACTTAGATTCAGGAAAAATAATGCTTCAAACAGGATCCACACCAAAAACAATACTCGTACATCCCCCTCCCCTTGTTGGATTAATAACCTGACCACTCTATTAAAAAATTTAGAGATACATCAAATATGTGCTGATGGAATGCCAAAATAGTGCAGACCCTAACATGGCTGGTCCACATGGAGTAGTCAGGCCTAGTTTTTACCAGTATCTCAGGCACAGCTATCCAAGTATTATGAGGTAGGCATAAAAAGGTATAGGCGATGACAAGCAAAGATGTGTTTTTAGACAGATATGCTCAGTGAAGACTGTTTGTTTGTTTAAATATTTGGAGTTTAATAACCAAATCAACACTATTTAGGTCATATCAAGTCTATCAGTTTACCTAACCACATTTTTTCATTGGCAGGCTTATACATAAGTGGTTTACCAGTTCAGAAAACATTCTTCTGCCAGAAAGAGCAATTGCCCTTCTTGAATCATGGGACAGGAGAGAATGTCTGTGGAAAAGATTTTATGATCAATCTCCACAAAGAATATTTCTGACACAGGCAGATATCCAACCCATGACCTGATTTGTTTGTTTGATTTGAAGTTTAACGTCCCCATCAACACTATACAGGTCATTTTGGAGACGTCGCTTCCAATTTTGTGGGACTTTTACCCGACATTGAGATGAAATGACATCTCAAGCCCTGTCACCAAAAGAAACCAATAGGGTTTTAGAAGCATGGACAGTCCGATTCACACCGCTTTGCCTGGGCATGCTTAGATCCTCTAAGTGGTTTACCAGTACTCGTGTGCGATCGGATTCAGCTCTGCTGGAAGCATCATGCAGCCCATCTATTTCTTCAAGCCCCAATGGGCGGGGGCCACATGACCTCCTGATCACCTATCAGACATGTATCCGATCAAGCCACTGAGGCTGGCTCAGTGAAGACTCAAATCAACCTTTCCATCCAATAAATCAGGAGCCAGTTGTTCAAAACTAATGATGGCATTAGTTTAATAATCATTAAAACATTGTTCATTTAATATGGCAAATATGCTAATATTTTTGCTGAGAAAATGTGAGCAGTTTTTGCAAATGCAAAAGCTGCTCACATTTTATCAACAAAAATACTACTGTATTAGTAAATTTTCTTAACAAAACAGTTAATATTTTGGCCTTTTACAGGCTCATTAAGCTAACAATGTTTTGAACAACTCTCAGTCCAAACAAGCTTTGGGGCAATAAGCACCTCTACATTGTACAGCAATGACTGATCAGGGTATACGAGTCTTCGTTTTGCCTACATATTCAAAGACCCATTTTTGCTTGTCAAGACTCAATGATATATGCATAGAAAAGCTGGCATTTAATATCTGGGCCCAGTTGTTCAAAGCATTGTTAGCTTAACAAGCTCATTAATGGTCCAACTGTTAACTGTTCTAGCAAATAGAACATCTAGTGCTCTTGTATTTTTGCTGTAAAAAAATGTAAGAGGCTTTTGCAAAGGAAAATGCTACTACAATTTTTTCAGCAAAAATTTTTGCCATAACAAATATTTAAAGTTTAATGGTATGTTAAGTATTGACAGCATTAGTTTTGATCAACTGGACCCAGCACTCAGTTGTTCAAAGCTAACAATGTTGTTAGTTTAAGTTGTTAAAATTTTATTCGCATTATTATGGCAAATATATGAATATTTTTGCTGAAAAAAATGTGAGCTCATGTGCAAAAGTTACCTTATTTTGTTTTTCAGCAAAAATATCTTTGAATTAGATTTGTGCAAGTTAGATTTGTAGACCATTTAATATTTTGCAACTAACAGCTTCGTTTAGCTAACAATGCTTTGAAGAACTGAGCCATAAAGCTAGCAAGGTATCAATGCGTTGAACAACTGGGCCCAGTTTCACTAAGCTAGCAGGACTTTGTATAACTGGGCCATGAAGCTATTTAGATAGATTTATAGTATCATATTCAGCATTGAAACAAGCCTGCATTTGGTTTAAGGTATAAAGCAGCATGCTTTGGCTATTAAAAGTATTCACTCTGAACAAACAAGAATGGCAGATTAATTTCACAATGCTCATATAATTTGTGGGAAAAGTGAAACAATGGATATAACATACAAAGATCAGGGCCCAGTTGTTCAAAGCCTTAATAGCGTAAAGATTTCATCAGCTGGAAAAATGTTAACTGTTCTAGCAAGTTCAATATCTAATGCCGTGGAAGTTTTGCTAAAAAAGAATGTGAGTAGCTAAATTTACTACTCATTTTTTCAGCAAATATAAAAATATGAGTTTTTCTTTCTTTGTTGTGCTGAATGATAGTAGTTTTAACGTAGATTCAATGACTTTGTTAGCTTTGAACAACTAGGCCCAGATATTTTTCAGGAGAAATATTCTGATTTTGAATATTTTTTTTCAAGGGAAATGGGTTCATTTTCAGCAGGAGAAACTGTTTTTGTCCCTCCTATCAATGAGAGTCTACACCCAAAGGAAAGAATTTGCTCCTAAGGAGCAAATTCTTTCCTTTAAGAGTAGACTCTATTTTTGGAGGCATTCAGTTTATAAGGGAGCAAACAGAAGTCTAGAAATTTGTCTTTTCTTTGGGAATTACAGTTGGTTCTCATTGTCTCAGACCACAAGGGAACCAGAATTTTCAGTTTGAAGTAACAGCAGATTGAGATTAAAGCAGCTAAAATGTGAGGAATGTGTTGCAAACATTGCCATAAAATTAGTTTGAATGAAACGGTAGTTTAAGCTGTCAGAGGCTGAGATAAAAAGAAGCAAATCTATTCATCTATCCTCAAAAGCAAGTTCTTTCATTTGATAATAAACCCTATTTTTGGAGGCATTCAGTTTTCAAGGGAGCAAAGAGGAATCTAGAAAGTTGTCTTTCCTTGGGAAGTACGGTTGGTTCTCATTATCTCAGACATAAGGAAACCAGAATTTTCAGTTTGAAATAACATCAGATTGAGATTAAAGAAGCTGAAATGTGAGGAATGTGTTGCAAAAATTGCCATAAATTTATTTTGAATGAAACAGCAGTTTGAGTTGTCAGAGTTTGAGACAATAGGAAGCAAATCTATTCATCTAACCTCAAAAGAAATTTTGTTCCTTGCAATCAGACCTCATTTTGGGTGGCATTCTGTTTTCAAGGGAGCCAACAGAAGTCTAGAAATTTGTCTTTCCTTGGGAAGTACAGCTGGTTCTGATTATCTCAGACATAAGGGAACCAGAATTTGTGGTTTGAGATAACACCAGATTGAGATTAAAGCTGAAATGTGAGGAATGTGTTGCAAAAATTGAAATAAATTTAGTTTGAATGAAACAGTAGTTTGAGTTGTCAGAGTTTGCGACAATAAGAAGCAAATCTATTCCTCTTTCTTTGGCAAGTACAGCTGGTTCACATTATCTCAGACATACAGGAACCAGAATTTTCAGTTTGAAATAACATCAGATTGAGATTAAAGAAGTTGAAATGTGAGAATAAACCAACATCACCACAAATTTAGTTCGAACTAAGCAGTAGTTTTAGTTGTCAGTGTTTGAGACAATAAGAAGAGAAGAAGCAAATGTATTCATCTCGCCTCAAAAGAAAATCGTTGCTTTGAGATCAGACCTCATTTTGGGAGGCATTCAGTTTTCAAGGGAGCAAACAGAAGTCTACAAAGTTGTCTTTCCTTTAGAAGAACAGCTGGTTCTCATTATCTCAGATTTAGAGAAACCAGAATATTTTGGTTTGAGATAACATAGGTTTGAGACTAAAGAAGTTAAAATGCAAGGAATGTGATGAAACTAAATCAGCACCACCACAAATTTAGTTTGAACAGAGCAGAATTTTTAGGTCTCAAGAGTTTCAGATAACAAGAAGCAAATTTATTTGAAAAAAATTTCAAGAACCCTTTCTTCTGTTTTCCCAATCAGTTATAGATACTTGTCTTAGCTGCCTAACTGAGAAAAACCCTACTAAGTAGCTAAAATGTATGTTTTTGAAGACAACTCAGTGATTTTTTTACCCCTGCGTCCTGCGTCCAGGACGCATACAAAGGACTGAGGACGCACGATCATAAAATATGTGCGTCCGCCGGACGCAAATATTTCATGGGCGAAAAATCCAACATTCGTTTTCACTGCTGTAAATATCGGCGGAAGTGATAAAATACCGCACTTTTACCGAACCTTCAACTGCCCAACGAGTCACCGAAAAATCGATACAGGTACAATTTAATGATCCAACCACAAGACGAGAATCCCCTCCATCCAAAATGAGCCCAAACTTTCACACTAGCAAGTTCAATGCGAACATCGAAGTTTTCCGCCATCCAAATCGCCGCCTTTAAACCAACTCTACCATTTTTTTGCACGTGATCGGTAAATGTGTCAAATGACGTCATCCGATGCCAGCAACCCAGCACGTGTTTAATACCATTGTTTTATTTTAAAGGGCTGTATCCCATTCTTAAAAAAATTATTTGGAACCGGTAAAAAATATTTTCTCGATAGCTAAACGGTTGTGAATGGAGGTGGATAGAAAACAGCCCTTTGCACAGCCCCTGAATTATCTCCAGCAGCTCCAACAACAGCGTTCGACTTTTCCCGCCAAGCCTAGCGTCTGCTATTTGGCGCCAAAACATAACCAATCACGATCCGTTTTTATAATGCATGCATCTACCGTTAGATGTAGCTAATTGTCTGAGGAGCGAGTAAATCATTTTCACATTGATTGTGGATTAAATTTTATGATTGGGGAATAAACGCAAAATTAGAGACATAACTTGACCATATTTTCACATCTCGTTCAAGTTGGCTTATTGCCAGAAATGAAAGACACGCACCGCAGGGCAATCATGTTTACTTGGCAATTATATGACAGGGATTAACAATAGTGTCATAATTGAACTGTTATAAATACACAGACGGTTTGTCTCTGAATTGTCGACAAAGCAGGACAGTGCAGCACAATTATTGTGATTTACTTACTCTAGCTTTACTGTATTTTAGGACTCAGAAGAGTGACAGCTGTAGACGATTTTTTTTTCACTTGCCCGACCGAGCGTCCTTAGATCAAAGTGCACCTTCCTAGCGCGATTTTGGACTTGTACCGGGCGGCCGGGCAATGGATTTGTCAGCCCCTGTGCCTAGGTAGCTGGTGTCCCAATCAGGGGAGGAAACGTTTGTCGATAATGGATCGGAATATTATCTCCATTGTGCATGAAGTAAATTTCACGCACATGTTGCGGTGCGCATTTATCGAAAACGAAAGTAGAAAACATTACGGAAAATAGACTAAAAAAATACATTGTAGCAGGGGGCTAGTAAACAACACAAGTTGATGATTGATTCTGTTCATTGCATATAAAATATACTAGACAGCATTATTTTTAAATATGAATAATGGCATTTATACTGAACCGATCTTTTTTATACTTCCTTTTTTCCCTCCAAATATTGGGACTCATACTTTCAGATTTGGGACGCACAGTTTTTTGGTTGAGCGAGTCCCAGGACGCATAGTTGAAAATTTGTAAAAAAATCACTGCAACTGAACAAAAATTCCTAAATTATCACCAAAACTTTCTTATTAACCCATTTTGTACCAGAAACCCCAAAAGGGGTACCTTGGCAAACAGTGCAGGCCCTGATGAGACGCCGCATTCTGCAGCGTCTCATCAGGGCCTGCACTATTTGCAGGAAGTTCAACCATTTTCAAAATTGATTCTGAAGATACCACAACCTGTCACCCCTAAGTTTAGTAATGGACTCCTGCTATATACAAGGAGGAAGATTCCATTTGGTATAAAAAGGGTTAAATATAAATACTAGCTGTAGAGTTGGCTTTATAGCTTACAATGAGCAGGTCCAAACATTGTTTCTATCACTTTTACTTTTTAGATGGGAAACAATTTCTGCCTTCCTGTTAACAAAATTCCCCAGAAAAGAGGGAAAGAATTTGAGCCCCAGACAGACAAAAATTATTTCAACTAGTTGCCACTTTTGAAAGTGTACCCATTTCTAAGTATATATGAGAGCACTGACTTACAGGAGAAAAAAAGGGAAAGGAATAATGTTTACATAGGAAGATTGTACAAGTACAATATGAAAACTAATTTAAGAAGCAAGAAATCTTCTTGAAAGAAGAAACATGTAATATACTCCTAAATGCCATATGTGTTATACATTGTACAATTATTTTCTATCTCACTGTTCTAGTCCAATTCGGATGTCTTTTTTCGTCCAATCTTTTTACACAATGTGTATTCAGTGAGTCATCTTTGGGTTTTTTGTTTGTAGTTTAAAGGCCCAGTCAACACTGTTAAGGTCATATTGAGCTGGTCAGTTTACCTAACCACACTTTTCCTGGAGAGGTTTGTTCATAAGCATGCTCAGTCTTTTGCCAGAAACTGACAACTGCCCTTCTTGAATGAGTGGCAGAAGGGAGAGAAATGACTGTAGACATCACAATAACACATCCGTGCCACATAGTGCCTTTTTTCACATCTCAAAAATACATGTATCTACTTTTTCTGATGAAAATTCATGATATTTTTTTTATTTTAACTGCAAACATAGGTTGTGGGTGCTCGTTAGAACCGCCTCAATGAGGCGGTTCTAACGAGAACCCATAACCTATGTGCTGGAGCAGAAATAAAAAAAAAAATGTTTACCCCAGTAAACCTCAGTTTTCTCCATAAAGTGGGGCTTAGGGTGTTTTCATTTCATGGACTTGTTAACATGATGAAAGATTTCATGATCTATCTCCACAAAAGAATGTTGACCCAAGTAACGAGGAAAACAAAATTCAGGCCATCCAAATACTGCTGACATAGATCAGGCTTTGTGTCTGTTCATTGTGATAGGTGGCATGGCATATATGCTTCCTCTGTGACAAGTTTACGGCCATGAAAGCCTTATGCAGACACCTTACATGAATCGGCAGGCTGATCAATATGTTGTGGTTCACATATGGGATCAGTGATCATTCAAATCAGTATGTTAAATTGCTCTCCCTGGCCTACACCATCATTTTTGTCAGAAACCCGGAACATATGATTGTGCAGTTTTGCCTTTTTAACATATGCTGTTTGTTTGTATTGGAGTTTAATGACCCAGTCAACACTATTTAGGTCATTTTGGAGTCGGTCAGTTTACCTATCCACACTTTTCCTGGGCAGGCTTGTACGTAAGCGGTCAACCAGTACAGTGCACATTCTTTCGCCAGAATCTGACAACTGCCCTTCTTGAATCAGTGGAAGGGAGAGAACGACCGTAGAAAAGATTTCATGATCAATCTCCATGAAAGAATGTTGCCGACCCCGGCAGGTATCGAACCTGCGTCCTCCTGATCCCCAGTCAGACGCGCATCCGACTGAGCTACTGAGGCCGGCTCATATGCTGTCAGCACATGCAATAATGAAATTACATTCTTTTCATTTTGCTCATTTTGACTCTACAGTCAAACTTCAATAGCTCAAACACCTATGGGACAATGAAAACTGTTTGAGACTGGGGTAGTTCGAACCACTGAGGGTTACTGCCAGGAGGCATAATGGGGTTAATTTTGGTACATCTTTTTGGTAGTCTATGATATAAATGTATGTTGTGTGTACTCATTAGAACTGCCTCATTGAGGCGATTCTAATGAGAACACACAGCATATATTTGCAAGATATAATCAAAAACCTCTTTAATTATCCCACACTATTTTTTATGTAGAGGAATGACTTAGGAACTCAAAAACGGATTCGACTCAGCCATGGTAAATGAGCCATCGGTGTTCGGGCCATCAAAGTTCTACTGTATCTATATATTTTTATTATTTTTTTTTTTTATCTTTTTTGGTACATTATTATTCTTACCTCTTCATCTTTGAACCAGGCCAAACTTTCTGCCGTTAACACAAACCAGAAATCTTTTGAGCCACCTTTCATAAAACTAACGTTGTGCAGGGTTAACCAGCCCTTTCTTATCACCTGATTGCCAACTTTCCGCTTTGTCGTATTGTCAGATTTTTGCTGTGCACTGAAACAAATATAGGACAAAAAATTCAGGGTCCAAGATCCAGATATTCATATTATTACTTAATTAACTCATTAGTGGTCTGGGGCCAGTTGTTCAAAGCATTGTTAGCTTAACGAGCTCATTAGTGGTCATATTGTTAACTGTTCTAGCAAGTTTAGTACTTAAATTTTTGGTATGTTTGCTGAAAAAATGTGAGCAGCTTTTGCATCTGCAAAAGCTGCTCACATTTTTTCAGCAAAAATTTTAGCATATTTGCCATATTTAATGATCAAAGTTTTAAGGATACGTTAACTAATGGCGTCATTAGTTTTGAACAACTGGCCCCTGCATGTTAACTGTTCTTGAAACTATGATTTCTAACACATGTACAGTGATATTTTTGCCCAAAAAGTGAGTAGCTTTATCATTGCATTTTTCTGCAAATATAGGAATTTTCAGTCCTACTGAATGGTGGGAATATTAACATGTTAACAACTTCCTTAACATTGATTCTAACACAATGTGGCTATGTAGGCAATGGAGGAACTGTGCTTTATTCTGCATTAATGTTTGTTTGATTTGAGGCTCAACGTCCCCGTCAACACTGTAAAGGTCATTTTGGAGACATTGCTTCCAATTCTGTGGGACTTTTACCCGACATTGAGATGAAATGACATCCCAAGCCCTGTCACCCAATGAAACCAGTAGGGTTTATAAGCATGGACGGGCCGACTCGCACCGCTTTGCCTGGGCAGGCTTAGATCCTCTAAGCAGTTTACCAGTACTCGTGTGCGGGCCGGTTTCAGCTCTGCGTGGAAGCATCATGCAGCCCATCTATTTCTTCAAGCCCTGATAGGTGGGGGCAGCCTAATTCTGCAACAAAGCACTGTGACTGAGCAAAAGGTTGGGAGAATTTGAAGGAAACAACAAATTTTTTGTGGATTTTTAGTTTGTTAGAATTGAAATATATCACTCTAGTGTGTAAGCTGTTGAGTAATAAATCAGAGTCTGTCAGCCAGTTGTTAGTCAAATCACTTGTGGGTTTGATCTACCGTATTCGCCCTAAATACCAAACCGTGCCCTTAGTTTTTTTCAAAATCGTGTCAAAAAATCGTGGTGAAAAATCTACCTAGAAACGAAAACAACAGCTTCCGAAATGATGCATACTGATATTTAATGGGACGGAAAAGATTACTTAAGCATTGCCTTCACTGTTGAAGAAATAATAGTAAGTTTTTATAGATTTACTGTGAGAGCTTCAAGGTGAGGTTACTGGAAAAGTGTGCGCTTATACATTTCCTATTCAAAAATGGCTTTGGTGTGCACTTATAGGAGCATGTGCGCTAATTAGGGCTTATAGGGTACTTACAACTGGCCTCCAAACTGTGATTTATTGTTCAAGAATTCACTGCTATTTCATAAACAAGAGGCCCAGTTGTTTTTTGAGCATTGTTAGCTAAAAAAGCTCATTAGATGGTGGCAATGTAAAAAGTTCCAGCAATATAATACATGGATTAATCATATGACGTCGCATCTGAGAGTGTAATAATGCCATGTAATAAATTCGATAATCCACTACTGGATTAAATATGTAAATTAGGTTGATACGTCCTGTAACGTTACATGTACGACATCCTTAATGACGTCGCGTTTACTAATGGCGGAATATTGACATTTATGTTAAACAATCGTGAATAAAATGTGTTTTAAATGTCATATGATAAATAGAATCTTGCATTAGTGCTCATGTATCATTGAATTTATTAAACTCGTTGAGGAAAAGGGATTAAATGCTCAGCAAAGCCTCGCATTTTATCCCTTTTCCTCAACTCGTTTAATAAATTCAATAATACATGAGCACTCATGTAAGATCCTCTTGTATTTGGTGAAAAAGAAACAAAAAATCTAAGCAGCTTTTGCAATGTACAATCTACTTACATTTTTTTACCAAAAATACATGTTGCTTGGTTTTACTTATTTAACCCTTGTCCTGCTGAGCCCGGATATGCCTTATCTTTGAAACAATGTAGATCCAGATCAGATGGAAGCCATCTGATCAGGATCTACATTGTTTACCATTCAGATTGTGAATTTGTTGCAATAAGTTGCATCAAGTAATCTGATTGGTTGATAATCGGTAGTGGGTGTGACATATATAAATATTCAGCAGGACAAGGGTTAAATTAACATATTTATGGCAAAGAGTCTTACTTTGCAAAGCCTATAAAATCTTCATGGTTTGTGTTCATGTACGCTAGCTGTATCTCGACCAGTAACATCAGCTGTTCCTTGGCAGCTTGTTCTCTCTCCCGTATTTTTGTATTTACAATTCTATCTGTTTCTTCTCGTAATCGTGGATAACGATTCATCTAAAGAAAGGACAAAAACTGCATTTGGTCCATAGCTCTAGATAAGGAGGATTATTGAGGAAAATTAAAGGATAGATAGCAATAGATACGAGGGGTATCCACATATTTTTCTTATTTCTGTACGAAAACGTATGTTGTGGGTACTCATTAGAAGCGCCTCAGCGAGGTGCTTCTAATGAATACCCACAATGTATATTTTCATGTAGAAATAAGAAAATATCAGTACTTTTCGGATGAAAAAAGCGCCTTATCTGGAGCTATGGACAGTTTTATTCTTTTCTTCTTCAGAAATCTATGTTACAGGATCATGTTAAAATTGCCCCATTGATACCCACATTATGTGTTTTTATGAAAAAATAGGAATCAAAGCACTGAGAGTGCTGATGGAGCATAGCCTTGATAATTTGATTTAGCATCTGATTGGTATTTTAAATCAGGCTCATATAGATCCAATGAACAAGCTGTTTGACGCTATTCTGGGCCAGAGGTTGTGTTAAAGCAACAAGACCTATATTGAAATTAACTCACGCTAAGGTGTAGACCCCGCAACAACCATCACGAAAACACGCCTGAACAAATACATTGTCAGTTTTTCGGCCAAAAAAATGGAAATTTTAAGATACAAAATTGTGATCTTTTCCTATCTCTGCTCAAAACATTAATTGCGGGGACTTGATTGAACCGCCTTGACATGGCAGTTTTATCAAGTACCCACAATCAATGTTTTTGAGCAATATAGCAACCATGCAGTTCTACAGTTTACTTGAAGATTTCTGCTGAGCTATAGTTCATGCAATAAGTGCGGCTTGCGCAATTGTTTGACGACTTTAAAGTTATTTTATGTAATCAGTTTTGAAAAATTACCTTGGGGGGGGGGGTATTTATCTTGCATTAGACATTCTCCTTGGTTACGTCTTGATGATGTTTATCTTCATGTGAAAAATTATCATAATTTTCCCAGCAGTTTATAAGATATACATCCGTAATAAATCTTTAAAAATTGCCTTGGTGAGGCTGTTTATAAAGCTACCTGGCATTAGACAATATCATTAGCTTGATCTTGTCAATTAACATCTGCATGCAAAACATTATAAAAATATACCCGTCGGTTTGAAAGTTATATGACCGTGTCAGTGGGTGAATTTTTTACCTTGCCGAGGCTAAAATAAAGAAATTGGGCATTCAGGAATCTCGTTGGTTAGATCTGTACATTATTTATCTGCATGCTAAAAGTTGTCAAAATATTCCAAGTAGATTAGAAGTTACACTTTGAAATAATTTTTCAAACAGTTTGCCTAGGCGAGGCCATTTGTAAAGTAATTTGGCATAAGGCAATTTTGAGGTTATGTATTGTCAATATCAACATGTATGCCGAAAATGATCAAAGCCGGGTTTAGATGTTATAATCCGTATTTATTTTGTTATATAATTTTGCCTCTGCGAGGCCATTTATGAAGTAATCTTGCATAAAACAGCCTGATAGGCCAGGTATAGTCAATATCAATCCGAATGCCAAAAATGATCGGAATATTCAGAGAGGTTTGAACATTATACTCTGTTAACATTTTTCTAAATATATATTGCATCGGCGAGGACATTTATGAAGTGATCTTGCATATGACAGTTTCTTGGGTTAGTTATTGCCAACATCAATCCATAGGAATATTTGAAGAGGTTTAGACATTATACTCCATTATCATTATATAAAAATAAATTGCCTCGATTATGAAATGATCTGGCATTAAGGCAATTTCTTAGGTTATGTATTGTCAATACAGCACAGTGCACAGTCTTTTACCGGAAACCAGCAACTGTCCTCCTTGAATCAGCGAAAAGGGTAGAATCACCGTGGAACAGATTTCAAGATCAATCTCCTGGAAAGAATGTTGGCGGACCAGGCAGGTATCGAACTTGCGTCTGAGCTGACAATTTGCTTTCTTAATGGTCACATGCCTAGGTCGCTTTAAACAAAGTAACATTGTCCCCACCACCAATTAACCCATACTCTGAGTATATGTCTAGCAGCCTTTTTAGCAGACCCAGATCAAACGCTACAACAAGTGGCATCTCATCTGTGTCTAAACTGCAAAATTTACTGCTTATATTGCCTTGCTCCTTAAAATTTGACGTGCACCTTCCAAACTCATTGACTGGATGATTCCAGCTGTCTTATTTTGGTATTACATTATCGACCCACACTGCGTACTTTTAACCCACTTTAAACGAATGGAATCCTCAACCTTATATTAGTATGGAATGAGTTCATTTTAAAATCAATGATGTCAGGTTGTTGCTTCCACAAAATATTTGGCAAAAAAGGCTGAACCTTTTGCAAGTATGCAGTGTAGGTGATAATGAGACTCCGCTTTCTGTGGTATCTGATCTGGGTTTGTCCTGTTTGCCAGTTGCCAGGTTTGGGATTTTACAGTACAAAATGGGCTGTAAACTGGGTTATATGAACTGAACTATAAAAAGATAAGACTGTTACACAGTTCATCTATTCAAAAATATTCATCTATTCCGTTTGAAATAGGTGGTCTGTAAAGCAGTCTATAAGAGGATACCGCATGGCGTAATAATCTACTCTGTTAACACATGGCTCTATATTCTCACTGGTGATTAGGTCATACGCAGTAACTCAAAGTAGTGCCGAAATCACTTCTCATTTCACTGGAGCTACGCTGCAACAGCTACGCTCAAAAAATTATTCTTCAATAATCCTCGTTTCTCCTTATCTGGAGCAATGTTGGTTGGTTCTAATTAAACTGAAACAGGCAACGATTTGCCTTAAAACATATGTCAAGTGAAGTCTCTCACCAGCTGACACATGTTCACAGTCTGAGCAGTCTTCACTAAGTACTGAATGGATAACTTTCGAAGCTTCTTCAAGAGAACAGGTTAGGAAGTTTTCTATAGTTCATTTTCTTTCTGAACAGTTTTTAATGAACAACATTTACCCTTTTCTGAACACTATTGATATATCAAACATAATTTACCTTTTATGAAGACTTTATGAATAACATCTATATTTTCTGAACACTTTACTACTATAAACAATACTTAACGTTTCTGAACACTTCGTTTTCAAACATTTACCTTTTCTGAACACTTTATTACTTACTATAAACAAGACTTACCTTTTCTGAACACTCTGAATGCTTATCACTATAAACAACTGTAACCTTTTCTAAACACTTAATTATTAATTGACTATCCTGTACTAATCGGAGGTCGTCCATATTAACACAAGGTCAACCAATATTAACCAGAGGTCAAAAAGCAATAATCATTTTTTTAATTGCATCAATTAGTAAAATTTCATTAATCAAGTTATTTCGTATTGGCCAGGTTACATGTCCGAGGTCTGCTGTATTGGCCCGAGGCCAAAGGCCGAGGCCAATACAGCTGACCGAGGATCTGCAAACATTATATTATTAAACATTTACCTTTTCTGAACACTATATTACTATAAATGATGTTCACCTTTTCTGAATACTTCATTCATTTCTGAACACTTTATATTATTAAACAACATGTAGTATTTCTGAACACATCATTATCAAACAACATTTACCTTTTCTGAACACTTTCTGATGACTGTGGTTAACTCATTCACAACAAGATCACAGCATTTTAGCGATGGAGATCGTAATTTCTCTATCTGTTTCTTGACTATGGCCTCAAAAGCCATGTCTGGAGTAAACAAACCTGACCTGAAATTAACAAATAAATAAACAAGTCAAAAAGCTATTTATAAGTATTATGCCCATAATTCAACAGATTAACCTTTCTCTTGCTGATTATTCAGTTTACCCACACCCATTTCTGACTTTGAACCAATCAGATTACTTGATGTAATTTATTCCTACAAAGTCATACATTGAATGTCAAACAGTGTAGATCCTGATCAGATGGCTTCTTCAGGAGCCATCTGATCTGGATCTACACTGTTTGCAAAGATAGAGGTTGTCGTGAACAGCATGATAAGGGTTCAAAATAGAACTGGGCCCAGTTTAGGAACAACTTTAGAATGTGTCGGCCACTTCATATTACCTAACCCTGACATCTTACCATAACCCTAGTAACTTCACTAGCCTAACCTCTACCTAACCTCTACCTAACCTAACCCTAACCATCAGTGACCTAACCCTAACTAAACCTTTACTCTTAACATACACAAGTCAGTAAATAGTGACAGACAGATTCTCAAGTCTAGCCCAAGTTTCAAAGCTAAGAAAGTCAATAGTTAATTTTATGATTAACTTCTGCAGCATCTAATCAGGGTCCACACTGTTTGCCAAAATCCAACAGAGTCCAATCCAGATCAATTCTACAGGTTACACTCTTTACACATCGGATGTGTGTCTGACTTGTGATCAGGAGGACGCGGGTACGATACCTGCTGGGGTCGGCTACATTCATTCGAGGAGATTGATCATGAAATCTTTTCTAGGGTCATTCTCTCCCTTTCACTGATTCAAGAAGTGCAGTTGTCAGTTTCTGGTGAAAGAATGTGCACTGTACTGGTTAACCGCTTACGTATAAGCCTGCCCAGGAAAAGTGTGGATAGGTAAACTGAATGGCTCAAAAATGACCTAAATAGTGTTGGCTGGGCCATTAAACTCCAATACAAACAAACAAACAAAAACCCGCTTTACACAACAAATTAGCCAGAGTACTAGCTTTTACCAGCACACCTAAACACCTGCAGAAAGTCCCCTAAAATTCGGACACCTTTAGGACTTGCTTTAACTCTCCTAAAATTTTAACAAATTTGGTTCATGATCAAGCAACGAGTCCAAAAGGTGCAGACAAAATGGCAAACAGTGTAGACCCTGATCAGACTGCTCCTTCGGGAGCAGTCTGATCTGGGTCTGCACTGTTTGCTTAGGCATGTCTGTCTCAATAGGATCATTACAGTAGAAACCTATTGACAGCAAAATAGACCCCTATTCACAGCAAAGACAAAAACATTTTAACGGACCTGCTGTCCCTGAAAATGTACCGCCAACATGTTAACTATTGCATACCTGATACCATGGATATTTTTTATTGCATAACTGATTTCTCTGCGTAGCTCTTTTTCATCAAACTCCATCTGAAAATAAACACGACAATGTCAGTTTACCTGTTCCAACCCTGTAGACCAATATAAAAACTTATGTACACAATGTAGATCCAGATGAGACGGCTTATAATGCAGTCTCATCAGGCTCTACACTATTTGCTATTTTAATAATGGTTTGTGATCAAAACCCTTATTGTTAACAATGGATATGTCAAAATTCTAAATGATCTAAATAGTGTTGAGGGGACAGTATACCTCAAATCAAACAAACAAACAAACAAAATTAATGTCAAGGTTCTAAGATGGAAGAGCTTACTACAGAAGCACAGGGAAGTCAGTGTTGAAAAGAGTTGGTACCTATTTTATGTCCCCGGTAGCGATGGCGGGGACATATTGTTTATGTCATCTCTGTTTGTTTGTTGGGGTTTTGGTTGGACAACTTTAATATTGGTCATACCTTTTGAACCATTTGAGATAGAGCCTTCCTATTTGGCATGTAGGTTATTTGTGACAAGGAGTTGCCACTCATATAAAAAAATTTGACCTGTGACCTACTTTAAAGTAAAACTTGACCTTGGCTTGGGGACATGTAAGTGTTTCACAAACACACCTTTCTTGCTTCCTCCTGGGTGTCACTAGCATCTTCTCTGGGACCCAGCCATGTAGATGGATAGTAAATAGAGGATATTTGATTTTTTCAGTGTAAGATCGAATTTTATTTCACTGAATGAACACCAAAACCAGTATTTTCACGAGTGGCGTAGCCACGAGTGAAAGTACCAGTTTTGGTGTTCATGAATGAATTTGATCTTACACTAAAAAAATCAAATTTTCTGTTTCTTACATGCTTCAAAACAGCAACATTTAGCTTCACTAATCGCCTCACTCATCCTCAGAGAAAACTAACTTTGTTCTTGGCCGTTTCATGTCAATTAAGTGGTGTCCAACGTATTTACTGGGTATAATATTGGGTGTAAACTAAAAGTTTGCACCTGAGAAGTAGACTGGGATGGCATTTCTATGAATGGTTACTGAAACAATTGAGAGATTAGGTTCCCAAAGAAGGTGCGGACAGATCTAACGTCGAGTGATAAAATACATGACGTCAGCGTCGAAAATGACGTCACTGACGTCCTCATGACGTGTGAATGGGCTTAGCGTCAAATCTAATACAATTCATTAATTTTCAATCATCTGACAATTAAAAACCTGACCATAGAATTAGATTTCGAGAAAAAAGTAGTCCCAAACAGTGAAAAATAAAATTGATATCAGTCACTGTTTCAAACAGTGACAATATCGTTTTCGATTTCACTGAGAAATCTCTATATTTCATTGAAAAGCATGTAAGAAATCACAATATTTGACAACCAAATAACAAATACACATGTATTGTAAGATCAGAATTATCCAAAATACTGGAATATACATGACTAAATCAAACATAACCTGCAACTGCATTATATATGCTTAACCATTATCATGACAATCCCTACCTTTGCAAACAGTGTAGATATGTATGGCTAAATTGATTTATTCAGCAGGATAAGGGTTTAATTGCTAATCACAATCAATTGCAGTCTGTTTGGCTGACTGCTGATTACATTAAAAGTCATTGTTGCAAACAATGTGGGCCCAGATCAGACTGCTCCTTTAGGAGCAGTCTGATCAGGGTCCACACGGTTTGCCTATATGCAAAAAGATGTTTGAAATGTTTGGAAGAAGGTGCAGCAGACAACCTAAGCAGACGACATTTACAGATGCAGTTTCTCTTGGCATCTTAAAGGTTAAGTACTGTCTGTGCAACTTAGAGCTGGGGGGATACCATCGATGCATCGATATATCGTGATATTTTTGCTCACGATACTGTATCACGATACTAATTCCGGGTATCGATACCTGATGATACTTTTGCCTTATATCAGCAAACATCTGAAACACAAGAGACACATATTTTTCTGAGGTGCTTATGCCGATAAAAAATCTTTATCCAAAAGGCGCTGCTTATATCCAACAAAAACAGTTGATGTATCTACCGGGATACAGTATACAGTAACTACTGGAACCAACAGGTGTCTGGTCAAGTGACTCGAGTATGGACACATGTGCTACATAAGTTTTGTTGGCATTTTGTGTTATGCCATTCAGATTTATTCAAAACTGTTGCTTCCGAAATATGTTTGTGTGGTTGATGGTGTGTGTCTTGGATGATGGGTCTGTGCGATTAGATGGACTGCAAAGTCCTCATAATTACCATTTTATTATTGATACAAGCGGTCGCTAGACTCGCTACTAACATATATATAAACAATGGATGCTGAACCAGACATTAAAATGTGCCTGATCGGCATATGAAACATTTTGTTTTTGTCAAGTCATTATTTTATTTTATTGCATATAAATATAAGGGCATACTTAACAAGGCAACGCAAGCGTAGCATCCCCTCGCAACTGCATACCATTCATTAACATGACAATCCAATCTGAAAATGTTAGACCATTGTGACCTTTACCTTTGACCCGACTTTGAAATTCAATAGGGTTCATCCTCTGTACATGGTGAACATTTGTGGAAGGTTTGATGCTTCTACGATGAATACTGTGTCGTCTATCCTGCTCACAAGGTTTTCAAGGTCAAGTCCATTGTGACCTTGACCTTTGACCCCTGACCTTGAAATTCAATAGGGTTCATCCTCTGTACATGGTGAACATTTGTGGAAGGTTTGATGCTTCTACGATGAATACTGTGTCTTCTATCCTGCTCACAAGGTTTTCAAGGTCAAGTCCATTGTGACCTTGACCTTTGACCCCTGACCTTGAAATTCAATAGGGTTCATCCTCTGTACATGGTGAACATTTGTGGAAGGTTTGATGCTTCTACGATGAATACTGTGTCGTCTATCCTGCTCACAAGGTTTTCAAGGTCAAGTCCATTGTGACCTTGACCTTTGACCCCTGACCTTGAAATTCAATAGGGTTCATCCTCTGTACATGGTGAACATTTGTGGAAGGTTTGATGCTTCTACGATGAATACTGTGTCTTCTATCCTGCTCACAAGGTTCCGGACAGACACACACACACACACACACACAGACACACACACACACACACTAACACACGGACGCACGGCACCGATGCTATATCCCCATTCGCAACGTTGTTGCGAGGGGATAATAAACTCTACAACAAAAGTCCGTATTTACCTAATAAAATAGCAAATCTGTACAAAGCAAGTATCACGATACTGTATCGTATCGCCTGTCTGGTATCACGATAGTATCATGATACATTTTTTTCTGGCAATACCCAGCTCTAGTGCAACTTAGGTTGGACTAGGCTAAAATTTTGTGGTCATGTGCTCAAATTTTGTGGTCAATCATCAGCTAAATTGTGCGATTGATGATCAGTTAAAAGTCAATCAGTGAATCTGTTAAGCCTTAAGATGCCGAGAAAAACTACTTCTGAAAATGTTGTCTGCTTATGTCCTCTGCTGAATCTTCTTGAGAAATTTTTAAAAATACTTTTTTCATACAGGCAAACAGTGTGGACCCAGAGGAGCAGTCTGATCTGGGTCCACACTGTTTGCTAAAACTTATCTTAAAGTACTTGGCAGATAACAAAGCAGATGACAATTGTCATGATTGGCATTTTATGGGTAGAGAATGTATACAGCATTCTTCTTTATTGCATGGTTTTGGATTATAACAGAACTGGAAGCTTGCAGGAAAAAAAATGCGCTGATGCGCTGATTTGAGTCTGTGACCTTGATGTTGAGGTCTTAGGCATGGGCGGGGATATGGCTGGATCAAACTTCGGGCCTATATCTATCATCATAACAAATATGAACTAAATCCTTTGTCAGGTCTGGAAATATAAGCTCTTGAATGTTCAGGTTCTTCTTGGTACAAATGCCTTACCTGAGGCTACAGGTACATAAGAAGTTCTGGCTTTACCTGGTATAAATGCCTTAACCTGAGGTTAAAGGATCACATATGTAGGTACATGGGTATATACCAGTACTGAAGGACATATAAAAATACACATGTACAAAAACTGAAAAACTACACTGCTCAAAACAATTAAAGGAGCAATTTAAGCCTGTATAACATCACCGCTTGGCAATTTTCAAACTCAAGGAAAGGCACTATTTTAAAGTAACATCTCTTAACAATGTTCATGCAAACGTCAAGAAGCAAGGTTCACGTGCAAAGCAAGAATGTGAGCTGCAGCATGGATAACCCTATAAAACGGCTGAAATTCGGTATGGGGCGATCTGTTCAAAATTTGAGTTTGGGTCAGAAACATGTCAATCCTTTAGTTATTCGTTATTTTGGGTTTCATAATGACATTCATATGGTGTTAGGCGGTTCTTGGAAGAAGTTGAGGTCGCTCGAGCTTGAAAGTGGGTGCACCCAAAGAATCATTGCTGAGCTCTTTGATGTATCAAGAAGTGTTGTTGCCAGGTTATGGAGACGCTACCAGGAGACGGGTGAGTTTACTAGACAAGAAGGGCAAGGTCGACACCGCATGACGTCACAAAGGGAAGATCAATATCTTCAAAATCTAGCGCTACGAAATTGGCAGTACATGGCCAGAAGGCTATAAATCAATTTCCAGCATGCAATTGGTCAAAGGATATCCGATCATCTTTATACTATGAGGACCTATGTGTTTGCTCTTTTAATTGTTTTGAGCAATGTATGTGCAGGGGGCAAAAAATAACTTAAACTGAAAATGGAATATAAGGCAGAAAATTCTGTTCATAACAAAATAAGATAAATAAAACAATTGTTTTTAAAAAGCTTAAATGACATAACATAAACCAGAAAATGCACACATGTATGCAGTAAATCTGTGGTAAATCTTGATGGCAACAGAGGTCACAAAATGTTAACAAACAAGAGGGCCCAGTGGCCTTATATCGCTCACCTGTGTACCAGGAAATCATAAGTGTAGGAGACCACTTGACATTGCTACATACTAAATATCTGAGCTCTGGGCCTTATGGCTTTGGAGAAGAAGATTTTTTTTTTTTTTCCAGTATAAGTCCATAGGTCAATTTTTACCCAAAGGGCATGGTTGGCAGGATTTATGTAGGCGACCATTTTATGTTGCTATGTACTAAATATCTAAGGTCCGCACTTCATCGTTTCAGAGAAGAAGATTTTTAAAGCTTTTATTTTCCATTATAAGTTTATTGGAGTTAAGAAGCCACAGGATTTGGCCAGTTTGAACCCCAGGGGCAAGACTCAGGCAGGATTCATGTAGGCAACCACTCCATGTTGCTACATGCTAAATACCTAAGCTCTGGGCCTTACAGTTTCACAGAAGAATATTTTTGAAGTTTTTTTTTTTCCATTTTAAGTTTTTTTCCATTTTAAGTCCATCCATGGTAGCTAATGGGCCATGGGTGTGGCCAATTCTGCCCCAAGGGGCATGATTGGCAGGATTCATGTAAGTGACCTGGGCCCTGTGGTTTCAGAGAAGAAGATTTTTTAAGCTTTTTTCCATTAGGAGTCTATGAGAGCTAAGGGGCCCATTTGGACCCCAGGGGCATGATTGGCAGGATTTATGTAGGTGACCACTTACCGTTGCTACCTGCTAATTATCTAAGCTCTGGGCCCTGTGGTTTCAGGGAAGAAGATATTTGAAGCTTTTTTTCCATAAGGAGTCTATGGCAGCTAAGGGGCCCTGGGGCTTGGCCCATTTGGACCCCAGGGGCATGATTGGCAGGATTTACATAGGTGACCACTTGCCGTTGCTACCTGCTAAATATCTAAGCTCCGGGCCCAGTGGTTTCAGAGGAGAAG
This sequence comes from Lucinisca nassula, assembly GCA_963580285.1. Classification (NCBI taxonomy): domain Eukaryota; kingdom Metazoa; phylum Mollusca; class Bivalvia; order Lucinida; family Lucinidae; genus Lucinisca; species Lucinisca nassula. Next base: position 127,780,046 of record OY757010.1, on the reverse strand, counting down.
ATTTTTTAAGCTTTTTTCCATTAGGAGTCTATGGGAGCTAAAGGGGCCCCTGGGCGTGGCCCATTTGGACCCCAGGGGCAGGATTGGCTGGATTTATGTAGGCGACCACTTGCCTTTGCTACATGCTAAATATCTAAGCTCTGGGCCCTGTGGTTTCAGAGAAGAAGATTTTTTAAGCTTTTTTCCATTAGGAGTCAATGGGAGCTAAGGGGCCCCAGGTCATGGCCCATTTGGACCCCAGGGGCATAATTGGCAGGATTTATGTAGATGACCACTTGCCATTGCTACATGCTAAATATCGGAGCTCGAGCCCTGTGGTTTCAGAGAAGAAGATTTTTGAAGCTTTATTTCCATTAGGAGTCTATGGGAGCTAAAGGGGCCCCGGGCGTGGCCCATTTGGACCCCAGGGGCATGATTAGCAGGATTTATGTAGGTGACCACTTGCCTTTGCTACCTGCTAAATATATAAGCTCTGGGCCCTGTGGTTTCAGAGGAGAAGATTTTTGAAGCTTTTTTTCCATTAGGAGTCTATGGGAGCTAAGGGGCCCCGGGGCGTGGCCCATTTGGACCCCAGGGGCATGATTGGCTAGGATTTATGTAGGTGACCACTTGCCGTTGCTACATGCTAACTATCTAAGCTCTGGGCCCTGTGGTTTCAGAGAAGAAAATTTTTGAATCTTTTTTTTCCATTATGAGTCTATGGGAGCTAAGGGGCCCTGGGGTGTGGCCAATTTGGACCCCAGGGGCATAATTGGCAGGATTTATGTAGATGACCACTTGCCATTGCTACATGCTAAATATCGGAGCTCGAGCCCTGTGGTTTCAGAGAAGAAGATTTTTGAAGCTTTATTTCCATTAGGAGTCTATGGGAGCTAAAGGGGCCCCGGGGCATGGCCCATTTGGACCCCAAGGGCATGATTGGCAGGATTTATGTAGGTGACCACTTGCCTTTGCTACCTGCTAAATATCTAAGCTCTGGGCCCTGTGGTTTCAGAGGAGAAGATTTTTGAAGCTTTTTTTTCCATTAGGAGTCTATGGGAGCTAAGGGGCCCTGGGGCGTGGCTCATTTGGACCCAGGGGCATGATTGGCTAGGATTTATGTAGGTGACCACTTGCCGTTGCTACATGCTAACTATCTAAGCTCTGGGCCCTGTGGTTTCTGAGAAGAAGATTTTTGAATCTTTTTTTTTTCCATTATGAGTCTATGGGAGTGAAGGGGCCCGGGGCGTGGCCCATTTGAAACCCAGGGGCATGATTGGCAGGATTTATGTAGGTGGCCACTGGCCGTTGCTACATGCTAAGTATCTAAGCTCTGGGCCCTGTGGTTTCAGAGAAGAAGATTTTGAAGCTTTTTTTTCCCATTATGAGTCTATGGGAGCTAAGGGGCCCCGGGGCGTGGCCCATTTGGACCCCAGGGGCATGATTGGCAGGAATTATGTAGCTTACCACTTGCCGTTGCTACATGCTAAACATCTAAGCTCTGGGCCCTGTGGTTTCAGAGAAGAAGATTTTTGAAACTTTTTTTTCCCATTATGAGTCTATGGGAGCTAAGGGGCCCCGGGGCGTGGCCCATTTGGACCCCAGGAGCATGATTGGCAGGATTTATGTAGGTGACCAATTTCCTTTGCTACATGCTAAATATCTCAGCTCTGGGCCCTGTGGTTGCAGAGAAGAAACTCTTTGGAGCTTTTTTCCATTAGGAGTCAATAGGAGCTAAGGGGCCCCGGCGAGTGGCCAGTTTGGACCCCATGGGCATGATTGGCAGGGATTTTGTAGGTGACCACTTGCCGTTGCTACATGCTATATATCTAAGCTCTGGGCCCTGTGGTTTCAGAGAAGAAGATTTTTGAAGCTATTTTTTTCCATTATGAGTCTATGGGAGCGAAGGGGCCCCGGGGTTGTGGCCAATTTGGACCCCAGGGGCATGATTGGCAGGAATTATGTAGGTGACCACATTGCGTTGCTACATGCTAAATACCTAAGCTCTGGGTCCTGTGGTTTCAGAGAAGAAGATTTTTGAAGCTTTTTTTCCATTATGAGTCTATAGGAGCGAAGGGGCCCCGGGTTGTGGCCCATTTGGAACCCAGGGGCATGATTGGCAGGAATTATGTAGATGACCACTTGCAGTTGCTACAGGCTAAATATCTAAGCTCTGGGCCCTGTGGTTTCAGAGAAGAAGATTTTTGCAGCTTTTTTTTTCCATTATGAGTCTATAGGAGCTAAGGGGCCCCGGGGTGTGGCTAATTTGGACCCCAGGGGCATGATTGGCAGGATTTACATAGGTGACCACTTAACATTGTTACAAGCTAAATATCTAACCTCTGGGCCCTGTGGTTTCAGAGAAGAAGATTTTTTTATTTTTTCCCATTATAAGTCTATGGGAGCTATATGTTGCCATGGCAACCAGAATTCCAATCTGATCAGCCCAAAAACCTTATGCAACCTTTCCCCCTACCTGATGATGCTTCATATGAAATTTGATCAAGATTGGCCATGTGGTATTAGAGATATACTTATTTGAAATTGTTTACGGACGCACGCACGGACGGATGCACGCACGCATGACGGACAAAAAGTGATCCCAAAAGCTCACCTCGTCACTACGTGACAGGTGAGCTAAAAACAATCAAAGCACTGAAAACACTGGTAGGTCAATTGTCTCTGACTTTCAGCTAGAGAAATCGTCCTGAAGTGGAACTCAATTTGTTTTGTTTAACCAGTCCAATACTGATGGAGAAACATTGACCCAAAAACACTGTTCTCTTGTAGTTGCAAGAAATCATCAAGTATACCTCAAATTTTAGAGTTTAATTCTAATGTCAAACAAAGAACAGACAGGTAAGCTCGTCTGAGATTGGGGTAGGCCATAATATAAATTCCAAGTCTTTGACTCTGATTTAAGGGAAATGGATTAACCTTCAAGGGAATCAACTCATCAAAAACATTTTTGTATCCCCTATCAACGGGGGTCCTGAGAAGCAAATTCTTTTTATTAAGAGAAGACCACTTTCTCAGGAGGGCTCTGTTAAAGGAGAGCAGACAGGAAGTCACAAAAATTATCTCCCTTGCAAAACTGGCTGTAACTTTTGTGAAATTTTATGTAGGAGTGTGATGTCTTCTTGTAACAGCTGATCACACAGTCCAATCAAATTTTATTTATTTTTCATGTTCTAAAGAAATTGTGAAGCATGACTTGCATCGATGGAAATGCTAAATCATTACAATTGCGTATGAGCTTGAAACAAACACAAGATTTGATTACAAGATTTGATTGGACCATGTTAGCTGCTATTACAAGAAGATATCACTCTTATAAGAAATTTCACAGAAGTTTACCGGTCAAATATGGCTCATATCAAACTGTTAATATGTCAGGTGTAGCCAGTCCCCTTAATGGTCATAAACAAGAGTGTGGATACTACATTTGTCATAATTAGCACACATGGTCTAATAAGCGCACATGAATAATATGTATTTCTGACACCAATTATATGTATATTTGACATCAATTAAGATTGCAAGACTTTACAGTGTGTTGGGAGTTGAAACAGTGCTGAAAGGTAATACTAAAATATGAATTATCATATTTTTGTGATGAAGAGGGGCAGATTGCATACTTGTGCTTATCATTATTAAGTTGTAGTGTTTTTATATATATGCTCCTTATGCTCACTCTGTACATGTTTGGCGCAACAAAACATGTCCAAGTCAGCATTAGGAGCAAAGGGCTGCAGCAAAAATAACATTTTCAAAATTTGAAAATCAAAGTTGTAATGCTATGTTAACACACAACATCAATTGATTCATTGGTGCTGAACTGGATCTAAAAATGATTAAGTAAATGACACACCTCCAAACTGGTATTACAGGGGTGAGAACAGTCCAAAAATCTCAATCCTGAAAATCTGCTATTTGAATCCTGAAGTGACCCAACTGTTCTAATGTTATCTTGAAATCAAAATTAAATGGGTTTACCATTCCAATATCAATGGAGATTAATTGCTTCATGCTAAGTTGTAGCTAACCCTTTACTTAAGACATGTTAAAACTTTCAAATGGACAATAATAAATGTTACATCGTCTAACAACAGAGAATCCACGAGCAACATATAACAGTGGTTTTTCATTTCATGATCTTCCACCAAGTGATTTGTTTCAAAATAAGTCACAGTTCCGAAATAGGCCCACTGTGTTAAAATATATTTTTGTTTGTAAGATGGGCCATGCACTGTTGCAATTGTTGGATGTCAAGGTCTATGCCAAGGCAGAGGGTAGTGCAATACCTCTAACTGAACTCCTGTTCGGTAGAACCAAACATAGCTCCAGGTAAGTGGGAGTAATAAGGCAATTAATCCTTATCCTGCTGAATAAATTTATTTAGCCACACCCATTTCTGACTGAACCAATCAAATTACTTGATATACTTTATATGCTCTCTCAATTTACAAACAGTGTAGATCCTGATAAGATGGTTGCTTCAAAAGGTAAGAGTTGTCGTGTTCAGCAAGATAAGGGTGAAGGGATAATTTCCTTATTTCCTTAATTCTTTTAAGAAACCTATATTGTGGGTACTTGTTAGAATCTTCTCCGAGTCCTAAGTATCCACAAAAAAAGTTTTCAGTGGAAATAAGAAAAATGATCTTTTTATTTATCCTTGTTACACCTCCTTCGTGGAGTATGGGCTTAACACAACCTAATTTAACACCTAAGATGCTAATCAAAACAACTATCGTCTACTTTGTCGTCTGCTGGTTATTTTAAAAGTCATTTTTGTGAACAGTGTTGACCCAGATCAGACTGCTCCTCTAGGAGCAGTCTGATCTGGTCCATACTGTTTGCCTGTATCCATAAATATTTTTGTAAGTTTGCAAGAAGACGACAAAGACGATATAAGCAGACGACATTTTCAGATGCATTCTAAAAGAAAATTCTATATTTACCACAGGCTCAGAAAACACAGGTAAAGATGACATCTGACATTAAAATTACACTGATGTTAAAACAAGAGCTGAAGTCAGACAGCACAGCTCGCCAGTCCTTGCCTTGTCTACAAAGCAATGAATTTCTGAAGCCTTGACCTTAAAGTCATGCCAAGTGACAGGAATAAAATGAAATAAAACTTAAGCAAAAGCATAGCTCTACAGAATGAGGAGTAAATGAAGATACGTTTGGAATATTTTTTTTCTTATTTCCCCACAAAAACTCATGTTGTGGGTACTTGTTGGAATGGCATCACCAAGGCCATTCTAACAAGTAACCATTACAGGTTTCTGACAAACAATGAGGGATGTTATCCCATAACCCATTTTATACGGGAAAACCCAAAACGGGTCACTGGTAAAAAGTGCAGGCCCAGATCAGAGGCCATAGAAATGGGCTTTCACTGTTTGCAGAAAGTTCAGCCATTTTTAAATCAATTTCTAAAATCAACTGAGGAAAAGAGTGATGACGCTTAATCATTAGGTCTATCACCGCTGTGGGTTCGAGTCTGGCTTGGGTCACATGTGAGACACCAAGTTCTGCAATGGAAGGTCAGGTGATTTTTCTCTGGGTACTCTGGTTTTCATACACCTCTGATTAACGATCAACTCTATATGAGTGAAATAATCTTAAAAGGACTGTAACCCCCCCCCCCCCCTAAATTTCAAATATATGGTATCATGGTAGAAGGTGAAAGATTCTATTTAGTACAAAATGGGTTAACCCATTTTGTACTGGAAACCCCCAAACATTAATGGGCCAGATCAGAATGTGGCATCTGATCACAGCATACATTGTTTGCAAAAAGTTCAGCCATTTTCCAAATGAAGAAAACATGACCCGACACCACTAAATTTTTAAATGGACTTGTGTTTTATATACAGTGGAAGATTCCATTCAGTACCAAATACTTTACATCATGTAGTTGTTAGATTGCAGGTACTATAACAAGCATGCACATTTCCCAGTGGTAGTGCAATGGCTCTTCCAGCACACCTGTACAGCAGAACTAAACTGCGGAAGGACAAAAATCTTCTTGTCTTCTTGAATGCCATAAAAATCCTAAAAATTCAGACACCTTAATTCTTCTAAAATTTTAACAAACTTGTTTCATGATCCAGCAAAGAGTCCATAAAATGCAGACAGAATGGCAAACAGTGAAGACCCTGATCAGACTGCTCCTTCAGGCTGATCTGGATCTGCACCATTTGCTCATACCTGTTGGATTATTACGAAATTATAGCAACAGATAAGGTGGGTATGTACTATGTAGTGTAGTCTTCGAAGCCAGCTGATCAGGATCCACACTATTTTCCATTCTGCTTCTGATTTCCATGGTCAAAATTGAAATCATGCTACACAAATGGCAGAAAATTGGGAAGGAGTGAAGCATACTGAAATATTCAGCATGGTAAGGGTTAAAGCTGACCCTAAAAAAATGAATTATTACACAACAATTAATTGATAGAGCCAATCTATTTCTTATTAAGTAAAATGACAAACTTTAGTGTACCTTTACTAATTCAAAGGGGAACCTTTCAAAGAATATTCTGTTTATTTTGGCCCCACCAGACAGCTCCTTCATGTTGATCTGATGCCCTGATCCCTCAATATTCTTGTCAAAATCTATACCAAACTGGTTCACCATCCTGTAAAATTTGGATTTAAAGAGAATCTTTAAAAATATGGATTGGTCACACATAGCATATTTTCCACCCTTTTTTCCCAGGGGAAATAACTTTTGTGATTTCCAATTTGCATTTTTGTGAACTTGGCCTCTTCAGAAAAAAGAGGTCTACCCTCGAGGAAAGAATTTGCTCCTCAGTAAATTCTTTCTTTTAAGAGTAGACCCCTGCAAAAAGGGGAGACAAAATATTTCTGAAAGGGTTACCCCCCACCCCTGAAGGTGTATCCATTCCATTTATATATATGCCAAGGCACTACCAGTAATATGAACTACCCATGTAATGCACTCTAGAAATAACAGTTTTAAATGAAAATTTGTGAGCTTTTTTCTGCTTCATAACAAAGATGGTGGCTATATAAGATTGTGGCTATTTTAGATTGTGGCTACTTGTTACAACTTTTGTTAGAACTATCTAAATGTTATGCTTCAAAACTGTATTTTATCTTTAACACTCTCCAGGCTAATTCAACAGATGATAAATTGTTAATATTTTCCTTATTTTTCCCTCAAAACAGGACTTAACATCTCATGCAAATTGTCTCCATAGGAGACAATTTGCATGAGATGTAATATCCTGTTTTCTGGAAAAATAGAACAATATTTCAAAATGCCGTCTGCTGCGAAAATACCCAGCATGCACATTGTTAAATGAAGCCATCACTATAATTATGAGGCATGTTGGAGGAAATAAATTTAAATGGTTGGCTTTGGAAACAAAGCATGTATGACATACAGAAAACAGGTGTCTCTCACTTTTAATATAACTCTTCAAAAACAATAATACTATCATTATGCCTCCTAGTATGCACATGAGCAGCACTTCCCGTTCAATCAAGGCACTGACAGCACCTGTGGGTCTACAGTCTCTCCCATAAAAGATATTGACATATTTGGAATAATTTTCTTCCTTAACTTGAAAATGGATGGCGTGTTTACTCAATATAATGGCCTTGATGAGGTGATGCTAATGAGCACACACAACATACATTCATTTCAAAACAGAATAAAAAATATATGCACTCTGGCTCCGAGGTTATAAAACTTTTCTCATGCTCAACTCACTTGAGCACAAAATTTATCCTGCTCATAAATTTTAAAATGCCAACAAATGTTGGCATTTTAAAATTTATGAGCAGGATAAATGACATTCTGTGCTGATCTGAGCAGGAAAACTACCTAGAATTGTTTGTATTTTAATAGTTATTAGCATTACAAATTTTATTCTCAGCTGAGTTGAGCATGAAAAAAGTTTTATAACCTCGGGGCCTGGCCTGGTCCTATGATTTACCCTTAGTGGCTCAAACTATCCTTGTCTTGAACAAATTTTCATGGTCCCAAAAGAGTTCCAGTCACTGAAGTTCAACTGACAAAGCTCATTATAGGAATGAATTTCATTTTTGTGGATTCCATCGATATGTAAACTCCAGCGAATCTCTCACAAACTGCATGAAGCCCGAAGAGGCTTCATGCTAAGTTTGTGAGTGATTCGCCGGAGTTTCTTCGGGCTTCATGCTAAGTTTGTGAGTGATTCGCCAGAGTTTCTTCAGGCTTCATGCTAAGTTTATGAGTGATTCGCCGGAGTTTCTTCGGGCTTCATGCTAAGTTTGTGAGTGATTCGCCAGAGTTTCTTCGGGCTTCATGCTAAGTTTGTGAGTGATTCGCCGGAGTTTCTTCGGGCTTCATGCTAAGTTTGTGAGTGATTCGCCGGAGTTTCTTCGGGCTTCATGCTAAGTTTGTGAGTGATTCGCCGGAGTTTCTTCGGGCTTCATGCTAAGTTTGTGAGTGATTCGCCGGAGTTTCTTCGGGCTTCATGCTAAGTTTGTCAGTGATTTGCCAGAGTTTCTTCAGGCTTCATGCTAAGTTTGTGAGTGATTCGCCAGAGTTTCTTTGGGCTTCATGCTAAGTTTGTGAGTGATTCGCCGGAGTTTCTTCAGGCTCTATGCTAAGTTTGTGTCAGAGTGATTCACCAGAGTTTACACATCGATAAAAACCGGCCACGATAGCTCAGTTGGTAGAGTGTCCGCTCCGGGGAACGGGAGGTCACGGGTTCGATCCCGGGCCGCGACATACCAAAGTCGTTAAGAATGGTACTAGCTGCTCCTCGCTTGGCACTCAGATTTACAGGGTAGAGCTAGGACTGGTCGACCCAGTGTCAGGATAATGTGACAGGGTATGGTATCATGTAATGTGTCTGGGACATGATACTTCAGTGAGGCAGCACTATAAAAGTGAGCATTGAGCTCCCTGTCGCAACCAGACACCGTCGCGATAATACTGAAAATTTGTTGAAAGCGATGTTAAACCCGAATTTTCACACACACACACACACACATTGATAAAAGCCAAAAAAATGAAAATTCATTCCTTATAATTCCAACTTTCTCATCGGAATGTTACAAATGCCACCAAAATGGAATGTTTTTGAGGAATTCTTTCAAAAGCTTAAAAATGCAGTTACCAACGGTCACAGCTGAATGATTATTCAATTCGAAGCTGCCATCTTTGAAAGAAACCCAAGCGAAAAAAAATCAAGTCTTTAAATTTCTAACATTTACGTTTTGAAAAGTTTTCCATCTTTTAATCGAACGTTGTTGACATCACTTCATAATCAATGACGTAAGGCGTGGGTTCTAAATGTGGTCTTTGACGTCACGTTATATTACTACCTTGCGCTAAGTGAAAAAGATCCGCGATTCTTGCTCATGGAATTTATCAAAGTATAAAACTTTTATTTTAACCAATCAAATCGTTTGAAATGCACATGATGATGAAGAATTGGAATTATTGAAGTTTGACTGACAATAAGTCTTTACAGTGTCACCTCCATTATACAGCCATCCTGGGAAAACTCCAAAACTGGCTGTTTAAGGGAGGTGGCAGTTCAGCAGAGGGAAATGTCTGAGATGATGTATGGCTTTCTATTGACAGACAAAAAATAGTGATTATTGAAGACAGTTCAATATGGATGTACTAAAAGACAAATAAATTATGGAGAGGTGTCACCTGACACCTGTCCATCATTTATGTTTCTTTTCACAGGCTTATATTGTATTTATGCATATATCACAATGGTAGTTTTGAGAAAAATAAATATTGAAATAAATAAATAAACCAGAAGAGAAATTCCTATTTTTACATCCGATTTTTCGCCATTGAGTTAACTCTGGCTGTTTAATGGAGGTAATTTAGATTTGGTAAAGTGGCCGCTTGCTGGAGGAGAGTGGTGGCTGCTGAGCAGAGGTTAAATATATAGTAAAGTGCTATGGGAGGAATTATTGTGGCTGCTGAAGAGAGGTGGCTGTCAAACAGAGGTGACCATTAGTGAAGGTTTTACTGTACTTACTGCATCATAGCCTTTGTTTTCCTTGCTGGATCATCAGGTCGGAAGTTTTTGAACTCTTCAACGTCTTTCTCCATTGTCAACATCTGGGACTGTAGTTTGTTTCTAAATCCTGGTAATGTTTCTCGAATGTGATTGGTCAGTTGCTGATTGAGTACCCTCTGTAAATATGGTGTGCCGAGTCTGTCAGCCATGTGACGATATGATGGATGACTCAAAAAGAACTTCCTCTCTGCAGCCAGAGCTTGTCGAATATCTTTTCTTCCTTCGATATCTTTCTGACTTCTGTTTACCACACCAATATACCCTATAAAATTAAAAATGAAACATTGAAAGATGCTCTTGATTGTAAACATGATTAACTGCAGGAGCGTGATAGTAGCAGGAACCTGATAACTCAGTGGTTAGTGCACTTGCCTCTAATGCTAGAGGCCCCCGGTTCGATCCCCGGAGCCGGTGATTATTTGGGTGTCCGAACACGCTCCATTGGCATCATTTGCGGGAATGAATGCCAAAAAGTGCACCGTCCTTCTGATTGGGACGTTAACTGGAGGCACCCTGTGCAGGAAGAGTCATCTCCTGTGCAGGTTAAAGACCCCTACCGTAATTACATGATTACTTTGTAGGCTTTCAACCCTGCAACCTGGAGTGTAAGTAATGTACACCTGTGAGTAATGGTCATATGTGACCAACCTAAGTATAAGTAGAAAGAAAGAGAGAAAACTGCAATTCATAGATTCAGTTGGACTATTTTAATCCTTAAACTCCTGATCAGTATACTTGCAGACATCACTTTCAAATATTTCTTTCTTGATTTCAGAGAAAATATGGTTTGATATTACATGTGAATAGTCTGCTGGGCACACCAGTCGCATGTAATGTCAAGCCTTATTTTCCTTGAAAAAAAAATTCTAAAAGATAAAATTGTTACCTGTTCTAAAAATTTACATACCATTTTAAGGGTATAAGTAATGGATTGATTGGATGCACCTTGAGCCGAGGCAACTCTTTCAAAATGGGGTCTACCCTTACAAATAGAGGTCTACTATTTGCTTTAACAATAGACATCTACAGTAGAACTTCCATGGCTCGAACACCGAAGTCTCGTTTACCATGGGTGTGTCGAACCCATTCTTGAGCCCCTAGCGAAATCCTCTACATAAGAAATAGTGGGGGATAATTAAGGAGATTTTAGTCTTTTATCTAGCAAATGTATGCTGTGTGTACTCATTAGAATCGCCTCGATGAGGCGATTCTAATGAGTACACACAGCATACATTTTTATTATAAAACACCGAAAAGATGTCTAAAATATCTCGCTTTGCCTCCTGACAATAACCTCAGTGGCTCGAACTACCCCTGTCTCGAACAGATTTTCGAGGTCCCAAAGGTGTTCAAGCCATTGAAGTTCGACTGTATTTGTAGTCCTAAAAGATGCTAAAAGTTGTCTCCTTTGTACTGACTGGAAGTAAATAAGACAGTTGTATCCATTATTTACTCTTCTTCATAATGTGAATAGACAAATCTGAAAGATTTAGCTGCTGGTTTTAAAAGGGAGATCATTTTTACAGACAAGAAGATGAATGCCTTGTTAGTCTAACATCTAACATGGGTATGAAGGGTTGACAGAAAAGTTTGTCCCTCAGATTTTGTGGATTTCTAATAATGCAGTCACTTCAATTGCCAACATCCATCATATTGTGATGATAATCCTGTGACTTTTATTGGTGAAAAGTTATGTCAACATTTATCACAGATTACATTATGTTTATTTCAAAAGATTCTCTCTTTTGGTCCTTTACCTAGGTAGAATAGTCTAGGCAGGATAAGAATTTGTATCCCAGAGAAAAATCTAGGATTTCCTTTCCTGTTGTGGATGGAAAAAATGAGTTTGCTTTGATTTGGAATTTAACGGTCCAGTCTATGTTATTTAGACCATATTCAGCTTGTCAGTTAACACTTTTTATTTTGGCTTATGCATACACAATTAACAAATACAGTCTACTTTGGACAACCTTCTTGAAGGGAGAGAATGTCCGTAAAAAAGACTTCATGATCAATTTCCAGGAAAGAATGTTGACGATTCACCAAGGAAAAGAGGAAAATTGATCATCTAAAACAGTATTAACCCACCTCTCCTAAGAGGCAGCAGTCTGTTTTCAAGGACATCACGAGCATCAGTTCCGTCATCCATCAAGTCCAGCTTGGTGATGACCCCTATTGTTCTGAGACCTGCAATTGAAAGAAGAATTTGATATCAAGTCCAGCTTGGTGATGACCCCTATTGTTCTGAGACCTGCAATTGAAAGAAGAATTTGATATCAAGTCCAGCTTGGTGATGACCCCTATTGTTCTGAGACCTGCAATTGAAAGAAGAATTTGATATCAAGTCCAGCTTGGTGATGACACCTATTATTCTGAGGCCTGCAAAATTAAAAGAAGAATTTGATATCAAGTCCAGCTTGGTGATGACACCTATTATTCTGAAGCCTGCAATTAAAAGAAGAATTTGATATCAAGTCCAGCTTGGTGATGACACCTATTGTTCTGAGATCTGCAATTAAAAATAGAATTGGATAGAAACAAGTTAACCCTTATCCCCCTGAACATGACAATCCATACCTTTGCAAACAGTGTAGATCCTGATCAGATGGCTTCTGAAGAAGCCATCTGATCAGGATCAACACTGTTTGTCATTCAATTAGCAAATTTAAATGAATACAATATACAGTCGAACTTCGATGGCTCGAACCCCTTTAGGACCAAAAAAATTTGTTTGAGACAGGGGTAGTTTGAGTCACAGAGGGTTACAATTAGTGCCATACCAGGAGGCATAATGGACATAATTGTGGGATATTATTTCGTTGTTCTGTATTATAAATGTATGTTGTGTGTACTCATTAGAATCGCCTCATTGAGGCGATTCTAATGAGTACACACAGCATACATTGCAAGATAAAAGAAGAAAAATCTCCCAACATTATCCCTCTGTTTTATTTCGGGAAGTCCCTGTAGATTCAAAAACGGGTTCGACTCATCCATGGTAAAAGGAGCCATCAGGGTTTGAGCCATTTTAGCATGACAGAGCAGTGAGTGAGTGAGTTTTAGTTTTACGTCCCACCAACAGCTAAGGTCATACGGAGACGGGACCTCTGTTTAAAGACTCATCCGAAAGTCTGGAGAAGCCCGGGATCGATCCTGCGATCCCTGGTTTACAAGGCGAGTAGCGTAACCACTGCACCATGGAGGCTTCTATGACAGAGCAGAGTCACAAGAAAACCTGTCTTTGGGGTGTGTAACCTAATAAGACACAAACCAGCTTGCTCGGGTACACAGACTATCAAGAATCTTGAAATTTCAGATATAGAAACTAGAGGTACAGTCGAACTTCGATGGCTCAAATTTGCCGGGACCGCCGAAAAAAGTTCGAGCCATCGGTAGTTCGAGCCATTGGAGTCCAACTCGGCAAGATCCATCTTTGTCTACTATGATTTTTTATCATAGCTGCGGCGATTTTGGTGACCTCCGGTACATTTAGCGGTCATAATTTAAGCCGCATACTTTTCCTCAAGCGTCTTCTGTTCCAGTTTTCTTTTTATTCCCTGTTTTCCCGTTGCCGATCAGGGTATCCCCCCGTTGCCAGGTCCTTCACCAAATTGCTCGGCAGTGCCAGCAGAAACCTTCGATCTGGGTATCCCCCCGTTGCCGGGTCCTTCACCAGATTGCTCGAAAGCTGACGTAGTCTCTGACATGACTGCAGGAGTGAATGATGATCCGTATTTGTGGTCCGTATTTTAAGGCTAAGGCAAAGGCTGTAATTTTGGTAGGCGTGGCTTGATCGATAAAATTGGAATTTTTAAAAAGGTAATTAGTGCGAGCCATTGGTGGGATTTTACATAGAAAATGCACTCTAGGGACCAGGCTTAGAGTTCGAGGGTTCGAGCCATCGTGGTTCGAGCCAAGGGTGGCATGTTTAGTTAAAATGAATAGGGATTTTGCCGGGACTGAAAAGTCGGTTCGACCCAAACGTGGTGTTCGAGCCTACCGAGTTCGACCCATCGAAGTTCGACTGTATTATAAGAATCTTACAAGGGTGTTAGGGGTGGAGAGATAAATCCATCTCTAGAATCACAAGTTGCCAAGTGATGCCGGACAGTGACCCTGTCATCCTGAGGGACAGATTCTTCTATCTACCCCTCACACCCATGTAAGGTTCTTTTTCTCGCATACCTTTCCAGGGAAACAGACTAAGCATTTTTCTTTAGGCGCCCAAACTGCCATAAATCCCAATTTTAATAGGCAGTTTTATTCAAAACTGAGATTTAGGTGCCTTGGGCGACTGGGTGCCTGTTAGCCTGTATCCTTGCTTTCAATTCTGAGTGGATTTTTTACAATGCAGTGACTTCAATTGAGGACCTCCCCCATATTTTGATGACAATAATGTGGCGTTTTTGACAGACAGTAACGCCACTGTACGTCCTATTCAACCAGTGCATATCAAACACGAGAAAAATCTCTATTTTTATCCTATCCCTGGATAGGACAATCTGGGTAGCCAGGATAAGAATTTCTATGAAGGATTAAGTCCAGAATTTCCTTATCTGGGGCCAGTTGTTCAAAACTAACGACGTCAATAGTTAACATATCATTAAAACTTTGATCATTAAATATGGCAAATATGCTGAAATTTTTGCTGAAAAAATGTGAGCAGCTTTTGCTGACACAAAAGCTGCTCACATTTTTCCAGCAAAAATACCAAAATTTTCGATATTGTACTTGCTAGAAAAGTTAACAATATGACCACTAACGAGCTCGTTAAGCTAACGATGCTTTGAACAACTGGGCCCTGCTGTCCAAGAATGTACTATTCATACAGTGAATACTAAGGTGCTGATCAGTGTGAATGCATAGGCTGATCTTCACTTATTCTTTTGGGATGGCAAAATCTGGTTTTCTCATGACATGTTCATATTTTAAGGGTATTACAGTCCATTCAAGATATTTCACTTATTTTGGGCTGAACAGGACATCTCACATGTGACCCTAGTGAGGCTCAAACCACAGTGGTGAGAGACCTAATAATTAAGAGTCAACACTCTTACCCACTAGGCCAGTCAACACTAGGTCATATCAAGCCATAACCTAACATTCAGTTTACCTAACCACACTTTTCCTGGGCAGGCTTATACAAAAGCAGTAACCCTGTACAGTGCACATTCTTTTGGCAGAAACTAAAAACTGTCCTTCTTGAATTAGCAGAAAGGAGAGAATGACCCTAGAAAAGGTTTCATGATCAATCTTCACTCAAAGAGTTTATTATCAATCTCCTTTAGAGGATGTTGCTGACCTGTCAGGGATTGAACTCATGTACTGATCACTAGTCAGACGTGTATCTGACTAATCACCGAGCCGCAAATTTAAGAAATTGTTTGTAAACATACTTTTGCAAACACAGCTATCAAGCGAAAAGTTCAGCAAAGTTCCAAATAAATTTGGAAGAAAACACAACCTGTCGCCCCTAAATTTTGACAAGGACTGCTATATATAAGGAGGAAGATTCCATTTGGTACAAAAAGGGTTAATAACGAGAGTCCTCTGTATATTAATTCAGACACAACTTACCCTGAGGGTCAACTTCTTTTGCTATTTTCAGTGCATCAGAATTGGCGAGATCAGTGTTGGCAGGGCTGACCGCCAAGATAAGACAACTCTCCTTGCTGATGAACTCAAGCAGCATGGATCTGATCATGTGTTCTATGTCTGCCGGCTGGTCTCCGACCGGGACCTTTGTCATCCCTGGTAAATCTATCAAGGTCAGGTTAAGAACTGAAAGAAAAATACAACAGAATTACCGTATTTACCCTAAATATTCAGACACCTCAACTCCTTACCATATGTGTTCAAAAATTTGAACAAGTACCGATACAATTAACTGCCCGATTTTGTGTTTAAAAATAGCTAGATGAATGGTTTTGTTTTGTTTGATTTGAGGTTTAACGTCCCCGTCAACACTGTAAAGGTCATTTTGGAGACATTGCTTCCAATTTTGTGGGACTTTTACCCGACATTGAGATGAAATGACATCTCAAGCCCTGTCGCCAAATGAACCCAATAGGGTTTATTAGCATGGACGGTCCGCCTCGCACCGCGGTTCCTGGACAGGCTTTGATGCTCTAAGCGGTTTACCAGTACCAGTGTGCAGGCCGGATTCAGCTCTGCGTGGAAGCATCATGCAGCCCATATATTTCTTCAAGCCCCTATGGGCGGGGGCCGGCTAGATGAATGGTAAACAGTGTAGACCCTGATGAGATGCGGCATCTCATCTGGGTTTACATTGTTTGCTCAGGCCTATCTGTCCAATGCATAAGGTAAAATAGAAACGTTTTCAGAGGAAAATAATGTCCCCCCCACCATAAATATATCTTAAACACCCATTTGACTCTTATAACTAGGTTAAGGTCACCAAAATGCAAGCTGCAAACAAGTCATTTTTGGCCAAAAACTGGCTATTTTGGAAGGCCTGTAACCTTGAAAATAGGTCAAGGTTCCCAAAATCTTAACAAATCTGTGGTATGTTGTAATGATATATATTCTACCACTTCTGAATAAAATTAATCAATTCATTAATGAGATATAGTGCAGACAAGCCATTTTTGTCCCAAAATTGTTTGGCCCAAAACTGAGTTTTCGGGAGCCTGTGACCTTAAAAACAAACTAGAAATTTTTGGCCTCAAAAGAACAGGTTTCGGGATCCTGTGACCTTGAGAATTAGGTTAAGGTCACGTAAATTTGAACAAATATTTGGTAGGTTGCAATGATATATTGTACAAAGTTTGGCCAAATTTCATCAATTCTTTGCAGACAAGCCAAAATTGACAGTTTCTGTGGGGCCTGTGCCCTTGAAAATAAAATCAAGATCACCAAAATCTAATCAAATCTTTTAGAGGTTGCAATAATACATTGTATCAAGTTCGTCCATTCCTTCATGATATAGGATGCACAAGCCAAAATTTACAGTTTTGGAGGGCCTGTGCCCTTGAAAATTAGGCCAAGGTCACTAAAATCTAATCAAATCTGAGGTAAGTTGTAACTAGAAATGGTGTTTGTAAAACACAATGCCCCCAACCTTTGCATGTCCCTAGATGGCAAAATATTCAACAAATATTGTTAAAGACTCAAAAACATACAACAATAATTCCCCCGAAGGCTATGTCGCGCCTGTGGGGGCGCAAAGTCACCAAACCATGAAATCTAGGTCAAGGTCAAACATGGATGCCTGCATAAAAATTTCACTCCTAGTTGCAAGCATGTACCAAGTATCATCAATGAAACTCTTAAAAACATTGTCACACTATTTTACAAAGTCAGTGAACCATAAAATGTAGGTCAAGGTCAGAAATGGATACTTGCATTGAAGTTTCAATTCCTAAATGCAAGCTTGTACCAAATACAATTAATGAAGCTCTGATAGATCTTGAGAAATGGACTCTTACATTAGGGTGAAAGTCAGGGTGGTCGCAATAATTCACAAAGTCGGTGAACCATGAAATATGGGTCAAAGTCAAATATGAATGCTTGCGTTGCAGTTGCAATTCCTAGATGCAAGTTTGTACCAATTATAATTTAAAAAGCTTTAATAGTTTTCGAGAAATGGACTCTTACATTAGGGTGAAAGTCAGGGTGGTCGCAATAATTCACGAAGTCAGTGAACCATGAAATATAGGTCAAGGTCAAATATGGATGCTTGCATTGAAGTTGCAATGCCTGGATGCAAGTTTGTACCAAGAATGATTAATGAAGCTCTAATAGTTCTCAAGATATGGACTTGCTGACAAGATTTTATTAAAAAAAAACAAGGCATCGCATGCTATACAAATCCCCTCGCACAAGACAACTTCGTGTGTGGAAAACACTGAAATGGCAAAAGTCCAACTTGCTTGAGATATTATCATATGCAACATTTGTGTAAAGTTTGTTTAAAAATCCATCCATAAATGTAGGTTCTAGAGTGATGACAATATTTCTCTAAAAATGGTCATAGGGACCTTGACTTGATGCCATGGCCACGAAGTAGATCTTGCTCAAGACAGTATCATAAGCATCTTTTGTGTGAAGTTAGATTAAAATACTAAATGTAGGTGGTAGAGCAATGACAAAGTTTTTCTAAAAATAGCCACTGTGACCTTGACCTTGAGGTCATGACCTTGAAAGTCAAAGCAACTCGAGATATTACCTCAAGAAACATTTATGTGAAGTTCTATTAACATCCATCAATAAATGTACGCACTAGAGCGATTACAAAGTTTTTCTAAGAATAGCCACAGTGACCTTGACCTTGAAAGTCGAAATAGCTCGAGATATTGTCATAAGGAACATTTGTGTGAAGTTACACTGAAATCGGTGAAGAAATGTAAGCGCTAGAGCCATGACAAAGTTTTTCTAAAAATAGCCACAGTGACCTTGACCTTGAAAGTCAAACTCACTCGAGGTATTGTCATAAGGAACATTTGTGTGAAGTTATATTGTAATCAGTGAAGAAATGTAGTCGCTAGGGCGATGACAAAGTTTTTCTAAAAATAGCCACAGTGACCTTGACCTTGAAAGTCGAAATCGCTTGAGATATTGTCATAAGGAACATTTGTGTGAAGTTATATTGAAATTGGTGAAGAAATGTAAGCCTTATAGCCATGACAAAGTTTTTCTAAAAATAGCCACAGTGACCTTGACCTTGAAAGTGGAACTCGCTACAGATATTGTCATAAGGAACATTTGTGTGAATCGATTTTGAAATTGGTGAAAAAAGTAAGCGCTAGAGCAATGACAAAGTTTTTCTAAAAATAGCCAGTGACCTTGACCTTGAAAGTCGAACTCTTTCGAGGTATTGTCATAAGGATCATTTGTGTGAAGTTATATTAAAATCGGTGAAGAAATGTAGGCGCTGGAGCGATGACAAAGTTTTTCTAAAAATAGCCCAGTGTTCAATCTACGATTTTGAGTTTGGGGGCCCTCCTGGCCCACAGGCCTTGGAAAAGGGGGTCATTTGAAAACTTAGGGGGCCCTTAAATTATACTATATAAAGTTGCCAGATTTTTCTTTTGGATTTGGCTGCATGATAAAAAAAATGGACAAAAAACGAGTTAAACATCACAAACAAAATGTATTTTATTAGTCTATCTATCCATTTTCTAATACTGAGTTGGTCATATTTGCTCATTTAACCAGTACAAAGTAATTTGGATAAAGTGTCTTCCTCAAGAGCTAAAAACATGTTTTATTTAGAATGAATGCCTGGAAGAAAAGAACTCTATAATAAATAGCGCCCGCCTTGGTATTTTGCGGTATTTCGGTCCGGTATTTAGCGTGAGCCGTACGGCACACACGAATATCGCGTAAGCCGCCTGGCGCACACAAGTATACCGAACATGGCCGCATCCCCGGTAAACAAATCATCGATTTGGGTTTAAAAAATAAGAATTGTTACTAGTTAAACAGATAAAACAAAATGTTTTTCTAAGTTATTTTGATTGGGCAACATGCGGTTTTTGATTAACTCAATAATATGCACCAGGCTGCCGTAAAATCGTCAGAAAATCGCAAAAATGAACTCTAAAAGGAACAGTCTCTATATTCTACAGTTGCGCCCGACTGGCCCATTGAATGATCTCAAGTGCGCCCCTTGTGTAAAATGCGGGCCCAGGGCGCAATGGCGCAGCCTAGATTGAACACTGTAGCCATCGTGACTGTGACCTTGAAAGTCGAAATGGCTTGAGATATTGTCATAAGGAACATTTGTGTGAAGTTATATTGAAATTGGTGAAGAAATGTAAGCGCTAGAGCCATGACAAAGTTTTTCTAAAAATAGCCACAGTGACCTTGACCTTGAAAGTGGAACTCGCTAGAGATATTGTCATAAGGAACATTTGTGTGAATCGATTTTGAAATTGGTGAAAAAATGTAAGCGCTAGAGCAATGACAAAGTTTTTCTAAAAATAGCCACAGTGACCTTGACCTTGAAAGTCGAACTCTTTTGAGGTATTGTCATAAGGATCATTTGTGTGAAGTTATATTGAAATCAGTGAAGAAATGTAGGCGCTAGAGCGATGACAAAGTTATTCTTAAAATAGCCACAGTGACCTTGACCTTGAGCTCATGACCTTGAAAGTCGAACTCGCTGAGATATTGTCATAAGAAACATTTGTGTGAAGTTATATTGAAATCAGTGAAGAAATGTAGGCGCTAGAGCGATGACAAAGTTTTTCTTAAAAAAAAACACAGTGACCTTGACCTTGAGGTCATGACCTTGAAAGTCGAACTCCCTCAAGATATTTTTATAAGGAACATTTGTGTGAAGTTATATTGAAATCAGTGAAGAAATGTAGGCGCTAGAGCGATGACAATTTTTTTCTAATAATAGCCACAGTGACCTTGACCTTGAGGCCATCATCTTGAAAGTCGAACTCGCATGAGATATTTTTATAAGGAACATTTGTGTGAAGTTATATTGAAATTGGTTAAGAAATGGAGGCGCTAGAGCGATGACAAATTTTTTCTAAAAATAGCCACAGTGACCTTGACCTTGAGGCCATCATCTTGAAAGTCCAACTCGCTCGAGATATTTTTATAAGGAACATTTGTGTGAAGTTATGTTGAAATTGGTAAAGAAATGTAGGCGCTAGAGCGATGACAAAGTTTTTCTAAAAATAGCCACAGTGACCTTGACCTTGAGATCATGACCTTGAAAGTCGAACTCGCTCGAGACTTTTTTTATAGGGAACATTATTGTGAAGTTATATTAAAATCGGTCAAGAAATGTACACGCTAGAGCGATGACAAAAGTACGTACATACGTACGAGACAAATGCTATATCCCCCCTCACAACTATGGGGATAATTAAAAAAATTTCAAAGGGCAATAACTCTTGAAAGGGGCATAATCCGGATGAGAAAAAAAATACGCGTCAGCTCATTTTCCATTAGGAATGCATATATGAAATTTCAAAACCATAGCATACACAGTTCTAAAGTTATGCTATGCATCACTTTTAGCATTCATTACAATGGGCACAAATTACCAAAATGACAAAGGGCCATAACTCACAAAGTATTTTTCGGAATTTTGTCAAAAGTTAATCAATTCATCTACTCATCACCACCAATATACTCAACAACTTTCAAGGCTCTAGCTCCAATAGTATTTGAGCTATTTTGCTGACAAGATTTTATTAAAAAAATTTCAAAGGGCAATAACTCTTGAAAGGGGCATAATCAAGACGAGAAAAAAAATACATGTCAGCTTATTTTCCATGAGGAATTCATATATGAAATTTCAAAACCCTAGCATACACAGTTCTAAAGTTATACTATGCATCACTTTTAGCATTCATTACAATGGGCACAAATTACCAAAATGACAAAGGGCCATAACTCACAAAGCATTTTTCAGAATTTTGTCAAAAGTTAATCAGTTCATCTACTCATCACCATCAATCTATTCACCAACTTTCAAGGCTCTAGCTCCAATAGTTTTTGAGATATCTTGCTGACAAGATTTTATTAAAAAAATTTCAAAGAGCAATAACTCTTAAAAGGGGCATAATCCGGACGAGAAAAAAAATATGCGTCAGCTAATTTTCCATGAGGAATTCATATATGAAATTTCAAAATCCTAGCATACACCGTTCTAAAGTTATGCTATGCATCACTTTTAGCATTCATTACAATGGGCACAAATTACCAAAATGACAAAGGGCCATAACTCACAAAGTATTTTTCGGAATTTTGTCAAAAGTTACTCAGTTCATCTACTCATCACCACCAATATATTCACCAACTTTCAAGGCTCTAGCTCCAATAGTTTTTGAGATATCTTGCTGACAAGATTTTATTAAAAAAATTTCAAAGAGCAATAACTCTTAAAAGGGGCATAATCCGGATGAGAAAAAAAATACGCGTCAGCTAATTTTCCATGAGGAATTCATATATGAAATTTCAAAACCCTAGCATACACGGTTCTTTAGTTATGCTATGCATCAAAAGCGTAACTGACGGACGAACGGACGAACGAACGAACCAGAACCAATATGCCCCTCCAACTTTTTCAAAGTTGGGGGCATAATGATATAGTGTACCAAGTTTGCTTAAAATCAATCAATTTCTTAATGAGATAGAGTGCAGACAAGCTTTTTGTGCTCTTGAAAATGAAGTCAAGGTCTCTTTTCCCCCCATCCTAATGACGTAACCATGCAAATTTGATCATAATCCATCCATAGGTTCAAACAGGCTACACCAAGGCAAACACAAACGGGATCCGCACCAAAAACAATATGTCCCCCTCACCTCTGGTGGGGGGACATAATTCATCAGCAAACAGCGCAGACCTTGATCAAATGCCATATTCACTGGCATCTGATCAGGGTCTACACTGTTTGCTTAAAACCAGGAGCTTTTGTCAAAGTGTGTGTTTCAGTTTATGTCCCACCAACAGCTAAGGTCATATGTGGACCTCAGTTTAAAGACTCATCTGAAAGTCTGAAGAAGCCTGAATCGACTCAAGACCCCTGGTTTATAAAGAAAGTAGCTCAATGGCTACATCACGGTGTCTTTTTGTCAAGGTAACAATAAACAAAATTAACCAGACACCCCTTAAATTGAAAATGGATCTGTCCAAACTTATCAGACAGATGAGTATCATTGATATTAAGTAACATATCCTTTTTTGTAGTAAGCAGATAAGGTTATACTGTCTAAAGATCATTCTACGTATATCCTAGTGCATCTTTATTAGACTCAAAGTACATACATGTATAAATGTTAATTTTAGTCTATTTAATCAAACTGAAAATAAGAAAACCCTACATAAAACCATAAAATGTATGTCAAGGTCAAATATGGATGCTTGCAATAAAGTTGCCATACTTAGATACAAGTCTGTACATGTATCATTAATGAAGCTCTTATATTTTTTGAGAAATGAACTTGAATGTATTAGGTTAAGCGCTAGGTTTGACCTTATTGGAACCATGAAATGTAGGTCAAGATTAAATATGAATACCTGCATTAAGTTGCCATCCCCAGATACAAGTTTGTAGCAAGTATCATTAATGAAGAATGGTTCTTGAGAAATGGACTTGAACATTAGAGTGAAAGTTAGGCTGGTCACAAAACTTGACGGTTTGATGAACGGACAGACAAATGGACAGAGAACTGGACCCCTATATCATGCCATGCTTGATCCATGTTGTACCAGAAACCCGAAAATGTGTACCCTGGGAAACAGTGCAGGCCCAGATCAGATGCATCTGATCAGGACCTACACTGTTTGCAACAAGTTCAGCCATTTTCCTGACAAATTTTTAAGAAAACACAACCTGACACCCCTCCACTAAATTTTGAAATGGACTCATGCTATACATAAGGAGGAAGATTCCATTTGGTACAAAAAGGGATAAAGCAGGCGCAAACCCATTTTGTACCAGAAACCCCAAAACAGGTACCCTGGCAAACAGTGCAGGGCCAGATCAGACGCCGCAGAAAAACGGCATTTGATCAGGGCCTACACTGTTTGAAACAAGTTCAGCCATTTTCCTAATAAGTTTTTAAGAAAACACAACCTGACCACATACACACACACACACACACACACACACACACACACTAAATTTTGAAATGGTATATATAAGGAGGAAGATTCCATTTGGTACAAAAAGGGATAAAGCAGGCGCAACAAAAAAAGGAATTTTATAATACATGTAGATAATACTGCTCTTCATGATAACTGTGCCATTAACCTGTATTTGGTTACATGGTCAGATATGAACCTGTATCATGATACCAACACACTTGTAGAATGTAAACATGTAGGGTCAAAGTATTCATTACATAATTTATCATATTTCATCTTATAACTTAAGTCTTCCTCTTGATTTGACAAGAATGCATGGAACCGTCGAAATATATTGGGATTGTCAAGCAATACAATATTATATTCAGTAAAATAACTACAGTCAAATCTGTATTAAGCAAGCACCTAAGGGATAACCAAAATGTGCTTGCTTAGGACAGGTGCTTACTTAATACAGGTGAATATTAATGCATTTGCCATTTTTGGGAACCAAAAGCATGCTTGCTCAAGACAGGTTGCTTGCTTTATACAGGTGGCCACTATGACAGGTTTTACTGTATATTAACCTTTACCACTCTGTAGGCTAATTCAGCAGACGACAAATTCTTGATAATTTTCTTATGTTTCCCAGAAAACAGGACTTGACATCTCATGCAAATTGTCTCCATAGGAGACAATTTGCATGTGATGTCAGATCCTGTTTTCTGTGAAAGTTAAAAAAAAAATTTCAAAATGTCGTCTGCTATGGAAAAATACCCAGCATGTAGTGTTAAGACCACCTTTGGGACTGTTCACAAATGGTCTTATAAGGGGGTGGTCTTAATAATATATATAATTAATTTAAAGGAAAGCTGGCAAATGGGGTTCCTAATATTGCAGTGGTCTTTATATCAAGTGGTCTCAACCCATTTAGTACCAGAAACCCTAAAACTGGTATCCTGGCAAACAGTGCAGGCCCAGATCAGATGCCGCAGAATGTGGCGTCTGATCAGGGCCTCCACTGTTTGCTAAAAGTTCAGTCATTTTCGAAGAAAATTTTGATGAAAATACAACCTGTCACCCATAAATTTTGGAACGAACTCCTGCTATATTTAAGAAGGAAGACTCCATTTGGTACAGAAAGGGTTAATAGTGGAACTTTACTGCATTTCAAACTAGAGAAAGCGACCAGTGGGTCACGTACACCCCCGGCCAGCGCCATACTGTGATATAGCTTTCAAGCTTGAACGTAATATGAATGAAGATGCCAAGAAGCTATAAGAATCTATAAATGTGCTTGTAAAAACTAAACCAAACATAAAATTCTTAAATGGACCAAGGGAGTGAGGGCATCAAAGTTACTGAAGGGGTGGGGGTATCAATGTTACTGAAGCAGCAGGGTGGGGTATGCATCAATGAAATCTTTGGACTGGTATGCAACATCAATACAAGCATCAATTGAATTTGTCTTAGAGTTGAGGTAAAGCTATAAACTTTGTCATAAACTTTTAACCAAATGAAAAATTTCTAAGTCCGAGACCTAGGTCAAGGTCACCGTGGGTGAGGGAAGGGAGATTCATCTTTGGACTGGTATGCAACATTGATGCAAGTATCAACTGAATTTGTCTTACTTTGTCATAAAACTTGTACCAAATGTAAAATTTCTAAGTCCATGACCTTGAAGTCAAGGTCACCATGGGCATACGTGATAACCTTTCGGAGATTTGGTTTTCATTTCCTGGAGGTTGGGTTCTCCTTCCTGGAGACTATTAAACAACAAGTTTGAGACATCATTTCGAAGCTGTATTTGATTCTTATAGTAACGAAAATTCAAACAAGCAGGCCTATGCAGACTGTGGAATAATAAAGGGGATAAACCTTTACTTGCCCATGGGCCAACTGAGCCCAAACCTCTCAAATGCCTGGGATTGTTGGGTATTTATAAAGAAAATTATAATAGATAGACACCCCCTGTCAGTGACAGCAGTAATAATTCTAATCTATCCAAAAGCAAAGCCTGTTATCTTTTTTTTTTTACTTGAAAACAAAACGGGTGGTAACATTTTTCAAGCACCTGGGCGACCTTACATTCATTCTGGTTCCTACAAGACAAACAATTTTTTTTTTTTGGGTTAATAAAAACCTTAGTGGCACTGATTCTGAAACTTTTGGTAACTGCTACCTTAATAAAAACGTAGCGACGGATATGAAGAAAGACACTCATTTCAGTGCATCTTGCGGCTTTATTTTTTTCTTCAGACTGTTAAAAAAATATCATTGTTTTATTTGTAACAAAATATCTTGCTAAATAAACTAAAGTCAGCATATTTAGGCAGCCAAAATCTGTAACATAGTGGGTGGGGTATTATTTAAAGTAGACATCAGTCATCAGATACCTGGGTAAAATTACTGTTCATATCAATGCCTGAGTCACTTTCACACTTCAGAGAAGCCTCCGTGGTGCAGTGGTTACGCTACTCGCCTTGTAAACCAGGGATCGCAGGATCGATCCCGGGCTTCTCCAGACTTTCGGATGAGTCTTTAAACCGAGGTCCCGTCTCCGTATGACCTTAGCTGTTGGTGGGACGTTAAACTAAAAACTCACTCACTCACTTTCACACTTCAGTGGGTCTTATCAGTGAATACTGTTATTGCCAGTGCCGATAATTGCACCCTGCTGTGAAGTTAATCTGTTTTTAGTCAGTACATATGCACCAAAAACAAAATATACGATTCAGAAAAAAATGCCTTAGAAAAATTCAGCTTCCGGGACATTTTGCGTCCTTTCCGGGAGCCCGGGAGATCAACTCCATTTCCGGGAGCCTCCCTGATGATCCGGGAGATATCAAATGTATGCAATGAAATTTTATTGTTTAAATCATTATTCAGAGAAAATTATGCTTGACATTTCATGTGAATCATCTGCGTGGCACACAATTCACATGTGATGTCAAAAATATTTGGAAATGACTTCAGTGAATACTGTGACTGGCACTCCCAAGGTAAACAATTCTAGGACCTTTCCTGTTGATAAAAAACAATGGAACCATGTCCATGTGCCGATATTTCTACTTACCATGTGGGGAATAAACCCTTAAATTGATGGGTAGGTTAGATATTCCTTTGTTGCTTCCTGTTACTTTATCTGTCTCATTCTCAATCTCTTTGCGGACAGCATCGAAATCTGTCATTTTCCTCCCCTTCATGTGTAGGAACTCTGCATATTCTAAAATATAAAAGACATTTGTGTCCGAAACTGATTCTTGACAATACACCTACATGCCCATTTAATATTTGCATAGCCCCAGATATATTTTTTTTTGTTTGTATTGGAGTTTAATGGCCCAGTCAACACTATTTAGGTCATTTTTGAGCCGGTCAGTTTACCTATACTCACTTCCTGGGTAGGCTTATACGTAAGCTGTTAACCAGTACAGTGCACATTCTTTCGCCAGAAACTGACAACTGCCTTTCCTAAATAAGCGAGAGAGAATGACCGGCAGGTATCTCCATGAAAGAATGATCTGACCCCGGCAGGTATCGAACCCATGTCCTCCTGATCACCAGTCAGACATGCATCCGACTGAGCTACCGAGGCCGAGCCCCAGATACATAAGAGGGGGTATCCACATATTATAAATAAATACCAACAACGTATGTTTCCATGCAGAAATAAGAAAAGTACAAGTACTTTTCGGGTGAAAAAAAAAACCTTATCTGGAGCAATGACATTTGTTTGTTTTTGGAGTTTAACAGCCCATAGAACACTGTTTAGGCCATATCAAGCTGGTCAGTTTAACTAAAAACACTTTTTCTGGGCAGGCTTAACCAGTACAGTGCACATTCTTTCCCCAGAAACTGACAACTGCCCTTCTTGAAACACAGGGAGGGAGAGATTGACCTTAGCCCATTTAGTACCGGAAACCCCAAAACGGGTATCAGGGCAAACAGTGCAGGCCCAGATCAGACGCCACAGAACTCGGCGTCTGATCAGGGCCTACACTGTTCGCAAAAAGTTTAGCCATTTTCCAATCAACTTTTGAAGAAAACACAACCTGACACCCCTAAATTTCGGAATGGACTCCTGCCATATGTAAGGAGGAAGATTCCATTTGGTACAAAAAGGGTTCGACAAGATTTCATGATCCATCTCCGCTAAAGAATGATGCCAGCCCAGCAGGAATCAAATCTGCAACCTCACTTTCATCAGTCACATGCGCATCCAATTTAGTTAGTCATCTGAAGAACAGATTATCAGTGAATTTGCAGACGACATTTTTTTTTAAAAGTACATACATGTATGCCATATTAACCCATTTTGTACCGGAAACCCCAAAACGGGTACCCGGGCAGACAGTGCAGGCCCTGATCAGGGCCTTCACTGTTTGCCTAAAGTTCAGTCATTTTCCAAATAAATTTTGATGAAAATGCAACCGGACACCCTTACATTTTGAAATGGACTCCTGCTATATATAACAAGGAAGATTCCATTTGGTACTTAAAGGGTTAAATGATCAAATTTTTAATGATATATTGACTAACAACACAGCTAGCTTTGAATAACTTGTCCCATATGGGCATCTGAGTCATTGGGACCAGTCATGTAGTAAGAGTCGCATACTGTGAGATATCATACTAGTTTTACTTTTGATTTACACAGCCCCGTTGCCTATGGTTTAAAGTGCTGTCTCAAATATTAGGTCTCTCATGGGCCATGAGTCATGGCTGTGGGTGGATCACACATGAGACCTAAGGTCTATTTCTCGTCTCCAAGTACTTCAGGTTTTTATCCATCCCCACATACCAATAAGCTCAATACAAGTGAAATTATACTGAAAAATACTCAAACCAAATCACATTTTGACCATGTTTTTTTTTTTTTTTTTCATTTGTTTACTAAACTTTAACCCTTGACCTGCTGAATATTTAATATGCCACTCCCACTACCAAATATCAACCAATCAGATTACTTGATGCAAATTATTGCAACAAATTCACAAACTGAACGACAAACAATGTAGATCCTGATCAGATGGCTTCTGAAGAAGCCATCTGATCTGGATCTACATTGTATGAAAGATAAGACATGTCCGGGCTCAGCAGGACAAGGATTAATAGGGAACCTTACCTGTGTTTGAATTGATGAGCTGAAGAACTAAGGGTCTTCTTGTAACAATACCACTACCTCTCGGTAGAAAATCTCTGAAAAATAACAAAGCATTTTGAATGGAACAGAATCTTCCACACTTTATATAGCACAGGTTTTGTTTAGTTTGTTTTTGTTTGTTTTGGTGTTTAACCCATTGAATGCGGGGACACCTAAAGGGGTACCTTGGCAAACAATGCAGGCCCAGATCAGATGCCACAGAATGCGGCGTCTGATCAGGGCCTGCACTTTATGCCAACAGACTTTTCTGTCAAAAATAGAACAAGAGGGCCCAGAGGGCCCAGAGGGCCCTGAATCGCTCACCTGAGTATCAGTGTCTCTCGTACATTCTTGGCCCAAGGGCTACAATTTGAAAAAAACTTGGTAGTGGTCCACTATATGAAGCTTCATACCAAATAACAAAGACCTGGGCCTTCTGGTTTCAGAAAAGAAAATTTTTAAAGGTTTTGCCTACATAAGCCTATGTTAAACTAGTGGGCCCTGGCGCAGGGACACTTTTGATGCCAGGGCTATAATTGGAACAATCTCAGTACAGGTCCACTAGATAAAGCTTCACGCCTAATATCAAAGACCAGGGTCTTCTGGTTTCAGAGGAGAAGATTTTTGAAGTTTTTTTTCCAATATAAGCCTATGTAAAACTAGTGGGTACCGGAGCGGGGACATTTTTGGCCTCAGGGCTATAATTTAAACAATCTTGATAGAGGTCCACTAGATGAAGCTTCACACCAAATATCAAAGACCTGGGCCTTGCTGTTTCAGAGAAGAAGATTTTCAAAGATTATCTCTATATAAGTCTACATAAAACCAAAGGGCTCCGGGGTGGGGGCATTTGTGGCCTGAGGGCTATAATTTGAACAATCTTGATAGAGGTCCACTAGATAAAATTTCACACCAAATATCAAAGACCTAGGCCTAGTACATGTAGTTTCACAGAAGATGATTTTTAAAGATTTTCCCTATATAAGTGTATGTAAAACCAAAGGGCCCTAGAGCAGGGGCATTTTTGGCCCCAGGGCTATAATTTAAACAATCTTGGTAGAGGTCCACAAGATGAAGCTTCACACCAAATATGAAAGACCTGGGTCTTGCGGTTTCAGAGAAGAAGATTTTTTAAAGATTTTCCTTATATAAGCCAACATGTATGTAAAACCAAAGGGCACCGGGGCGGGGGCATTTTTGGCCCCAGCACTATAACTTGAACAATCTTGGTACGGGTCCACTAGATGAAGCTTCATACCAAATAGCAAAGACCTGGGCCTTGCGGTTTCTTAGAAGAAGATTTTTAAAGATTTTCCCTATATAAGCCCATGTAAAACCAAAGGGCCCGGGCCGGAGCATTTTTGGCTCCAGCACAATAATTTGAACAATCTTGGTAGGGATCCACAAGATGAAGCTTCATACGGTTACCAAATAGCAAAGACCTGGGCCTTGCGGTTTCAGAGAAGAAGATTTTTAAAGATTTTCCCTATATAAGCCCATGTAAAACCAAAGGGCCTCGCAGTGGGGGCATTTTTTGCCCCAGCACTATAATTTGAACAATCTTGGTAGGGGTCGACTAGATGAAGCGTCATACCAAATATCAAAGATATGGGCCTTGCGGTTTCATAAAAGAAGATTTTTAATGATTTTCCCTATATAATCCTATGTAAAACCAAAGGGGCCCGGGCGGGGGCATTTTCTATAATTTGAACAATCTTGGTAGGGGTCCACTAGATGAAGCTTTATACCAAATATCAAAGACCTGGGCCTTGTGGTTTCAGAGAAGAAGATTTTTTTAAGTTTTCGGTGAAAAAAATCTATTTTTGGCTCCTGTGACCTAGATGTGCAATGGACTTGAACCAATTGAACAACTTTGAAAGGGGACCACCTAAGGATTATTCCTGTGAAGTTTGGTCAAAATCCAATGAGTGGTTTAGGAGGAGATGTCATTTGAAGAAAAAGTTAACGGACGCATGGACGCATGGATGCATGCACGCATGGATGCATGCACGCACACACAAAGGACAAAAAGTGATCCCAAAAGCTCACCTAATCACTACGTGACAGGTGAGCTAATAAAAAGAGAAAAATAGGCCCGACACCTCTTATACGACAAATAGACTTGTCCAACATATAGCAATGGGAGAGTCCACTAGCATACAATGGGTTAATGACACAGTAAACATTATTTAGGTCATACGGAGCTGGTCAGTTTACAATGTATCTAACCATACTTCCTGCGCAAGCTTATACATGTGCAATAAACCAGTACAGTGCACATTCTTTTGCCAGAAATTGAGAACTGCCTTTATTCAATCAGCAGAAAGGAGAGAATGACCATAGAAAAGATATCTAGGGTCATTCTCTCCCTTCCACTGATACAAGCAGGGCAGTTCTCACTCTAGCAAAGGAGGTACAGTCAAAATTTAGGAGTGTTAAAATAGTTTAAAGTTTTTATAAACCGTGAAGGCCCTGATCAGACACCATATTCTGTGGTGTCCGATCTGGGCCTGCACTGTTTGCCAATGTCCCAATTTGGGCTTTTCTGTCTAAAACTGATAAACCCCTTAAGATAAAAAGAACACTGATTCTGAAAATGTCGTAGCCATGTTGTCTGCTGCTGCTTCTTGCAAACTTTTTAAAACATTTTTTCATACAGGCAAACAGTGTGGACCCAGATCAGACTGCTCCAGTCTTAGAGGAGTAGTCTGATCTAAGTCTGCATTGACAGCAACAATGACTTTAAAAGTAACCAGCAGACGACAAAGCAGACAACAATTACTGTGATTGACAACTTAACAATTAACACAAACCCTATTATTATCAAATGGTCTTTGGGAATTTCTGTCCAATGAAAATACAGAACAGTCTTTGCGTCTGTTTAGCTTGAACTGAGCAAATGTATTTTTGGATGTGGTTTGTTTGTCTTGAAGTAAAATGGCCTTAGGGCATGTGGAGACAGTCAGTTTACCTAACCCTTTTTGTACCAACTAGAATCTTTCTCCTTATATACAGCAGGAGTCCAATTCAAAATTTAGGGGTGTCAGGCTGTGTTTTCTTCAAAAACTTTTTGGAATTTGGCTGAAAATTTTGCAGACAAAACGGGTAGTTGGCATAAAGTGCAGGCCCAGATCAGACCCCACATTCTGTGGCGTCTGATCTGGGCCTGCACTTTATGCCAACTACCCGTTTTGGGGTATCTGGTTCAAAATGGGTTAACCACAGTTTTTCTGGGCATGTTTATGCACAAGCGGTTGACTGGTATAGTGTACATTCTTTCTCAGGAAACTGACAACTACCCTTCTTGAGGCTGCATGATGCTTCCACGCAGAGCTGAATCTGGCCCGCACACTAGTACTGGTAAACTGTTTAGAGGATCTAAGCCTGTCCAGGAACCGCAGTGCGAGGTGGACCGTCCATTGGTTTCATTGGGCGACAGGGCTTGAGATGTCATTTCATCTCAATGTCGGGTAAAAGTCCCACAAAAATGGAAGTAAAGTCTCCAAAATGACCTTTACAGTGTTGACGGGGACGTTAAACCTCAAATCAAACAAGCAAAAACTACCCTTCTTGTATCAGCAAGAAAGTGACTTTAGAAAAGATTTTATGATCAAGTTCCACAAAAGAATGTTGCAGACCAGACAAGTATCAAACCTGTGACCTCCTGATCACGAGTCAGACACATATTTGACTGAGCCACAAAGACAGGCTGCAACATCTTAGGACTTAACCCAATGTACATGTATGCTGGTGGACTCTTCCATTGCTATAATTATGTTGGTCAAGTCCATTTATCATTTAAGGAGTGTCAGGTCCATTTTTTTCTGTTTTTATTCTATGTCTGATGGAAAATCCTATTAGCAAATTGTGCAGGCCCCGATCAGATGCCGCATTATGCGGCGTCTGATCTGGGCCTGCACTGTTTGCCCCGGTACCCCTTTAGGGGGTTCCCACACAGCAAACTCTTGATCCTCATTTGGACTGCCTCTAGCAAAACCATGAGCCTCTCTTTTATGCCATGTCATCATTAATGGTTTTACAATTAAACTGCAATAAAAGAGAGCTTTAGTATCAAAATAAACATTTGTTAAGACATATTGATTATTATGCCAAGTTAAGTAAGTCATAGAACTCTTATGTTCCTGTGAATAGCTGGCATAGAAGTATTGGGATTTCTGAAAGGCTGCATCAAGAAACGAGCCTTATACCATTTCAGCCAATACATAGCTATCTTCTATACTTGTCAATAACCTTTGTTAAATGTAACTTTGAAAA
The DNA here is from genome assembly GCA_963580285.1 of Lucinisca nassula. Classification (NCBI taxonomy): domain Eukaryota; kingdom Metazoa; phylum Mollusca; class Bivalvia; order Lucinida; family Lucinidae; genus Lucinisca; species Lucinisca nassula. The sequence continues at coordinate 127,747,018 of OY757010.1, read as the reverse complement.
AAAAAGATAAGTAAAGAAATGCAGTTCAATCCGGTACTTCTTTGAATTTTAAAAAATGAAGAACCCTATTGAAATGATGGTGCTTTTTGTACCGAATGGAATCTTCCTCCTTATATATAGCAGGAGTCCATTTAAAAAATTAGCTGCAACAGGTTGTGTTATCTTTAAAATGTCCTTGGAAAAAAGCTGAACTTTTTGCAAACAGTGTAGGCACTAATCAGAAGCCACATCCTGTGGCATCTGATCTGGGCCTGCACTGTTTGCCACTATTCCGTTTTGGGGTTTCTGGTACGAAATGTGTTAAACTGAGCTTTAGACAATGTGAAGGGCAATCATTTTTTATTTAAATTTTCTTCAATTCACAATAAAAACATGTTATGGGTACTCATTAGAAGGCGATTCTACGGAGTACACACAACATATTTTTCTGCACAAAAATAAGAAAAAGTATCACAAAATTATCTTCAACACCTATGGTTGTCTATAGCTCTATTTAAAGTAGGCCTACTTCAGAAGAATCGTAGCAGGAAATTGCTATTGGAAAACTTAATCAATAGCTTTTTTTTGGCACAAAGATTGCCCAGCACTTAATGAAGAACAGAGGAATCGCTGTACTGGACTTTTCTGCCATGAAAGATTAAATAGACTCTGACTGCCTTAATAACCTTGAAAATCTGGACAGAAATGCTGGTGCAAACAAAGGGAACCACAATCCAGTTGCGAGTCTAGCAATGATTGAAAAAGATATCAGATCAAAGGGGCATTGATTTCCTTGGAGAAAAAACTATGGTATGCTAAGAAATATGGCTATACAGAGGATTTAACACACATTAGAAATAAGAGACAGATCTTGACAACAAGACCTGAGCAACCAGAAAAGACTCATAACTTGGCATCCAACATATGACCCGAGCAAGGCATGAATGTACAAGAAGAGACAGAGGCCAAGTTGTTCAACTTAGCACCATTAGCTTAATGAGTTCTTTAACGGTGATATAAATCTTAACTTTTCTGGTAAGCCCAATGTCTAATACAGGGGTATTTTTGTTGAAAAAAAGTGAGCAGCTGTAGCATTTGCAAAAAGCTACTCACATTTTTTTCAATAAAATATTGGTTTATTTGTCATAGTAAATGATTAAAAGCCCTAAAGATAATTGTTAACTAACGACATCATTAGTTTTTAACATCTGGGCCCAAATATTTAACCATTATCCCGCTGAAGACGACAACCCCTACCTTTAAAAACAGTGTAGATCCAGATCAGAAGAAGCCATCTGATCAGTATCTTCACTGTTTGTCATTCAGTTTGCGAATTTGAATGAATAAATTCCATCAAGTAATTTCATTGGATGAAATGTAAATGGGTGTGTTCAAATTAATTTAGGCAACTGGGTAAGACAGTTGTGAGTTATTGCCAAAAGAATGCACTGTACTGGTTAGTCACTAAGAAGCACTATGCTTGCCTAGGAAAAAGTGGTTGGTTAACCGACCAGCTTAACATGACGTTAACATTGCTGACCAGGGCCCTACTGTTCAAAGCATCATTAACTTAACAAGCTTGTCAGCAGTCAAACTTTTACCTGTTTTAACAAGCACAATATCCAATACTCTGGGATTTTTAATGGAAAACATTTTTGCTGAAAAAAAAATGTGAGCAGCTTTTGCAAATGCAAAAACTACTCACATTTTTTTCAGCAAAAATATTAGCATATTTGCCATATTATTAAATGACATCATTTGTTTTAAGGGGAATAGATATACCTTCAGGGGAGGCAACTCCTGCAAGAGTATTTTTGTTTCCCATGTCAATAGGGGTCAACTCTTAAAGGAAAGAATTTGCTCCTGATGAGCAAATTCTTTCCTTTAAGAGTAGACCCCTTTTTCAGTGGGACAGGGCTTATAGAAAACTGAACAGGAAGTCCCCAAAATTGTTTCCCTTTGAAAAATGGTGGAAAAATCTGCCAGGTGTCCTATTCCCCTTAAACAACTAGACCCAGGCTGTTAAACAACAAAACAAACAGAAACAGTTCCAGTATCTCATTTTTTCAGTAATTATGGTGAACTAAGAGACTAAAAAATCAGATAAAATTAGGAATATTAGATTATTCTGGGGAAAAAGAGATCTATAGTCTGAGCCACAACAAAGGAAAAAGATCTAGGGAAGTGTGCACACAGTCTGATCAAAGACTTTTTGGCATGGTATGGATGTCGGTTGTCCGGAAGCTTATTCATGCATAGAGGGAGGGTTGTATTTTAATTGGCTGGGCACCCAGGATGATATATGTCTTAAATGAGCACCAATTGCCACTTGTTCTGTTGCTGCTTAGTCTAAAAGCTCCAAAACAGCAAGAAAATGACGGTACTTGTACAGTAAAATTCCTATATTAAGACCACCTTTGGGACTGTTTACAAGTGGTCTTAAAGACCTCTTTTGAACAGTCCCAAAGGTGGTCCCTGACCAGAGGACATTGTTGGCAGAAAACACAAAGAAAAATTAAGTGTACCCTTCAAAATCCGCTTTTTTTAGCAGAATTAGTCCTAATTTTAGGCGGTCTTAATAGCAGAGTTTCATTGTAGATTATTTATGCCCTGCAGAAAGAGAGATATGTATACAAGCTATCTATGGCTGTGTTCATACTAGGATATGGATCCCAGGTTATAAAACTTCTTTCCTCCTCAACTCATTTGAGCATGAAATCTGTCTTGCTCAGAGATTTGAAAATGCCAACAATTGTTAGCATTTTAAAATTTGTAAGCAGGACAAACAACATTCTTTGCTGACCTGAGCAGACAAACTGTATCTTTGTATTTTAATATTTATTAACATTTCAAATTTCAAGCTCAAATGAGTTGAGCATGAAAAAAGTTTTTTTTTACATTATGGTCCAAGGTTAAAGGTATTTTTTGTGCAACTCAGTTTAGCATGAAATGAATAATGCTCATTAATATTCAAATACAAACAAATGAAACATTATCCTGCTAATATATTTGCCCCATCCATAAATTTACATTAGGAAAACATGCCCATATGAAATAATGGCGTCCAACATGGTGTCAGAAACAACAAAGTTTAGGTGAAAAATGACAACATCTTTCTAATTTCTACTTTTAGAATAGATTGTGGATACTCTATAGAACCGTCTCAATGAGGTGGTTCTAATGAGTACCCACAATCAATGTTTTTGAGCAAAAATAAGGCAGATAATGTATCAGGGGCTGACAAATCCATTGCCCGGCCGCCCCGGACAAGTCCGAAATCGCGCCGGGCAGGTGCACTTTGACCTTTCGACGCCCGGTCGGGCAAGTGCAAAAAAATCGTCTTCAAATGTCAGTCTTTTGACCAGTAAGTAAATCACAATAATTCCCGCTTTGTCGGCAATTCAGAAACAAAACCATCTGTTTTTATAACGGTTCAATTATAAAACTATTGTTAATCCCTGTCATATAATTACCAATTAAACACGATTGCCCAGCAGTGCGTGTCTTTCATTTCTGGTGTAGTGTGTACCCCCAGCGCTATCGATAAGCATGACAAGGTGTGAAAATAAGATTAAGTTATGTCTCTAATTTGCATTTATCTATGCCATAAAATTTAATTCACAATCAATGTGAAAATGATTTAATAGCTCCTAAGACGATTTGCTACATCTTACGGTAGTAAAAACGGACTATTCTACTGTCTCGTGAATGGTTATGTTTTGGCGCCAAATAGCAGATGCTGGCGGGAAAAGTCGAATGTTTTAATGTTGGTAACCGCGGATTAGTCGCGCCTCTATCCACAACCATTTTGCTAGCGAGAACAATTTTTTTACCGGTTCCAAACTTTTTTTAATGAAAGAGATACACCCCATTAAAATAAAACAATGACGTTAAACACGTGTAGGGTTGCTGGGGTTGCATGACGTCATTTACCGATCGCGTGCAGAAAAATGGGAGTGGTGGTTTATGGACGACGATTTGGATGGCGGAAATGATGATCGCATTGAACTTGCTTGTAGGGCGGGTGTGAAAGTTTGGGTTCGTTTTGAATCGAGGAGGTCCTCGTCTTGTGGTTCAAGCTAAATAAATTGCATTATTTTAATTCTTTTATCTCGCTGCCCTGACACTTCTGATCTTTTGAGTAGATCTATATCGGCTGCAGCTCTTGCTTATTATGCGTGTCAAGCTAAATGAGTTTATGTAACTATCTTAAATTGCTAATCGGTAACGGTATTATGTCAATTAACTTGAAAAAGTACCGTTATTGACTGTGACAACAACAGTATTTTCTACCGTATTACCGCACAGAGGGAAATAAATAGAAGTGAATGAAATGATCAGGAATCGATACAATTAACCCTGAGCTCCCCTCAGAGACACCAAAGAAAAAGAAACACAAACATGAAATAACTCGATCCTAATGGAAAGTGGTTGTGCTTGAAACTTGACAGAAACCTGGGATTATATTTATAAATGTCGGTTGTCATCATCGTCACCATTATCACCCCCCCCCAACTTTGAGTTCCAAAATCCTGGGCAAGTAGGATTTTGAGCTGGGCAAGTGCAAAAATATTTTACTTGCCTGGTGGGCAAGTGGAAAATTTTTGGATTTGTCAGGCCCTGATGTATACCACATAAACCCCATTTTTCTCTATATAAATAGGGGCTTTGAGGGGTCTTAGTTTCACAGCAGACCAGCAGACGATTCACAAGTAATGTCACGCTTTATTTTCTCTCTGGAATAAAAAAAAAACTCGGAAAATGTCATCTGCTAGTCATGATCAGCATTCAAAGTGTTAAGCAGGAAAGGGTCAACAGAATGACTTGCAATAACTGTGCATGTACATGTAATTTAAAACAATACATACATGTAGACTGATCAAACAACAGGTCTGACAGACAGATTACTTCATGCAATGGCATATCATATTCACCATAATAGGAGCGCAGACTTTTGTTTCAATCATAAAAAACAAGCCCAGGAAACTTCCATTAAGCCAACTTGTAGGTACATGTATGGTCCTAATGCCGACTTTGAACATGTTTAGTTCAACCTAACACATCCAAGTTGACTCATGGAGCATATACATGTATATTATAACATAAGACATGCCTTAATAAACCAAATGACAGTAATTTTTCCCTCAAAAAGCACAAAACAGTAGAACTTTAACGGCTGAACAACCTTTGGGACCATGGAAATGTGTTTGAAACTGGGGTAGTAGCCACTGAGGGTTGATCAGAGCGATAAATCAGGAGGCACTGTAGGAATTTATGTCCCCCACCGGAGAGGAGGGAGACATATTGTTTTTGGTGCGGATCCCGTTTGCGTTGGCGTAGCCTGTTTGAAGCACTATATCTCATGAACCTATGGAAGGATTCTGACCAAACTTGCACAATTACATCATTAGAATGGGGGAAAACAGTCATTAGGTTATGACGACCTTGACCTCATTTTCAAAGTCACAGGCCCCCCAAAACAGAACTTTTTGGGCCAAACATGGCTTGTCTGCACTCTATCTCATTAACGAATTGAATAATTCTAGCCAAACTTGGTATAGTATATCATTATAACATGCCGCAGATTTGATTAGATTTTGGTGACCTTGAACCCCCCCCCCCCCCCCCATCAATTTTGGGCCAAAAATGGCTTGTCTGCACTCAAAGGCTGTCGAAACTTGTTCTTTCTGATCAACAAATATGGCTTATCTGTACCCTATATCACTTTTTAAAAATAGATGAATGTTGGTCAAACTTGGTACAATATTTAATTACAGTCTACCAAATTTGATTACATTCTGGTGCTGACCTTTTTAATGACTGTTTTTTTAAGGTCACAGGCTCCTGAAAAGTGTCAGTTTTTGGCCAAAAATGGCTTTTTTGGTTACTGTACTGCTGTAACCTAGATACATTGTATTAAAGTCAAATGGGTGTTTAAGGTATATTTATGGTGGGGGACATTGTTTTCCTCTGAAAACATTTCCTGTGTATTTTTGAGTTTCTTTAAAATCATTAAGGCAATTCTAATAAGTAGAAACATCATACACTTTAAAGATGCGATAAGAGAAATATATAAATGTACATGTATATGCAGGTATGGCAAATGTCTGCTAGGTTTGAAACAGCCATGGTAAACAAGCCATTGGTTTTCCACTTTCCAGCCATCGAAGTTTCACATTAACTGATATGTACCGGTACTGATAACTGTGGTCTTTTAGCATGGTTACCCTTTTACTCATGGTTATTTTTCTGATGAAAATTTGTGATTAATTCCATATTTTATACTCCAAAGTCCAATCATAGGTTGCAGGAACTTGTTTGATATGCACCTATGTCTTGGAGCAGAAATAAGATAAATACTCCTGTAAATCCCAGTGTGTTTGTTTTTTCTATATAAAGTGGGGTTTACAGGGATGTTCATTACATACAGGTTATTGCGGTGATTACTGAGAGGTCAAATGGCAGAATATTTGTAACAATACAGTATGCTTGAAACAAAGTTTTATGCCTCATATTACTAGGACTGGCTAATCGGAGCTGAAAAGATAATCGATTATCAGTCCTGTCATTGCGATCGATAATCGATTAGGTATCGCTAAGGTTTTTGTCATAATATTACCTGTCTGGTTTTCTGACTGAGCAGAACTCTTACCATATGTTGCACTTTACCATATGTATATTTGAACAAGCAGGCCTGAGCAAACAGTGTAGACCCAGATGAGACGCCGCAACATGCGGCATCTCATCAGGGTCTGCACTGTTTGCCACTGATCCAGCTATTTTAGGCACAACTTTGGGTAGTAAATTGCACTTATCAAATAATCGACTACAAGCAAATCAGTACTTATAATCATTTTTGTGGAATTTATCGATCAATTAATCGATTATACGATTAATCGTGTCAGCCTTACATATTACTGACTTGTATTAGAAACAAAGAAAAATGCATACCCCACTCCCCAAATCCCTACAACCTCCCTTTCTCATGCTGTTCTCAACTAAGCAAGAAATTTGTCCTGCTCATAAATATTTAAATTTTTGTTTGTCTTTGTTGAGGATTTGTGCCCCCATCAAAACCTATCTAGGTAATATTGAAGACGTTGCTTCTAATTTTGTGAGACTTTTTGGACAAGTCACAATGAGATGACATCTCAAGCCCTGCTGCAAAAAAAATCTGCTAGGGTTTATAACTAAGGACTTGCGTCACTTTGCCTGGGCACTTTACCTTCAAAGCAGTTTATCAGTACTCATTTTCGGTTGGTTTCAGCTCTTTGCAGATGCACCATTTCTCTAAGCCTCGATGAGGCGATTCCATTGAGTACACAGTGACTACACACAGCATGGGGTGGGTGTGGGAATTGTAAAAATACCTGTATGAGCAGGACAAATATTATTTTCTATTGATCTGAGCATGAAAAAAATGCATTTCTTGGACAGTAGTTTGTGAGCAGTAACAAGTTCATGCTCAAGTGCGCTGAGCATGAAATGTTTCATAACTTCAAGGTCAGTGGTTGTGAGTTGGGCCTCAGATTTCTCCACTTTACAGGTCAGTTTCAGACAACATTTTCAAATAATTCCCCGTAATTCAGGGATACAGACTAAGCGTCTTGCTTTCTAGTGTCCAGACTGTCATAAATCTAAGATTTACATTTAGCTAATACGCATTTATATTCCCAACTTAGGCATCACAGACAAAATTTTGGAGCAGTCAGCTGCGCCTTAAGTCTTCACGACCCAGCTGTTGGAGGCAGGGTAGTGGTCAATCACTGGTGGTTTTCTTAGACTAGTCCAGTTAATCAAAACCCCAGATAAGGACATATTATCATATTATTTTCTTAACACTTGTCCTGCTGAGCCCGGATATGCCTTATCTTTGAAACAATGTAGATCCAGATCAGATGGCTTCTGAAGAAGCCATCTGATCAGGCTCTTCATTGTTTGCCATCCAGTTTATGAATTTGCTGCAATGATGTGCATCAAGTAATCTGATTGGTTGATAATCAGTGGTTGGTGGGGCATATTTAAATATTTAGCAGGACAAGGGTTAATTGTGCACGAAAACTTGTGTAGTGGGTACTCATTAGGACCGACCCGAAGAGGCGCTTCTAATGAGTACCCACAATATATGTTTTCGTGCAGGAATAAGAAAATTATCAGTACTTTTGGGATGAGAAAAGCACCTTACCTGGAGCTATGAATACTGGTATGCTAACAATCAAGAACGCATTCTATAAATTCTTTAGCCTTTATGTGAAATCAAAACAAAACATACATGTGAAAATTATATTTTGCTGAAGTCATTTCATTGTTTGCATTTTTGTTGACTAACGCTTCTCCTAATAAATTATTAATAACAGACTTTACCAAATCAATGCTACATGTAGAAGATTCCAACTTAAATACATAAATATATTTTCAGTCTCACTCTGAAGGACAAGAACCCATTCACTACCTTCCAACAATATTCTCCAAGACGCTGCTCTTTCCTGCACTCTGACTTCCTACAACGGCTATCTGAGGCAGTCCCAGCGTAAAATCCTGGCTTAACGTCACAAGAACATCCTGAATCTCATTAATTAATGTTATTAGCTGATCCATACCCATGGTAGCGTTCATTGTCTTCATTTTGTTGAATTATTTTCTTTTCCTCTATTCTTAATTAGATATTCTTTTAACCTTCCAGGCTTTATGCTACTGAATTTAAATACCAGTACATAAGAACCTCTTTGTAACACAGTTGCTTAATCAGATATTATTTGGACCTTTATGTTGGGTATTTAAAAACTTCTTTGAAACATGGTTGCCGAGACCCAAAGCAGAGCAGAAAATGCTTTAGTTAAACCATGTTATATCCAAACAAAACTGAATACATGTACATGTATAAAGTGAATTAAAAAGGAAAATAACCATTTATAGTTATAGTTCCATACAATCCATATACATTGTATGAACATTTTTTTTTTGGGGGGGGGGGGGGTTGTTTTACAGCCCTTACAAGATTATTTCACTCATATCAAGCTGATTGTTTATCAGAGGTGGGCAAAAACTGGTTTGCCCAGAGAAAAACTACCCGACCTTCCGTTGCAGAACTTGGCATCTTACATGTGACCCAGAGCCAGGCTCAACCACTGTGGTGAGAGACCTAATGATTAAGAGTCAGCGCTCTTTTCCACTAGGCCACGGAGTCCCTATTAACCATTTTAATCCATGTTATATCCAAAAGCCTATTATAATGAACAGTGTTATGAAAAGGTTTGTGTGTACCATATTCTTTCTTCAGTGGGTCATCTATTTTGCTTGAAAACAGGCTTCACTGTTCATTTTGAAATTACCTTCAAAGTGAACCCCCCCCCCCCCTCCCTGCCCATCGGGGCTTGAAGAAATAGATGGACTGCATGATGCTTCCACGCAGAGCTGAAAGTGACCGCACACGAGTACTGGTAAACCGCTCAGAGGATCAAGCCTGTCCAGGCAAAGCGGTGCGAGTCAGACTGTCCATGCTAATAAACTGTATTGGTTTCATTGGGCAACAGGGCTTGGGATGCCATTTCATCTCGATGTCTGGTGAAAGCCCCACAAAATTGGAAGCTCCGTCTCCAAAATGATCTATACAGTGTTGACGGGGATGTTAAACCTCAAAACAAACAAACAAAACCTTCAAAATGAAGTGTGAAGCCTACAGAAGTTTCAGCCCTGCAATGAAGGTGATTTAAATGGCTTGTAAAGCAACAATACATGTAACATGTATCAGCACATATGCTGTGTTCTGATGCAGCATGCAATGCTAAAGATCGAGGAAAAGAACATCTATAACCAAGTATTAGATTATTCCAGATGTATATCACAAGTAATGAAGATAACGTTTGGATAATTTTTCTAATTTCGTAATAACACTGTATGTTGTGGGTACTTGTTAGAATCGCCTCAATGAGGCGATTCTAACAAGTACCCACAACATATGTTTCTAGCAAGAAATAAGGAAAATTATCCCCTAATTATCCTTGATACACAGCCCTATGTAGATCAATGGATCATTATGATGTTGATTATGACAGACAAGGGATTTTATACTGAGAGTCTTGGGTTCTACCCAATTGTGTGTTCAACATTGTTCCAAAAATAGATTTGATCTCAAGAGTGAATCACTAATTAGTAACCTAGTTTTCATTCTGATTACTTCGTATGAATTCTGAATATGACCATATAAGGTATTTGCAATACGGGGTGCTTTTGTATTTATTTTTAGTATTTTAAATACATTTTATTTAATACTTAAAATTGTAAACTTATCACCTTCTGTATAAGTCACAATAGGTGCTCATATCTAAAAATATACATGTATTCTTAGAGTATTTACTGAAAAGCTGCGTTTTTAATCACTGGAACATAATTATGCAGTATATATTTCCATAAGGCACTGAGTCACACGTCAATTTGACAAACTAACAATCAATTTTGATCTTTCGCTAGCAATAGGAAAAATACATGTTTCCCTGCTCCAACTTTATATCTCAGATTAGATTTTTTGTCAAATAACAGTTCTCATAGGTACAGTGTAGCAATAATTACTGTCCTATTTCATTTTACAGGCCTCCGTGGCCTAGTGGTTAAGAGTGCTGACTCTTGATCATTACATGTAGGTCTCTCACCGCTGTGGTTTGAGCCTCGCTCGAGTCACATGTGAGACGCCAAGTTATGCAATGGAAGGTCGAGTGTTTTTTCTCCGGGTACTCGGGTTTTCGCCCACCTCTGATTAACGATTGGCTCGATATGAGTAAAATAATCTTGAAAGGGCCGTAAAACCAAAATCCCCCCCCCAAAAAACCTATTTCATTTTTTCTTGTGTTTATGAATAATGAATTGAAAATTAAGCTGCATTATTAACCCTTATCTTGCTGATTATTCATTTAAGCCACACCCATTTCTATCAACCAATCAAATTACTTGAGCCCCACCAAGCAAATTTGTGTCTTCGAGCATTCCGTCATAACAAATTTTAACTGCGCATGCCCAGCCATTCAGAGGGGCCAGGGATATGGCTTTCTGTCTGAAGGTTCCTCTTGATTCACTGCTTGTATGAGCGAGCAGCGAAGTTCTGGCGAGACTGCGCGGATGCGCAGGCTCGTCTGAACCTTCGCTGCTCGCATAGGCGATAAGTACCAAAATCGCTTGACGGGGCCCACTTGATGTAATTTATTGCTACAAATTCATAAATTGAATGCCAAACAGTGTAGATCCTGATCCTGACCTGGATCTACACCGTTTGCAAAGATAGGGGTTGTCATGAACAGCAAGATAAGGGTTAACAAAGTATTCATGAACACAGTTACAGCATACAACTTGATGTACATGCAGTTTTCAAATCCATTTACATCAGAAAATTTGATTCCTGCTTCAGAAAAATCCCTGCATATATACCCATAACCTTTCTCAACTGTCACCAATCTGTTTGTATGCATTGCAGTTTAGAGGACCCAATCATCATTATTTAGGTCATGTTAAGCCACCACACTTTTCCTGGGCAGTCGTAAGTGGTAAACCAGTAGAGTGCACATTGTTTTGACCTGACAACTGTAACCTCAAAACAATACGTGTAACTATAAATCAAGGAGGTTGGCTGGTTGATTTGAGGTTTACCATTCCTGTCAACACTAGTCAGGTCATTTTGGAGATTTTGCTTCTGACTTTGTGGGACTTTTACCAGACACTGAGATGAAATAAATTCTCAAACCCAATCACCCAAAGACACTGCTAGCGTTTAGGAGGGGCCCGACTTGCAACACTATTTCTGGACAGACTTAGACCTAAGCGGTTTACCAGTACTCATGTCAGTTAGTTTCAGCTCTGAGCAGAAGCACCAATCTATTTCTCCTTCTTCAACATAGTTTTTGACATCCTAATCAGTCCCACCCACCAAACATGGGGCACGCTTCGGCACGAGCTTCCACTCTGTGCCCTTTTGAACAACAGAACAAGTACATCTTCTATACTGCAAGGAGGCACAGCCATAAAGGGGGGGGGGGGGGGGGGGGCTTTGTCTGATACTAGGGTTCTGGGAACATACTTTTGGCTGCAAAAGCTTCTGAACCCTTGTAAGAAGGTGCTAGGGAGAGCATACCCCAATTACTAGGCTCTACAAACCATACCGACCGAAGTTGAACCAAAATAAAAGACTGTCCTCTGACCAATAATCCTGAGCCTTTGATGATATCACATCTGTTATATGGTCGAACAATTACCACCCTACCATAATATGATATCAGGGACACACTTGTCAATCCAGAAGTTGCTGGGAACCAATCCAGCATCTTGAAGTATGCATGCGCTCAGTGAATGTTAACAGACCAGTTTCATCTGCGCTGGAGGCAGGAGTTTCTTGTTTGTTTGTTTCTTTGATTTGAGGTTTAACATCCCCATCAACACTGTACAGGTTATTTTGGAGACGTTGCTTCCAATTTTGTGGGACTTTTACCAGACATTGAGATGAAATGACATCTCAAGTCATGTCGCCCAATAAAACAAATAGGGTTTATAAGCACTGGCAGTTTGTTTGTTTGATTTGAGGTTTAACGTCCCCGTCAACACTGTAAAGGTCATTTTGGAGACGCTGCTTCCAATTTTGTGGGACTTTTACCCGACATTGAGATGAATAACATCTCAAGCCCTGTCGCCCAATGAAACCAATAGGGTTTATTAGCATGGACGGTCCGCCTCGCACCACGGTTCCTGGACAGGCTTAGATCCTCTAAGCGGTTTACCAGTACTAGTGTGCGGGCCAGATTCAGCTCTGCGTGGAAGCATCATGCAACCCATATATTTCTTCAAGCCCCTATGGGCGGGGGCTTATAAGCACTGGCAGTCCAACTTGCACCGCTTTGCCTGGAAAGGCTTAGATCCTCTAAACAGTTTACCAGTACTCGTGTGTGGTCAGTTTCAGCTCTGCATGGAAGCATCATACAGCACATCTATTTCTTCAAGCCCCGATGGGCGGGGGCCGTGGAGACAGAAGTATCTAACCGGCTTACGGAAGCAACATCCAAAGACACTGAGAAATCATCAGATGATACTGGTGGGTGATATGGTTTTGATTCAGAACAATAGTCAACTCAGGGACATGTGACTCATTTGAATAGACCTGCAATCCTGCATATGCTTCTCCAGGCAACTCTTTCATGTAAATGGATATCTTTACTTGCGAAATGTTTAGACATTGTTTACAATTTATGTTCTGCCAATACATTTGAATACAGATGGCTATTTCTATTGATGGCCAGCACTTTGGACATGCGCAGGAATGACATCGACATCATAAACAGAATTCCAAAAAGCTCCTATAATACAGTATGTTGTTCATTTTGAGCATGTATGGTTGATGCATGTCAGTGACAAATGTCCTGCCTTTCAGTTTTACTACAATATGTCATTTATAATGAGCATGCAAAGGTTCACAGGAATCACAAAAACAACGTTGAAATTTTATTAAACTCTGGAGATATGAAAAAAAAAAGTACTTGTACTACTCAGTGAGTATACTGAATTTTCACATGTCTTGCGATTTCTGTTAGAGAATATGCAAAATAGGCTAGAGGTCCTGGGTTCCACCCCATCAGTGGTAATAAAATTTACTTGTTCAAGGGAATCAAGCATGTTCCACTAGCATCATTTGCAGGGATGAATGCCATCAAGTGTGTTGTACTTTGGACTGGGATGTCAACTGGAGCCCCCACCCCGCAGAAGTAAATCACAGGTGCTTGCGCCTTAATTTTCCTTTAAATGTGAAAATGGCCACAATGGGAGAAGTAATTAAGAGGTACCTTGTTATGGTTTGACATACAATTGTATAAAATATGCAGGGTTCAACATTAACTTTTTAAATAACCAGACAAAGTGGTCCTGTAACTCTTGGGATGCACTGGACCTGATCTAAGTTCAACTGGACCGAGGAAATGATAAAAATCATACTAAAGTGATATATTAGTTCTACAGTCATCAGACTATTTCTATTATTATCTATTTACATACTAAAACTGGAGCAACGAACTGAAAACACCGAACCGAGGATAACGCCGAACCAGGTAAACCCTCCTGCTCAACAAAGAAACTATATACCCTTCTGAACAGGTCAAAAAATGACACTAAGGGTATATCATCACTTAGTACTGGTGGAAACCTTTACAGTAACACAAAGGATAAGGCTGATATCCTTAACAACCAATTTCAGTCGGTCTTCACCCCGAAAACCCCACTGGCTCTCAGTAAACTGGCTCAGATGAAGGTTCAGGACCAAGTTGACGCTGGTAAAATCGATCCCTGTAAAATTGACCTAGAATCTGTCCCAGCAGGCTGCTTGAATAACCAGCCTGTCATGCCTGAAATTCTTCTGTCTGAGGCTGGAATACTGAAGCTACTTCACGACTTGAACCCTAACAAAGCAGCCGGTCCAGATGAACTAAAGCCCCTAGTGCTCAAAGAGCTTCGTGAGGTAATTGCACCCATGGTGGGGATCATATTCCAGAGATCCATGGAGACTGGGAGGGTTCCAAAAGACTGGAATGATGCAAATGTATGTCCCTTATTCAAAAAAGGTGACAAGACCATTGCCTCAAATTACAGGCCTATTTCCCTGACTTGCATACTATGCAAAGTCCTGGAACATATAGTTGCATCAAACCTTGTTACCCACCTAGACTCCCATAATCTGCTTTACGATCTTCAGCATGGCTTCAGATCAAAGAGATCATGCGAGACGCAGCTGGTATCACTAGTGGAGGATATGTCTCGAAATGCCATAAAGGGTCAGCAGACGGACCTTGTCTTGCTAGACTTTAGTAAGGCATTTGATAAGGTCAGTCATGAAAAGTTGCTACTTAAGCTCCACCAGTATGGCATTAGAGGAAATGTCCTCCACTGGATCAAAGCCTTTCTTTCAAACCGCTTCCAGACAGTAGTCTTAGAAAATGAAAAGTCCTCCCAAGTAGCAGTTACATCCGGAGTGCCGCAGGGCTCGGTATTGGGGCCTATACTATTTCTAGTGTATATAAATGACCTTCCTGACAGCATACGCTCAAAGGTAAGATTGTTTGCAGATGATACTGCAGTCTACCTTGCAGTATCCAACCTAAAAGATACCACGGTGCTCCAAGAAGACCTAGACAGGTTAGGGACATGGTCCCGAAAATGGGATATGGAATTCAATCCCAGTAAGTGCACAGTTATACATGTGACACGTAGCAATGATCCAGTCCCATCCCAATATACCCTTTATGGCCATGTCCTAGAATCTGTTACTAGCTCCAAGTACCTAGGCGTAACGATCAATGACCATCTTACCTGGAATGACCACATCCAAAATACTGTTACTTCTGCTAACAAGACCCTAGGTTTCATCAGACGAAACATCCGCACCAAAGACCCTAGCATCAGAGAAGTTGCTTACAAAACACTAGTGCGCCCTGTCATAGAATACTCTTCTCCCGTCTGGTCCCCCCACCATACAACGCAAATCAATAAGGTGGAAATGGTTCAGAGGCGTGCTGCTCGCTGGACCCTTAGCCGCTATTCAACTTATGACAGTGTCAGCCGCATGCTTGGGCAGCTTGGATGGAGATCCCTTGAGGACAGGCGCACAGATGCACGGTTATGCCTATTTTACAAGATAGTGCACGGTCTTGTTGCAGTGCCAATGCCACCATATGTTGTGCATCCAAGAGTAACTACACGACGTTCAAGTTCACACCCTCTAGCATTTATCCAAATTCACACAGCTGTTGACTACTACAAGTTCTCATTTTTTCCCCTCGCCATTGTCCAGTGGAACAGGCTGCCCCCAGCTGTAGCATTACTGCCAGATCTTGAATCTTTCAGACTGGCAGTCAGCAGTCTGTCCTACTCCATGCCATAGACCGGAAGCATTGTTTTTAACTTTTTATCTTTGCACTTTGTCTTCATCAGACTTTTAACATTTTAACCTATCATCTTTATCTCACCTTCACCTGTTTTTATCATTCTGTTCTATTTTTAACCATTCACTGCACTGACCCCCGGTCTGAAGCACACCAGACACCTGCACATAATCCCCGCGAGGGGGTGATGCAGTATCAGTAGATAGAAAAACAAACATTTTATGGTAAATGGGTTAAAAAAATGGATTTTAATAAAAGTGACAGCAGATTTTCAACTGGACCATTCGGACCAGCCAGCCACTGACCTTACTAGACCTGACCAGTTTTTCACTAGACAATGTTCATCCGTCCTGGGTTAATGTCAAACCCTGAATACGGTTTAAATGACAACATAAAATGGTAATAAATTTTATCTCTTTAAAAAAAAAGGGAAATTTTCTCAGAAAAATACAATGACAATGGATTTATTGCCAATTAAGGGCCCTGAAAGGACATATGATCAAAGGAGAAGAATCTCCCTACTATGATTGAACATGATTAGAACAAACAATACAAAACCTATATGAAGTGAGAAAAAATAAACAACAAAAAATACAATCTGTGTTTTCATTTAGCTTCATTGAAGCAATTAACTCAACATCATTGAACCAGTAAACAGTAATCAGAATTGTTACTGGTGACACGTCAAAAGACATTCATACACCAGGACCTGTGATGTGGGAAGTTAGTCCCTAGCCAGAGGTTAAGTGATAAATAACTTAAAATGAGTAAACTGCAATTGCAGGAGGGAATTATGTCCCTTTTTGATGTACACGCCCCCAAATCCTGCTTTGTATTAAAACAATGTTGAAACACAAAGATCTTTCAACGACAGAGTACGAAAGCATCATACAGCTCCATCATGAATAGGAACCAAGCATTACAACAGAATGATAATCTCATGAATCTTATTACCTTCCAACAAAATTTTCTAACACTGAACTTTTGCCAGCACTTTGGCTTCCAACAACAGCGATCTGAGGCAGATCGAGAGAAAGAGGGACGCCTAAAGACGTAAAAGCATCTTGCAGCTTATTCACAACAGGAATAAGCTGCTCCATTCCAATATTTCCAGACATTTTGCTTGTTTACTTTCACCGTTTTCTTGTTGCAATTTTCATGGCCGATCACTTCCTTGACTTATTTTCCTGTGTCGCTCAAATCAAAAACACGAATAATTAGCCAATGAAATATTGCAAAATATTTGCAGATTTTATAGTTTAATCATAAATATGGCTAATTATAGTCGATCTATTTGCATCATTCGTGAAATGCAAGGAAAAATAAAGGTTTGTCAGATAAATAAATTCTTCTTCTCAAAGATTTAAGCGACTAAAATGGCATAAAGTAAAATCATGAATGGACTAAGAATTTTGATCCAGCAGGACTTGTGTCCATAGCTCTCACACAAAGGTAAACTTAATTACATTAACAGGGGATGGTTCTCTCTGCATGGCGGGGGTGGGGGTGGGATTGGGGGTAGAGTTACTTTGTGGCATTCATCCCTGCAAATGATGCCAGTCGAGTGAGTTCGGACACCCCAATTTTATTACCGCTGCCGGGAATCGAACCGGGGGCCTCTAGCATGATGGGCAAGTGTACTGAGTTACCACGATCCATCCATCCTGCAAACATGAAGTGTATGTAATGGGCACCTGCGAGTAGTGGCCAAATGTGACCGATCGAAGTATCAGTAGAAAGAAAGAAAGAATAAGAAAGAAAGAAAGACAGCCTGATAGCTCAGTGGTGAGTGCACTTTTTTTCTCCTATTACTGCTACTCGCTCACATCTGAGCATTACGAGCAGGATTTCCTGGGTGGTAACCAGTACTTTTTAAGCAATGTGGATGAAGTGCCTTGCTCAAGGGCACAACACTTTGGTCAGCGTGAGGCTCGAACCCGCAACCTCTCGATCACAAATCCGATGCGCTACCACTGCACCAAAGCGCTCCACTTGCCTCTGATGCTAGAGGTCCCAGGATCGATCTTCGGCAGCGGTGATAAAATTCTGTTGTCCAAACACGCTCCACTGGCATCTTTTATAGGAATAAATTCAAAAAAGTGCACAACCATTCGGGTCGGGAGGTTCAGTGGAGCCACCACCCCACACGCGTGCAGGGAGGGTCATCCCCTGTGCAGATTAAAGACCCCTATAGTAATTACATGATTATTGTGAAGGCTTTTTTGTTTGCGCAATGACATGTAAAAAGGGCACGTGTCAACACATTGGATCGACTGCCTGCTCTATTCAACGTTTGACAACATGAAATGACTAATTTTCGTTTGCAAATGAGTTCATCGAAATTAGTAAGCCATATATATATTTATAATGTGAAGGGAGAAAGACGAGACGGGATTCTGTAACAAACGTTTGTTGTTTTCCTTTCAGTTTAAAAAAGCTGACTTTTCGACCCCCCCTTTTTTTTACTGGAAGTTCTGGGTTGTTCAAAAATTTCAATATAGAAAGTACCGAGTGAGACGTGTGTGTTGTGTGTGCTCTTTTATTTTTTATTTATTTTGTTTTTGGTTTTACGGCCCTTTCAAGATTATTTCATTTATATCGAACCGAACGTTTATAAGACGTAGGCGAAAACCGGAGTACCTGGAGAAAATCGACCTTCCATTGCAGAAATAGGGGCGGGGTGTGCTATATATTGAGATTTGAGAAAGTCGAGGCTTTTAAAAAAGAAAAGTAAAACACACACAAACACAACAAAACAAAAATAACACAAAAAATGATTTTAACAACAATTATTAAGACAGAGTCGTCACAAAGTCCGGATTCCGACCCGCTGCCGTCCATCAAAATAATGTTGCAAATTCGCTCTCAATGGGTTATTTATACCATTGATTTATGTCTAGTCAATAAACTTATAATTGATTGTAAAATGTAAAAACGTTGATCTCATATCTTTGCGTAACTGGATTCATCGGAGTGTCTAGCTGTGTTGGTTTTCTTTTGTTCCAGCATTTCAGTGGTTTCTTGCTGTCGAGTCCTCACTGTTGTTTCATCTCTGTGATTGTTTGATTTTTGTGTTCTCGGAGATGTTGCACTGATGAGTACGGAGGCCTACACGCTGACTGAAAAATTATTTGTCTAAATCGCGACGGAAGTAAGGGCGAGGATTGCAGCTGCGTAAAATCGATTTAAGCCCCCGCCCCCTCCCCCCCCCCCCCCACACACACACAGTGGAATTCGTTTCACTGTCCAGTCCATTGCGGTTCTTCTGTCGCGGTTTATTTTTGATTATTTGTAATGGTTTGTCTTATGAGTGTGTGTATCGCTTATATTATTTTGTTTTGGGTAGCCAATTGCCCATTTTGCCCTTTTGGCTTTCCACTGTCGATGTTTCCATTAAGGTCTCTGTGTTTCTTTCCCTTTGGTGTCACTGATGGAGCGGTTGGTTAATTGTATCGATTCTAGATCATTGCCTTCAGTTCTATTATTTTTGTTATGCTTTGTCTTTGAGTGTGTGTATCGCTTGTATATTTTTGTTTTGGATAGCCAGTTGGCCTTTTTTTTAAAGCAACTGTCCTTTTGGCTTTCCGCCATTGATGTTTCCATTAAGGTCTAGTTCTTTAATATTTGTGCTTCTTTCCCTTTGGTGTCTCTGATGGGAGCTGTGGGTTGATTGCATCGATTCTTGATCATTGCCTTCACTTCTATTTTTCAACGAACTTCGGGGCTCACATATTTTTCTCTTGGCCCGATGTTGGTCATACTTCAATGAACGTCTAATAAATTACATTTATTTGTTATATTTACATTATATTTTCTATCCGTTATTGACGAAACATTCTGGTTTGAGAGCTGAAATTGAAAGAATGAAAGAAGAAAACAATAGCACACAGTTTTCCTATTAAAGGCGGAAGAGCGCCATTGACGTCATCTAACGTCGCCATCGTTTGGACATATTGGAGATAACTATGATTTGTTTTGACGTCCCTTTATGATCATGTGACATCACGTGAGTCAGTATATTCACTGAAGTATGAACAACCCTGCGGTCTAT
This sequence comes from Lucinisca nassula, assembly GCA_963580285.1. Taxonomy (NCBI): domain Eukaryota; kingdom Metazoa; phylum Mollusca; class Bivalvia; order Lucinida; family Lucinidae; genus Lucinisca; species Lucinisca nassula. The sequence goes on along the minus strand of OY757010.1, from coordinate 127,727,086 downwards.
CAGTTAACTACACTCATAAATACACTCATTTCTTTAATATCTTCATCACATAACGTCAATTTATTTAGTGGATAATGCCATGTCATAAAAGTATATGACCATACGTGTGATAAGGCTTAAAAATAGCCGTGTTTCCGCTAACCCGACCGACCATGCTTCAGACCCCACTCCCTGAATCTACTATTTTATCAATAAAAGAACAAAAAAAATAAAATAGCGACCCTACCGTTTCCAATTTCGGACCCTACCTAGTGTCGTCTTTGCATTTCCCCGTAGTAATTTCGCGTTTAAAGATTTTGTAGTTTTTGGCATTTAGTACCTTCCAAGATACAGAGCTGACTATTTTGAGCATCTAAAATGAATTATGATACACTCGTCTGAAATAAGTACAGTTAAGATGGACAGACCATGTTACCAGAATGCCCGAGGAAAGTTTGTCAAAGAAAATTCTTTATGGAGAACTAGAAATGGGCAAACGCTTCCAAGGCGGTCAGAAGAAACGCTACAAGGACACCCTCAAAGCCTCCCTCAGGGACTTCAACATTCAAACAGAGTCGTTGGATCAAATTACACAGGAGAGAGCAAAGTGGCGAGGTCTCATCAAAAGGGGTGCCAATGAATATGAGGCAAAAGAATCAGTGAAGCTGAGCAGAAACGCGCACAGCGCAAAGCCAGAGCTAAGGCATTACCAACAGAGCTGTCTTCCTCTAGCCTCTGTTGATCTATTTGCAACAGACAGTTCAGAGCTAGAATCAGTCTCATCAGCCATCTTAGAACACTGAAATAGTAACATTCTTCAAATATATGATTAAGATTGGATTACAAGTCTCAACATGATAATTTTATTAACAAAACAAATGTACAAAAAACAAAAACACATAAAAATACAGTTTTTTTTTTCGGCATAAAAATAAAATAATAAAAAAGCTTCTCCTACCTACCGACCCAACCTTTTTTCAGCATGTTAGTAGAAACACAGCCTTTTTACATCTGACACATCGTTGCTGGTGCACATCCGTCATGAATCCGTCAGTGACAACCCAGTGTTTTCTTTTGAACTTCTTCGGTGATAAAATCCAATTCAAAATAGAAGTGAAGGCAATGATAAGGAATCGATACAATTAACCCACAGCTCCTATCAGAGACACCAAAGGGAAAGAAACACAAACATGAAACAACAGACCCTAATGGAAACATCAATAGCGGAAAGCCAAAAGGACAGTTACTTTCCCATAAAATGGCCAATTGGCTATCCAAAATAAAATACTCTAAGCGATACAAACACTCAAAGACAGACCATAACAAAAATAAACCGCGACAGAAGAACCGCATTAGAACGGTCAGTGAAACGAATTCCAATGGGGGGCTTAAATCGACTTTACATGGCCACAATCCTCGCCCTTACTTCCGTCGCGATAAAGATAAATGATTTTTATCAGTCCGCATGAAGGCCTCCTAACTCATCAGTGCAACATCTCTGTGAACACAAAAAATAAACAACCACAGAGATGAAACAACGGTGATGACTCCACAGCAAGAAACCACTGAAATGCTGGAGCAAAAGAAAACCAACAGTTAGACTCCGATGTGCCCGACCAGAGACGGAGCATCAGGCACCAACCAACATCACATTGAATTAGATTTCTCTAATTCTTAGTAAGTGTATATGTTGGAACCGTCATAGAATCTGAGGCCACTGGCGTGCAATTAAAGAGAGAAGCAAACCAAAAATTTACCAATTTCTTTTTAAAGAAACACATTCCTGTGAAAATCCGGGTCGTTTCGCCCCCAAACCATTTCCACTTCTAGTCATTTCGCCCCCAAGACGTCCCCTCCCCCTGCTAGTGGCTTCGTCCCCACTGGCCGTTTCGTCTTTCTAGTCGTTTCGTTCCCCTTCCAAGCTAAAACTTATTTCCACTGTACAATTTTTATTATTTTATCTTTAACAGGATAGAGGTGACATCGACCAGGAAAGTACAATAAGTAGAAACTAATGTGATCAAGTCCTTGAAATTAACACCTCTTCTTCACCCCATTTAAATAAAGAAAATTGAGGTTAAATGGGATATCCATTATTTTTTTTATTTCTGCTCCAAGGCATAGGTTGTGGGTACTTATCAGCCACAACCTATGTTTGCAGTATAACTAAGATAAACATCTTGGATTTTCATCAGAAAAGTAACCATTATGGAGATGTGAAAATGAACTATGACACACGGTTGTATTATCTTAATAAATAAATAAATAAATTGTGGCGTCAAGGGTACATTGTGTTCACACCTCACCATTAATCGCATGCGTGAATATCGTATGATTAATGAAAAGTAGAAGTAAAACAAAGATCAGGAATCAATACAATTAACTTACTCCACCCATCAAAGACACTAAAGGGAAAGAAACACAAACATGAAGCGACCAGACCATAATGGAAACCTAAACAAAGGAAGGCCATTAGGACAGTTACTTTCCCACAAAATGGCCAAATGGCCATCCAAAATAAAAAAGACACAAGTGATACACACAGTAAGTAACAAACAGCAACATAAATACACCGCCACAGAGTCTAACTAAATATAAAACGTGATTAACGATACTGATAAATCAGGTAATGATTGCCATAATTCATAATTTCCATGGTCATTTAAAGTACTTCTCTCTCTCTCTCTCTCTCTCTCTCTCTCTCTCTCTCTCTCTCTCTCTCTCTCATGGCGCCAATAAATCTTTTATACAATTTACATGGCGGGGCGGAGAGAGGCGGAGTGGTTGTGGGCGTTTCGCTGTGACTAGGGATCGGGGACGAAACGACAGGACTATACAAACTAAGATGGTGTCGGACCCGTTGCTGTGGCATTATGCATTGCATGTGCCAGTTTCTTTTTCCTGAAACATTGTTTTTTGATAATCAAAATTCATATGTATCCCATTCTTCATATTTTTGTTTCTTAAATGCATGTCTTATTCTTCATATTGATGTTGTACGTGTGATCTTAATTGCAACTGCATGCTGTGATTTAGATGTGTATTTGAGATATGTTTAATGTGGGTGGCGTCTTGGGGCCGAACGGCTTGTTACCCCTTGTGAAGCCCAAACACAACTACCAGGTTTAAAACAATCCATCTAACTGAGGTAATGACCAGATATTGCCGACTCAGATAGATAGATAGATAGATAGATAGATAGATAGATAGATAGATAGATAGATAGATAGATTTTGTTTGTTTGATTTGAGGTTTAACGTCCCCGTCAACACTGTAAAGATCATTTTGGAGACGTTGCTTCCAATTTTGTGGGACTTTTAGCCCTGTCGCCCAATGAAACCAATAGGGTTTATGAGCATGGACGGACCGACTCGTGCGCACCGCTTTACCTGGGCAGGCTTAGATCCTCTAAGCGGTTGACCAGTACTCGTGTGCGGGTCGGATTCAGCTCTGCGTGGAAGCATCATGCAGCCCATATATTTCTTCACGATAGATGAAAACGGATGAAAAAGTTCTTCGTGGTGAATGAATGTTCCTTGTGAATGACGAGATTGATGTTGTTGTTGTTGTTAACTTGTTGAATTGATGTTTAACGTCCCAGTCCATCATCATCATCATCATCATCATCATCATCATCAATCATTGCCTCCCTCAGATTTGAGTATTCTCGCAATGGAAGGGACCGTTAATGCCAACGATTAAAATAGCATTTTGCTTTGGTTAGCCAATTGGCCTTTTTGTGGGAAATTAACTGTCCTTTTGGCTTTCCGCTGATGATGTTTCAATTAGGGTCTAGTTGTTTCATGTTTGTGTGTCTTTCCCTTGGTGTCTCTGATTGGAGCTTTGGGTTAATTGTATCGATACCTGATCGTTGCCTTCACTTCTATTTTGGATAGCCAATTGGCCATTTTGTGGGAAAGTAACTGTCCTTTTGACTTTTCGCTATTGATGTTTCCATTGGGGTCTGGTTGTTTCATGTTTGTGTTTCTTTCTCTTCGGTGTCTCTGATGGGAGATGTGGATTAATTGTACCGATTCCTGGTCATTGCCTTCACTTCTATTTTATTTACATATTAAAAACTAAGGCTAAAAACACCTGGAGCAGGACTAGTGTGAGTGGGTGGCCAGCTGGTTCTGGAAGGCTTCTAGTTTTGACTGGCTCAAGGCGACTTGTGGCAGATGGCTCCATAGAATTATGCTTCTGGGGGAGGTATGTACGGAGATGGTTATTGGAATCAGTAACCATGCAAGTCACCATGGAATACGCATGCGCCGACTGGAGTGCTGGCTCCACGTTTTGCATTTCCGGCCTGATTTCCTACTTTCGATTTACTGACGGCCTTTATTGACACCGAGTAATTTGTTCACATGAGAATATTTGGGTAATAATTAATTATCAGAATCCTCACACACTAGAATAAGATTGTGTCATATGTTAATTCTTGCATATGGTATAATTGGGGCCATAATTTGTATTTATACATCCTCTGTCAATTGAATTGTCCGCTGGAGAGAAAATTGTCCATAAATTCGTCATGGTACTAGTGCGGCAAATGTGACTGGGAAGCTCCGTGGTGACTGGTTTTTGTTTTATTTGAGGTTTAACGTCCCAGTCAACACTGTAAAGGTCATTTTGGAGACGTTGCTTTCAATTTTGTTGGACTTTTAGTCGACATTGAGATGAAATGACATCTCAATGAAACCAATAGGGTTTATTAGCATGGACAGTCCGCCTCGCACTGCGGTTCCTGGACAGGCTTAGATCCTCTAAGCGGTTTACCAGTACTAGTGTGCGGGCCGGATTCAGCTCTGCCTGGAAGCATCATGCAGCCCATATATTTCTTCAAGCCCGTATGGGCAGGGGCTGCCGTGGTGACTGGGAAGTATGGCAAGCCTTTTTACTATTTATTATGGAATGTAGATATCTAATTTATCATAGAAGATATTGATTATATTAGATATCTTAATTATTATATAAGATATCTTATATAGCATATAAGATATCTTATATAATATATGAGACATCTTTATATTTTATTTATTATATAAGATATCTTATATAGCATATAAGATATCTTATATAATGTATAAGATATCTTTATATATAAGATATCTGATATGTCATATAAGATATCGTGTATGCTTTATTAGATATCTTATTTATTATATTAGATATCTTATATAGGATATGAGATATCTAATAAAGGATATAAGATATCTTATTTACAAAATGTATAAGATAGCTTATATACTAAATAAGATAGCTAATAAAGCATATGAGATATCTTTTGTAGCATATCAGATATCTTATATATTGTATAAGATATCTTATTTATTATATAAGATCTTATTTATTATACAAGATATATTATTTAAAGATGGAAATAGGATATCTTATATGATACATGAGATATCTGATATATTATATAAGATATCTTATATGTTATATTAGATATCTTATTTGGTGTATTAGATATCTTATTTAGCATATCAGATATCTTATATATTCAAGTGAATAAGATATCTTAAATCCTATATCAGATATCTTATTTGATATATTAGATATTTTATACAACATATAAGATATCTTATATAATATATAAGATATCTTATTTGCCTAAATATATAAGATATCTTATTTGACAAATAAGATATCTAATATATTTTACCAAAAAACATAATGAAGTCTACCCCAAACTGCCAAAAGCATATCTGGAAATGACTACCCCCATTTATGCCTAACATTCCATTACCCATTTTGTGCCAGAACCCCTTGCAAACAGTGCAGGCCCAGATCAGATCAGGGCCTACACTATTTGCAAAACGTTCAACAATTTTCAGATTACACAACCTGTCATACCTAATATTCAAAATGGACTCCTGCCATATATAAGGAGGATGATTCCATTTTGTAAAAAGGGATAAAAGGGACAAAGAAATATTGAATTAATTATGCGAAAAGTAGAGGCAGAAACCATGCTGAATATATGCACAGTCTGGTGAGAGGCTTTGTTTTTTTCTTCAAAATACATGCAGCGAGCAGCGCTTGGCATAACTCAGAGTTTGAAGTTCAATTAAGACTTCTACTATCTGAAGAATTTTTGTAAGGGAGGATTATTAAATTATACAAACAAAAGCAAGCTGGATTTATTATCTATATATCTCTCTCCCCCCCCCCCCCCCCTCTCTCTCTCTCTCTCTCTCTCTTAAAAAAAAAAAAAAAAAAGATGTATCGCACCTGTTTGGGAAACCCACACTTCAAGAATGCATTTATAATCAATTTTCTCCAGTTCTCTGTCTGTGTAGCAGTCTTTTGTGCATATAGGTACAAGAGGGAGCGACTATTATTTGTTATTTCTTTCGAATTTACAAAGATGTCTTATATGTTGATTAAGATATCTTATTTATCAAACGTATATTAGATATCATATGTTAAATAAGATATCTTATACGCTTTATATATCATATGTTAAATAAGATATCTTATACGCTTTATAAGATATCTTATATGTTGAATAAGATATCTGATATACCAATTAAGATATCTTATATACCAATATAAATAAGATATATAATATATAAGATATCTGATATGTTATATAAGATATCTTATATGCTATATTAGATATCTTATTTAGTATATTAGATATCTTATATAGCATATAAGATATCTTATATGTTTTAGTAATTAAGACAATCAGATATCTTATTTATTTAAGATATCTATATATATAAGATATCTTATTTAAGATATAAGATAACTTATATATCATATCAGATATCTGCATTGCTGAATTAAATAAGATATATCATATAGGATATAAGATATCTACTTTAGGATATAAGGTATCCTATATCCTATATGAGATATCTTACATAATAAATTAGATATCTTATATAATAAATAAGATATCTACATTCCATAATAAATAGTAAAATGGCTTGCCATTGTGTAGCAACGTTGCATTCATAAGCTCTTTGCGACAAACAAAGTATCCTTCAACAAATACTTACCTACCTTCATTTATGAGGTGCTGTTTTACTATTTAATTGAATTTCAAGATTTAGTTATTTGCTTGTATTGGAGTTTAAATGCCCAGGCATCCCCATTTAGGACATTTTTGAATCGGTCAGTTAACTTATCCACCCTTTTCCTGGGCAAGCTTATACGTTAGCGGTTAACTAATACAGTGCACATTCTTTCACAGAAACTGACAACTGCCCTTCTTGAATCAGCAGAAGGGAGAAAATGAAAATAGAAAAGATAGGAAGGAATGTTGCCGACTCCAACAGGAATCGAACACGTGTCCTTCTGATCACCAGTCAGACCTGCATCTGACTGACCTACCAAGATATCTTTTAGTCAAATTATAGATAACTAAGAGTAACATTTTTTATATCTGTAATTATCGATATTTTTTGATATCATAAAAAAGGTAACCAATGATATGTAAAATATATTTCTTGATATCTATAAAATTATTTTATGATATCAATTATTCCATTGCATATATAGATATCCAAAAAAAATCCAATTATAGTTAACATTTCAAAGGCTGAATTATAGATATCACAATTTTCAGTAATTGATAGCAGAAAATATATTTTCGATATCAATAAATGTAATTATCGATATCCTAAAATGTTCTTCAATATTTGATATCTATATATCGAATAAAAGATATCTATAACTGAATTATAGATATGTCTTAACATATTTTAGATATCATAAAATATATAATAGATATCTAATATTATTTTTAGATATGAATGTCATAAAATATTTTATGGATATCAATAAATGATATTTATGATATCCTAAAATGTTCTTCTATATTTGCTATCTATATATAGAATAATAGATATCTATAATTTGAATTATAGATATCCTTAAACATATTTCAAATATCATAAAATAAATAATAGATATCTAATATTATTTATAGATAGTTAATAATAATTATTGATATCCTATATTTAATTACAGATATCTATAAATCAAATTATAAATATCATTAAAACAAATTACAGATATGTACAATTAACATTATTGATATCTATAATTATCTGTATTTTTGGATATCATAAAATGAAATCCAAGATATGTTATATATATTTCTTGATATTAAAATATTTGTTTTATGATATCAATTATTTCTTTGCATATATAAATATCTAAAATCAAATTATAGAAATCATTTAAAAGGCTGAATTATGGATATCACAATTTTCAATAATGGATATCATAAAATACATTATTGACATCAATAAATGAAAATATTGTTATCCTCAAATGCTCTTCAATCTTTGGTATCTATATATCAAGCAAAAGATATCTACAATTGGAATTATTGATAACCCTTTACATATTATAGATATCATGAAATAAATAATAAATATCCAATATCAATAATTTTAATTATAAATGTCTATAATTTGATTTATAGATATCTATAATTTGATTTATAAATATCTACAAATTGATATATAGATGTCTGTAATAAAAATATAGGATATCAACAAATATTATTATATATCTATAAATAATATTAGATATGTATTATTTATTTCATTTTATCCATAATGAGTTAAGGGATATCTATAATTCAAGTCATAGATATCTTTTTTTCAATATATAGATATCAAAAATGGATGAACATATCAGGATATCAATAATTACATTTATTGATATCCATAATATATTTTTTGATATCCATTATTCAAATCTGTGATATCTATTATCCAGCCTTTAAATGGTATCTATAATTGGATTTTAGATATCGTTATATGTAAAGGAATAATGGATATCATTAAACAAATTTATAGACATCAAGAAATATATATTACATATCAATGATTACATTTTATGATACCAAAATATTGATAATAATGTTAATTATAATTTGATATATAGATACCTAGAGTAAAATTATAGATATCTCCCAATTGTATTAAATAGTAATTCGGCACCCCATATTCATTTATCTTCCTAGGACTACCCCTGATAATGCAAGAGTCCTGTTATTTTTCATATATATTGTGTGTGTCATATATGCCTTGCAATGTAAGGTACCACTGATATTGTAAAGTAGAAGTAAAACAAAGATCAGGAATCGATACAATTAACTTACTCCACCCACCAAAGACAACAAAGGGAAAGAAACACAAACATGAAGCGACCAGACAAAAGTGGAAACCTAAACAAAGGAAGGCCATAAGGACAGTTACTTTCCCACAAAATGGCCAAATGGCCATCTAAAATAAAAAGACACAAGTGATACACACAGTAAGTAACAAACAACAACATAAATAAACCGCCACAGAAGAACCGCCTTGGAACGATCAGTGGAAAGAATTCCACTGGGGGGGGGGGGGGGGTGGGCTTTAACCGATTTTACATGGCCATAATCCTCGCCCTTACCTCTGTCGCGGTATACACTAATTTTGTTTAGTCCACATGAAGGCTTCCTAACTCATCAGTGTAACATCTCCGAGAACATACAAATAAAAAAACTACAGAGATGAATTATACGACACCGTAAATCAGTATTTCATTGATAAATGATAAAACTATCAACATGACTCACACAGCTAATACCTCCATTCCTACAGCTTTAACAATGAATCTCACAGCTATCACAATGGCTCATATAACTGTCATCATGATTCACGCATCTCTAAGCATGATTCCTACAACTATCACCTTGAGGAAAGCAGCTGTCACCACGGCATATACATCTGTCTCCGTGATTCATACAATCATCAGTATGTCTTGTACGGCTATAAGCATGACTCATACATATAGCTGTCGTCATGGGTCATTGAGCATTCACCGTGACACCTACAGCTGTCTCCAAGGTCCATACAGCTGTCGCAATGACCCATAGAGCTGCAAATATGACTAATACAGTTGTAACCATGGCTCATACAACTGTCTCCATGACTCATACAATTATCACCATGACTCGAACTGCTGCCAGCGTGACTGATTAAGCCGTCATCATCACTCAAACAGCTATCGCCATGACGTATGCTGACAACACTATCATAGTGCTGCCAGCATAACTCATATAGCTATTATCATGGCTCTTCCAGCTGTCTCTGTGGTTCTTACAGCAATCACCACGACTCATATTGCTGCCACCATTACTAATACAGCGATTGCCATGGCCTATTCAGCTATCACCATGAATACAGCAAACATCTACCACCATGTATCCTGTAGCTATTGCATTGACTCATACAGCAATTTGATCACTCACACAGCTGTCACCATAATTCATTCAGCTATCAGGACGACATCTACAGCTATCACCAGGAATCATACAGCGCCCACAATGACTCGGATATCTTAATTTCAAATACAACTGCCACCAAGATATATTCCGTTTGCAACAGTCATACATGTATATCCTATAGCTCTCAGCATGAATTATGCGACTGTAACCATTGTTCATATACCTGTCACGACGACTCATAGGACTGTCACGATGCCTTTCAGCTGTCACCACAACTCATAGAACAGTTAACATGGCACACACAGCAGTCACCATGATCCGTACAGCTTTAACCATGTCTCATATACAGATATCAACATGCTTCATACAGCTATCGGCATGTATCATGGCTCGAACAGCTGTCGCGATGATTCATACAGCTGCATGACATGATGGCTAATACATCTGTCACAAATCACGACTCATATACAGCCATGACCATGACTACCACTACCATGATGCATACAGCTATCACCATGACTGATTTAGCTGTCAACGTGAAATATACAGGTATCACCTCGCCCCATACACATGTTATGATGACTCATACGGCTATCACTAGCACACACAACTATCATTATGACTCATACACCTGTCATCATGACTCTATCACATATCACTCCCTGTCACTTTGACTCGTTTACCCATGCTATGACTCACACAACTGTCACACTGACCAATACAGCTGTCACGATGACTCGTACTTCTGTAACCATGACTCATCATGTTGTCACGAGTTGCAGACGGCATGGCTCCTACAGCTGTGACGACGCCTCAAACAGTTGTCAGCAAAACCCATGAAGCTAATGACTACTACCATTATACAACACCGTAAATCAAACAGCAGTCATCTTAGCTCATACGGCTGTCACGATGATGCATTCAGCTGGTACCATGGCTTATACAGTTGACACAATGACTCATAAAGCTTTCACAATTACTTATCATATAGCTATAACCGTGACTAATACAGCTATCACATCGACTAATACAGCTCTAACGAAGACTCATAACATTACTTATACAGCTATCATGATGGCTCATACAGCTGACTCATGCAGTTGTCACCATGACCTACATAGCTATAACCATACATCTGTCACCATGACGCCTATATCTATCAGCACGACTTCTGTAGCTTTTACCAAGGCTCTTATTGCTACTGTCATGACTTGTACAGCTGTTAACATGACACCTATAACTACCGCCATGACCTATACAGCTGTCATCATGACCAATATAGCTGTTAATATCACTTTTACACCTGTCATCATGACTCACACAGCTATCATCATGACTCCTACAGCTGCCACCATGACTACTACAACTGTCACCATGACTGCAACAGCTGTCAGTATGACTCATACATGTATGACGATGACTAATAAATCTATCACTAGGATTCATATAGGTATTATTTTAAATATACTCAGAGGCAATAAAAAGTAAACAGTTTTTGATTTGGAATACCGGGTCTTATATTGCTGTCTGTCATAAAATATGCCTATGTCCGTTTTTCCCAAACGTCTAAGTTTGTAGAAGTCCAATTCTTTTCCTGTTGCAGTCATTCATGATGGAGTTATTGCCCTTAATTGATAATCAATATTTCCAACAAAATCTCGTGTTGTACATGACATTCAAACTTATGCGCATCGCACAAGTCATGTACGAACGTTCATCGATAAGACGCCATCATTACTTTGCCATTAAACCCAAACAAACAGCTTCAAACTCAATTCTAATTTCTGCCTGTTCCGGATTATCTCCCTTTCAATTAAAATCATAGTGAATGAAATGAGTCTTTTTTTCAAATCGTGTAAGATATTCATTTGAAACTTTCACATAATTTTTGTTTTCCTCGGCATTTCTGTACTTACTCCATAGTGATGCCTCGAAAATTACTCAAAGAAAAGTTAATCACCAGTACAAACAAATCCCAAAGTAACATAAAGCATTTAATCAAAGGAAGAACGTATTTAAGGCGAAAATGACATTTTCTTTGACAAAAAATGTTGCATTTTACCTTGTGTTTAATTTAAATATGGGATATATTCTTGCCAATCAGTTCCCCTTCTTTGAATCTGTTGCAGAAAAAAAAATCATTTATTGAATAACACTTATTCGAAACACATGTTTAAAGGGAAACTACTCAAGACAAAATATTGGATGAGAGCCCCCTGTCCATTTCAAGTGACGAAATTTCATTATCCTTTAATCAATTTTAACGGAAACTGCTGCAAATCACGCAGAAGTGGTTGTTCTTATTTATGATGCCACATATGTATGTAGAGAGGGAGACATTGGGACGCAAATCAGCGTTCAGTAACCTGTATACTTACTTTTGCCTCTCAGTATATGTTTGTAAAATATAAATGTCCCAGAAGAGCAACAGTACTATTTTAATTGAAATGTTAGAAATAACTGTGGTAATATTTACATATAATATTTACAACTTTGTGCTGCTTTGGCCCATTGTAGTTTAAATAGTCTTTCTGTGCTAATTGGTTGCACATACACATGTCACTGATTTACTATGCTATTATTTCATATATATAGTGTATGCCATGTATGCTTTATAGTGTGTGATACCACTGATATTGCATTCAGTATTTCATTTATAAATAATAGAATTATCAAGATGACTCACACAGTTAATACCTTCATTCCTACCGAATTCACCATGAATCCCAAAGCTATCACAATGGCTCATATAACTGTCATCATGATTCATGTATCTCTAAGCGTGATTCCTACAGCTATCACCGTGACGAAAGCAGCTGTCACCCTTGCACATACATCTGTCTCCGTGACTCTTACAGCCATAAGTATGTCTCATACAGCTATATGCATGACTCATATAGCTGCCGCCATTGGTCATTGAGCCTTCACTTGACACCTACAGCTGTCTCCAAAGCTCATACAGCTATCACAATGACCCATACAGCTGTCACAAAGTCTCTCATACACTATGTCTTCTGTAGCTATTGCAATGACTCATACAGCAATTAGGACACTCACACAACTGCCACCATAACTCATACAGTTATCACCACGACTTCTATAGCCATCACCATGAATCATACAGCGCCCACAATGTCTTGAATATCTTAATTTCATATACAGCTGCCACCAAGACTTATTCCTTTTTCAACAGTCATATCTCCTATAACTATCAGCATGGATTTTACAGCTCTAACCATTGTTCATACAGCTGTCACCATCACCTATAAGGCTGTCAACATGACTCACACAGCTTTCTTTACGACTTCTATAGCTCTCACAATCACTACTTCAGGTGTGAGCATGAATCTTACGAAGATAACCATGACACCTTGTCACCATGACTCATAGAGCTACCACCATGACTCGCATCCCTTCCACTAGGACTTATATAGCTTTCATCATGTCTAATACAGCGATCACAATAACTAATACAGCTGCCACGACGATCCATATCATGACTAATACAGCCATCACGATAACTCATACAGATGTCAACACGACACAAACAGCTATTACCATAACTCATGCAGTTATTACCATGACTCGGATATCTATCAGCACGACTTTTAAAGCTTTCACCAAGACACATATAGCTACCACCTTTACTCATTCAGGTGTTACCTTGACTTTTATAGCTAGCGTCATGACCTAAGCGACTGTAACCATGACCAATACAGCTGTTAACACTACTCATACAGCTGTCACCATGACTCACTAATCTATCATCATGACTACTGCTGTTGTCAGTATAACTACTACAGCTATCAATATGACAAATGCATCTTTAAAAATGGCTTATACGACCGTCAGTATGGCTTATACAGCTATCGCCAATGCTTACAGCTTTCACAGAGATTCTTACAACTGTCACCAAAATTCATGCAGCTCTAATCGTGATCCCGACAGCTATCACCATGATGAATACAGCTGTCACCACAGCTCGTACAGCTATCTCCGTGACTCATACAGCCATCACTCTGTGCTCATACAGCTTAAAGCTTCGCACATATTGCTGTCGACAGGGTTCATACTGCAAACACTATGTCTAATACAGCTGTAACAATGAACCAGATGACTACGTCTAAAGCTGTCTTCATGCCTCATACAGCTATCTGGATGACTCGAACAGCTGTCACAATCACTCATTCAGTGACCACCATGAGCCATATAGCTATCACCATCACCAATACAGCAAGTTCCAGCCCATCGGGACTTGGAGAATTAAATTAAGATGCAAAGTGTTTCCACGCATAGCTGAAACCGACCGCACTCGAGTACTAGTATACAGCATAGGTCTAAGCCTGTTCAGGCAAAGTGGTGCGAGTCGAACCGTTCATGCATATAAACCTTTTGGTTTCATAGGGCGGCAGGGCATGCGATTTCATTTCATCTCAATGTCGGGTAAAGGCCCACAAAATTGAAAGCAACGTCTCGAAAATGACCTAAATAGTGTTGACGGGGACGTTAAACCTCTATTCAAACAAACAAACAAAAAACCAATACAGCTATCTCAATCACTCATACAGCTATCACCATGAGGGTTGTAGCTATTACCGTAACTCATACAGCTACGAGGGTAGGCTAAAAAGTTCTGAGCCTGACCAAGATCCAATGGTTTGTCCATGCTGAAAGTGCCTTATTTTTCAACATAGTCTCCCTTCCTGTCCACACACTTCCTCCAGCGATGCTGGAGTCCTTGGATCCCAGTGGTATAGAAGGTCTCATCTTGGTCCCTGAAAAACTCCTCCACAGTAGCTATCACCTCCTCGTCTGACCGATAATACTGCCCAGCCAAGTGCGTTTTCATGGTTGGAAACAGGAAATAATCTGATGGAGCTAGATCAGGTGAATACGGAGGGTGATCGACAAGTGTGAAGCCACAGTCATGCACAGCAGCCATTGCGACAACCGATTTCTGAGCAGGCGCATTGTCCTGATGGAACAAGACCCCTTTTGTCAATTTTCCGGGTCGTTTAGCCTTAATTGCTTTTCGCATTTGTTTTAGCAGATCTGCATAATACTCCCCATTAATTGGTCTGCCCTTTTGAATGTAATCTATGAATATTATACGCTTGGCATCCCAGAACACTGATGCCATCACCTTCCCTGCAGAGGAGACGACCTTTGCCTTCTTTGGAGGGGGTGAGCCAGGGTGCTTCCATTGCATGGATTGTCTTTTGTTCTTTGACTCAAAGTGATGAACCCAACACTCATCCTGAGTGACAAAACGGTCAAGAAAACCATCTTGGTCTGCTTAAAAAATAGCCAAGTTGGCTTGTGACAGGTTCAGTCTGGTCAGGCGTCAAAAGCCGTGGCACCCATCTGGCGGAAACCTTCGACATTCCTAACTCACTGTGTAGAATGTTCTCTACTCGTTCACGGGAGATGCCAATAGTGTTAGCTTACTGATTCACAGTTAAACGCCTGTCATCCATCACGGCCGTGTGCTCTTTGCTGATGGTTTCCTCAGTTGTTGCCGTCGTGGGTCGTCCACACCGGTCATCATCTTCAAGGCTGTCCTTGCCCATCTTAAAATTTCCTGCCCACCTTTTTACGGTTGCATACGTAGGAGCATCATTCCCTAATGTGGCAACCATATTGGTATGAATGTCCTTAGGAGCTAACCCCTTTTTATGGAGGTACTTGATGACACCACGATGCCAGATTTTGTCCATTTTCTCAAAAACGTGTTAGTATCAATTTTCAAAGTCTAGAATTTCTACGTTATTGCAGGTAAACTTGAACTCATTTGAGTCAAATCAAGAAATAAAGGTTTGGATTTAATGAATACAAAATTTCATGGCTGTTCGATGCGTGCTTCTTGGTCAGGCTCAGA
The DNA here is from genome assembly GCA_963580285.1 of Lucinisca nassula. Classification (NCBI taxonomy): domain Eukaryota; kingdom Metazoa; phylum Mollusca; class Bivalvia; order Lucinida; family Lucinidae; genus Lucinisca; species Lucinisca nassula. The sequence continues at coordinate 127,710,992 of OY757010.1, read as the reverse complement.
ACTTCCCAGCCTACCCTCGTATTAAGATGACTCATACAGCTGTCCCTAGGACTCACCCAGCTATCACCACGACATCTATAACTATCACCATGAATCATACAGCTACCACCACGATTCATACAGATATCTTAATTCACATACAACTGTCACCACGACCCATAGCGCTTTCATCAGCCATATCTCCAGTATTGTCACTATGAACCATTGCTCATACAGCTGTCCATATCAATATGACTCACATAGCTTTCCTCATGACTCCTACAGCTGCCACCATGACTTCTTCAGATGTCATCATGTCTCATACAGCGGTCGCCATGACACATACAGCTGTTATCATGACTCATACAGCTATCAGCACGACTTCTACACGAATCATACGGCGCCCAAAATGACTCGGATATCTTAATTTCATATATAGCCGACATCAAAACTTATTTCGTTTTCAACAGTCATATCTCCTGTAGCTATTCGCATAAATTATGCAGCTGTAACCATTGTTCATGTAGCAATCAACATCGCTTATAAGCCTGTCAACATGACTCACACGGCTTTCTTTACGACTTCTACAGCTGTCACCATGATTACTTCAGGTGTCACCATGACTCTTACAATGGTACCCATGACACTTATAGCTGTCACCATGACTCATACAGCTATCACCATTGCTCGCATCCCTCTCACCAAGACTAATATAGCTTTTATCGTGTCTAATACAGCGATCACTATAACTAATACAGCTGCCACGACGAGTCATATAATGACTAATACAGCCATCACGATGACTCATACAGCTGTCAACATGACTCATACAGCTGCCACCACGACACATACAGCTATTACCGTAACTCATACAGCTTTTACCATGACTCTGATATCTATCAGCACGCCTTTTTAATCTTTCACTAAGACACATACATATACCGCTATTAAACATTTAGATGTCACCCTGACTTTTAAAGCTATTGCCATGACCAATACAGCTGTCACCATTTCCAATTCAGCTGTTAACATCAATCATACCATGACTCACACATCTGTCATCATGGCAAATGCTGTCTTCAGTATTACTACTACAGCTGTCAATATAATTAATACACCTTTCAAAATGGCTCATACGGCTGTCAGCATGGCTTACACAGCTATCACCATGACAACAGATTTCACCGTGACGCTTACAACTGTCACCATAATTCATGCAGCTCTAACCGTTATAACTACAGCTATCACCATTATGAATACAACTGTCATCTTGGTTCATGCAGCTATCTCCGTTACTCATACAGCCATCACTCCGTGCTCATACAGCTATAAGCATCGCTTATATTTCGTCAGGTGCCATAAAGCTGACACTATGCCTGATGCATTGAATAACATGATTGAATAACATGAGTATGCCTAAAGCTGTCTTCACGCCTCATACAGCTATCAGCATGAATCAAACAGCTGTCACAATGACTCATTTTGTGACCACCATGATCAATATAGCTATCACCATGACTAATACAGCAAGCCCCGTAAACCTCTATTCAGATCAACAAAGGAAAGACTAATACAGCTATCGCAGTCACGCATACATCTATCACCATGATTCTTGTAGCTATTACCATAACTCATACTGCTATTAAGATGACTCATACAGCTGTAACCGTGACTCACGCAGCTACCACCACGACTTCTCCAACCATCACCATGATTCATACAGTTACCAGCATGACTATAACGATATCTTAATTTCAAATACAGCTATCACCAAGACCCATAACACTTTCATCAGCCATTTTATCTCATGTACTGTCACTATGATTCGTGCAGCTGTAACCATTGGTCATACAGCTGTCCATATCAACATGATGCACACAGCTGCTATCCTCACGACTCCTACAACTGTCACCATGACTACTTCAGGTGTCATCATGTCTCACACAGCGGTCGCCATGACACATACAGCTGTCATCATGACGCATACAGCTATCAGCATGACTCGCATAGCTCTCACCATTGCTCACACAACTGTCTCCATGACTAATACAGCTAGCCCCATGACTTACAATGTTATCACCATGACTCATTCAGCTGTCACCACCATTAAAGCCTCCGCGGGTGTAGCGGTTAAGCTACTCGTCTTAGAAACCAGGTATCTTGGGTTCGATTTGGGCAGATCATATTTTCTTAGTGCAGATTATATTTCCTTTTCCTTTGGGATCATACGCCTTGCAAACTGTATTGCTGTTTCTGAAGGTACTCAATAAAACCGAGTCTCCGATTTTCGTTCTTTTATTTGATTTGTTTCCAAAGGCAACCCTTACCTCACTGCAGCTGGTGTTAAGTGCCGTGTGGCGGCCGTAAAAAGTCTCCCCGTCCTTCATCATAGTGCGGTTATATTTTCTTAGCCTCTGGGATCATTGCGTTTGAAAATCGAATATCGCTTAAGCCGGTGGTAGGAGGCGTATGCAGCCTTGCAAACTATATTGCTGTGTATGAAGAGACTCAATAAAACCGAGTCTCCGATTTTCGTTCTTGTATGTGTTCTTTATTTCCAAAGGCAACCTTTCAGCTGTTTATTCTGCAGACTTTCGGATAAATCTTTAAACCGAGGTCCCGTTTCTATATGATCTTAGCTGTTGGTGGGACGAAACATGCCCCAGCATGCACGCACGCACACACACACACACACACACACACACACACACACACACACAGAGCTGTCACCATGACTTAAACCGCTGCCACCGCGACGACTACAGCAATCACTACGACTGGTACATGTATGTATCACTACCACAGGGACACATTCATTTATTGTCATGGCTCTGGTAGCTATTACCAGGACTTAAACAACTTCCAACATTACTCCTATAGCTATTCCCATTACTCATACTGGTGTTAATATGACTTATACAGCCATCACCACAACTCACACAGCTAGCACATTGACTCCTAAAGTTATCACCATGACTCATAAAGCTGCCACTATGATTCATACAGCTGTCCCTATGGCGTATAAAGCTGTCACAAGACCAATACAGTTGTCACAATGACTATCACAAGAATCACATAGCCCAGATAACCCTGTACACTATGATTTTCTGTTCCGTGTTGTAGTCCTTGCTTCCAAAGGATTATTATATATGACTTCACCACAGCTTGTATTTAGGGAATGTGTGGCGGCCGTCAAACGTCTCCCTGCCCTTGATCATAGCGTGGGTTATATTTTCAAGTCATTTTGGATCATTGATTCTACTGCGAAAATTTGAGAATAGTTGAGGGTCACTGGCTAGGCCTAATTGTGGAAACTAGCTAGTCTGTCCCAGAAAAAACTTGTACACTACGGGTTTCGGTTCCGTATTGGAGCCCTTGCTTCCAAAGGATTGCCCATTATATAGAACATCATACAGTTATTACCATGTATCAAATGGCTATCAAGATGTCACCCTTAGCTGCCTTCATAACTCATACAACTATCATCATGATTCATTTAGCTGTCATCATGATTCATTCAGCTATCCCCACGAATCATATTGCTATCACGATTACGCCTGTATTACCTTTGCACATACAGCTATCACCATGACTCATACAACTGTCAACATGACTCATGCAGTTACCACAAATACTCATGCAGCTGTTATGATTAATCTTCAAACTCTCACTATAACTCAAAAAGCCATCACCATGACTCATACAGCTTTCACCATGAATCATATTTTAGTCTTACTCTTATAATTACTCTTATAGCTACCACCATTTGTTATACAGCTATCGCCATGATTCGTACTGCTGTAATTGTGTGTCATACAGCTTTCCCCATGATTCATATACCGTCGCTACCATCATGAATCATATAACTACTCTTATAGCTGCCATCTTGGCTCATACAGCTATCAGCATTGCCCATGCAACTGTCAACAAGGCCATGAATCTGTAAACATTACTTATTCAAGGCGGTTCTTTTGTCGTGGTTTATTTTCGTTATGGTTTGTCTTTGGGTGTTTGTGTCGCTTATATCATTTTATTTTGGATAGCCTATTGGCTATTTTGTGGGAAAGTAACTGTCCTTTTGGCTATCCGCTATTGATGTTTCCATTAGGGTCTGTTGTTTCATGTTTGCGTTTCTTTCCCTTTGGTGTCTCTGATGGGAGTTGTAGGTTAATGATATCGATTCCTGATCATTGCCTCGCCTTCTACATTATTATGACCAGCTAGTGTACTACATGTATCTAACAATCTTCAAGCCAAATATGCATGTTTGAGAGGTATAGATAAACACATAGTAGTTTTTCGTCACTTTTAGAATATAAAAATATGCAAGTATATAGGTATAACTTTAGCTCTATTGTGATGAATGTTACAAATTTTAAAATTTCTGTAAAATGTATAGAGCTGTCCATGTTCATTATGCCCCCAACTTCAAAGAAGTTGGAAGGACATATTGATTCTGCTTCGTTCGTCCGTCTGTCCGTCCGTCCGTTACGCTTTTTATGCATTGCATAATCTAAGAACCTATATGCTAGGGTTTTGAAATTTCATATATGGATACCTCATAGAAAATTAGGTGACACGTATTATTTTCTCATCCCTATCAAGAGTTTGAATTTTTCTTTTTGATAAAATCTTTTCAGCAGAATATCTCAAAACCTAGAAGAGTTAGAGCCTTGAAAATTTGTGAATAATTTGGTGGTGATGATTAGATGACTTCATTAACTTTTGACTAAATTCCGAAAAATACTTCATGAGTAATGACCCTTTGTTACTTTGGGTATTTGTACATTGTATGCTTTGTGATACATAGCATAACTTAAGAACCATGTATGCTAGGGCTTTGAAATGTAATATATGGATTCCTCATGGAAAATTAGGAGACACGATTTTTTTTCTCATTCGGATTATGCCTCTTTCAAGAGTTATTGCCTTGATTTTTATTTTGATAAAATTTTGTCAGCAAAATATCTCAAAATCCATTGAAGCTAGAGCCTTGAAAGTTGGTGAATAGATTTGTGGTGATGAGTTATGATCCGTTGTCACTTTTGACATTTGTACATTGTACCTCTGTATATTTTGTGATGCATAGCATAACTTAAGAACCGTGTATGCTAGGGTTTTGAAATTTCATATATAATCTTCTCATGTAAAATTAGCAGACACGTGTTTTTTTCTCCTTATCCGGATTATGCCATTTTCAAGTGTTATTGCCCTTTGATTTTTTTTTTTATAAAATCTTGTCAGCAAAATATCTCAAAAACTATAAGAGCTAGAGCCTTGAAAGTTGGTAAATAGATTGGTTGTGATGAGTAGATGACCTGATGAACTTTTGACTAAATTCCGAAAAAATAATTCATGAGTTATGGCCTTTTGTCACTTTGGGTATTTGTACATTGTATGTTTTGTGATGCATAGCATAGCGTAAGAAACGTGTGCCAGTGGAGTTGATAGAGTGCTGGACTACGAATCAGATTGTCGATTATGAATCAGAGGGTCGTGAGTTCAAACGCCGGCGGAGGAATGGAAATTTGTTTTTTTGTTTTTTTTCTTTTCTTTTTTTCTTCATAAACACACATAAACAGTTATCATCTCCCTCGCACAACCAAGCTGTTAGGGGTGGTGATATTGCATTTATACATGCATACCTGTGTGTGCGTGTGCATGCATGCATGTGTGCATGTATGCGTGCCTGCATATGTGAGTGCATACATGCATGTATGTGTGCATGCTTGCATGAGTGTGTGTATGCATGCTTGCATGAGTGTATGTGTGCATGCATGTGTGCTTGTATGCATGCTTGCGTGTGTGCACACTCATGTACATGCTGTATGTATGTGTGCATGCAAGAGTGCATGCATGCATTTGTGTGTGCGCATGCAATCGTGTGTGTGCATGCATATGTGTTTGTGCATGCATGCATGTTTGTGTGCATGTGTTTGTGCATGCATACATATGTTCATGTGTACATGTGTGCACGTTTGCATGACTCGCATCCCTCTCAAAAATGACCATTAGTATCTGTCAGTCTTTTATATTTAAATTGTGATGGAATTTTCCTTGTGTTTCAGAATCGACATCGAGGGGAAGAAGGACAGTAAAAGACGCTAAAGGCTGGAAGCATTGAAATGAATTATAATTAAGAAATAAATGAAATATTGTCTGGCAACGAAATTCAGTTGTTTTCTTGCTTACTTTCAGTTTTTTTTTGGTCATGCCTGCTTTTAACATGGCACGACTTAGGGACCTATTTTTCTGTCCATTTGTTTGTTCATCCACCAGCACACAAAATAGATGTGAAGGCAATGATCAGGAATCGACAAATAAACCCACAAAATTGGAAGCAACGTCTCCAAAATTATCTTTACAGTGTTGACGGGGACGTTAAACCTCAAATCAAACAAACAACTCATAATTTCTCCGAGGGACTTACAAATTAAATTTTGCAAGTGCCAAGACTCACCATTATTTCGAAATACTTAGGAAAACTGTGTTTTGTACAAATAATTTTGCAGTGGGACTTATATATTGGGACATAGCGAGTTCACAAGACTTATTAGAAAAATGTAAATAGATCATCAATATGCTGATAACCAGTACAAGTATAGTGCACATTCGTCTTTTAGAAACTGACAACGGTCTTTAGATAAGCAGAAGAGGTCGAGATGCTATAGAACATAGTTCGTGATCAAGATCACTTGCAAGAAACATCCTCAGCCTAGAGAGGATCAATCGCACGAGCTGATCATTAGCAACTTGCGCAGTCAACTGAGCCACTGAGATACTTTATGGTCACAAAGCTGCTGTTGAAATAAATTATGCCTATACTGTTAAAACAAACTAACAAGTCCGGGAAATGCATACCCATTTAGACCCCACTTCATATAGATGAAAGTAGGGTTGGCAAGGGCATACATTTTTACCATAATCTTATCCACAGCATAGACGTACTATGTACTCATTATACCCCCGGTATACGAGGTATGCTATGGGATATGATGCTTTCGTCCTGCCGTCTTCCCGTCTGTCCGCACCAACAAATGGATAGTTAGGTGGCTATCTAAATGGACAGAATCAATGTAAGTCAATAGGATTTATTCCGTTAGACACCGAAATTACTTCTTTTCTGTGGCTAAAAGTAGCCACTTAAGTATCGATCCTGCCAAAAATAGCCACATAACTATCAATTTGTGAGAACGTCCGTCCGTCCATCTGTCCGCCCGATGTCCGTCCATCCTTCTTTCGTCCGTTAACATTGTGGTTAAAGTTTTGCGTCAAAGTTTCTAAGAGATATCTTCTGAACCCTTTGATAGATTTAGTTGATACTTACACTGAAGTTACATACTGGTCTAAAGATATCATTGATGCATGTCCTAGCCCCACAGTGACCTTGAGGTCAAGGTCAAAGACTTAAAAAATTATATTTGGTCAAAGTTTTATGACAAAGTTTATAGATGCCTGTATGTTCTAAACTCTAACACAAATTCAGTTGATACTTGCATCAATGTTGCAAACCAGTCCAAAGATTTCGTTATGTTTGTCCTTCCCCCACCCAAGGTGATCTCAAGGTCACAGACTTAGAAATTTTACATTTGTTTAAAGTTTTATGACAAAGTTTATAGATGCCTGTATGTTCTTAACTCTAAGACAAATCTAATTTATACTTGCATCGAGTTTGCTTAGCAGTCCAAAGATTTTATTGATGCATATCCCACCCTGCTGCTTCAGTAACATTGATGCCCCCAACCCTTCAGTAACTTTGATGCCCTCACTCGGTGGTCCATTTAGAATTTTTATGTTTGGTTTAGCTCTTACAAGCACATATATAGATTCTTATAGCTTCTTGACTTCTTCATTCATATTACATACCAGCTCAAAAGCTATATTAGAGGGTGGCGCTGGCCTGGGGTATACGTGACCCACTGGTCGTTTTTTTCTAACTGCTTCGAAGAGTCTGTTCTAATGAACACCATTTATCTAAATTTGAACCAGAATTAAGAAAGTGTCACAAACTTCCATAGATGGAGAAAAATTGACAGAAAGCAGTGTAAGATGTGTGTGTTTTCACAATGGGCCCCATTGACAGAAGTACTGAATTGAAGAGCTAATGCATTTTCCAATGATTTATAATGTCAATAAAAATGCTTAAAGCATCAAAACTAGATGGCGCAGTCGATGGTATACCATCGCAAATACCCGATTTTTCTGTGAATAACACTAAAGATATGGCAATGTCATATTTTTTACCTTTGACCCTGGGGCCATGTTGTCGTCAAGGTCACACGAAAAGTATTCCAATATGTTCTACTTCCAAGGGCTATCCAATAATCAATTTTCGGCAGTGCAGTCCCAACAGGTTAGAAGATATGATAAAGTCATACTTTTTGACCTTTGACCCAGGGGTCAAGGTCACATGAAAAGTATTCCAATATGTTCTACATTCCAAGGGCTATCCAATAATCAAGTTTCGGGAGTGCAATCCCAACAGTTTAGAAGATATGATAATGTCCTACTTTCTGACTTTTGACCTTGGGGCCACGTTGGGTTCAAGGTCACAAAAAGTAACCCACTGCCATCTACATACCATGAACTATCCACATGCAAAGTTTCGAAAGTGTTACTTCAGTGGTTGCAGAGGAGATCCATTTACAAGAAACGTGACGGACGGACAGACAGACGGACGGACAGACGCTCACTCAACTCTGGTACGAAAACAATATACCCGATTTTTCTTTGAAAAAGCGGGTATAATAACATTGATGAAATCATTCGCAAATGTAAGCAGAGAAACGTTTGATAATTAAGGCGTAATTATACCTAATTTAGTGACACAGAGGCCTTTCTGATATTTAATCTTCATCAGTGTGTCTCAACCCCAAAGTTCTGAAACCGAAACGGATGATGGACAAGATCCGGCAAACACAGCACATCCCCCTCCCAGCACACACCGACCGACGTAGCTCGTGAGACAGGTCAACTGGAGGCATCAGGCAAGAGACGCCCTTGATAAATGACGTTTTTGAAACATTACCGAAATATTCGCACAATAAAATGACGTCTGTAAACGTGTTAGAAACGTTAATGGAATCGAACTGAAGGCAATGATCAGGAATCGATGCAATTACGGCTTACCGCTTAGAAGATCTAAAAAGTAGAAGTAAAACAAAGATCAGGAATTGATACAATTAACTTACTCCACCCAAAAAAGACACCAAAGGGAAAGAAATACAAACATTAAGCGACCAGACCATAATGGAAACCTAAACAAAGGAAGGCCATAAGGACAGTTACTTTCCCACTAAATGGCCATATGGCCATCCAAAATTAAAAGACACAAGTGATACACACAGTAAGCAACAAACAACAACATAAATAAATCGCCACAGAAGAGCCGCCTTGGAACGGTCAGTGGAAGATTTCCACCGGGGGGCTTAAATCGATTTTACGTGGCCACAATCCATGCCCTTACTTCCGTCGCGATTTAGACAAATAATTTGTTCAGTTCTTTCCAGGAAAAGTGGTGCGAGACGGACCGTCTTTTAAACCCTTGCGGTTTCTTTGGGCGGTAGGCCTTTAGATGTCAGTTTATCACAGTGTCAGGTAAAAATCCCTCAAAACAGAAAGCAACCCCTAAATCTCCTAAATGGTGTTGCCTTGGACGTAAAAACCAAAGAAAAACAAATCTCAGCTATTGCCACAGTTAATATGGCTATGATCTTAGCGCACAGCTATCATCACAGCAAAAATGACTGTCAACTGAGTCATATACATGTATGTCTACACGGGTGAGTTTCACAGCTATCACCACAGGTAATGAGGCTGTTCCCTGAGTTATACGGCTGTCACCACAGGTTGAATGGCCAGGTAGAATGGCTATCACAACTGATGCCGTACACAGCTTTTACCATTAATATTTTGGCTTGTATGGCTTTGAACTTATTCTCTCGCAGATATCACCGCATGAAATATATGGCTATCAACTGAGTTTCACAGCTATCACCACAGGTGATATGACTGGAACCCAAGTTTCACTGCTATCACCACAGGTTATATGGCTAACTCTTCAGTTTTACAAATGTCACCACATGTTATTGATCAATGGCCTCTGTCTCACAAAAAACGCAATGGGTAGTATGGTTCCTAGAGTTTCACAACTATCAACAAAGTCAATATCGCTATCACCCGAGTTTTTCAGGGATCACCACAACACGGCAGGTAATATGGCTATCACCTCAGTTCCACAATGTCACCTTGTATATTATAGCAATAACTTCAGTTTCACCGCTGTCACTAGAGGTATTATGATTATCACCTTAGTTTCACAGCTATCACCACAAGTAATATGACTAACACCGGACTTTCTCAGCTTTCCTTCACAGCAGGTAGTATGGGTATCACCAGAATATTCATATATATCGCCAAAGGTTATTTCGCTATCACATCAGTTTACAGCTGTCACCATAGGTAATAATTATAGCAATCAATTATGTTTCACCTTTTCACAACAGGAAGTATGGTTATCGGACGAATTTCAAAGCTATCACTGCAGGTAACATGGCTATCACCTAAGTTTAACAGCTGTCACCACAGTTCATATTGTTTTCACCAGAGTTCACAGCTATCACCATAGGTAATATGGCTATCACCTCCGTTTCATAGCTGTCATCTCAGGAAATATGGCTATCGCCTGAGCTTCACAACAAGAAATATGACTATCACCTGATTTTCACAGCTATCATCACAGGTAATACGGTTATCGCCTGTGTTTTACAGCTGTCAACAAAGGTAATATAGCAATCGCCTCTGTTCATAGCTGTCACTAAATTGAGTATGGATATCACCTGAGTTTCCCAGCTGTCACCACAGGTAGTAAGGCTATTAGACCTGAGCAGGTAATATGGCTTTAACAGCTGCCATCACGGGTAATATGGCTGTCATCTCAGTTTCATATCTTTCACCTCGGGTAATATGGCTGTCACCTGTATTACACAAGAAGTAGTAGGACTATCACCTGAATTTTACACCTGTCATTAACGGTAATATACATATCACCTCGGTTTGGCAGCTGTCACCACAGGTAGTGCAGCAGTCACCTCTATCACCGCAGGCTATATATGGCCGCCACCTGAATAACAGTTACAACTATATATAATATGGCTATCACCGCAGTTTCACAGCTGTCACCCCAGGTAGTAAGGCTTTCAGATTAGTCTTACAGATATCACCACGGGTAATATGGCCATCACCTGAGTTTCCAGTTTCACAGCTGTCATCACATGTGATGTGACCTAATGCGGACTAAAACGATTATTTGTCTAAACCATAAAAGAACCAAAGCCATGTACAATCGATTTAAGCCCCCGAGTGGAAGGCTTTTGCTGACCGTTCCAAGGCGGTTCTTCTGTTGTGGTTTATTTTTGTTATATTGCGTCTCCGCATGTATGTATTGCTTATGTCTTTTTATTTTCTACAGCTGTTTGGCCATTTTGTGTGAAACTATTTGTGATTTTGGCTATCCGCTTGTGGTGTTTTCATTAGGGTTCAGCTATTTTATGTTCGTATTTCTTTCCCATTGGTGTCTCTGTTAGGAGATTTTGGGTAATTGTATTCGTTCCTGATCATTGCCTTCACCTCTATTTTTAAACCAAATTTCACAGCTATCACCATAGGTGGTATGACAAACACCTCAGTTTTACGGCTGTCACCACAGATTATTAAGCAATGACCTCCGTTTCACAAATCTCAGAACAGGTAGTGTGGTTATCGCAGGTAGTATGGCTATCACCTGGCCGTATCGCTATCACATCAGACTGATAGCTATCACCAAAGGTAATATAGCAATCCACTGTGTTTCACACTTGACACAACAGGTAGAATGGTCATCACCTGAGTTTCACAGCTATCACTACAGGTAACATGGCTGTCACCTCAGTTTGACAGATGTAACCACAGGTTATATTGCTGCCAACTGAGTTTCACAGCTATCATCAGAGGTAATATGGATATTACCTCCATTTCATAGCTTTTACGACAGGAACTATGACTATCATCTGAGCTTCCCACAAAAAATAAGTATCACCTGAATTTCAGAGCTATCGTTACAGGCAATACGGCTATCATCTCGGTTGACATCTGTCACAACAGGTGATACAACAATCACCTCTGTTTCACAACTGTCACTTTAACTAGGATGGTTAACACCTGATTTTCCCAGCTGTCACAACAGTAGTAATTAATGCTATCACAGGAGTTCACAGTTTTTTGTTTGCATTGGAGTTTAATGGCCAAATCAACACTATTTTGTCATTTTTGAGCCAGTCAGGTTACCTATCCAGAATTTTCCTGGAAAGAATGACCGTAGAAAAGATTTCATAATCAATCTCCACGAAAGAATACTGCCAACCCCGGCAAGCATCGAACCCGCGTACTTCTGATCGCCAGTCAGACGCATCACCGCCGGTAATATGGCTATAACCTCCGTTTTGCAGCTACCACCACAGGTTATAAGGCTGTCACCTCAGTTTCGCATCTTACACCTCAGGTAATATGGCTATCACCTGAGTTTCACAAGAAACAGTATGACTATCATCTGAATTGCACAGCTAGCATTACAGGTTATATGCCTGTCACCTCAGTTGGACAGCTGCCACCACAGGTAATACAGCAGTCAAGTCTGTTTCACAGCTATTCCCATAGCTTGTTTGGCTATCCCCTTAGCTTGACAGCTATTCCCAGAGGCTATATGGTCATTACCTGAGTAGCAGTTACCACTACGGTATTATGGCTATCGTTTCAGTTTCACAAATGTCGCCGTAGGTGGTAAGGCTTTCAAATAAGTCTCACAGATATCACCACAAGTAATATGGCTATCACGTGATTTTTCAAGTTTCACAGCTGTCATCACAGGTAATATGGCTATAACCCCAGGTAGTATGGTAATCGCCATAGTTTAACAGCCATCGCCAAAGGTAATATCGCCATCACCTCAATTTCTTAGCTTTCATCACATCATCACATCACTTTAGTTTCACAGCTGTCGACACATATTATATAGCAATAATTTCAGTTTCACCGCTGTCACTATAGGTAGTATGGCTATCATTTTAGTTTTCAGCTATCACAGCAAGTAATATGGCTATCACCTGACTTTCTCAGCTTTCCTTCACAAAAGTAAGATCGCTATCACCTAAGTTTGACAGTCGTCACCACGGGTAATACAGCAGTCAACTATGATTAATAATTGTCACAACAGTTAGAATGGTTATCACCCGAGTTTCAGAGCTGTCCCTACAGGTAACAACGATATCACCTCAGGTTGTATTGCTATCATCTGAGTCCCATAGCCATTAATGTATGTAATATGGCCATCACCTCCATTTCACACTGTCACCTCAGGAAAAATGGCTATCACTAGAGCTTCACAACACGAAATGTGAAATTGTGCTGAAATCAACAGAACATATGGAAAAGCTGATAAACTGTGGTGATGCTGAGTTACCTGTTGTGGTGCCGAGTTGACACTATAACCTGCGGTGATAATCTGTGTAACAGCGGTGATGGACATTTGGACAGCTGTGAAACGGTGCTGAATTATAAATAACCTGTGGTGGTAGCTATAAGACGGTGGTCATAGCCACATAATCTTCGGTTACAGCTGTGAAATTGTTCTGAAATCTGATTAACCTGTGGTGATACCTGCCAAAGTTTGGTGAGAGCCAAGTATCTGTGTTACAGCTGTGAAAAAGTGCTGAAATCTTTAATCTGTGGTGACAGCTGTGAAACTGTGGTGACAGCTATGTTATCTGTTGTGAAGCGGTGAAACTGTGCTGAAATAAAAAAAAAAGCTGTAAACCTGTGGTGATGCCGAGTTATCTGTTGTGATTGCGAGTTTTCCGTTGTGACAGTTATAAAACTATACGGAAGACTAAATAACCTATGGTGATATCTGTCAAACAGCGGTGATGGCAATTTAATCTATGGTGACAGCTATTAAACGATGCAGAATTATACATAACCTGTGGTGAAAGCTGTGGAACTGCTGAATTCAAAAACACCAACCGGAAATATGTTCCATAAAAGAGTTATCCTTTGGAAGCAAGGAATAAACAACAGATCCTAAAAGCATGGAGTGCACAAGTTTTCTGGCCCAGAACAGCTAGTTTCGGCCAATTAGGCCTCATCAGTGGCCCTGAAATAATTTCAAAATTCCACAATAAACCAATGATCCCGAAGGAGAAGAACATATAAACTACCTATGACGAAAGGCGGGGATACATTTTACGGCCGCCACACACTCCCTTAATGCCAACTATAGTCACATCAAATATGTTCTATGAAATGCATAAAGTATACATGTATTCCTTGGCCAAACTAACTTGTTTCGTCCAATGACCCTCATCAGGACCCTGAAATAGTACAAAAAAACAAACAAACAAAAAAAAAGTGAAACAGTTGCGATGGCCAGGCGACCAGTGGTGACAGTTTTGACCTGTGCTAAAATCTAAATAATCTAGGGTGACAGCTGTGAAACTGTATTGAAATCTAAATAGCCAGTGGTGATTGATGGCAAACTGTGGTGATAGCCACATATTAACCTGTGGTGACTGCTGTGAAACTGTGCTGAAATCTGAATAACCTGAGGTGATACCTGCGAAAGTTTGGTGATAGCCAAGTATCTGTATGACAGCTGTGAAAATGTACTGAAATCTGTATAATTTGTGGTAATAGCTGTGAAACTATGTTGACAGCTATGTTATCTGTTGTGCAGCTGTAAAACTGTGCTGAAATCAAAATAACACATTGAGAAAGCTGTGATACCGAGTTTCCTGTTGTGATGCTGAGTTCTCTGTTGTGAGAGTTATAAAACTATACTGAAAACTAAATAACCTGTGGTGATATCTGTGAAACAGCGATGATGGCCATTTAACCTATGGTGACAGCTGTGAAATAAGGCAGAACTATGAATACCTATGGTGATAGCTATGATAGTGGGTGTTAGTTACGTAGCTTGTGGTGAAAGCTGTGAAACTGCTGAATTCAAATGGCCTACTGTGAAATATGTCCTATAAAGGAGTTACTCTTTGGAAGCAAGGCATAAACAACATATCAGAAAAGCATGGAGTGCACAAGTTTTCTGGACCAGAGCAGCTGGTTTTGGCCAATTCAGCCTCATCATTGACCCATAAATATTTTGAAAACTCCAAAATAAACCAATGATCCCGAAGGACAAGAAATTATAGACAACATAATGACGAAAGGCGGAGAGACATTTTATGACAGCCAAAGACTACCTTAACGCCAGCTATATTCACATCAAATATGTTCTAAGTAAGGTTTATCATTTGTAAGCAAGGAATATACAACAGAGCCTAAAAGCATGGAATGTACACGTCCGTGGTGATTGATGGCAAACTGTGGTGATAGCCACTTAACCTGTGGTGACAGCTGTGAAACTGTGCTGAAATCTGAATAACCTTTGGTGATACCTGCGAACGTTTGGTGATAACCAAGTATCTGTATGACAGCTGTGGAAATGTACTGAAATCTGTATAATTTGTGGTGACAGCTGTGAAACTGTGGTGGAAGCTATGTTATCTGATGTGAAGCAGTAAAACTGTGTTGAAATCAAAATAACATATTGAGAAAGCTGTGAAACTGTGGTGATGCCGATTTACCTGTTGTGATGCCGAGTTGTCTGCTGTGACAGCTATAAAACTATTCTGAAAACTAAATGACCTGTGGTGATATCTGTGAAACAGCGATGATGGCCATTTAACCTATGGTGACAGCTATGAAGCGATGCTGAATTATAAATAACCTGTGATGATAGCTGTGAAACAGTGGTGCTAGTCAAGTAGCCTGTGGTGACAGCAGTAAGACTGCTGAATTCAAAATAAATTACTGTGAAATATGTTCCATAAAAGAGTTATCATTTGGAAGCAAGGAATAAACAACAGATCCGTAAAGCATGGAGTGCACAAGTTTTCTGGGCCAGAGCAGCTAGTTTCGGCCAAATAGGTCTCATCAGTGGCACTGAAATATTTAAAAAATTCCATCAATTATCCCGAAGGACAAGAAAATATAAACTACATTGTGACGAAAGGCGGGGAGACAGATTACGGCCGCCACACACTCAATTAACGCAAGCTATAGTCACAGCAAATATGTTCTATGAAAGGCTTATCATTTGGAAGCAGGGAATATACAACAGAGCCTAAAAGCATGGAATGTACAAGTCCGTGGTGATTGATGGCACACTGTGGGGATAGCCACTTAACCTGTGGTGACAGCTGTGAAACTGTGCTGAAATCTAAATAACCTGTGGTGATACCTGCCAAAGTTTTGTGGTAGCCAAGTATCTGTGTGACAGCTGTGAAAATGTACTGAAATCTGTATAATTTGTGGTGACAGCTGTGAAACTGTGGTGACAGCTATGTTATCTGATGTGAAGCTGTAGAACTGTGTTGACAGCTATGTTATCTGTTGGGAAGATGTAAAACTGGGCTGAAATCTGTATAATTTGTGGTGATAGCTGTGAAACCATGTTGACAGCTATGTTATCTGTTTTGAAGCAGTAAAACTGTGCTGAAATCAAAATAACACATTTAGAAAGCTGTGATACCGAGTTTCCTGTTGTTATGCTGAGTTGTCTGTTGTGACAGCTATAAAACTATACTGAAAACTAAATAACCTGTGGTGATATCTGTGAATAAGCGGTGATGGCCATTTAACCTGTGGTGACAGCTGTGAAATGGGTCAGAATTATGAATACCTGTGGTGATAGCTATGATAGTGGGTGTTAGTTACCTAGCTTGTGGTGACAGCTGTGAAACTGCTGAATTCAAATAGCCTACTGTGAAATATGTTCTATAAAGGAGTTATCCTTTGGAAGCAAGGCATAAACAACAGATCAGAAAAGCAAGGAGTGCACAAGTTTTCTGGACCAGAGCAGCTGGTTTCGGCCAATTCAGCCTCATCATTGGCCCTAAAATATTTTAAAAATTCCACAATAAACCAATGATCCCGAAGGACAAAAAATTATAGACAACATTGTGACGAAAGGCGGAGAGACATTTTATGGCATCCAAAGACTCCCTTAACGCCAGCTATATTCACATCAAATATGTTCTAAGTAAGGTTTATCGTTTGTAAGCAAGGAATATACAACAGAGCCTAAAAGAATGGAATGTACAAGTCCGTGGTGATTGATGGCAAACTGTGGTGATAGCCACTTAACCTGTGGTGACAGCTGTGAAACTGTGCTGAAATCGGAATAACCTGTGGTGATACCTGCGAAAGTTTGGTGATAACCAAGTATCTGTGTGACAGCTGTGGAAATGTACTGAAATCTGTATAATTTGTGGTGACAGTTGTGAAACTGTGGCGGAAGCTATGTTATCCGATGTGAATTTGTAAAACTGTATTGAAATCAAAATAACATATTGAGAAAGCTGCGAAACTGTGGTGGTGCCGATTTACCTGTTGTGATGCCGAGTTGTCTGTTGTGACAGCTATAAAACTATACTGAAAACTAAATGACCTGTGGTGATATCTGTGAAACAGCGATGATGGCCATTTAACCTATGGTGACAGCTATGAAGTGATGCTGAATTATAAATAACCTGTGATGATAGCTGTGAAACAGTGGTGCTAGTCACGTAGCCTGTGGTGACAGCAGTGAAACTGCTGAATTCAAAATAACTTACTGCGAAATATGTTCCATAAAAGAGTTATCATTTGGAAGCAAGGAATAAACAACAGATCCGTAAAGCATGGAGTGCACAAGTTTTCTGGGCCAGAGCAGCTAGTTTCGGCCAAATAGGTCTCATCAGTGGGCCTGAAATATTTTAAAAATTCCACCAATGAACCCGAAGGACAAGAAAATATAAACTACATTGTGACGAAAGGCGGGGAGACAGTTTACGGCCGCCACACACACCATTAACGCCAGCTATAGTCACAGCAAATATGTTCTTTGAAAGGCTTATCATTTGGAAGCAAGGAATATACAACAGAGCCTAAAAGCATGGAATGTACAAGTCCGTGGTGATTGATGGCAAACCGTGGGGATAGCCACTTAACCTGTGGTGACAGCTGTGAAACTGTGCTGAAATCTTAATAACCTGTGGTGATACCTGCCAAAGTTTTGTGGTAGCCAAGTATCTGTGTGACAGCTGTGAAAATGTACTGAAATCTGTATAATTTGTGGTGACAGCTGTGAAACTGTGGTGACAGCTATGTTATCTGATGTGAAGCTGTAGAACTGTGTTGACAGCTATGTTATCTGTTGGGAAGCTGTAAAACTGTGCTGAAATCTGTATAATTTGTGGTGATAGCTGTGAAACAATGTTGACAGCTATGTTATCTGTTGTGAAGCTGTAAAACTGTGCTGAAATCAAAATAACACATTGAGAAAGCTCTGATGCCGAGTTTCCTGTTGTGATGCTGAGTTGTCTGTTGTGACAGCTATAAAACTATACTGAAAACTAAATAACCTGTGGTGATATCTGTGAATAAGCGGTGATGGCCATTTAACCTATGGTGGCAGCTGTGAAATGAGGCAGAATTATGAATATCTGTGGTGATAGCTATGATAGTGGGTGTTAGTTACGTAGCTTGTGGAGACAGCTGTGAAACTGCTGAATTCAAATAGCCTACTGTGAAATATGTTCTATAAAGGAGTTATCCTTTGGAAGCAAGGCATAAACAACAGATCAGAAAAGCATGGAGTGCACAAGTTTTCTGGACCAGAGCAGCTGGTTTTGGCCAATTCAGCCTCATCATTGACCCTGAAATGTTTTGAAAACTCCAAAATAAACCAATGATCCCGAAGGACAAGAAACTATAGACAACATAATGACGAAAGGCGGAGAGACATTTTATGACAGCCAAAGACTACCTTAACGCCAGCTTTATTCACATCAAATATGTTCTAAGTAAGGTTTATCATTTGTAAGCAAGGAATATACAACAGAGCCTAAAAGCATGGAATGTACACGTCCGTGGTGATTGATGGCAAACTGTGGTGATAGCCACTTAACCTGTGGTGACAGCTGTGAAACTGTGCTGAAATCTGAATAACCTTTGGTGATACCTGCGAATGTTTGGTGATAACCAAGTATCTGTATGACAGCTGTGGAAATGTACTGAAATCTGTATAATTTGTGGTGACAGCTGTGAAACTGTGGTGGAAGCTATGTTATCTGATGTGAAGCTGTAAAACTGTGTTGAAATCAAAATAACATATTGAGAAAGCTGTGAAACTGTGGTGATGCCGATTTACCTGTTGTGATGCCGAGTTGTCTGCTGTGACAGCTATAAAACTATTCTGAAAACTAAATGACCTGTGGTGATATCTGTGAAACAGCGATGATGGCCATTTAACCTATGGTGACAGCTATGAAGCGATGCTGAATTATAAATAACCTGTGATGATAGCTGTGAAACAGTGGTGCTAGTCAAGTAGCCTGTGGTGACAGCAGTAAGACTGCTGAATTCAAAATAAATTACTGTGAAATATGTTCCATAAAAGAGTTATCATTTGGAAGCAATGAATAAACAAAAGATCCGTAAAGCATGGAGTGCACAAGTTTTCTGGGCCAGAGCAGCTAGTTTCGGCCAAATAGGTCTCATCAGTGGCCCTGAAATATTTAAAAAATTCCATCAATTATCCCGAAGGACAAGAAAATATAAACTACATTGTGACGAAAGGCGGGGAGACAGTTTACGGCCGCCACACACACCATTAACGCCAGCTATAGTCACAGCAAATATGTTCTATGAAAGGCTTATCATTTGGAAGCAGGGAATATACAACAGAGCCTAAAAGCATGGAATGTACAAGTCCGTGGTGATTGATGGCACACTGTGGGGATAGCCACTTAACCTGTGGTGACAGCTGTGAAACTGTGCTGAAATCTAAATAACCTGTGGTGATACCTGCCAAAGTTTTGTGGTAGCCAAGTATCTGTGTGACAGCTGTGAAAATGTACTGAAATCTGTATAATTTGTGGTGACAGCAGTGAAACTGTGGTGACAGCTATGTTATCTGATGTGAAGCTGTAGAACTGTGTTGACAGCTATGTTATCTGTTGGGAAGATGTAAAACTGTGCTGAAATCTGTATAATTTGTGGTGATAGCTGTGAAACCATGTTGACAGCTATGTTATCTGTTTTGAAGCAGTAAAACTGTGCTGAAATCAAAATAACACATTTAGAAAGCTGTGGTACCGAGTTTCCTGTTGTTATGCTGAGTTGTCTGTTGTGACAGCTATAAAACTATACTGAAAACTAAATAACCTGTGGCGATATCTGTGAAACAGCGGTGATGGCCATTTAACCTGTGGTGACAGCTGTGAAATGGGTCAGAATTATGAATACCTGTGGTGATAGCTATGATAGTAGGTGTTAGTTACCTAGCTTGTGGTGACAGCTGTGAGACTGCTGAATTCAAATAGCCTACTGTGAAATATGTTCTATAAAGGAGTTATCCTTTGGAAGCAAGGCATAAACAACAGATCAGAAAAGCAAGGAGTGCACAAGTTTTCTGGACCAGAGCAGCTGGTTTCGGCCAATTCAGCCTCATCATTGGCCCTAAAATATTTTAAAAATTCCACAATAAACCAATGATCCCGAAGGACAAAAAATTATAGACAACATTGTGACGAAAGGCGGAGAGACATTTTATGGCAGCCAAATAAAAATCAAAAATGAGTTCCTTTAAGAGCAATGAAAACATACGTAAGAAAGTAGATGGGTCATACTACGTAGTTTCGGCTAACAAAGCCTCATCAGTGACCCTGTAATGATCCGACAAAGAAAGCCAGAGGAAATATACTGCAATTTTGCGAATTTCGAATAGGCAGTCCATTCAACGACTGATATAAATCAAAATGTGGTCCAAATAATTAAAAACCTGTCTAGAATATGAGTCTAAACCAATAATTTATTTCCGATTTCTCAGAATATTCACGCTGATCTCAAAGGACCAAAAGTAAAATATAAACTGCACTATGGTTGATGTACGGGGAGACGTTTTACGGCCGCCACACGGCACAACACCAGCTGCAGTGAAGGCAAATAAAAATCAAAAATGAGTTCCTTTAAGAGCAATGAAAACATACGTAAGAAAGTAAATGGGTCATACTACGTAGTTTCGGCTAACAAAGCCTCATCAGTGACCCTGTAATGATCCGGCAAAGAAAGCCAGAGGAAATATACTGCAATTTTGCGAATTTCGAATAGGCAGTCCATTTAACGACTGATATAAATCAAAATGTGGTCCAAATAATTAAAAACCTTTCTAGAATATGAGTCTAAACCAATAATTTATTTCCGATTTCTCAGAATATTCACGCTGATCTCAAAGGACCAAAAGTAAAATATAAACTGCACTATGGTTGATGCACGGGGAGACGTTTTACGGCCGCCACACGGCACAACACCAGCTGCAGTGAAAGCAAATAAAAATAAAAAATGAGTTCCTTTAAGAGCAATGAAAACATACGTAAGAAAGTAGATGGGTCATACTACGTAGTTTCGGCTAACAAAGCCTCATCAGTGACCCTGTAATGATCCGGCAAAGAAAGCCAGAGGAAATATACTGCAATTTTGCGAATTTCGAATAGGCAGTCCATTCAACGACTGATATAAATCAAAATGTGGTCCAAATAATTAAAAACCTGTCTAGAATATGAGTCTAAACCAATAATTTATTTCCGATTTCTCAGAATATTCACGCTGATCTCAAAGGACCAAAAGTAAAATATAAACTGCACTATGGTTGATGTACGGGGAGACGTTTTACGGCCGCCACACGGCACAACACCAGCTGCAGTGAAGGCAAATAAAAATCAAAAATGAGTTCCTTTAAGAGCAATGAAAACATACGTAAGAAAGTAGATGGGTCATACTACGTAGTTTCGGCTAACAAAGCCTCATCAGTGACCCTGTAATGATCCGGCAAAGAATGCCAGAGGAAATATACTGCAATTTTGCGAATTTCGAATAGGCAGTCCATTCAACGACTGATATAAATCAAAATGTGGTCCAAATAATTAAAAACCTGTCTAGAATATGAGTCTAAACCAATAATTTATTTCCGATTTCTCAGAATACTCACGCTGATCTCAAAGGACCAAAAGTAAAAGACTCCCTTAACGCCAGCTATATTCACATCAAATATGTTTTATGAAAGGTTTATCGTTTGTAAGCAAGGAATATACAACAGAGCCTAAAAGAATGGAATGTACAAGTCCGTGGTGATTGATGGCAAACTGTGGTGATAGCCACTTAACCTGTGGTGACAGCTGTGAAACTGTGGTGACAGCTATGTTATCTGATGTGAAGCTGTAGAACTGTGTTGACAGCTATGTTATCTGTTGGGAAGATGTAAAACTGTGCTGAAATCTGTATAATTTGTGGTGATAGCTGTGAAACCATGTTGACAGCTATGTTATCTGTTTTGAAGCAGTAAAACTGTGCTGAAATCAAAATAACACATTGAGAAAGCTGTGATACCGAGTTTCCTGTTGTTATGCTGAGTTGTCTGTTGTGACAGCTATAAAACTATACTGAAAACTAAATAACCTGTGGTGATATCTGTGAAACAGCGGTGATGGCCATTTACCCTGTGGTGACAGCTGTGAAATGGGTCAGAATTATGAATACCTGCGGTGATAGCTATGATAGTGGGTGTTAGTTACCTAGCTTGTGGTGACAGCTGTGAAACTGCTGAATTCAAATAGCCTACCGTGAAATATGTTCTATAAAGGAGTTATCCTTTGGAAGCAAGGCATAAACAACAGATCAGAAAAGCAAGGAGTGCACAAGTTTTCTGGACCAGAGCAGCTGGTTTCGGCCAATTCAGCCTCATCATTGGCCCTAAAATATTTTAAAAATTCCACAATAAACCAATGATCCCGAAGGACAAAAAATTATAGACAACATTGTGACGAAAGGCGGAGAGACATTTTATGGCAGCCAAAGACTCCCTTAACGCCAGCTATATTCACATCAAATATGTTTTATGAAAGGTTTATCGTTTGTAAGCAAGGAATATACAACAGAGCCTAAAAGAATGGAATGTACAAGTCCGTGGTGATTGATGGCAAACTGTGGTGATAGCCACTTAACCTGTGGTGACAGCTGTGAAACTGTGCTGAAATCGGAATAACCTGTGGTGATACCTGCGAAAGTTTGGTGATAACCAAGTATCTGTGTGACAGCTGTGGAAATGTACTGAAATCTGTATAAATTGTGGTGACAGTTGTGAAACTGTGGCGGAAGCTATGTTATCTGATGTGAATTTGTAAAACTGTGTTGAAATCAAAATAACATATTGAGAAAGCTGCGAAACTGTGGTGGTGCCGATTTACCTGTTGTGATGCCGAGTTGTCTGTTGTGACAGCTATAAAACTATACTGAAAACTAAATGACCTGTGGTGATATCTGTGAAACAGCGATGATGGCCATTTAACCTATGGTGACAGCTATGAAGTGATGCTGAATTATAAATAACCTGTGATGATAGCTGTGAAACAGTGGTGCTAGTCACGTAGCCTGTGGTGACAGCAGTGAAACTGCTGAATTCAAAATAACTTACTGCGAAATATGTTCCATAAAAGAGTTATCATTTGGAAGCAAGGAATAAACAACAGATCCGTAAAGCATGGAGTGCACAAGTTTTCTGGGCCAGAGCAGCTAGTTTCGGCCAAATAGGTCTCATCAGTGGGCCTGAAATATTTTAAAAATTCCACCAATGAACCCGAAGGACAAGAAAATATTAACTACATTGTGACGAAAGGCGGGGAGACAGTTTACGGCCGCCACACACACCATTAACGCCAGCTATAGTCACAGCAAATATGTTCTTTGAAAGGCTTATCATTTGGAAGCAAGGAATATACAACAGAGCCTAAAAGCATGGAATGTACAAGTCCGTGGTGATTGATGGCAAACCGTGGGGATAGCCACTTAACCTGTGGTGACAGCTGTGAAACTGTGCTAAAATCTGAATAACCTGTGGAGATACCTGCCAAAGTTTGGTGATAGCCAAGTATCTGTGTGACAGCTGTGACAATGTACTGAAATCTGTATAATTTGTGGTGACAGCTGTGAAACTATGTTGACAGCTGTGTTATCTGTTGTAAAACTGTGCTAAAATCAAAATAACACATCGAAAAAGCTGTGATACCGAGTTTCCTGTTGTGATGCTGAGTTGCCTGTTGTGACAGCTATAAAACTATACTGAAAACCAAATAACCTGTGGTGATATCTGTGAAACAGCGGTGATGGCCATTCAACCTATGGTGACAGCTGTGAAATGAGGCGGAGTTATGAATACCTGTGGTGATAGCTATGATAGTGGCTGTTAGTTACGTAGCTTGTGGTGACAGCTGTGAAATTGCTGAATTCAAATAGCCTGATTTGAAATATATTCTATAAAGGAGTTATCCTTTGGAAGCAAGGCATAAACAACAGATCAGAAAAGCATGGAGTGCACAAGTTTTCTGGACCAGAGCAGCTGGTTTCGGCCAATTCAGCCTCATCATTGGCCCTGAAATATTTTAAAAATTCCACAATAAACCAATGATCCCGAAGGACAAGAAATTATAGACAACATTATGACGAAAGGCGGAGAGGCATTTCCCGGCAGCCAAAGACTCCCTTAACGCCAGCTATAGTCACAGCAAATATGTTCTATGAAAGGTTTATCATTTGTAAGCAAGGAATATACAACAGAGCCTAAAAGCATGGAATGTAGAAGTCCGTAGTGATTGATGGCAAACTGTGGAGATGGCCACTTAACCTGTGGTGACAGCTGTGAAACTGTGCTGAAATCGGAATAACCTGTGGTGATACCTGCGAAAGTTTGGTGATAACCAAGTATCTGTGTGACAGCTGTGGAAATGTACTGAAATCTGTATAATTTGTGGTGACAGCTGTAAATCAGTGGTGGAAGCTATGTTATCTGATGTGAAGCTGTAAAACTGTGTTGAAATCAAAATAACATATTGAGAGAGCTGTGAGACTGTGGTGATGCCGATTTACCTGTTGTGATACCGAGTTGTCTGTTGTGACAGCTATAAAACTATACTGAAAACTAAATGACCTGTGGTGATATCTGTGAAACAGCGATGATGGCCATTTAACCTATGGTGACAGCTATGAAGCGATGCTGAATTATTAATAGCCTGTGGTCATGTTTACGGCCGCCACACACCCCATTAACGACAGCTATAGTCACAGCAAATATGTTCTATGAAAGGCTTATCATTTGGAAGCAGGGAATATACAAAAGAGCCTAAAAGTATGGAATGTACAAGTCCGTGGTGATTGATGGCAAACTGTTGGGATAGGCACTTAACCTGTGGTTACAGCTGTCAAACTGTGCTGAAATCTGAATAACCTGTGGTGATACCTGCCAAAGTTTGGTGATGGCCAAGTATCTGTATGACAGCTGTGAAAATGTACTGAAATCTGTATAATTTGTGGTGACAGCTGTGAAACTGTGGTGACAGCTATGTTATCTGATGTGAAGCTGTAAAACTGTGTTGACAGCTATGTTATCTGTTGTGAAGCTGTAAAACTGTGCTGAAATCTGTATACTTTGTGGTGATAGCTGTGAAACTATGTTGACAGCTATGTTATCTGTTGTGAAGCTGTAAAACTGTGCTGAAATCAAAATAACACATTGAGAAAGCTCTGATGCCGTGTTTCCTGTTGTGATGCTGAGTTGTCTGTTGTGACAGCTACAAAACTATACTGAAAACTAAATAACCTGTGGTGATATCTGTGAAACAGCGGTGATGGCCATTTAACCTATGGTGGCAGCTGTGAAATGAGGCAGAATTATGAATATCTGTGGTGATAGCTATGATAGTGGGTGTTAGTTACGTAGCTTGTGGTGACAGCTGTGAAACTGCTGAATTCAAATAGCCTACTGTGAAATATGTTCTATAATGGAATTATCCTTTGGAAGCAAGGCATAAACAACAGATCAGAAAAGCATGGAGTGCACAAGTTTCTGGACCAGAGCAGCTGGTTTCGGCCAATTCAGCCTCATCATCGGCCCTGAAATATTTTAAAAATTCCACAATAAACCAATGATCCCGAAGGACAAGAAATTATAGACATCATTATGACGAAAGGCGGGAGACATTTTACGGCAGCGAAAGACTTTAACCTGTGGTGACAGCTATGAAACTGTGCTGAAATCGGAATAACCTGTGGTGATACCTGCGAAAGTTTGGTGATAACCAAGTATCTGTGTGACAGCTGTGGAAATATACTGAAATCTGTATAATTTGTGGTGACATCTATGAAACTGTGGTGGAAGCTATGTTATCTGATGTGAAGCTTTAAAACTGTGTTGAAAATCAAAATAACATATTGAGAAAGCTGCGAAACTGTGGCGATGCCGATTTACCTGTTGTGATGCCGAGTTGTCTGTTGTGACAGCTATAAAACTATACTGAAAACTAAATGACCTGGGGTGATATCTGTGAAACAGCGATGATGGCCATTTAAACTATGGTGACAGCTATGAAGTGATGCTGAATTATAAATAACCTGTGATGATAGCTTTGAAACAGTGGTGCTAGTCACGTAGCCTGTGGTGACAGCAGTGAAACTGCTGGATTCAAAATAACTTACTTTGAAATATGTTCCATGAAAGAGTTATCGTTTGGAAGCAAGGAATGAAGAACAGATCCGTAAAGCATGGAGTGCACAAGTTTTCTGGGCCAGAGCAGCTAGTTTCGGCCAAATAGGTCTCATCAGTGGCCCTGCAATATTTTCAAAATTCCAGCAATGATCCCGAAGGACAAGAAAATTTAAACTACATTGAGACGAAAGGCGGGGAGACAGTTTACGGCCGCCACACACTCCATTAACGCCAGCTATAGTCACAGCAAATACGTTCTATGAAAGGCTTATCATTTGGAAGCAGGGAATATTCAACAGAGCCTAAAAGCATGGAATGTACAAGTCCGTGGTGATCGATGGCAAACTTTGGGGATAGCCACTTAACCTGTGGTGACAGCTGTGAAACTGTGCTGAAATCTAAATAACCTGTGGTGATACCTGCCAAAGTTTGGTGATGGCCAAGTATCTGTGTGACAGCTGTGAAAATCTACTGAAATCTGCATAAAATTGTGGTGACAGCTGTGAAACTGTGGTGACAGCTATGTTATCTGATGTGAAGCTGTAAAACTGTGTTGACAACTATGTTATCTGTTGTGAAGCTGTAAAACTGTGCTGAAATCTGTATAATTTGTGGTGATAGCTGTGAAACAATGTTGACAGCTATGTTATCTGTTGTGAAGCTGTAAAACTGTGCTGAAATCAAAATAACACATTGAGAAAGCTCTGATGCCGAGTTTCCTGTTGTGATGCTGAGTTGTCTGTTGTGACAGCTATAAAACTATACTCAAAACTAAATAACCTGTGGTGATATCTGTGAATAAGCGGTGATGGCCATTTAACCTATGGTGGCAGCTGTGAAATGAGGCAGAATTATGAATATCTGTGGTGATAGCTATGATAGTGGGTGTTAGTTACGTAGCTTGTGGAGACAGCCGTGAAACTGCTGAATTCAAATAGCCTACTGTGAAATATGTTCTATAAAGGAGTTATCCTTTGGAAGCAAGGCATAAACAACAGACCAGAAAAGCATGGAGTGCACAAGTTTTCTGGACCAGAGCAGCTGGTTTTGGCCAATTCAGCCTCATCATTGACCCTGAAATATTTTGAAAACTCCAAAATAAACCAATGATCGCGAAGGACAAGAAATTATTGACAACATAATGACGAAAGGCGAAGAGACATTTTACAGCAGCCAAAGACTCCCTTAACGTCAGCTATATTCACATCTGATATGTTCTGTGAAAGGTTTATCGTTTGTATGCAAGGAATAGACAACAGAGCCTAAAAGCATGGCATGTACAAGTCCGTGGTGATTGATGGCAAACTGTGGTGATAGCCACTTAACCTGTGGTGACAGCTGTGAAACTGTGCCGAAATCGGAATAAACTGTGGTGATACCTGCGAAAGTTTGGTGATAGCCAAGTATCTGTGTGACAGCTGTGAAAATGTACTGAAATCTGTATAATTTTGTGGTGACAGCTATGAAACTGTGGTGGAAGCTATGTTATCTGATGTGAAGCAGAAAAACTGTGTTGAAATCAAAATAACATATTGAGAAAGCTGTGAAACCGTGGTGATGCCGATTTACCTATTGTGATGCCAAGTTGTCTGTTGTGACAGCTATAAAAATATACTGAAAACTAAATGACCTGTGGTGATATCTGTGAAACAGCGATGATGGCCATTTAACCTATGGTGACAGCTATGAAGCGATGCTGAATTATAAATAACCTGTGATGATAGCTGTGAAATAGTGGTGCTAGTCACGTAGCTTGTGGTGACAGCAGTGAAACTGCTGAATTCAAAATAAGTTACTGTGAAATATGTTCCATAAAAGAGTTATTCTTTGGAAGCAAGGAATAAACACTAATCTGTAAAGCATGGAATGCACAAGTTTTCTGGGCCAGAACAGCTAGTTTCGGGTAAATAGGTCTCATCAGTGGCACTGAAATATTTTTAAAATTCCACCAATGATCCCGAAGGACAAGAAAATAGAAACTACATTTTGACGAAAGGCTGGGAGAAAGTGTACGGCCGCCACACACTCCATTCACGCCAGCTATAGTCACAGCAAATATGCTCTATGAAAGGCTTATCATTTGGAAGCAAGGAATATACAACAGAGCCTAAAAGCATGGAATGTACAGGTCCGTGGTGATTGATGGCACACTGTGGGGATAGCCACTTAATCTGTGGTGACAGCTGTGAAATTGTGCTGAAATCTGAATAACCTGTGGTGATACCTGCCAAAGTTTGGTGATAGCCAAGTATCTGTGTGTCAGCTGTGAAAATGTACTGAAAGCTGTAAACTTTGTCGAGACAGCTGTGAACTTGTGGTGACAGCTATGTTATCTGATGTGAAGCTGTAAAACTGTGTTGAAATCAAAATAACATATTGAGAAAGCTGTGAAACTGTGGTGATGCCGATTTACCTGTTGTGATGCCGAGTTGTCTGCTGTGACAGCTATAAAACTATACTGAAAACTAAATGACCTGTGGTGATATATGTGAAACAGCGATGATGGCCATTTAACCTATGGTGACAGCTATGAAGCGATGCGTAATTATGAATAACCTGTGATGATAGCTGTGAAAAAGTGGTGCTAGTTACATAGCCTGTGCTGACAGCAGTGAAACTGCTGAATTCAAAATAACTTACTGTGATATATGTTCCATAAAAGAGTTATCCTTTGGAAGCAAGGAATAAACAACAGATCCGTAAAGCATGGAGTGCACAAGTTTTCTGGGCCAGAGCAGCTAGTTTCGACCAAATAGGTCTCATCAGTGACCTTGAAATATTTTCAAAATTCGATCAATGATCCCGAAGGACAAGAAAATATAAACTACATTGTGACGAAAGGCGGGGAGACAGTCTACGGCCGCCACACACTCCATTAACGCCAGCTATAGTCACAGCAAATATGTTCTGCGAAAGGCTTATCATTTTGAAGCAAGGAATATACAACAGAGCTGAAAGCATGGAGTGTACAAGTTTTCTTGGGCAAAACTAACTAGTTTCGTCCAATGAGCCTCATCATGATCCTTATATAGTAAAACAAACAGTGAAACTGTTGCGATGGCCAGGCAACCAGTGGTGACAGCTGTGACCTGTGCTAAAATCTAAATAACCTTGGCGACAGCTGTGGAACTGCACTGAAATCTAAAAGCCTGTAGTTTGATGGCAAACTGTGGTGATAACCACATAACCTGTGGTGACAGATCAAACTGTGATGAAATCGGAATAACCTGTGGCGATACCTGCGAAAGTTTGGTGATAGCCAAGTATCTGTGTGACAGCTGTGAAAATCTACTGAAATCTGTATAATTTATGGTGACAGCTGTGAAACTGTGATGACAACTATGTTATTTATTGTGAAACTGTGCTGAAATTAAAATAACTTATTGTGAAAGCTGTGAAACTCTTGTGATGCCGAGTTGCCTGTTGTGACTGCGAGTTTTCTGTTGTGACAGCTATAAAACTATACTGAAGACTAAATAACCTGTGGTGATATCTGTGAAACATCGGTGATGGCAATTTGACCTATGGTGGCAGCTATGAAACGATGCTGTGAAACTGTGGTGACAGCTATGTTATTTGTTGTGAAGCTGTGAAACTGTGCTGAAATCAAAATAACATATTGAGAAAGCTGTGAAACTGTGGTGATGCCGAGTTACCTGTTGTGATGCCGAGTTGTCTTTCGTGACAGCTATAAAACTATACTGAAAACTAAATGACCTGTGGTGATATCTATGAAACAGCGATGATGGCTATTTACTCTATGGTGACAGCTGTGAAACAGCGCTAAACTTTAAATTACCAGTGGTGATAACTGTGAAACTGTGGTGATAGTCACGTACCCTGACAGCTGTGAAACTGCTGAATTCAAAATAGTATGTTCTATAAGAGTTATCCTTTGGTAGCAAGGAATTAATAATAGATCCGAAAAGCTTTGAGTACAAACGTTTACTGTGCCAGAGCAGCTAGTTTTTGTCAATAAGGCCTGAATTTATTTTCAAAATTCCACAAGAAACCAATGATCCCGAAGGACAAGAAAATATAAACTAAATTTTATGACGAAAGGCGGGGAGACAATTTACGGCCGCCACACATTCCCTTAACGCCAGCTATAGTCACATTAGAACTGAAAAGCATGGAGTGTACACGTGTTGGCTAAACTTTCTAGTTTCGACCAATTATCATATCAGGACTCAGAAATATTATATAACAACTGTGATACTGGCGATGGTCACGTAACCCCTGGTGACAGCTGTGATCTGTGCTAAATAACCTTGCGCAAGGGTTGTGAAACTCTACAGAAATTTAAATAACCTGTGGTGATAGATGGGTAATTGTGGTTATAGCTCTACAGCTGGTGCGATAGCCACGTAATATGTGGTGACAGCTGGACCACATAACCTGTGGTAACAGATGTGAAATTGTGCTGAATTCTGAATAACCTGGGGTTATACCTGCGAAACTGTGGTGATAACCACATAACCTGTGGTGACAGATGTGAAACTGTGATGAAATCGGAATAACCTGTGGTGATACCTGCGAAAGTTTGGTGGGAGCCAAGTATCTGTGTGACAGCTGTGAAAATCTAATGAAATCTGTATAATTTATGGTGACAGCTGTGAAACTGTGATGACAACTATGTTATTTATTGTGAAACTGTGCTGAAATTAAAATAACTTATTGTGAAAGCTGTGAAACTCTTGTGATGCCGAGTTGCCTGTTGTGACTGCGAGTTTTCTGTTGTGACAGCTATAACACTATACTGAAGACTAAATAACCTGTGGTGATATCTGTGAAACATCGGTGATGGCAATTTGACCTATGGTGGCAGCTATGAAACGATGCTGAATTACAAATAACCTGTGGTGATAGCTGTGAAACTGTGGTGCTAGTCACGTAGCCTATGGTGACGGCTGTGGAACTGTTGAATTCAAAATAACCTACTGTGAAATATGTTCTATAAAAGAGTTATCCTTTGAAAGCAAGGAATAAACAACAAATCCGAAAAGCATGAAGCGCAAAAGGTTACTTGGCCAGAGCAGCTAGTTTCGGCCAATAAGGCCTCATCAGTGGCCCTGAAATATTTTCAAAATTCCACTATAAACCAATGATCCCGAAGGACAAGAAAATATAAACTACATTATGACGAAAGGCGGGGGGACATTTTACGACCGCCACACACTCCATTAACGCCTGCTATAGCCACATCAAATATGTTCTATGAAAGGTTTATCATTTGGAAGAGCAAAACAACAGAACTGAAAAGCATGGAAAGTACATGTTTTGGCCAAACTTTCTAGTTTCGACCAATTATCGCATCAGGATTCTGAAATATTGTAATAAAAACTGTGGAACTGGCGATGGTCACGTAATCAGTGGTGACAGCTGTGATCTGTGCTAAATAACCTGGCGTTAGAGCTGTGAAACTACTGAAATCTAGATAACCTGTGGTGATAAATGGGAAACTGTGGTTATAGCTCTGCAGCTGGTGTGATAGCCACGTAATCTGCGATGACAGTTGTGAAACTGTGCTGTAATCTCCAAAATATGTGGTGATAGCTGTGAAAATGTGGTGACGACCACGTACCCTGTGATGACAGCTATGGAAGTATGCTTGAAACTAAACCTGTGGTGACAGCTGTGAAACTGCAGTGATTATTATGTTGCCTGTGGTGACAGCTGTGAAACTATGCAGAAATCTAAATAGCATGTGCCAAGTGGTACATAATACTAGAGCTGTTAACTCTTCAGCCTGCCATTTCCGGAAAACTGATCTGATTCGTTAGGTTCAAACAGAAAAGTTCAAATATGATCTTTAGTTATCATTACAGTATGGTGAGACTTTAATGTCAGAAGTCATATTTCTGTTAACGAGCTTTATCATTTGAAACCGAGATGCAGATGGGCTATGCTTTCTTGAATTTACACAGTCTTTATTCTTGTTGATAGCTAAGGATGTCGTCAAAATTAAAGGAAAAGCTGAAATGTCTTGGCCAAAAAATACAGCAACAAAAAAAAAAAAAAAACTTAAGGAGTAAAAACATTTTGAAAATTAACTTAAGCAACCGGCCTTATCTGGAACATTGTCCCTACAAGGGACATTTTCCTTTTTCCATTGAGTATTTGTTGAAAGGGATAACTGTCATTGTTTCCCCTGCACTCTTTAGAATTGCCTTCGCGATTATAATGAATATCCAAGTATGGAGAAAAGTATCCTTTAATTAATTATCCTTTAATCGTATAATCAAATACCCTCTTATCTATATCAATGTTTACTTCAAACTTAAGTCGCATCAGGTAAAAACTTACCGCCAGTCCATTTAATAAAATACGATTCATTCCTTGAAAAACAAAACAAAACACATATATATAAATAAAGAACTGACCATTAATTGCAAAACACTATTTAAAGCACTTTTATATAAACTGATCATCAATACATTTCAAATACATTGTCTGATTCACTGGCTGTGATATAAACTCCAGATTACTGGGTAATAAAACACTTTGT
This sequence comes from Lucinisca nassula, assembly GCA_963580285.1. Lineage (NCBI taxonomy): Eukaryota > Metazoa > Mollusca > Bivalvia > Lucinida > Lucinidae > Lucinisca > Lucinisca nassula. Next base: position 127,677,843 of record OY757010.1, on the reverse strand, counting down.
GGTTTCAGCATCTGACACTTATGGCCCTTGGCAGAAACTGTTAACTGGCTGCCTTTTAAACAAGCAGATACAAATCCACGGAAACAACTGTCCGTATGTATTTAATAGAGGGGTTTGGTGCTCTCCTCTAATAAGCTCTTCACTGTGGTGATAGCTGTGACACTGTCGCAAAAAAAAAAAAAAAACATGTAATATGTGGCGACAACAGTTGTGAAACTATAGTTATAGCCAAATAAACTTTGAGAGTTGTGAAAGCTGTGAAAGTGTACTGAAATCTATATTATCTATGATGGGAGCTGTGAAACTGTGAGGTGATTACATCTGTGAATCTGTGCTGAAATATAATTTACATGTGGTGATAGCTGTGACCCTGTCGTAAAAGTCATGTAATCTATGGCGACAACAGCTGTGAAACTATTGTTATAGACAAATAACCTTTGCGAGTGGTGACAGCTGTGAAAGTGTGCTGAAATCAATATTATTTGTGGTGGGAGCTGTGAAACTGTGCTGAAATATAAATTACATGTGGTGAAAGCTGTAAAACTGCCGCGATAGCCACGTAACTGTGGTGACTACCGTGAAGCTGTTCTGAAATCCAAATAACCTGTGATGATGAGGTTAAACTGTGCTGAAATCGAGATAACCTATGGTGATAGCTGTTAAACTGTGGTGATAGCCACGTAACATGCAGTGACAGCTATGAACTGCGCTGAAATTTATTAATAACCCGTGGTAATAGCTGTGAAGCTTTGGCGATATACACATTACCTGTGCACACGTGACAGCTATTAAACTGCTGAAATCTATATAATCTGTGGGGAAAGCTGTGGAATTGGTGTGACCGGTGGTGACAGCTGTGAAATTGTGCTGCTAAAACCTATATAATCTGTAGTCATAGCTGTTAAACGGTGATGACACCCACGTAACGTGTGATGACAGCTATGAATCTGAGCTAAAAACTCAACAACGTGTGAGGAAAGCTTTGCTCTGTGCTGATTATTGCGTTACCTTTGGTAACAGCTCGGAAACTGTGCTGAAATCTATAAAAGCATTTGGTGTCAGCTGTGAAACTGTGCTGAAATCTTTAAATTCTGTGGTGATATCTGTGAAACTGTGATGATGGCCATGTAACCTGTGATGTCAGCTTTGGAACTGTGCTAAAACCTTAATGAACCGTGGAACTGCAGGGATTATCACATAACCAATGGTGACAGCTGTCAAACTATGATGAAATCTAAATAATATGTAGTGATAAACATGTGGTGATAGTTGTTATACTGTGGCGAAAGCCACGTATGAGACTGTGTTTAAATCTAAATAACCGTGTGATTTTAGCTGTGATATTGGCTTGATAACCATATAACGGGTGGTGAAAGAGCAAAACTGTTGTGATAGCAATATAGCTTCGGGGATAACTGTGAGCTGCTATAATAGCCATGTAATCTGTCGTGAGCGCTGTGATAGTGTCATTATTTATTACCTATGGTTACAGCCGTGAAACTGTTGTGAAAGTAATATTACACATGTGACCTGTGGTGATAGTCATAGAAACTGTGCTGATTATCAAAATAACCAGCGGCGACAGCGCTGAAACTGTGTAAATAGCTATATAGCCTATGTTGATATTTCGATGACAGAAACGGTGGCGACACGTTTATAAGCTGCGATCCCTGGTTTATGAGACGAGTAGCAAAACCACTACACTATGTGGAGACACTTATGAAGCTGTGGTAATAGATATTTAGTGTATGGTGATAGCAGTGAATATGTTGCGAAAGTCATATAAAATGTGGTTGCATATGAGAAACTGCAGTGATAGTAATATAACATGTAGTGACAGATTAGAAATAATGGTATTTTGAACCTGAGATTGTGCTGTAAAGCTGTAATGATAACCTTAAACTATGTGTTAACAGTTTTGTAATCGAGTTAATTTCATATTCCCGATGTGACTGCCTTGAAACTGTTATAATAGCCATATCTCTTAAGGTGACCGCTGGACATAGTAGTGATAGTAAAGTAAACATGTCGTGTTATAGCCAAATATCTTGTGGTGGCAGCTGTGAAGTAAGTGTTAGTCACATAACCTGTTGTAATAGTTATGTTTCAGTAGTAGTGGCCACATAACTTGTCGTGACAGATTACATATAGCTGCAAAATAGGGGGGGGGGTTGGGTGAGGCGAAGGTGTTGCATCAACTGGGCGCCAAGTGATATTGGTTTACAGTTAGGCAAGGCTTGCTGGCCTAGCAGCAGTTAAGGATAGAAGGTAACGCTGATATTTCTTCTATTTCTTCACTTTCATTTATTTAGCGCTGTCTCCGCCCACTCTCATTCATCTCCTCTACTTCTTCTTTCTGTTTTCTCCTTTTTTCTGGAGACGACACAAAGTGACCCACAAGGATTGACATGTCGTTAAACCCCAACACAATCAATCAATAGCAGCGAAATTGTAGTGGCATCCACATAGTATGTGGTTATAGCTGTTAAACTGTACATAGGCATATAACCTGTGGTGATAATTGGTAAACTGTGTTGATAACCATAATTCATGAAAAAAAACAGCTGTAAAACATTCGATAGCCATGTAAAAAAGAAGTGGAGGCAATGATCAGGAATCGACACAATCAACCCACAGCTCCCACCAGAGACACCAAAGGGATGGATTAACACGCATGAAACAACAGACCCTAATGGAAACACCAACAGCGGAAAGCCAAAAGGACAGTTACTTTCCCACAAAATGGCCAATAGGCTATCCAAAATAAATAACATAAGCGACACAAACACCCAAAGACAAACCATAGCAAAAATAAACGGCGACAGAAGATCCGCCTTGGAACGGTCAGCGGAAACGAATTCCATTTAGGGGGCTTAAATCAATTTTACGTGGCTACACTCCTCTCCATTACTTCCGTCGCGATTTAGAAAAATAATTTGTTCAGTCCGCATGAAGGCCTCCTAACTCATCAGTGCAACATCTCCGTGAACACAAATAATCAAACAAGCACAGAGATGAAACAACGCTGATGACTCGACAGCAAAAAGAAAAGCAACAATTAGACTCGATTTCACCCTCCAGTAAAAATACTGACCGTTCCAAGGCGATTCTTCTGTTGTGGTTTATTATTGTTACAGTATCTTTTTATTTTGGACAGTCATTTTGTGGGAAAGTAATTGTCCTTTGGTCTTTCCGATTGTGGCGTTTTCATTGTGGTGAATGTTATGATTATGTTTCTTTCTCTTTGGTGTCTTGGATGGGGGTTGTGAGATGATTGTATCGATTCCTGGTGATTGCCTTCACTTCTATTTTGTGGTGACAGCTGTGCAACTGTGGTGATACCCAGCTAACAGTTGTGTTTTATAAACGTTTTCAAAACGTCAGAAGGGACGTCAGGTAACTTTCGCTTGGATATATGCTGCAGCGTTAAACTAAAGATCAATTTTAATGTTTAACCGCCAGCTGTGAAACTGAGGTGATAGCGATATAACCTTTGGTGATAGCTGAGAAATTCAGGTGATAGTTGTGAAACAGAGATGTTTGCTATATAACCTGTTGGGACAGCTGTGAAAATGAGGTGATAGCCGTATGCCCTTTGGTGAAAGGCTGTAAAAGTAAGGTGTATCTATACTTCCTGTGTTGAAAGCTTTTAGACTGGGGTGAAAGCCAAAAGACCTGTTGCGACAACTGCAAGTCTGATATGATATCCGCACTTCCTGTGATTACAAATGTGAAACTAATGTCATAGCCATATTTCCTACAGTATATAACCCAGGTGATAACCATATTATTTGTGGTGACAGCTAAACTGAGGAGAAACAATATAACCTGTTATGATTGCTGTTTAACTCACGCTATATAATCTGTGGTGAACGCTGTGAAATTCACACGATGGCCATAACACCTGTGGTGACCGCTGTGAAACCGAGGAGATAGCCATACGATAGCCATATTAGCTATGGTGATAGCTGCGAAACTAATGTGAAAGCCATTTTACCTGTTTTACCTGTTTTGTTTGCTGCGAAACCCATGTGATAGCCATACCACCTATGGTGACAGCTGTGAAACTAATATTACTGCTACATAATCTGTGGTGACCACTTTAAAATCTTAGGGGATAGCCATATTACCCGTGGTGATATCTATAAAACGGATGTGATAGCTATACTACCTGTGGTTATAGATGAGAAACTCACGTTATAGCCTTATTATCTGAGGATTATTTATTTATCGTGCTAACAGATTTGAAAGTGAAGTGATTGTCATGTCATATGTGCTGTTAGCTGTGAGACTCGGGTGATGGATAGAAGCCTCCGTGGTGTAGTGGTTACGATAGTCGCCTTGTAAACCAGGGATCGCAGGATCGATCCCGGGCTTCTCCAGACTTTCGGATGTTTCTTAAACCGAGGTCTCGTCTCCGTATGACCTTAGCTTTGGTGAGATGTATAACTCAAACACCCACTCACTCAGTTGATGGACATTCTACCTGTTGCGATAATGGAGATACAAAGGTCACTGCTATATAACATTGATGACAGCTGTGAAACTGATGTGATAGCTAAACTTCCTATGGTGATAGCTGTGACACCGAGGTGATAGCATCTTACCTGCGGTGATAAAGTAAAACTCAGATTGTAGTCATATTACCAATGTTGAAAGCCGTGAAACGATGCGATAGCCATTCTACATTTGGTGATAAATGTAATGCTGAGGTGATAGCTGTGAAACTCAAGTGATAGCCATACTACCTCTGGTGAAAAATGTGAAACACAGGTGATTTCTATTCTGTCTCTGGCGATAGCTGTGAAACTGAGGTGATAGACATATTTCTGTGGTGACAGCTGTAACTCTGATGTAAAATCCAGCTGTGAAACTAATGTGATAGCTTTATTCCCTGTGGTGGTAGCTGTGAAACCCAGGTGATAACCATTCTGCAGGTGGTGACAATTTTGAAACACAGGTGAATGCTATATTACATGTGGTGAAAGCTGTTTTCCTGTGGTGATAGCTGTGAATACGAGGTGATAGCATATCACCCGAGGTGACAACTGTAAATGTCAGATTATAGCAAGATTACCTGTGGTGACGTCTGTGAAACTGAGGCTATAGCCATACTACCTGTGGTAATAAGTGTGATGCTGAAGTGATAGCTGTGAAACTCAAGTAATAGCCATACTACCTCTGGTGACAATGATGAAACACAGGTGATTGCTATATATCTTATAGTAACAGCTGTAAGTCTGATGTCATATGTATACCATCTTTGGTGACAGCTGAGAAAGTAATGTGATAGCCATATTACCTGTGAATATCAAACTATCAATTAAGAACGCTGAGAAACTCAGCTAAAAATGATGTAATCTGTGGTAGAAGCTGTAAAACTAAGGCGACAGCCATGTTACCTGATTTGGTTGCTGTGAAAATCATGTGATAGCCATACTACCTATATTGCCAGCTGTGAAACTGAGGTGATTGTTATATAACCTGTGATGACAGCTGTGCACCTCAGGTGGCAGCCATATTACCTGTGGTGATAACTGTGACTACCTCTGGTGACAGCTGTAAATAAGAGGTGTTTACTGTATTACCTTTCTTTTACGACAGTTGTGAAAACTGAGATGATAGGTTTTGTGTGTGAAACTGGGGTGACAGCAAAGTAGAAGTAAAACAAAGATCAGGAATCGATACAATTAACTTACTCCACCCATCAAAGACACCAAAGGGAAAGAAACACAAACATTAAGCGACCAGACCATAATGGAAACCTAAACAAAGGAAGGCCATAAGGACAGTTACTTTCCCACAAAATGGCCATATGGGCATCCAAAATAAAAAGACACAAGTGATACACACAGTAAGTAACAAACAACAACATAAATAAATCGCCACAGAAGAACCGCCTTGGAACGGTCAGTGGAAAGATTTCCACTGGGGGCTTAAATCGATTTTACGTGGCCACAATCCTCGCCCTTACTTCCGTCGCGATTTAGACAAATAATTTGTTCAGTCCGCATGAAAGCCTCCTAACTAATCAGTGCAACATCTCCGTGAACACAAATAATCAAAGAAACACAGAGGTGAGACAACGGTGAGGACTAGACAGCAGGAAACCACTGAAATGCTGGAGAAAAAGAAAACCAACAATTATACTTCGATGGGCCCGACCAGAGACAGAGCATCAGACACCAACCAACATTACCTTGAATTAGATCTCTCTAACTCTCAATAAGCCTTTACGTTGGAACCGTCATAGAATCTGAGGCCTGATCCACCAGCGTGCCATTAAAGAGGGAAGCAAAGTTGCCAACCGTGATTGGGTTAACTACCATGCATGCAGTCTGTCGTATAATATCCATGTTGTACCCAATCTTTTTATATCGAAGAATGATTTTACGAAATTGGGTGCTAAATACTATCTTTAGCGACAGTTGTAAAAAATTAAAAGAAAGACCCAGGGAGCGCCACAGTCACAAGACACAGCCCACTCACGACAGGAAGAGGAAACATACACAAAACAAGAAAAAATACGAGTGTTTATGAAACGGAACAATCAGCCCTCTCTTCCCCACAGGGGGTGATCAGACCATTAGAAAACACTAAACAACAACTCACAACGAATTCGCAGATATGCGATGATAGCCATGCTACCCGTGGTGATAGCCATATTACCTGTGGTGATAGCTATAAAATGTAGATGAAAAACTGTGGTGACAGCTGTCAAATTAAGGTGATAGCCATAATACCTTTGGAGATAGTTGTGAAATTCAGGTGATAGACTGTGAAACTTAGTTGATAGCTTTATTACAAATTTGGGCAACTATTACTCAAGTAATGGCCATATTAACTGTGGCGATAACTGTGAAACTAAGGGGATGCCATACTAACTCTGCAAACAGCTGTGAAACAGAGGTGACAGCTGTACTACCGGTGGTGACAAGCCGAAGCGATAGGCATATTACCTATAATGATAGTTGTGGAATTCAGATGATAGTTATACTAAGCATAGTGAAACTCAGGCGAAATATGTGAAGCTGAGGTGACAGCCATATTACCTGTGGTGGTAGCTGTAAAATTGAGGTTATAGCCACATTACCATCTGTGATAGCAATGAAGCCAGGTGATAACCATACTAGTTGTAGCGACAGTTGTAAAACAGGTGTTATTTCTGCATTACCTCTTGTGACAGCTGTCAGCCGATGTCATAACCGTTTTACTTGTGATTATAGCTGTGAAATTCAAGTCATAGTCATATTTCTTGTTGTGAAGCTCAAGTGATAGCCATATTTCCTGAGGTGACAGCTGTGAAATGGAGGTGATAGCCATATTACATGCATTTATAGCTATGGAACCCAGATGATAGCAATATAACCTGAGGGGATATCGTTGTTACCTGTAGGAATACATCTGAAACTCGGGTGATAACCATACTAACTGTTTGACAGTTATGTATCATAGTTGACTGCTATACTATCTGTGGTAACGACTGTCAAACTAAGGTGATAGCAATCTAACTTTTATGAAGGAAAGCTGAGAAAGTCAGGTGATAGCCATATTACTTGTTGTGATAGCTGTGAAACTAAAATGATAGCCATACTACCTATAGTTAAACGATTGCTATATAATATATGGTGACAGCTGTGAAACTGAGGTGGTGGCGATATTACCTTTGGCGATGGCTGTTTAACTCTGGTGATAACCATACTACTCAGGTGATGGCCATATAGCCTGTAGTGATAGCTGTCAAGCTAAGGGGATAGCCAAACAAGCTATGGGAATAGCTGTGAAACAGACTTGATTGCTGTATTACCTGTGGCAGCTGTCAAACCGAGGTGACAGGCATATTACAGATGATAGTCATACTGCTTCTTGTAAAACTCAGGTGATAACCATATGACCTGAGGTGTAAAATGCGAAACTGAGGTGACAGCCATATTAACTGTGGTGGTAGCTGTAAAACTGAGTTTATAGCCATATTACCGGCGGTGATGCGTCTGACTGGTGATCAGAAGTACGCGGATTCAATACTTGCCGGGGTTGGCAGTATTTTTTCGTGGAGATTGATCATTATATCGTTTCTATCATCATTCTTTCCCTTCCGCTGATTCAAGAAGGGCAGTTGTCAGTTTCTGGCGAAAGAATGTACACTGTACTGGTCAACCACTTATGTACAAGACAGCCCAGGAAACGTGTGGATAGGTAAACTGACAGGCTCAAAAATTACATAGTGTTGACTGGGCCATTAAACTGCAATCAATGAAAACAAAAACCTGTGAACTCATGTGATAGCATTACTACCTGTGGTGACAGCTGGGAAAACATGGCGTTAACCGTACGAGTTTTAGTGACTGTTGTGAAACAGAGGTGATTGTTGTATAACATGTTGCGACAGCTGTCAACCAAGATAACAGCCGTATTATCTGTAATGATAGCTCTGAAATTCAGGTGATTATGTTTGTGGGAAGCTCAGATGATAGCTATACTTCCTGTGGTGACAGCTGTGAAATGGAGGTGATATCCGTATTAGCTCTGGTGATAGCTGTGAAACTCAGTTGACAGCAATATAACCTGTGGTTACAGCTGTCAAACTAAGGTGACAGCCATGTTACCTGTAGTGATAGCTCTGAAACTCAGGTGATAAACCATTCTACCTGTTGTGACAAGTGTGAAACATAGTGGATTGCTGTATTACTTGTGGTGACAGCTGTCAGTCTGAGGTGATAACGATATGATCTTTGGTTATAGATGTAAAAGTCAGGTGATAACCATACTACCTGCTGTGAAGGAAAGCTGGGATATTCAGATGATACCATATTACTTGTGGTGATAGCTGTGAAACTAAGGTGACAGCCATACTACCATACATGGTAAAATGATTGCTATATATTATGTTATGACAGCTGTGAAATTGATGTGATAGCCATATTACCTGTGGTGATGTGATGATAGCTAAGAAACTGAGGTAATGGCGATATTGCCTGCTGAAAGCTGTGAAAGTCTGGTGATAACCAAACTACCTGTTCTGACATTTGTGAAACGGAGATCATTGCTTAATAACCTGAGGTGACAGTTGTGAAACTGAGGTGTTTGTCATACCACCTTTGGTGATAGCTGTGAAACAGGGTTTAAAACTAGAGGTGAAGACAGCGATCAGGAATGGATTGAATTACCCCTAATCTCCTAACAGAGACAACAATGGGAAATAATTCGAAATTGAAATAACAAAATCCCAATGAAAACACCACAAGCGGATAGCCAAAAGGACTTTTACTTTCACACAAAAATGGCCAAACAGCGATCGAAAATAAAAAGACATAAGCAATACATACATGCAAAGACGCACTGTAACAATAATAAACCACAACACAAGAACCGCATTGGAATGGTCAGCAAAAAGTATTCAACTCAGGGGCTTAAATCGATTTTACATGGCCTCAGTCCTCGTCCTTGGTTCTTTTATGGTTTAGACAAATAATTGTTAAAGTCCGCATAAAGTCACATCACATGTGTTGACAGCTGTAAAACTGGAAACTCAGGAGATAGCCATATTACCCGTGGCGATATCTATAAGACTAATTTGAAAGCCTTACCCCGGAGTCTAACTGTTGGTTTTCTTTTGCTCCGGCATTTCATTGGTTTATTGCTTTCGAGTCCTCACCGTTGTTTCATCTCTATGGTCGTTTGAGCTTTTGTGTTCACAGAGATGTTGCACTGATGAGTTAGGAGGCCTTCATGCGGACTGAACAAATTATTTGTCTAAATCGCGACGGAAAAGCGAGTATTGTGACCACGTAAAATCGATTTAACCCCCCCCCCCAACACACACACACACCCAAATGAAATTCGTTTCCACTGACCTTTCCAATACGGTTCTTCTGTCGCGGTTTATTTTTGTTATGATTTGTTTTGGGTGTTTGCGTCGCTCATATTATTTTATTTTGGATAGCCTATTGGCCATTTTGTGGGAAAGTATCTGTCCTTTTGGCTTTCCGCTGTTGATGTTTCCATTGGGGTCTGTTGTTACATGTTTGTGTTTCTTTCTCTTTGGTGTCTCTGATGGGAGCTGTTGGTTATTTGTATCGATTCCTGATCATTGCCTCCACTTCTGTTTTATTACCTGGACTGACAGCTGTGAAACTGAGGTGATAGCCATATTATATATAGTGGCAACTGTTATTCAGGTGTGGCCATATATAGGTGAGTGCTGCATTACCTGTGGTGACAGCTGCTAAACCGAGGTGATATGTATATTACCTATAATGGCATGTGTAAAAATCAGATGATAGTCATACTACTTCTTGTGAAATACAGGTGACAGCCATATTGCCTGAGGTGAAAGATATGAAACTGAGGAGGCAGCCATATTACCTGTGGTGGTAGATGTTAAAGCCATATTACCTGCTCAGATGATAGCCTTACTACCTGTGGTGACAGCTGAGAAACTCAGGTGATATCCATACTCAATTTAGTAATAGCTATGAAACAGAGGCGATTGCTGTAAAATACAGGCAAGAACCGTATTACCTGCGATGATAGCTGTGAAAATCAGGTGATAGTCATATTTCTTGTTGTGAAGCTCAGGCGACAGCTATATTTCCTGAGATGACCGCTATGAAACGGAGGTGATAGCCATATTACCTAAGGTGATAGCTGTGAAACTCTGTTGAAAACAATATAAACTGTGGTGACAGCTGTCAAACTGAGGTGATAGCCATGTTACCTGCAGTGATAGCTTTGAAACTCGTCCGATAATCATACTGCCTGTTGTGACAATTGTGAAGCATAGTTGATTAGTATAATTATTACCTATGGTGACAGATGTAAACCTGAGGTGATAGCGAAATAACCTTTGGTGATATATGTGAATATTCTGGTGATAGCCATATTACCTGCTGTGAAGGAAAGCTGAGAATGTCGGGTCTTAGCCATATTGTGGTGATAGCTGTGAAACTAAGGTGATAATCATAATACCTATAGTGACAGCAGTGAAACTGAAGTGATTGCTATAATATATGTGGTGACAGCTGTGAAACTGAGGTGATAGCCATATTAACTGCGGTGTTGTGGTGGTAGCTGAAAAATTCGGGTGATACCAATGTTGACTTTGTTGATAGTTGTTAAACTCCTTTAACCATACTACTTATTGTGACTTTTGTGAGACAGAGGTCATTGATTAACAACCCGTGGTGACAGTTGTAAAACTGAAGAGTTAGCCATACTACCTGTGGTGATCGCAGTGAAACTTAGGTGATCGCCATATTACCTGTGGTGATATCTGTGAGAATAAGTTCAAAGCCATACAATCAAAAATATTAATGGTAAAAGGTGTGTGCGGCATCAGTTGTGATAGCCATTCTACCTGGCAATTCAACCTGTGGTGACATGCGTATAACTCAGGTAACAGCCTCATCACCTGTGGTGATAGCTGTGAAACTTACCCGTGTAGACATATATGACCCAGTTGACAGTCGTTCTTCCTCTGATGATAGCTGTGCTACTAAGATGACAGCCATATTAACTGTGGTGATAGCTAAGATTTGTTTGTCAATAGTTTTTACTTCCCAGGCAATACCATTTTGGATATTTGGAGGTTGCTTTAGATTTTGAGGGACTTTTACCCGACACTGAGATAAACTGACATCTCAAGGCCTACCACCCAAAGAAACCGCAAGGGTTTAACCAAGAGGACCATGATGGTCCTATATCGCTCACATGAGCTAAGAGATTAACATGTAGGCCCCAGGGCGATGCAATTTTTTTTGGACCCAGGTCTATATTTTGAACAACCTAAGCAGAGGTCCACTGAATGAAGCTAAACATCGAATATAAAAGGCATGGCCTTCTGGTTTTGGACAATAAGATTATTCAAAAGTTTTCTCTTTATAAGTCTATGTAAAACCAGTGGACCCAAGGGCGGGGCCATTTTTGGCCCCCATGCTATGATTGGAACGATCATGGTAGAGGTCCATTAGATGAAGCTTCAAACCAAATTTCACAGACCTGGGCCTTCTGGTTTCAAACGAGAAGATTTTTAAAGGTTTTCCCTCTATTAGCCTATGTAAAACCAGTGGGCCCCGGCGCGGGAGCATTTTTGGCCACAGGGCTATAATTTGAACAATCTTGGAAGAGGTCCACTAAATGACGCTTCATATCAAGTATCAAAAGACCTGAGCTTTCTGGTCTCAGACAATAAGACTTTTAAAGGTTTTCCCAATATAAGCTTATGTAAAACCAGTGAACACCAGTGCGGGGGCATTTTTAGCCCCAGGGCTATAATTTGAACAATCGTGGTAGAAGTTTACTAGATGAAGCTTCATACTTTATATCAAAGACCTGGACCAGCTGGTTTCACAGAAGAAGATTTTTATATGTTTTCCCAATATTAGCCTATGTAAAACCAGTGGGCCCCGGAATGGGGGCATGATTGACCCCAGGGTATTAATTTGAACAATCTTGGTAGAGATTCACTAGATGAAGCTTCATACCAAATATCAAAGACCTGGGCCTTCTGGTTTCAGACAAGAAGATTTTTAAAGGTTTTCCCTTATAAGCCCAGGTAAAACAAGTGGGTCTCGGCGCAGGGGCATTATTTGCCCCAGGGCTATAATTTGAACAATCTTTGTATAGGTCCATTTGATGAAGCTTCATACCAAATATCAAAGACCTGGGCCTTCTGGTTTCAGAGAAGAAGATTTTTTAAAGGTTTTCCCTATATAAGCGTATGTAAAACCAGTTGGCCACGGGGCAGGGTCGTTTTTGGCCCCAGGGCTATAATTTGAACAATCTAGGTAGAGGTCCACTAGATGGAGCTTCATACCAAATATCAAAGACCTGGGCCTTCTGATTTTAGAGAAGAAGATTTTTAAAATTTTCCCTGTATAAGCATATGTAAAACAATCTTGGTAGAGGTTCAGTACCTGGGCCTTCTGGTTTCAGACAAGAAGATTTTTATATTATATGTTTTCCCTATATCAGCCTTTATAAAACAAGTGTGCCCCGAGGCGGGGCCATTTTTTGGCCCCAGGGCTATAATTTGAACAATCTTGGTAGAGGTCCACTAGATGAAGCTTCATACCAAATATCAAAGACGCGGCTTTTGGATTTCAGATAAGAAGATTTTTAAAGGTTTTCCTTATATAAGCCTATGTAAAAACAGTGGGCCACGGCATGGAGGCATTTTGGCCCCAGTGCTATAATTTGAACAATCTTGGTAGAGGTCCACTAGATGAAGCTTCATACCAAATATCAAAGACCTATGCCTTCTGGTTTCAGAGAAGAAGATTTTTAAAGATGTTTTCTAATTTTCCCCTTTTCGTTGCCATGGCAACCAGAGTTAAGCATGGAATTGAATTCTTTGAGCAACTTTGAGAGAGGACCACATATGGATCTTTTCTGCCAAGTTTGGTCAGAATCTGTTCAGTGGTTAAGGAGATGATGTTAAAAGAAATTGTAAACGGACGGACGGACGACGACGCCGACGTCGACGGACGGTGAATGATCACAATAGCTCACCCTGAGCCTTTGGCTCAGGTGAACTAAAAAAACGGTTCGTCTCGCACCACATTATCCTGGGAAGGCTTATTTCTTCTAAGCTGTAAGCCGTAATTGTATCGATTCCTGATCATTGCCTTCAGTACGATTTTATTAACATTTCTAACACGTTTACAGACGTCATTTTATTGTGCGAGTATTTTGGCAATGCATTTAACAAACGTTTCTCTGCTTACATTTCCGAATAATTTCATCAATGTTATTTTTGATGCTTTAATCAGCATGTTAATGACATTGTAAAACATTGGAAAATGTATCTTCAATTCAGTACTTCTGTCAATGGGACCCATTATAACACACACATCTTACACTGCTTTCTGTCAGTTGTTCTTCATCTATTGAAGTTTGTGGCACTTTTCCTATTTCTGGTTCAAATTTAGATTGTTAGTGCTCATTAGAACAGACTGTTCGAGGCAATTTTAATGAGTATATACGTCTATGCTGTGGGTAAGAATATGGTAGAAATGAATACCCTTGCCAACCCCTACTTTCATATGTATGAAGTGGGGTCTAAATGGGTATGTATTTCCCGGACTTGTTAATTTGTTTTAACAGTATAGGCATAATTTATTTCAACAGCAGCTTTGTGTCCATAAAGCATCCCAGTGGCTCAATTGAATGCGCAAGCTCGAGGGATTGATCATCTCTAGACTGAGGATGTTTCTTGCTAGTGAGAATGATCACGGACTATATTCTATGGTATTTCGCCCTCTTCTGCTTGTCCGTTTCTAAAAGCTGAATGCGCACTATACTTGCACTGGTTATCAGCATATTGGTGATCTATTTACTTTTTTTTCTTATGAGTCCTGTGAACTCGCTATGTCCCAATTCTATAAGAAAGTTCCACTGCAAAATTATTTGTACAAAACACAGTTTAAACCCCCAGTGGAATTCGTTTCGCTGACCGTTCCAAGGCGGTTCTTCTGTCGCGGTTTATTTTATTTTTTTTTTGGCTTGTCTTTGAGTATTTGTGTCGCTTATATTGTTTTATTTTGGATAGCCAATTGGCCATTCTGTGTTAATTGATATTTCAATTAGGGTCTAGTTGTTTCATGTTTGTGTTTCGTTCCCTTTGGTGTCTCTAGATAGTGGGAGCTGTGGTTTTATTTATCGGTTCCTGATCATTGCCTTCACATCTATTTTGATGGCTGGTGGGTGAACAAACAAATAGACAGAAAAATAGGTCCCTAAGTCGTGCCATGTTAAAAGCAGGCATGTCAAAAAAAAAAACAACAAAAAAACAACAACAACAACACACACACACAAAACAAAAACTGATAGTAAGCAAGAAAACAACTGAATTTTGTTGGCAGACAGTATTCTATTTAATTTTTATTTATAATTCATTTCACTTCTTCCTGCTTTTAGCGTCTGTAACTGTTGTTCTTCCCCTCCATGTTGATTCTGAAACACAAGGAAAAGTTCATCGCAATTTAAATATAAAAGATTGACAGATACTTATGGACATTTTTTAGAGGGATGCGAGTCATGCAAACATGCACACATGTACACATGCAGAAATGCACATATGCATGCACACTCACACACATGCATGCATGCACATACACATGCATGCACACACGTTTGCATGCGCACACACACATGTATGCCATCATGCATGCACACATACATACATGAATGCATATGCGTGTGCAAACACGCAAGCATGCATGCAAGCACACATGCATGCACACACACTCATGCAAGCACTAATGTAGACTTGCATGCACACATACATGCATGCATGCACTCACACATGCATGCATACATGCACACAAATGCATGCACACACACACACACACACACACACACACACACACACACACTCGTGCATGCATGGATAAATGCAATATCCCCATTCCCTAACAACTTGGCCATCAGAATCTAACTGTTGGTTTTCTTTTGCTCCAGCATTTCAGTGGTTTCTTGCTGTGAGTCCTCACCGTTGTTTCATCTCTGTGGTTGTTTGATTTTTGTGTTCACGGATATGTTGCACAAATAAGTTAGGAGGTCTTCTTGCGGACTGAACAAATTATGTCTTAATCGCGACGGGAGTAAGGGCGAGGATTGTTGCCACGTAAAATCGATTTAATACCCCCACCAGTGGAATTCGTTTCCGCTGACCGTTCCAAGGCGGTTCTTCTGTCGCGGTTTATTTTTGTTATGGTTTGTCTTTGGGTGTTTGTGCCGCTTATATTATTTTATTTTGGATAGCCTATTGCCCATGTTAAGGGAAAGTAACTGTCCTTTTGGCTTTCCGCTATTGATGTTTCCATCGGGATCTGTTGTTGCATGTTTGTGTTTCTTTCCCTTTGGTGTCTCTGATGGGAGCTGTGGGTTGATTGTATCGATTCCTGATCATTGCCGCCACTTCTAATTTGGTTGTGCGAGGGACAGAGATTGGATCGATCCCGGGCTTTCGGATGAGTCTTTAAACCGAGGTCCCTTCCCCGTATGACCTAAGCTGTTGGTGAGACGTAAAACCCAAACACTCACTCACTGTGCGAGGGAGATGATAACTGTTAATGTGTATATATGAAGAAAAAAGAAAATAAGAACAAAAGAGAACAAATTTCCATTCCTCCACCGGCATTTGAACTCTTGAACATTTGAACCCTCTGATTCATAATCGACAATTTGATTAGTAGTCAAGCACTCTATCAACTACACTGGCACACGATTCTTAAGTTATGTCATGCATCACAAAACATACAATGTACAAATACCCAAAGTGACAAAAGGCCATAACTCATGAAGTATTTTTCGGAATTTAATCAAAAGTTCATCCGGTCATCTACTCATCATAACCAATCTATTTACCAACTTTCAAGGCTCTAGTTCTTATAGTCTTTGAGATATTTTGCTGACAAGATTTTATAAAAAAAATTCAAAGGGCAATAACTCCCGAAAAGGGCATTCTCCGGATAAGATCATATGTGAAATTTCAAAACCCTAGCACACACAATTCTTAAGTTATGCTTTGTATCACAAAACATACAGAGGTACAATGTACAAATACCCAAAGTGACAAAGGGTCATAACTCATCACCACAAATCTATTCACTAACTTTCAATGTTCTAGCTCCAATGAATTTTGAGATATTTTGCTGACAAGATTTTATCCACCCCCCCCCCCCCCCACCCCCACAAAAAAAAATCAAGTGGCAATAACTCTCGAAAGGGGATGAGAAAAAAAATCGCGTCACCTAATTGTCCACGAGGAATCCATATATAAAATTTCAAAACGCTAGCATACGCGGTTCTTAGGATATGTTACGCATCAAAACGGACAGACAGACGGACGAACGAAGCAGAAGCAATATGCCCCTCCAACTACTTTAATGAACATGGACAGATCTGTACATTTTGCAGACATTTTAAAACTTGTGACATTCATCACAATATAGTCATATATATTTATATATATATTTGCATATTTTTATATTCTTATACTGATGAAAAACGAGGTGTTTATCTGTACCTCTCCAACATGAATATTTGGCTTGAAGATTGTTAGATATATGTAGTACACTAACTGGTCATAGTAATAGCTGTATAAGTCAATTTTTACAGTTTAATGACCTTGTTGACAGTTGCATGGGTCACTCTGATATCTGTATAAGCCAAGATGACAGCTGTAAGAGTAGTTATATGATTCATGATTGTAGCTACGGTATATGAATCATGGGGACAGCTGTATGACACATAATTACAACAGTACGAATCATGGTGATAGCTGTTTAACAAATGGTGATAGCCATAAGAGTAATTATTCTAAAATATGATTCATGGTGAAAGCTGTGTGATAGCTGTGTGAGTTATAGTGAGAGCTCGATGATTTATCTTGACAGCTGCACGAGTAGTTGTGGTAGCTGTATTAGTCGTGCTGATAGCTGTATAAGTTATGGTGATTGCTGTATGGGCCAAAGTAATACAGGCGTATCCGAGATAGCTATATGATTCGTGGGGATAGCTGTATGTGTCATGATGACAGCTGTTTGACTCATGGTGACAGTTCCATGAGTCATGATGACAGCTAACTGAATCATGATGAAAGCTATATGAGTCATGAAGGTAGCTGCGGTTGACATAGTGATAGCAACGTAGTGTACAAGTCTTTCTGGGACAGACTAGCTAGTTTCTGCAATTAGGCCTAGCCAGTGACCCTCAAATATTCTCAAACTTTCGCAGTGGAATCCATGATCCAAAAGGACTAGAAAATATAACCCACACTATGATGAAGGCCAGGGAGACGTTTTACGGCCGCCACATATTCCCTTAACACCAGCTGTGGTGAAGGTAAAATAGCATATATAAGGGATAATCCTTTGGAAGCAAGGACTACAACACGGAACCGAAAATCGTAGTGTGTGTGTGAATTCGGGTTTAACGTCGCTTTCAACAATTTTTCAGTCATATCACGACGGTGTCTGGTTGCGACAGGGAGCTCAATGCTCACTTTTTATAGTGCTGCCTCACTGAAGTATCATGTCCCAGACACATTACATGATACCACACCCAGTCACATTATCCTGACACTGGGTCGAACAGTCCTAGCTCTACCCCGTAAATCTCAGTGCCAAGCGAGGAGCAGCTAGTACCATTTTAACGACTTTGGTATGTCGCGGCCCGGGATCGAACCCGTGACCTCCCGTTCCCCGGAGCGGACACTCTACCAACTGAGCTATCGGGGCCGGTTGTAGTAGTGTACAGGATTTTCTGGGCTATGTGATTCTTAGGGATAGTCATAGTGATAGTTGCATGACCTATGGGGAAAGCTATATGAGCCATGCTTCAGGATGAAAGCTGTGTGGATCAGGATGATAGTTTATTAGCTATGGTGACAGCTTAAGGCGGCATGATGATAGCTCTATGAGCCATGGTGATAGCTTTATGAACCATAGTGACATATGCACGAGACATGATGATATGAGCCAGAGTGGCCGATGAAGGAGTCATGGTGACAGATGTAGTGTAGACATGGCGATAGCAGCAACCTTTGAATTATGACAGCAGCTTTAAGAGTCATTGTGACAACTGTATGGGTCTTGTGGCAGCTTTATACGTCATAGGGACAGCTGTATGAATCATGGCAGCTGTATGAGTCATGGTGATAACTTTAGGAGTCAATGTGCTAGCTGTGTGAGTCGTGGTGATTGCTGTATTAGTCATAGTAATACCAGTATGATTAATGGTAATAGCTATAAGAGTCATGGAGGAAGCTGTTTAAGTCCTTTGGTAATAGTATAAGATCCATGATAATAAATGAATCTGTCCCTGTATGAGTGATACGTACATGTATCAGTCGTCCGTCGTCCTTTCACATGTTCAACTAAGTATATCTTTAAAGCCAGTTGGCCAATCATGATTAAATTTCATGAGAGGCATTATCAGGTTGGGGGAAAAGATGCATTATGTTTTGGGGCAGATCAGATGGAAACTCTTGTTGGCATGGCAACATATAGCTCCTATAGACTTACATTGGGAAAAACTTCTCTGAAACCACTAGGCCCAGAGCTTACATATGAAGCATGTAGCAATGTCAAGTGGTCCCCTACATAAATTGTGCCATTCATGCCTCTGGGGTCTAAACTGGCCACTCCCCGGGCCCCTTAGCCCTCATAGACTTATAATGGAAATAAGCTTAAAAATTCTTCTTCTCTGAAACCACTAGGCGCAGAGCATATATATTAAGCATGTAGCAATGTCAAGTGGTTCCCTACATGAATTGTGCCAATCATGTCCCTGGGTGTCTAAACTGGCCACATCCCGGGGGCCATTCAAGCATGACTTTTCATCAAAAGCATGTACTTGATGTACTTTCACGTATTAACAATATAGGTATGGGATGTTGCACTGATGAGTTAGAAAGCCTTCATGCGGACTGAACAAAGTATTTGTCTAAATCGCGACGGAAGTATTCGCGAGGATTGTTGCCGTGAAAAATTGATTCAAGCCCCCCCCCACCCCACCCCCCCCCCCCCATCGGAGCGGGGTTCATTTTACTGACCGTTCCAAGGTGGTTCCTCTGTCGCAGTTTATTTTTGTTATGGTTTGTCTCAAGTGTTTGTGTCGCGTATATTATTTTGTTTTGGATAGCCAGTTGGCCATTTTGTGAGAAATTAACTGTCCGTTTTGGCTTTTTGAGTTGATGTTTCCATTAGGGTCTGTTGTTTCATGTTTGTGTTTCTTTCCCTTTGGTGTCTCTGATGGGAGTTGTGGGTTGATTGCATCTATTCCTGATCATTGCCTTCACTTATATTTTGGCAGTCAGTACCAGTTTTCAATTTTCCACATTACAAGTCTATTGAACTTCTAAGTTGACATAACAATCAAACTAAAGAGCCGGATTTCATAAAATATATTAAACATGATATGGCAAATTTTGTGAATATTTCCATAAAGTCTCAGTCCCATATGGTTTCTGAGAAGATGTTGTTTTTTTTTTAAGTATTTTTCTGGCATTTCGGTTTCCATGGCAGCCAAGCAACAAATAAAAGTGATCATTAGGCCTAAAGTCAGATAGATGACAGCATAAAGGATATTAATATGAAAGTTTTGTCAAAATATCTGCAAGACTTGGCAGTAACTACCATTTTTCTATTTTCACCATTATAAGGCTATGTAACCTCTAAGATGCCATAGCAACCAAAATAATGAGCAGAATTTCATGAAAAATAAAAACAAAAGAAAAACACTAAACATGTAAGGGAAAATATGGTGAATATGTCCATTGAGCCTCAGCCTCATAGAGCATATAGTTTCTGGGGAGATGATTTTTTTAGTTATTCTTTTTGGCATTTTGGTTTGGCAAAAACTAACAAGAGCTGTTACATGACAGCATAGCTCGCCTGTTTCGCGCCTTCAAGATATAAGGTAAAATTGCTGAACCATGAAATATAGGTCACACTCACCTAGATATATTCTGAGATCAATAACTGGGACACATGGAACATAATTCCAGATATTACATATCAGAATTAAATTGTGTCTGAATAAAAGGCAAAATCATTGAACCATGAAAATAGCTCACAATGACCTACATACATATCTAAGTCAATCATCTGGTCACATGGAACTAATAATCCAGGTGAGACATTTCTCGATCAAATCGTATTCAAGATAATAGGCAAAATCACTGAACCATAAAATACAGCTCACACTTACCTAGATTTAATTCAAGCTCAATCATGGGATCACTTGGAATAAATAATCCAAGCTTGACATTTCTCCATCAAATTGTATTCAAGATAATAGACAAAATCACTGAACCATGAAATATAGGTCACACTGACCTTGATATATTTTGCGGTCAATTATCGGGTCACATGGAACTAATAATCCAGGTATGACATTTCTACATCAAAAAGTATTCAAGATAATAGGCAAAATCACTGAACCATGAAATATAGGTCACACTGACCTAGATATATTTTGCGGTCAATAATGGGATCATATGGAACTAATAACCCAGGTTTGACATTTATCCATCAAATAATATTAAAAGTAATAGGCAAAATCACTGGACCATGAAATGTAGGTCACCATGACCTAGATATATTTTGCGGTCAATTATCGGGTCACATGGAACTAATAATCCAGGTATGACATTTCTCCATCAGATAGTATTCAAGATAATAGGCAAAATCACTGAACCATGACATATAGGTCACACTGATGTAGATATATTTTGAGGTCAATCAGCAGGTCACTTGGAACTAATAATCCAGGTATGACATTTCTACATCAAATAGTATTCGAGATAATAGGCAAAAATCACTGAACCATTAAATATATAGGTCACAGTGGCCTAGATATATTTTGAGGTCAATCATGGAGTCACATGGAACTAATATCCCAGGTATGACATTTCTTCTACAAATAGTCTTCAAGGTATAAGGCAAAATCACTGGACTGTGAAATGTAGGTCATCATCCCCCTCACCCTTTTACACGTGAACCAATGTCACTTGATTGGTTGATGTATAACCAATTGTGTCTAAAACTTGTTAGCATAATGGAAACGTATACAACAAATTACAAAGGTGTCCTAGATTTTGACCCCTAGCCCCACCCCATCCCCATTTCCAGGCATGAACACAGGGGTGTGTTGTCTTGGAATCTCAGAAGACACTCCCAGGTATCCAAGTTGTAAGTATGAATGTTTTGTGATGAGTGACTGTTGAGATATAAGCATTTCAAAAACTTTAACACAGAATTACATTGGTGTTCTAGATTTTGACCCCTAGGCCCACTCAGGGGCATAAACCCAGCGGTCGGTTCTCTTTAAACATCAGAAGACCCTCCCAGGTACTTACGTTCCAAATATGAGTGGCTGTTGAGTTTTAAGCATTTGAATAACTTTAAGAAGTGTGACGGGAAGGATCACACAAATAAAAATGCAAACGCGCACGCAGACGACCGAGATGACAACAATAGCTCTCCATGTACTTAGTACAGGCGAGCTAAAAAGGAACAGTATGCCTAAAATCAGTTGGCACATGCTAGACTACACGAGGAACATAAGTTTTGTCAAAATATCTGCAAAAGCTTTGCAGTTAATATAATTTTTCAATTTTCCCCATCAGAAGTCTATGGAAACTCAAAGTTGCTATAGCAACCACACTTATTTCATAAAAAACATTAAGTTTAAATCCTACAACCCAAGGATGCTACAGATACAATCTGATCTCAATCGGACCAGTGGCTTCAGCAGAGATGTTGTCTGTAAATGTTGATGCCAGACATACTACGCAGACGACGGACAACTGCCTATCCTATAAGATCTGCCACAGCCTTCGGCTCTGGTGAGCTAAAAATCTTTAGTCTGATTTTATAACTGTATTTAACGATTTAGTATAATCCTGTAATTACAGGTACATGATACATGGAACATCACTTTCTTGTCAATGATGGGAGGTGTGAGGCAATTGTATCGATTCCAGATCAATGCCTTCACTTTTATTTTATAGCATAGGTCTAAAGCTTCACCTAAAATATGTAACGGCTGAGCCAATCCTACTTTTGCATATTTTCTGGTCAAGCCCCATTAACTTTAACTGGCATTTAAATGGAATCATCTAAACAACTCCTATCAATTGGATAGCATAACATATTTGAGACTACACCAATTAATGGCACACGTCTAATTGGCAAACTGTAATCTTAAGTCAACTCACTCAAAGCTTTCCTAATTTCGAGTAAAAAGTTCTTACAAAATTCCTTTGGTTCCTCAAATATTGTAATGTACCTTCCTCATGGCAGCGATCTTTAGTCTCCAGCTTCACTATATCATGCCTAAATGTAGAAATTGTACAAATTAGATCAAAAAGGCATGCTGTATGAAAACAATCAAAATGTATACTGGCCCCCACACATGGGGGCTTGAAGAAATAGACTGGGCTTCATGATCCTTACACGCAGAGCTGAAACAGAGGGCACATGAGTACTGGTAAACTGCTTAGAGGTTCTAAGCCTGACCAGGAAAAAGTGGTGCGAGTTGGGCCCGTCATACATATAAAATATATTGGTTTCATTGGGCGGCAGGGCCTGAGATGTCATTTCATCTCAATGTCTTGTAAAAGTCCCACAAAACTAGAAGCAACATCTCCAACAATGACCTTTACAATGTTGATGGGGATGTTAAACCTCAAATCAAAAAAAAAAAAAAAAAAACAAGTGCAGTATGCCATTAGAAAAATTAAAGCAATGCATTATGCCTTGCCACTAATTTTCATCAAGCAAGTGCCATAACACTTGTTTGTTTGATCTGAGGTTAAGTATCCCCGTCAACACTGTATAGGTCATTCTCGAGAAGTTGCTTCCAATTCTGTGGGACTTTTACCCAAAACTGAAAGGAAATGACTTCTCAATGAAACCAATAGGGTTTATAACCTTGGATGGGTCCACTCGCCCCGCCTTGCCTGGGCAGGCTTAGACCCTCTAAGCGGTTTACAAGTACTTGTGTGTGGTCGATTTCAGCTCTGGAAGCATCATGCAGCCCATCTATTTCCTCAAGCCCCGATGGGCTGCCATAAACACTGTCAAAATGAATTCAAAGTGAAGGTGCATTAGTCTTTCCCTTAATAAAGTTGACATTAATACATGAATAAGGTGACTATTTTCAATGTTCAAAGGGGCCATATCTCCGAAAGGAAGAAAACCAGAATTACAATTCCTATTTTCTGTAGAACCACTCAGGGTACGTAACATTTATGCGAAGTTTACGGTAAATATCTACTGTTTACAGAGTAGATAAAAGTATATCACAATTCGCTCATGTGAAAGGGTGCTGGTAAGCCATTTCTGACCTAAAATTGACAGTTTTTGAGGGCCTGTGGCCTTGAAAAAAGGTCAAGGTCACCAAAAGCAAACCAAATCTTTGGTAGGTTACAATGACATATTGTACAAATAATGTTCTAGAAAGTCTGGCCAAATTACAGCTATTCATTCAAAACACCTGTGCAGATAAGCCAAAATTGACAGTTTTGGGGACCTTTGACCTTAGAAATAAGGTCAAGGTCATCAAAAACTAAGGTCGGTCACAATGATATATTGTACCAAGTTTGAACAAATTTCACTGATTCATTCATGAGACAGAATCTGAATCATTTATGAATAATCTTGACAGCTGCAGAAGTATTTGTGGTAGGTGTATTAGTCATGGTGACAGCTGTATGAGTAATGGTGATAGTTGTATGTGCCAAGGTAATACAGGCGTAACAGTGATAGCAAAATGATTTGTGGGGATAGCTGAATGAGTCATGATGACAGCTAAATGAATCATGATGATAGCTGTATGAGTCAGGAAGTCAGCTGCGGGTGACATGGTGATAGCCATTTGATACATGGTAATAACTGCATGATGTTCTATATAATGGGCAATCCTTTGCAAGCAACCAAGGGCTACAATACGGAACCAAGTTTTTATGGGACGGACTAGCTAGTTTCCGCATTTAGGCCTTGCCAGTGACCCTCAAATATTCTAAAATTTAAGCAGTGGAATCAATGATCGAAAAGGACTAGAAAATATAACCCAAACTATGCCGAAGGGCAGGGAGACTTTTGACAGCCGCCACACATTCCCTAAACACCAGCTGAAGTTAAAATGTCATATATAAGGGATAATCTTTTGGAAGCAAGTACTAAAACATGGAACAGAAAATCGTAGGGTGCAGGATTATCTTGGCTATGTGATTCTTGGGGATAGTCATAGTGATAGTTGTATGACCTATGTTGAAAGCTATATGAGCCATGCTTATAACTGTGTGAGTCATGATGAAAGCTGTGTGAATCAGGATGATAGTTTATTAGCCATGGTGACAGCTTAAGGCGACATGATGATAGCTCTATGAGTCTATATTAGCTTTATGAACCATAGTGACATCTGCAAGAGTCATGGTGATATGAGCCAGAGTTGCCGATGAAGGAGTCATGGTGACAACTATAGTGTAGACATAGCGATAGCAGCAACCTCTGAATTATGACAGCAGCTGTAAGTTTGTTTGATTTGAGGTTTTACGGCCCCGTCAACCCTCTAAAGGTCATTTTGGAGACGCTGCTTCCAATTTTGTGGGACTTTTACCCGACATTGAGATGAAATGACATCTCAAGCCCTGTCGCCCAATGAAACCAATATGGTTTATTAGCATGGACGGTCCGCCTCGCACCGCGGTTCCTGGACAGGCTTAGATCCTCTAAGCGGTTTACCAGTACTAGTGTGCGGGCCGGATTCAGCTCTGCCTGGAAGCATCATGCAGCCCATATATTTCTTCAAGCCCCTATGGGCGGGGCTTAGCAGATGTAAGAGTCATTGTGACAATTGTATGGGTCTTGTGGCAGCTTTATACGGACAGCTGTATGAGTCATGGTGATATGAGCCAGAGTGGCCGATGAAGGAGTCATGGTGACAGCTATAGTGTAATCATAGCGATAGCAGCAACCTATGAATTATGACAGCAGCTGTAAGAGTCATTGTGACAACTGTATAGGTCTTGTAGCAGCTTTATACGTCATAGGGACAGCTGTATGAGTCATGGTGGTATAAGCCAGACTGGCCCATGAAGGAGTCATGGTGACAGCTGTAGTATAGCAATAACGATAGCACCAACCTCTGAATTATGACAGCAGATGAAAGAGTCATTGTGACAACTGTTTTGGTCTTCTGGCAGCTTTATACGTCATAGGGACAGCTGTATGAATCAAAGTGGCAGCTGTATGAGTCATGGTGATAACTTTAGTCGTCAATGCGCTAGCAGCGTGAGTCGTGTTGATTGCTGTATTAGTCACAGTAATATCAGTATGAGTAATGGTAATAGCTTTAGGAGTCATGGTGGAAGCTGTTTAAGTCCTAGTAATAGCTAAAAGAGTCATGGTAATAAATGAATGTGTCCCTGTGGTAGTGATACGTACATTTATCAGTCGTAGTGACAGCTGTAGTGGTCATGGTGGAAGCAGTATACATGTAAGTCATGGTGACAGCTCTCTCTCTCTCTGTGTGTGTGTGTGTGTGTGTGTGTGTGTGTGTGTGTGTGTGTGTGTGTGTGTGTGTGTGTGTGTGCATGCATGCTGAGGCATGTTTTCTCCCACCAACAACTAAGATCATATAGAAAGTTGACCTCAGTTTAAAGACTTATCCAAAAGTCTGGAGAATAAAAAGCTAAATGGTTGCCTTTGGAAACAAAGAACACATACAAGAACGAAAATTGGAGACTCGGTTTTATTGAGGCTCTTCATACACAGCAATATAGTTTGCAAGGCTGCATATGCCTAGCACCGGCTTAAGCGATATTCGATATTCAAAGTAAACAAAATAGGCTCAATGATCCCAGAGGAAAAGAAAATATAATCTGCCCTATGATGAAGCACAGGGAGACTTTTTACGGCCGCCACACGGCACTTAACAACATCTGCAGTGAGAGGTAAAGGTTGCCTTTGGAAACAAAGAACACATAAAGAACGAAAATCGGAGACTCGGTTTTATTGAGTATCTTCATACACAGCAATATAGTTTGCAAGGCGTATGATCATAAAGGAAAGGAAAATATAATCTGCACTAAGATAACATTATCTGCTCAAATCGAACCCCCAAGATACATGGTTTCTAAGTCGAGTAGTTTAACCACTACACCCGCGGAGGCTTTAATGGTGGTCACAGCTCAATGATTCATGATGATAGCATTGTAAGTCATGGGGCTAGCTGTATTAGTCATGTTGACAGTTGTGTGAGCAACTGTGAAGACTTATGCGAGTCATGTTGATAGCTGTATGCGTCATGATGACAGCTGTATGTGTCATGGCAACCGCTTTGTGAGACATAATGGCATCTGAAGCAGTTATGGTGACAGCTGTAGGAGTTGTGAGAATAGCTGTGTGAGTCATGTTGATATGGACAGCTGTATGAACAATGGTTGCAGCTGCACAAATCATAGTGACATTACATTAGATAATATGGCTGATGAAAGTGTTATGGGTCTTGGTGACAGCTCTGTTTGAAATTAAAATATCTGTATGAGTCATGTTGGTAGCTGTATGAATCATGGTGATAGTGATAGAAGTCGTGGTGATAGCTGCGTGAGTCACGGTGAAAGCTGTATGAGTCATCTTAATAGCTGTATGCGTTATGGAAATAGCTACAAGAATCAAAATTTCAAAGTGATATCTGTACGAGTAATTATGATAGCTGTATTAGTCTTCCCTTTGTTTATTTGAATAGAGGTTTACGGGGCTTGCTGTATTAGTCATAGTGATAGCTATATTAGTCATAATGGTCACTAAATGAGTCACTGTGACAGCTGTTTGATTCATGCTGATAGCTGTATGAGGCATGAAGACAGCTTTAGGCATAGTCATTTGGTTCATTGTTACAGCTGTGTAAGCTTTATGGCCCCTGACGAAAGCAATATGAGCGATTCTCATAGCTGAATGAGCACGGAGTGATGACTGTATGAGTAACGGAGATAGCTGCATGAACTAAGATGACAGCTGTATTCATCATGGTGACAGCTGTAGTGATCAAGATGAGAGCTGCAAGAATTATGGTAACCGTTCTAAGTGTCACGGTGAAAGCTGTTGTCATGTGATAGCTGTAAAGGCCATGCTGGCAGCCATATGAGCCATTTTGAAAGATCTATTGACAGCTGTAGTAGTCATACTGAAAGCAGCAGTTGCCATGATGACATATTTGTGAGTCATGGTATGTGCGATGTTAACAGTTGAATTGGTAATGGGTCATAACAATAGCTATACAAGTCAATGTGACATCTGAATGTGTCATTGCGATATCTGTATGTGTCTTGGTGAAAGCTTAAAAGGCGTGCTAATAGATATCGGAGTCATGGTAAAAGCTGTTTGAGTTATGGTCATAGCTGTATGTGTCGTGGTGGCGTGTTGATAGCTGTATGAGTCATCGTGATGGCTGTATAAGTCATGATATGACTCGTCGTGTCAGCTGTATAAGTTATAGTGATCGCTGAATTAGACACGACAAAAGCTATATCAGTCTTAGTGAGAGGGATGCGAGCAACGTTGACAGCTGTTTGAGTCATGGTGACAGCTATAGGTGTCATGGGTTCCATTGTTAGAGTCATGGTGACAACTAAAGTAGTCATAGTGTCAGCTGTAGAAGTCATAAAGAAAGCCGTGTGAGTCATGTTGACAGCCTTATAAGCGATGTTGATAGCTACATGAACAATGGTTACAGCTGCATAATTTATAGCTACAAGAGATACGACTGTTGAAAAGGAATAAGTCTTTATGGTAGCTGTATATGAAATTTAGATATCCGAGTCATTTTGGGCGCCGTATGATTCGTGTAGAAGTCGTGCTGGCAGCTGTATGCGTCATGATGGCAGCTGTATGTGTCATGGGGACCGCTGTATGAGACATGATGACATCTGAAGAAGTCATGGTGACAGCTGTAGGAGTCGTGAGGAAAGCTGTGTGAGTCATGTTGATATGGACAGCTGTATGAGCGATTGGTTTCAGCTGCATGGTTCTTTGTGACAGTTTTAGAGATATGGCTATTGAATGCGCTGTGTGTCGTGGTGACAGCTGTATGTGAATAAATATATCTGTATGAATCATGGTGGTAGCTGTATAATTTATGGTGATAGTTATAGAAGTCGTGGTAATATCTATGTGAGTCCTGGTGGCAGCTGTATGAGTCATCTTAATTGCTGTATGAGTGATGGTAATAGCTACAACCCTCATGGTGATAGCTGTTTGAGTGATTGAGATAGCTCTATTAGTCTTTTCTTTGTTTGTTTGTTTGTTTGAATAGAGGTTTAAAGTCCCTGTCAACACTATTTAGGTCATTTTCGAAATGTTGCTTTCAATTTTGTGGGACTTTTACCCGACATTGAGATGAAATGAAATCCCAAGCCCTGTCGCCCTTGGAAATCAAAATGTTTATATGCATGGACGGTCCGACTCGCACCGTTTTGCCTGAACAGGCTTAGACCTATGCTGCATACCACTTCTCATGTGCGGTCGGTTTCAGCTCTGCGTGGAAGCACTTTGCATACCGATTTATTTCTCAAAGTCCCGATGGGCGGGAGCTTGCTGTATTAGTCATTATGATAGCTATATGGGCCATGGTGGTCAATGAATGAGTGACTGTGACAGCCGTTCGAGTCATCCAGGCATGAAGACAGCTTTAGGCGTAGTCATCTGGCTCATTGTTACAGCTGTATTAGACATAGTGTTTGCTGTATGAACCCTGCCGACAGCAATATGAGCGATGCTTTAAGCTGTATGAGCACAGACTGGTGGCTCTATGAGTCATGGAGATAGCTGTATGAGCTGTGGTGACAGCTGCATTCGCATGGTGATAGCTGTTGGGATCACGTTTAGAGCTACATGAATTATGGTGACAGTTGTAAGAGTTACTGTGGAAGCTGTAAGCATTGGCGATAGCTATATAAGCCATGATGACGATCGTATGAGCTATTTTTAAAGATGCATTAGTCATATTGATAGCTGTAGTAGTTATACTGACACTCGTAGCAGTAGTCATGATGAAAGATTAGTGAGTCATGGGGACAGCTGTATATGTGATGTTAACAGCTGTATTAGTCATGGTTACAGCCGTATAGGTGTTTACGATAGCTAAAAAGTCAAAATAACACCTGAATGAGTAAAGGTGGTAGCTATAGGTGTCTTGGTGAAAGCTTTAAAGGACGTGCTGAGAGATATCCGAGTCATGGAAATAGCTCTATGAGTTATTGTAATAGCTGTTTGTGTCGTGTTGATAGCTGTACGAGTTATCGTGATTGCCGTATGAGTTATGCTATGAGTTGTCGTGGCAGCTGTATTAGTTATAGTGATTGCTGTATTAGACACGATGAAAGCTATATAAGTCTTAGTGGAAGGGATGCGAGTCATGGTGGTAACTGTATGAGTCATGGTGACAAGGTGTCATGGTTACCTTCGTAAGATTCATGCTGACACCTGGAGTAGTGATTGTAAGAGCTATAGAAGTCGTAAAGAAAGCTACTTGAGTCATTGTGACAGCCTTTAAGGTGATGTATGACCAATGGATACAGCTGCATATTCCATGCTGATGGCTATAGAAGCTATAACTGTTGAAAACAGAATAAGTATTGGTGGCAGCTGTATGTGAAATTAAGATACCCGAGACATTGTGTTAGTCATGGTAACAGCTGAATGGGGCATGACAATTACTTTACTTTAGAAATAGCGACAGCAGTATGAGTCATGGTGATTGTTGTAAGAACCACAGAGACAGCTGTATGATCAATGATGACAGCTCCATGGGTTATGCTTACAGCACTATGATAGTGTTGTCAGCATCGTCATGGCGATAGCTTGCTGGGTGACGATGACGACTTTATCAGTCATGCTAGCAGCAGAACGAGTCATGATGATAGTTGTATCAGTCATGGTGATAGTTGTTTGAGCCATGGTTACAACTGTATCAGTCATGATGACAGCAGTATGAGTCATTGTGACAGCTGTTTGGGTTATTATGATAGCTGCATAAGCCTTGGAGACAGCTGTAAGTGTCAAAGTGAAAGCTCAATGACTCCTGGTGACAGCTATATGAGTCTGGCATACAGCTGTATGAGACATACTTATGGCTGTAAGAGTCACGGAGACAGAAGTATATGCAATGGTGACAGCTGCTTTCAGCACGGTGATAGCTGTAGGAATCACGCTTAGAGATGCATGGATCATGATGACAGTTATATGAGTCATTGTAATGGCTATCGTAGTCACGGTGAAAGCTGTATGAATGAAGGTATTAGCAGTGTTAGTCATATTGATATTTCTGTTATTTATAAATGAAATACTGAAAACAATATCAGTGGTATCATACACTGCAAAGCATACATGGTATACACAATATATAAGAAATAATAAAATAGTAAATCAGTGGCATGTGTATGTGCAACCAATTAGCACAGAAAGACTATTGGCTGTATGAGTTATGGTAACAGCTGTGTGAGTGATCTAATTGCTGTATGAGTCATCGCAATATCTACAGTAGATATGGAGATAGATGTTTGCTGTATTCATGGTGATAGCTTAATAGGTCATGACAATCGCTGAATTATTAATGGTGACAGCGGTATGAGTCATGGTGATTGCTGTCAGAACCACAGAGACAGCTGGAAGAGCCATGCTAACAGCTATGAAAGTGCTGTCCGCATACGTCATGGCGATAGCTGTATGAGTGATGATGACAGCTTTATCAGTCATGGTTGCAGCAGTACGAGTCATGATGATTGTTGAATGAGTCATGGTGATAGTTGTATGAGCCATATAGACAGCTGTATGAGCCATTGTTACAACTGCATGAGTCATTGTGACAGCAGTATGAGAGTCATTATGACAGCTATATGGGTCATTGTGATAGCTGTATGAGCCTTGGAGACAGCTGTGGGTGTCACTGACCCCTGGTGACAGCTATATGAGTCATGCTTATAGCTGGATGAGACATACCGATGGCTGTATGAATCACGGAGACAGATGTATGTGCCATGGTGACAGCTGCTTTCATCAAGGGATAGTTTTAGGAATCACGCTTAGAGATGCACGAATCATGATGACAGTTATATGAGTCATTGAGATAGTTTTGGGATTCATGGTGAAAGCTGTCGGAATGAAGGTTTTTTGCTATGTGAGTCCTGTTGATAGTTCTTTTATTTATTTATGAAATACTGATTACAATATCAGTGGAATCATACATTGCAAAGTATACATGACTTACACAATATATATGAAAAATAACATAGTAAATCAGTTTACATGTGTATATGAAACCAATTAGAACAGAAAGTGTTAACATCACTTATACACCTGTCAACATGACTCACATCATGATTCCTACAGCTGCCACCATGACTACTACAACTGTCACCATGTCTACAACAGCTGTCAATATGACTCATACATGTTTTACTTTACGATGACTAATAAAGCTACCACTTGGACTCATATAGCTATTATTTGAACTCTTTTTTTTAATATATTTGTTTGTGAAGAGTAACAGTACTATTTTTAATTAGATTGTTAGAACATAACTGTGGTAATGTTAATATTTACTGCTTTGTGCTTCCGGTCACGGTTATAGCTACATAAGTCATTGTGACAGCTCTATGTGTAATGGTGTCAGCTGTAAAAGCCATGATGCCAGATGCATGCATCACTGACAGCTGTATGAGTCAAGATGACAGCTGTTTGATTTATGGTGGCGTATGATTCATGGTGACAGCAGTATTAGTAATTAGCTTTATAAGTTATGCTGACAAGTGTTTAAGTAGTCGTGACAGCTGTATGATCCATGCTGTATGCAACTCGTGACAGCATGATAAGTAATGGTTACAGAAGTATGAGTCACCGTGACAGCTGTATGGGTCAAAGTGAGTCATAGCAAGAGCTAAACGAGTCAAAGTGATAGAGAGTGGCACGTGTTTGAGTCAGAACAAAAGGTATATAAGTAATCATGACAGCTATGCGAGTCATAATGACAGCGGTATGAGTCATCATGACAAGTGTATTAGGCATGATGCGATATTACTATTTAATACAATTCGGAGAAATCTGTAATTGTGTTTTAGATATTTATATATCAAATTATAGATATCTATAAATCAAATTATAGATATGTATGATTAACATTATTATCAATAATTTGACATCATAAAATGTAATCAATGATATGTAATATATATTTCTTGATATCTATAAATTTGTCTAATGATATCCATGATTCCTTTACATATATAGATATCTAAAAATCAAATTACAGATACCATTTCAAGGCTGGATAATAGATATCAAAGTTTTCAATAATGGATATCAGAAAATATATGAAGTATATCAATAAATGTAATTCTTGATATCCTGAAATGTTCATCAATATTTGATATCTCTATATCGAATAAAAGATATCTATAATTGGAACTACAGATATCCCTTAACACATTATGGATATAATGAAATAAATAATACATATCTAATATTATTTATAGATATGTAATAATATTTATTGATATCCTATATCTTTGTTATAGACACCTATAAATCAATTTGTAGATATCTATAAATCAAATTATAGATAATTAACATTATTGATTTTAGATATTTATTATTTATTTCATGATATCCATAATACGTAAAGGGTTGTCAATAATTTCAATATTAGATATCTATTATTTTGATATATGGATAACAAATATTGAAGAGCATTTTAAAATATCAATAGTTTCACTTATTTATGACCATAATATATTTTATGATATCCATTATTGAAAATTGTGATATCTATAATTCAGCCTTTTAAATGATCTCTATAATTTGATTTTTAGATATTTATATATGCAAAGAAATTATTGATATCAGGAAACAAATCTATTGGTATCAAGAAATATATATTACATATCACGGATTTCATTTTATGAAAGCAAAACATACAGATAATTATAAATATTAATAATGTTAATTGTACATATCTATAATTTGATTTATTGATATCTATAATTTGATTAATAGATATCTGAAATAAACTACAGTTTAATAATAATAATTATCAGATATCGATAAATAACATCTGTAATAATGACATCTAAAAATCAGTTTGTAGATATCTATAAATCAAATTATAGATAATTAACATTACTGATATTAGATATATATTTTTTTTCATGATATCCATAGTAAGTAAATGGTTATCAATAATTTCAATAGTAGATATCTTTTATTTTGATATATGGATACCAAATATTAAAGAGCATTATAAAATATCAATAGTTTCATTTATTCATGACCAAAATGTATTTTATGATATCCATTATTGAAAATTGTGATATCTATGATTCAGCCTTTTAAATGATCTCTATAATTTGATTTTTAGATATTTATATATGCAAAGAAATTATTGATATCAGGAAACAAATCTATTGATATCAAGAAATATATATAACATATCATGAATTTCATTTTATGATAGCAAAAAATACAGATAATTATAGATATCAATAATGTTAATTGTTCATATCTATAATTTGATTTATTTATAATTTTAATTTGATTTATAGATATCTGTAATAAACTATAGTATATCAATAATTATTGCAAGATATCAATAAATAATATCTATAATAATGATATCAATAAATAATATCTATAATAATGATATCAATAAATAATATCTATAATAATGATATCTATAAATAATATCTATAATAATGATATCTAATATATGTTTAAATTATAGCTATCTATTTTTCAATATATAGATAAATATTATAAAATATCAATAATTTCATTTATTCATGACCAAAATGTATTTTATGATATCCATTATTGAAAATTTTGATATCTATGATTCAGCCTTTTAAATGATCTCTATAATTTGATTTTTAGATTTTATATATGCAAAGAAATTATTGATATCAGGAAACAAATCTATTGATATCAAGAAATATATATAACATATCATGAATTTCATTTTATGATAACAAAAAATACAGATAATTATAGATATCAATAATGTTAATTGTTCATATCTATAATTTGATTTATTGATCATTATAATTTGATTTATAGATATCTGTAATAAACCATAGTATATCAATAATTATTGCAAGATATCAATAAATAATATCTATAATAATGATATCAATAAATAATATCTATAATAATGATAACTATAAATAATATCTATAATAATGATATCTAATATATGTTTAAATTATAGCTATCTATTTTTCAATATATAGATATATACATATATTATTCCTTTGCATATATAGATATCTAAAAATCAAATTATAGATATCATTTAGAAGGCTGAATTATAGATGTCACAATTTTCAATAATGAATAAAAGAAACTATATTATTGATATCAATAAATGTAATTATATGTTCTTAAATATTTAACATCTTTCCATCGAATAAAAGATATCTATAATTCGAATTATAGATGTCCCTAAATGCATTATGTATATCATAAAATAGATAATAGATATCTAATATTATTTATACATATCTAATAATATTTATTGCAATCCAATAATTTTATTATAGATATCAGAAATTTTATTAACAAATATCTTGAAATTCAAGCTGACCTCCGTAGCTCAGTGAGATGTAGGTCTGACTGGTGATCAGAAGGACACGTGTTCGAGTCATATCGGTGTCGGCATCATTCTTTCCTGGACATGGATCATGAAATCTATTTTACAGTCATTTTCTCCATTCTGCTGATTCAAGAAGGGCAGTTGTCCGTTTCTGTGAAAGAATGTGCACTGTACTTATCATGAAGCGCGTCTATAAAGCGTTTCACTCTCTTGAACCCCACTTTTATACAGTAAAACTTGGGTTGACAGGGGTAAACCTTTTTTTTCTTATTTCTGCTCCAAAATATAGATTGTGGGTACTCGTTAGAACCGCCTCGGGGAAGCGGTTCTAACGTAACCAGAATCTCTATTTTAAGCAAAAATAAGAAAAATATAAATTTTTCATCTTTAAAGTTTCCTTTTTGTGGTGATAAACTTTACAATGTATTTGCATAGGCAGTGTTTTCGAAATGTGGTTAACAGCTTACGTATAAGCTTGCCCACTAAAAGTGTGGAATGGTAAACTGACCGGCTTAAAAATGACCTAAATAGTTAGGACTGGGCCGTTTAACTCCAATACAAACAAACAAAATCTTGAATTTCAATTAAATAGTAAAATGGCACCTCATAAATGAAGGTAGGTAAGGATTTGTTAAAGGATACTTTGTTTGATGCAAAGAAATTATGAATTTATTATGGAATGTAAAAAAATTTATATAAGATATCTTATATCCTATATAAGATATCTGATATAACAATTAAGATATCTTATATCCTAAAGTAGATATCTTATATCCTATATGAGATATCTTATTTAATTCTGCAATTCAGATATCTGATATGATATATGTTTTAGTAAACAAGATATCTTATATGTTATATAAGATATCTTATTTAACATATAAGATATCTTATATAACATATAAGATATCTTGTTTACTAAAACATATAAGATATCTTATATGCTATATAAGATATCTAATATACTAAATAAGATATCTTATATAGCATATAAAATATCTAATATAACATATCAGATATCTGATATATTATATCAGATATCTTATTTATATTTTTATATAAAATATCTTAATTGGTATATCAGATATTTAATTTAACATATAAGATATCTTATATAAGTTTGATAAATAAGATATCTTAATTAACATATAACATATATTATATAAATTGGAAAGAAATGACAAATAATAGTCACTACCTCTCCATTAGACTGCTACAGAGGACTGGAGAAATTATAATTATTAATTATAAACTGTAATTGTACATATGTGTTTATAAATAAAACGGGGTTTTCAAACACGTGCGATCAGATTAAAGACAACATCTTTCTTTTTTGAGAGAGAGAGAGAATAAATCCAGCTTGCTTTTGTTTGTATAATTTAATTACCTTCCCTTACAAGATAGTGGAAGTATAAATTAACTTCAAACTTGAGTTATTCCAAGCACTGCTCAGTGCTCATTGCATGTATTTTGACAAAAACAAAAAACAAAGACTCTCACCAGACTGTCCATATATTCAGCCTGGTTTCTGCCTCTACTTTTCGCATAATTAGTTCAATTTTTCTTTGTCCCTTTTATCTTTTTTTTTTTTTTTTTACCAAATGCAATCTTCCTGCTTATTTAGGACAGGAGCCCATTTCGAAAATTAGGTATGACACATGATGAGAGGTTGTGTAATCTGAATAAAGCTGAACATTTTATTAATAGTGAAGGCCCTGATCTGATCTGGGCCTGCACTGTTTGCCAGGGTTTCTGGAATGTTAGGCATAAATGGGGGTAGTCATTCCTTGGCAGTTTCGGGGAGACTTCATTATTTTTTTGGTAAAATATATTAGATATCTTGTTTGTCATATAAGATATCTTAAATAGTTAGGTAAATAAGATATCTTATATATTATATAAGATATCTGTTATGCTATATAAGATATCTAATATATTAAATAAGATATCTGATATAGGATATAAGATATCTTATTTACTGGAATATATATCTGATATGCTAAATAAGATATCTAATATACCAAATAAGATATCTAATATAACATATAAGATATCTTATATAATATATGAGATATCTTATATATCATATAAGATATCTTATTTCCCTTATTAAATAAGATATCTTATATATTACATAAGATATCTTATGTAATATATAAGATATCTGTTATGCTATATAAGATATCTAATATATTAAATAAGATATCTGATATAGGATATAAGATATCTTATTTACTGGAATATATATCTGATATGCTAAATAAGATATCTAATATACCAAATAAGATATCTAATATAACATATAAGATATCTTATATAATATATGAGATATCTTATATATCATATAAGATATCTTATTTCCCTTATTAAATAAGATATCTTATATATTACATAAGATATCTTATGTAATATATAAGATATCTGATATGTTATATAAGATATCTTATATGCTATATTAGATATCTTATTTAGCATATCAGATAGCTTATATATTTTGGTAAATAAGATATCTTATATATCATACTAGATATCTTATATCCTATATTAGATATCTTATATCCTATATAAGATATCTAATATAGCATATTTCATTTCATTTCAAAGCCTTCTACTGGCCGAGATAACATATCATATTCTTATATGCTATATAAGATATCTTATTTATTATATTAGATATCTTATATGTGTAAGATATCATATATAATAAATACCTAATATAATATATGATATCTTTTATAATAAATAAGATATCTACAATTCATAATAAATAGACTGGCCCCGATAGCTTAGTTGGTAGAGTGACCGCTCCGGGGAACAGGGGGTCACGGGTTCGATCCCAGGCCGCGACATACCAAAGTCGCTAAGAATGGTACTAGCTGCTCCTCGCTTGGCACTCAGATTTACGGGGTTGAGCTAGGACTGGTCGACCCAGTGTCAGGATAATGTGACTGGGTGTGGTATCATGTAATGTGTCTGGGACATTATACTTCAGTGAGGCAGCACTATAAAAGTGAGCATTGAGCTCCCTGTCGCTACCAGACACCGTCGTGATACGACTGAAAAATTGTTGAAAGCGACGTTAAACCCGAATTCACACACACACACACACACTCTCCATAATAAATAGTAAAATGGCTTGCCATACTTCCCAGTCACCACGGGATACAATACCCTACCTTCACAGTGACATTTGCCGTACTAGGACCATGACGAATTTATTGACAATTTTCTCTCCAGCGGACAATTCAGCTGATAGAGGATGTATGATTACAAATACCATGTGTAAGAATTAACATATGACACAGTCTTATTTCTAGTGTGTGTGGATCATGAGAATTAATTATTACATTGATAAACCTAAGACTTAGTTTTCTCAGGTGAACAGGTTGTCAGTCAGTTGGTTGTAAATAATAAATCGAAAGTAGGAAATCAGGCCGGAAATGCAAAACGTGGAGCCAGCACTCCAGTCGGCGCATGCGTATTCCATGGTGACTTGCATGGTTACTGATTCCAATAACCATCTCCGTACATACCTCTCTGGGGGGAAAAGGTTGTAGCTGCTTCCTTCGAAGGTGGTCTGGATCTGTCTAAATCGGGAGTCGTGAACCCTGTGTTGCTCTGAATGGGTATGGGGTATTGCTCGTCCGGAATATCTACAAGGTGATGTACAGAATGTATAATTCTTTAGATCATTGATAATCTTGCTTCTTCTCTACGCTGCTTTAGAGTTTCCCAACCGAGTTCATCCCGCATAGCCGTGACGCTGCCGGCGCGCCTGTAATCTCCCTTGACAAATCTGACAGCTCTTCGTTGGACCATTTCGATCCTGATTATGTCTGCTGCTGTATGGGGAGCCCAGCTTGATGAGGCAAATTCAGGGGTTGGCCTAACAAAATTTAATGTCTTGTAGGCGGTGCTCTTTGCTTTTTCGGAGGCTTGTCTGATATTTCTTCTGAGGAAAGCAAGAGTAGAGTTTGCTTTCTTGGAGATATTGGCTGTGTGCTTGCTCCAAGAGAGATCGCTACTGATTGTGACTCCCGGGTATTTTGCTTTAGACTTAGCGGCGAGCTTCTGGCCGTGGCTGAAGTAGTCTGTAATTACAGGTTTTCGCTTGGTTTGTGATTCGGAGGACTTCACTTTTGTCAGCGTTAAACTTCATTTTCCATTTTTCCTCCCATTCTTGGAGCTTGTCTATGTCTTGTTGCAGCAAGGAGCAGTCATTTGAGCTTGCGATTTGCCTATACAGTAGACTGTCGTCTGCAAATAACTTGATATGGGACAGTACACACATCGGCATGTCGTTTATGTAAGCTAAGAAAAGCAGAGGACCGAAGGACTCCTGAGGTTACCGGATAAGGTGTTGACTTGGTACCATTGATGACTACCTCTTGAGTTCTTGCTGAAAGGAAATCTGCGTTTCAACTCAGTAGGTTTCCATGAACTCCATAATGCTGGAGCTTGTGGAGGAGGCGTGGGTGGGACACCTTGTCAAACTCCTTTGAAATATCTAGTAGGACGGCATCAATCTTTGCGTCGAACTCTCTTGCCAGGTTGTCGATTGTCATGATGAGCTGGATTTCGCAAGATCTGAGCTTACGGAACCCATGTTGTCAGTTGGTCAGGATACAATTGCGGTGCCAATGACCAGTGCTGCTGCTATGGATCACATGCTCGAGAACCTTGCACACGATGAATGTGAGAGAGACTGGGTGATGGTTTCTAGGGTCTGACCGATCCCCCCCCCTCACACACACATTATTGCTAAATTCTAAATTTAGAGGTGATGGCCAAGTATGACCGACTCAGTATATGAAGATAGGTAGATAGACATAAATATCCTGACCATCACGGCAGGTTTTCTGGGCTTTTTTCTTTAGCACCTTGTATTTCTCCAGTCATTTGGTTGTTTGGATCTCTTTGCACGCCTGTACCATCTACGCTTCAATCGAGTGAGGCGACGAATGTTCCTGTTGAACCATGGCTGTGTGAAACGTTGTGACGTTATGCAAGAGGGCACATTATCTTAGATGATCAACTTGCAGCCTTCCATGAAGAATCACCAGACATTTATATTACTGCTGGGCGTATAATTGTTGGTGATCAAATTTGCCAGGTGCCTGCATTAGTCCCTGATTTGCCGGAAATCGGCTTGTTCCACGTGTAGATCTTGCGCTTGACAGTCAACACTATTAAGGTCATTTTGGAGACGTTGCTTCCAATTTTGTGGGATATTACCCGACATTGAGATGAATGACATCTTAGGCCCTACCACTCAATGAAACAAAAATGCATTGAAGGTCTTACTGACACCACTGCCTGGGCAGGCTTAGTCATTCTATACGGTTTACTAGTTCTCTGAGTACGTTCCCTGGACAATCCGGCCCAAAACAAAATCGGCCCATACAAAATCGGTCCATGGCAATTATGGTCCACAATTTTAATGATGGTATAATAACTATGTTTGCATATAACTGGTTTGCTTGCACGGCCAAATCAGTAGCATGTAAATTGAAAAAGGGTATAAAGTGAAAAATATGTTAAGTTTGAAAATTAATATTATTTCTTCAAGTTGGCCCCCGCCCATTGGGGCTTGAAGAAATAAATTGGGCTGCATGATGCTTAATCGCTTAGAGGATCTAAGCCTGCCAAGGTAAAGCGGTGCGAGTCGGACCGTCCATGCTTATAAACCATTTTGGTTTCATTTGGCGACAGAGCTTGGGATGTCATTTCATCTCAATGTCGGGTAAAAAGCTATAAAATTGGAAGCAACGTCTCCAAAATGACCTATACAGTGTTCACGGGGACGTTAAACCTTAAATCAAACAAACATATTTCCTCAAACGATAAACAAATCACATCATGTTATAACAAGTCCGTGAAAATAATACCCCTCTCAACCCCACTTTATATAGAGAAAATGGAGATTTAAAGGGGTTTATGTTATTTTGCTTATTTCTGTTCAAGACATAGGTTGTGGGAACTTATTAGAACCGTTATGTGGAGGTTCTAAAGAGCACCCACAACATTTTTTCGGAGTATAAATAAGACAAATATCACAGTTTTTTTTTGTGGAGGTGGGGGTCAGAAAATTAGTCATTTCCAGAAAATGAAAGAATGCACTATGTCACCCGGTGTGTGTTATCGTAATGACATAGGGAAACTAGGTCAAATACTTTTGAAGTTATGATCAAGGTTAAAGTTTTTGTGACAGACAGACAAACAAACAAACAAACAAACAGACAAACAAACAAACAAACAGACAAACAGGGCAAATACTATATGACCCCCCCCCCCCCCGAATCAAAGATTCTCGGGGGCGGGGTGGGGGTGCATAAAAATGCACTCTTATGAATTTTGAAAATGCTTAACGGTTTATGTTGGTTGATTGTTTTACACTGCAGGCAATGGTTAGAAAGTAGAAGTAAAACAAAGATCAGGAATTGATACAATTAACTTACTCCACCCATAAAAGACACCAAAGGGAAAGAAATACAAACATTAAGCGACCAGACCATAATGGAAACCTAAACAAGGAAGGCCATAAGGACAGTTACTTTCCCACAAAATGGCCACATGGCCATCCAAAACCAAAAGACACAAGTGATACACACAGCAAGCAACAAACAACAACATACATAAAT
Organism: Lucinisca nassula; assembly: GCA_963580285.1. NCBI lineage: Eukaryota > Metazoa > Mollusca > Bivalvia > Lucinida > Lucinidae > Lucinisca > Lucinisca nassula. The sequence continues at coordinate 127,636,048 of OY757010.1, read as the reverse complement.
CGCCACAGAAGAGCCGCCTTGGAATGGTCAGTGGAAGATTTCCACTGACATCAAGCGTTGCTCACAGTCACATTGGGCTTACTATCATCATAGTGCAGATGATATTTTCTGGTCCTTTGGGATCATTGATTTCATTTGGTATCATCTTGAAAATAGAGGTCTGCTTAAGCCGGTGCTAGAGGGCGTGGCCGGTGTTGCACATTTCAGTACTGGTCATGAACAGACTCAATAAAACCGAGTCTGCTATTTTCGTTTATTCGGTGTATTCCTTGCTTCCAAAGGATCTAACTTCAGAACTTATTTATTTTCACTGTAGCTGGTGTTGTGCCGTGTGGCGGCCGTAAAACGTCTCCCCGTACATCATCATAGTGCAGATTATATTTTCTGGTCCTTTGGGATAATTGAGTTCATTTGGTATCATCTTGAAAATAGAGTTCTGCTTAAGCCGGTGCTAGAGGGCATGGCCGGTGTTGCACATTTTAGTACTGGTCATGAACAGACTCAATAAAACCGAGTCTGCTATTTTCGTTTATTCGGTGTATTCCTTGCTTCCAAAGGATCTAACTTCAGAACTTGTTTATGAAATTGTGAAGGTTTCGTTGTGTACATTGCTTTTCTTATTTCTGCTTTTCAACTTCCATTTAAGTAATGGATTACCTTACGAATAAGAATCAAATTGATTAGTTTTAGTAGAAAATCTTAAATTTTATTACAGGAATCACCCATAGGTTTTCGTGCATTAACATTTGCCGGGTCACGAGGAAGCCGTTTGAACATTAGACCGCTTGAAACACAAAGTAAATAGTAAGCAAGGTCCCAGCAATTTCCACAATTCTCCCAGCATACACAGATCAGCTTGCAAAGCCGCACAGTATGGTCATAATCGCTGGAGGCATGAGAAAGAGTAACAGTGCCCAGCATACACAGATCAGCTTGCTCAGCCGCACAGTATGGCCATGCATGGTCGCTGGAGACATCAGGAAGCTTTGGCTAGTTCACGTATCATAGTTACAGTGCACTGCTAAGGCACAAATCAGACTGTGCGGATACGGTGTGCCCCTGTGCGATGTGCTATCGATGTGCCCCTGCCAAATAACATTCATAAAAGAAAGAAATAAACAAAGACATACATTTACGGATGAGTGGCACGTGCCCCAATAACGACTAAGGTTTGAGTAATATTATACCGTATTCGCCCTAATTACCGCACCGTGCCCTTAGCTTTTTCAAAATCATGTCAAAGAATCACAGTGAAAAATCTACCTAATTTGCGCACACTCGATGCGAAAACAATAGCTTCCAAGATGATGCATATTGATATTTAATGGGACGGAAAAGGATACTTAGGCATTGCCTTCACTGTTGAAGAAATAACGTTAAGTTTTTTGTCAATTTACTGTGAGAGCTTCCAGGGGGGGGGGGGGGGGGGGGTTACTGTAAATTTTGAGCCTATGCATTTCCTTTTCAAAAATAGCTTTGGTGTGCGCTTATAGGAGCATATGCGGTAATTAGGGCGAATACGGTAATTGTTCTGTTTGTCACTTTATTGCACGCGTCGATAAAGGTAACAATGTAAAGTGATTATTGATCACTTTTCATACCAACATAGCTGCCAATTTCATAAATATACCTTTTTGTTTTCTAAATAAACACACCCTGTTTTATATTATTTTTATTACATAGGTTGCATTGCGAGAAGAGGTAATTATTGAAATTAAGGATATAAATGCCGAGCGGTGAAAGGTGTGTGTGTGTGTGTGTGTGTGTGTGTGTGTGTGTACATATATTTTGCCATAAATTAACTCTATCTTTCATTTTTTGTGATAGTTTCGCTGATAATTGACCCCAATTACAGTCTTGAAATCATTTATGGGCAGATTTTGCAATGGGTTGATTTTGTTATGGGTCGAAATGACCCGGAGCCGTGGTCAGTTTCAGCATTGCGTGGAAGCAACATGTAGCCCAATCTATTTTTCTCCAAGCCTCGATGGGCGGGGTGATTCCTGGTGAATGAATGTCATCTGACGTGTCATCAGTAACAGTTAATGTACATTTCTGATTCGTATGCTGAATCTTTTATATCCCGAGTTCAGTGGAAAAGATTTTCGCATTAATTATCGTATTTGCTCAATCTCAGTTAGTTATCAAATGTGACCAGTGTTGACGGGGACGTAAAACCTGAAATCAAACAAATCAAATGCGTTTGTTTGTTTGATTTGAAGTTTAACGTTCCCGTCAACACTGTAAAGGTCATTTTGGAGACGTTGCTTCCAATTTTGTGGGACTTTTACCCGACATTGAGATGAAATGACATCTCAAGCCCTGTCGCCCAATGAACCAATAGAGTTTATAAGCATGGACGGTCCGACACTCACACCGCTTTGCCTGGGCAGGCTTAGATCCTCTAAGTGGTTTACCAGTACTCGTGTGTGGGACGGATTCAGCTCTGCGTGAAAGCATCATGCAACCCATATATTTCTTCAAGCCCCGATGGGCGGGGCCGACAAATCAAATGTGACCGTCTCAATACACCTTCTTGTAAATGTTGTTGAGATTTTGTTGCGTTAAATGGTACTCGCTTCTCGTGGTACCAAGGGTTCCGTGGTACCGGGGTAAATAATAGTTTGCTGATTTTTTAATCTTGTACAATTCATATGGGCTTGATATCCCCACATCAATGAAGTAGGATATATATGTTTCCATTGGTATATATTTCATTACATTTTTATGACAAATATGTGGATAAATATCTAGAAAGTTAAAAAGCAGGTGAAATCTGATTTTTCACGTTCTCTCTTCACCCCCTGGTAGTTAAATTTGTCTTTTATTTATCTTTAAAATACCCAATGATTTTTCTCTTGTGGCTTAATTTTTCTCAGGTAGGTTTTATAAACTGAAACATGGAAGAACCATCCTGTGTGTTTCCTGTTATATATACTGCCTTCTATATTCATGGGTATTCATTTAGTATTGAAAGTGAATTTTAGCCTTAAGTGCATAGACAGTCTATGCATGCGTTCTTTAAACCACTTTAAACTATCCCAGTGTTTCTGTGCCACAATGACACCTCTGAGTATAGACGGATCCAATGTTTTGACATGTGACCTTGTTTACTTATCACTGCGCATGCACAAAACTACTTTTCCTTTTAATAACGATATTTCGTGGTTGGCAAAATGCCGCTGGTTCCATACAAACACATTGTAAATAGGTTCAATATTACGGTCATATTTTAGTTGACTGTTGCAGAAAATTGATCGAATTACAGTTTAAATGAGTAGATAAATATATTCTAGACTTCATTCCTGCACCTTCCGCATTTTTAGTCATTCGTTTTGCGCATTTTTATTGCAAACAATTAAGACCATCCCGCCTCGTTACCTGCCTAAGTTAAACAGGTAATTATCATCAAAACATCCTCAAATATTCTAGAAACCAATGATTACTAGCTAAGACATGTCTATATTAAAATTTTAAAGGTCAATTTTGTCGTTTCGATTCCAAACAAAATACAAGTTTACAGAAAATAACATCGCATTTACAATGGCGACAAACGGCCAAAGACGTTTTTTGCCCACCACCGGTAAGTCCCGGCAAATAGTATTATTGAGTGATGACGTAGTGTTTGGATGTGTCTATAAGATTAAAAGGTAAAGTTAAATGATGAATCACACGTGCTTGACTTTCATACAACCCTTGTGATGAATTGTACCCCCTGTGTCTCAACTGTAGCTTACGTTATTGTACCATTGGCAGGATTAAAAATTTTTGCAGTTTTCCCTATTTAAAATACTAAGGTTTGTTGTTTTAAGTAATGTGAAAAGCCATTACATATATTTTTATTCGAATCAGTTTTCTACATTTGTCACTTTTCTATTTGCCTTGGTGCCATGGGAATGCCTGTTGGCGTGAGAAAATTCTGCCTCGGTACATATCTGCCAGGTTTGTAAATACACGCTGAAGTATTGTGTTCATTACTCCTCCTTAATTGTAAGAAGAGACCCTATATAAATTAAACATAAAATTATTTTAGTGCTGAATAGCTCTAACTTTGAAAGATTTATATTGTAACATTAACTACCTTGGTATCATGGGAAGCCGGGCTACTACTTAAATTACATACTTATTGAACAACCCTCAACCATGATTTTCTGCGGTGTACGTCATTAATTTCTGTGTAAACGAACACTTTCGTACCAAGATGGCTGCGCCCATAAGAAAACAAAAAAGCTGCAAAAGTTATTAATGTTTTCCTGTTTCTTGTAGAATACAGGAATTTCCGATTCTCATAATGGCAGATGTAGAGACCTGGGTTAATGACAAACTTCATGATATTCTGGGAATATCAGATAAATATATAGCTCAGTATTTGATAGGTTTGGCCCAAAAGTCTACCAGTGCAAATGAATATATTGAGAAGTTGAAAGACACTGGTACAGTTGAGATTGATCAAAACATGGTAACATTCTCACAGGAGCTTTGGAACAAGGCAAGTATCTACCAGAAACAGCGTGCTGTCTTGCAATGTCTTGGACAAAGGGGGACAGGTGGACACATTTATTCTGGACTTCGAGAAGGCTTTTGACACCCCTCCTCATGAACTACTTAAATCTAAGTTATTTGGTTATGGAATTGGGGGAAAGACCCTAAAATGGATAGATTCCTTTCTTTGTTACAGAAAACAGCGGGTTGTTGTTAATGGTGAATCTTCGGAGTGGGCTCCAGTTTTGTCTGGAGTCCCGCAAGGGACCGTTCTTGGTCCACTTTTGTTTTCCCTGTACATCAATGATATTTCCACTGACATTGACTCAGAAATAAGACTGTTCGCAGATGACTGTGTTTGTTACCGGGAAATTAGAGATACAGATGACTCATTGAAACTTCAGGCTGACATAGATAGATTAGGATGTTGGGCACGTAAATGGGGCATGAGATTTCAGCCAGTTAAATGCAATATTATGCAGTTAACTAGGAAGAGATCTAATAAAGTTGAGGCTTCTTACACCTTAGAGGGTACGGTCCTCGAGAATGTGGACTCGATTAAATACCTTGGAGTGACAATCTCACACAACTTGAGATGGAATACTCATATTAGCAACATGTGTACTAAGGCAAATAGAACGCTTGGTTTCCTGAGGCGAAATCTTCATCAGTGCCCTCAGGATGTAAAAGAGGCAGCATATAAAGGTCTTGTTCGCCCAATCTTGGAATATGGTAGTTGTATCTGGGACCCCAGTGGAGTGGTCCTTAACGATGAAATTGAGAAAGTTCAGAATAGAGCTGCTAGATTTGTAACAGGCAATTACTGCTTTGAAACTGGGAGCATGACTGGAATACTTGGAAAATTAAAATGGGAGTCTCTCAAGAAAAGGAGAAAAGACAGTAGGCTAATCCTTTTATACAAAGGTCTAAAGGGTGCTGCCAGCATTCCAACAGATGACCTTGTTCCCCCAGCTAGATACTGTAGAAATCACCATTCGTTGGCGTTTCAGACCCTTAGCGCAAGAACTGACATTTATAAAGAGTCGTTCTTCCCCAGAACCATTAGAGATTGGAATGCCCTTCCCGATTCGATAATTTCGACAGCTGAAGGTGCTGATGATTGTGTAGCTAAATTTACCTCTTTGGTTAGAGCTAGGGACTAACTTCCCACATCACAGGTCCTGGTGTATGAATGTCATTTGACGTGTCACCAGTAACAATTCTGATTCTGATTCTGAATGTAATCTTTGTTGTGTTCCAACCAGCAATGCATGTATCGTCAGGTGCCCTAAGTTCGTTACTGCCTTAACTCCGTGACGTCATCATTTTCTGTGCTCCTCGCGCTGACCTCGTTCTCACGTGACTTTCATATGCGGTTATTTTTAGCTGTCGACCGGAAGTTTTCCCGAACAAAGTTTTGTCAAGAATGGCTTTCATACAAATGGGTTAACATCCATATTTTATTGGCAGTGGCTAGCCGTCCGGTACCGGACGACCAGCCTACGGGTCTGCCCGTCCGGTACCGGACGACCAGCCAAAGAGTCTGCTTGTCCGGTACCGGACGGCTAGCCAACCCACGTAGGAATGGCTAGCCGTCCGGTAGTAAATTGAAGTCTATCATTTTATATAGGGTATGCGTTCCAAATAATATTATGCACCATATAGTATAATAAAAATATTTCTAATTTACTCTAACTGTATTCTTATCACCTGTTTGTCGCCATTTTTCACTAAATTTAAGTAAGGGACATAATTGTAATTGACCCTGATGCAAAAGACTGTTGTACTCAAAGCCTTGTCCGGGCACTGTGACAGTTATTATTATTATTATTATCATTATTATTATTATTATTATTAATATTTCAATGTTATAATTTCTATTTCATATTATTATTGTTATTATTAAAATCTGCCAAATGTGTGTCCGATGTTGAGTTTGATATTAATCGTGATAGATTTACATTAAATTTAACCTATCAGTTCAACATGGTAGGTTCAAAGAAATATCAATTAGGGGTAATTATCTCATTAGCAGGGCACACATAAAGACAACGATCCGAAACTCCATGAGTAGAGCAATTACCGTAATGATCCTTTGTATTGGGGCAGATAGGCTTCGGCAAATAGTGCAGTCCCAGATCAGATTGCTCCTGAAGCAGGGTCTACACTGTTTGCCATTTCATCTGCCTCTTTTGGACTCTTTGCTGTATCGTGAAACAAATTGGTCAAAACATTTAGGAGAATAACTGCAAGTCATCAAGATCTTTATTTCTTAGGATTTTTACGGTATTGCTCAGTTGCTATTAGTTGTTTTTCGCGACCCTTGGATCAAACGTTTTAGTATCTTCAAGCCGCAGTTACATAAAGAAAGGAAAAAAAAATATATGAACTTATAAAAAATATCAATAAATGTGTGTTAAGCTATTCACATCATTCCCGAAAAAAAGTTATATTACCGATTGGTAGTTACTTATAAATATATTATTGATAGTAATAATATTAGAAATAAGTAAACACGACTACAGCGTTTATCACCACAGGCATAATTGCTATGACAATCATGAATTACCGATAGGGCTCTGCATCCAGTACTCCAGAAAATGATACAAGTGCTATTCAGCTAGACTGGCTCCAGTCGTTTTTGTTTTATATCTATTTTGCTATGATCCCCTTCCATCCAACTTCAAGTTACCTGTTGCAAACAAAAACCTTTCTTTCTAGCCAAGGGACTGAAATAAGAAACTTTTTATAAGGTATGCAAGGTTTGTGTCCCTTCCAAAAAGGGACAGAAGAAATAAAAGAAAGGGTCTGGGGCCAGACTACTATTCAGCATTCATATCCTAGATGAAATGAGAGTCTAAAATTTACTACCGGACGGCTAGCCATTCCTACGTGGGTTGGCTAGCCGTCCGGTACCGGACGAGCAGACTCGTTGGCTGGTCGTCCGGTAACGGACGGGCAGACTCGTAGGCTGGTCGTCCGGTACCGGACGGCTAGCCACTGCCTATTTTATTTTTCTTTTGTAAGAAAGTCATTTTCACTATTCCCAAATTCGCCATCTGGAAAAATACTTATAAAATTTATTTTTCAATCCGATGTGCCGCAACGATCTGTCATCTGTTTTGTTTACCATTTCAGGGTTAAGGTCACATGTCCTGTCAATTAGAATTTGGCCAAGATAAAGAAATTAATCGTTTCCGAAATTCTGTTGGTTCTTAGAGTACAGTGTGACGGGTTCAGAAACAGGTACACATGTAAACACTGGGTGCATTTCAAATATTGCACTGATATCTCAGTCTTAAGGCGTCGCATAGTTTTCCTGTGTCCCCATTGCATAGTTGCCTCAAATAAGGATTAAATTTGATATCAAATACAAGTTATGTTTCCAAGTTGTATTTTTACTGTCTTTGATGTTGAAAAAGTAAAACTTTCTGTTTTAGCATTTTTTAAAAGTCAATACTTCATACTTCTCAGTTTGCTGTTTAAACTTTGAACTGGTCATCTTTTCAAATACTGAATATATATACCGAAAACCTAAGAATTACTTACTGTAGCCTAGCAGAGAAGCACAAAAATGATGACGTCATGGGGTCACGAACTTAGGACTAGAAAATATTGCAGAGGCCATATTTGTTTACACCTGAACTTATTTGTTATTTAATTGTACTGGAAATGAAAATAGGAAAATTGCTTTGTTATCAGAAATAAGATATGATAAGTGAGTGAGATGAGTGAATTGATTTGATTAGTGCTACTTTATATTATTATGTGTAGATCACTTTGGCTTAGTGTAACGAACTTTGGGCACTCTAGGATACGTGCAGTCCAGGGTAACATTGTGCACATGAAGTTTTGATAGCTATGTGTGACTTTGTTCACTATCTTCATATACTGAGTCAGTCACATTTGGCCATTACCTCCAGGGCATAAGCTACAAGGCGACATAAGCGACTTCTTCGCCCTGTCGGTGCTCACTTCGCCGATTTCCGCCGCTGGGGCGACAAAACTTCGCCGTGAAATTTCATGTTTATTTTTTTTTCAACTGTCTTCCTCGTGTCAACAGTAAAGGTATAAGTCATAATCCTTTGATTTAACTAGCTGATTTGTCATAGGTCACAGTTGGTCACACAGAATAAACAATTTGCACATGATAACTGCCACTTTTAATCCTTTGATGTATTGGCTACTTGGTGTCTGTGTAGAGTCATTAATCTCAGTTGATTGCACAAAATTGACACTGCAGTAAGTGACAATTAAGATTAGGTAAGATTATGTCATTTACAGCGTTTTCTATCCAGGTAGCTCGAGCCGAGACTATGTTAAGGACTTTCATATTTTTACACAACTGTTTTTTTTTTTTGCTCGAGCCTATTTTACGGTAGGCAGAGACTATGTTAAAGACTTTTCATATTCTTACACAACTGTTTTTTTTTTCCTTCTTATAGATTAAGTAATGTCTTTTAAAAACATTTGTACAGAAATTTCATGTTAGTGAAATCTATAATTATTATGCATTTACTTTGAATATCTTATTTATAACTGACTACCAATAAACCTCTTTATAACAATATTCATTAAATCAAGGTTTGGATAAAACAAAAGTGACTGCTTCTCTCTTTTTTACTTCATAATATTTGGGTCACTTTTATCTAAATATATTTAAGTTTACAGAAGAGCTAATTACACGAACGTCATCTGGCATCCAGCCGCACTCACTTCTCCCTAGACCCAGCAAACTTCTCCCTATTTTCCCAAGAGGGAGAAGTCACTTCTCCCTAATTTTGGGGGCTAGCTTGGGCCCTGACCTCAGTTGGGTGGGTGGCTAAATTTAGAATTTATCTTAAAAAAAAAAAAGATGTGTGTGGACTACTTCTTCTGCAATGTTGTCAGATGCAGTAAGTTTTGATACAAAACATATTGCGCCTTTGGCTAGTTTTAAACTCAGTCTTGACTTTGAAATTTTCGGATTTTTCGTATTTGAGAAAATAGAAAAATTCCACGAAATATCATGTGAACAAGTCCGTGAAATGAACACCCACCTAAACCCCAGTTTATATAGAGAACACTGGGGTTTTCGGGGGTAGACATTTTTCGGTGCATACATTTACCGGAAAGCACCAAAATACCCGAAACCAACAAAAATACCGGAAAGCACATATAAATACCAAAAAGCACTGGAAAACGTAAGAAAATTATATTTAAATGCAATATATAACATATCTGGAACAATTATGTTTGCTCTCTGGACTTATAACTTGCGATTTTATGCAATGGTAAGTATGCCCCACACGATAATGTAGCTGACCATATTCAGCAACTTAAAAATATGGTAACAAACAATCGTCCTTACGTAAGGGCAGTAGTCAGGACTAATGGCAAAACCCCTGTCATAATCTTGTACAATGACGAACAGCTGACTGATATAAAAAAACATATGCTGCTTCGGACAGACTGTACTTGTAGTCGACAAGACATTTAACTTGTGTGACATACATGTTACTGTGACGTGTTTAATACAAACAGTTAGTTATCCGACCCAGAAGCAATGACGACCAAGCTTTCCCCCATTTTTCTTTGTCCCGTATTTCTTCACGACAATAGTGACTTGGAGACATATTGCGCGTTTTTTCATCATTCTCGAAAGGAAATTTATCGGCACGGACTTGTCGAAACTTGTAAATTGGCACTGATGATGAGGCCGCCTTGGTAAAAGCCATTACCACTGCATTTCCCGAGGCGACGCAGGTTTTGTGTACAAGGCATTAGAGGCAAAACACGCATCCAAAACTATTAGACGATGCAGTAGACAAAACTGACTGCATTTATATCCTGAACAAAATTTAAGGAATGGATGGAATTATGAATGCAGATGACACCAGCTGCTTTGAGGATAAATGCTCAAAATTAGAAGAACAATGCTCCCAGGTGTCCAATAAATTCTGCAAGTATTACTCGGGGAGACTGAAAACCCTGTTAAAGCAAAAGGTGAAGTATCCCGTCAAACAGGACATGGTTTCACAAAACTGGACAAACAACAACTGTGAGTCGCTTAATCATGTCTTGAAACAAGCTATTGCGTGGCGGTCAAAGCCGTTGATTGAACTTGTAGAAATTTTGCATGACCTTGCAGACGGCCAGTTCAAAGATTTGCGATCAGCAATGATTGGAACTGGAGAGTATAGGCTTGCAAAAAGTCATAGACATATTGAATTGTCCAAAACAGACTGGGTTAACAAAACCGTTCTCAGAGGGAAAAAGCTTTCAAGAAATTAGAAAAATGTTATGACTCCCAATAACCTAATGATTTCCTCTGACGATCAGTCAGAAATTATTGCACCAAGGACACATGGCAAAAAACTTAATCAGCAGAAAAGCAAAATAAATACACGGGCGAGGACAAACAAAAAAAGGAAGGTCCAAAGCCCTGAGCATAAAAGCCCTTAAAAAGTTTTCAGTCAATAATGTGAACTTGTCAGCATATGGAAATGAATTTATATCTTATATCCTATATAAGATATCTGATACCAATGTATTCCGACCGGTCTGGTTCAAGTTCTTTAAACTGCACATAACACTCTCAAACGGTTGCTGCTGTATATAAAGATAGATATAGATAGCAGCGTGTAATTCTTGAAACTTGCATGTCATTCTGATAATACCCTAGGGGATTGGGGATAAATATTTAAGTTTTTAGGTAAAATTATCAATATAGATCTAATACAAAGGCCTAAATTTCATTTTTAACGTGTTCCTCCATAAAAAAAGTACAAAGTGCTTTTTGGTATTTATATGTGCTTTCCGGTATTTTGGTTGCTTTCCGGTATTTTGGTGCTTTCCGGTAAATGTATGCACCCGACATTTTTCTACTCCAAGACATAGGTTGTGGGTACTCGTTAGAACCGCCTCAATCAGGCGATTCTAACGAGTACACACAATCTGTATTTGCAGTATAAATAAGAAAATATTACAGATTTTTCATCAGAAATGTAGCCATTTTGTTGATGTGAAAAATGCATTATGTCGCACAGGTGTGTTATCGTAATGATGGCACATTTGCATGTGCCAGCTCATCTTTTCAGGGCTTAGTTAAACTTATTGTTGATGCACTATGATAGTGAAACTGATAATGAGGGATGATACTTGTACTGAAAATGTGAATGCAGGGTGGGCAAAATAAACTGCCACGCAATGTTATCGAACTCGACTGTACTAGAAATGAGATCCCTGACGAGTATAATACTCAATATGGACAAATCAAAACAAAAATGAAAAAAAGTCCATTTGATGAAACCGACATTGTTTAATACTCATTTATCTCTTGTGAATCTGAAGTGGCCTGCATGCTAAATCATAGTTATTCATCTCAAGTAGCCGATAAAATTAGCACCCTATTAGTGTTTCCCCCAGCTCCCAAAAAGTGAAGAGATATGTCACATTCCCCATTGGTGACAAGAAGTTTAAGTTTTGTAAGCAAGCTGATCACTGATAAAAACATCACGCTAACAAGTCCGTGAAATGCACACCCCCTTACACCCCACTTTATCATAGAGAAAACTGGGGTTTAGTGGGGGGTATACATTATTTTCCTTATTTCTGCTCATAGACATAGGTTGTGGGTACTCGTTAGAACCGCCTCAATGAGGCGGTTCTAACGAGCACCCACCATCTATATTTTGAATATAAATAAGAATAATATCATAAATTTTCGTCAGAAAATTGACCGTTTTGGAGATGTAAAAAAATGCATTATGACGCACGGGTGTGTTATCGTAATGCAAGATCAGTTTAGTACTTGTGTGGGCCACAGGTTCCATTCTCTAATACACACAAACACTGATATGATAACACTGGTCAGGCACACTTTCACGTTTCAGTTGTTTAACTGGCGTCACTTACACTTGTTATCAAAACACTCTTATGACTTCTTAAAGTGAATTAACTGAAAAGTTGAGATGATTAGTATAAGCAACCTTGATTGTTTTCAAATCCTGTTGTATCTTCTAACATGTTACATTCTCGTTATATATCTGTATTAAATTGAAAAGATGTAAACGAAATATTGTTTAAACTAAAGTGAATTAATAGTACACCACAACCTCATTATAACACTGTTCGATATAACACATTAAGGTTATAACACAGTTTCAAAAGGGATCCCCAAAATGTATAGATTACGTGTATATAGAAAAATGACCATAAATGGACATTTTTTTATATAATCTATACATTTTTGTTTGGATATAGTATGGTTGTTCAACTAACACGGTTTCTGCTTTGGACCCCATTAATAGTGTTATAAAGAGGTTGTGGTGTACAATAAACAGGGGGATAAGCAGTCAGCCATAAATGGGGACTTTCAAATAGGCAACAATTTATTGCAGAAAATGTCTAAAATAGTCCACATAAACAAGTATTTTGGATTATTTTTCATTCAGGTTCCACATGCAGCTATTAAAGAAAAGGCATCCAGAGTCCATGAGAGAGCCATATTGGAACAGCAGAAGAAAAACAGCAACTATCAACTGCTGTCAGATGATGAAGATGAGGATAACAGTGTCTATGTTCAACCTATCAAAGTAAAAATAATTTATCTAGGGCTGGCTAATCGGAACTGAAAAGACAATCGATTATCATTCCTGTCATTGCGGTCGATATTGGATTAGTAATTACTGATCATTTTGTCATAATTTTAATTGTCTGGCTTCCTGTCTGAGCATGACTCCTACCATATGCTGTTTTTTGTCATATGTATTTGAACAGACAGGCCTGAGCAAACAGTGTAGACCCACATGAGACGCCGCAGAATGCGGCATCTCATCTGGGTCTGCACTGTTTGCCACTCATACAGCTATTTTAGGCCCAACTTTGGGTAGTAAATTGTACATATCAAATAATCAATTGAAAGCAAATCAGTAATGATAATCGTGTGGAATTTATCGATAGAATAATCGCTTATCCGATTAATCGTGCCAGCCTTAATCTTAACCAATTTTATACCCGAAACCCCAAAATGAGTTTCCATGCAAACAGTGCAGGCCCAGATCAGATGTCTGATGAGGGCCTACACTATTTGCAAAAAGTTATTTTCCAAATAAATTTTAAAGAAAACACAACCTCACAGCCCTAAATTTCAAAATGGACTCCTGCAATATACAAGGACGAAGATTTCATTTGGTAATAAAAGGGTTAAGAAATACCAAAAAAAAAAAAAAAACAGTGAAACTTCATTGGCTAGAACCAACAGCTTATTTGCTGTTGCCAAGCTGAACTCATTCTGGTGGCCTCCATGGCCTAGTGGATAAGAACCCTGACTCGTAATCATTTGGTCAATCACCACTGTGGATTCGAGCCTCTTGAAAGGGGCATAAAACTGAAATCAAAAAATATACTAGATTGGGTAGTCGATAGTAAACCATCGCAAATACCCACTTTTTCTATGAATAACATTAGTGACTATGTATTAGCTAGCCAAAACTACATATAAGTTAAAAAAAGTTGCAAAGAACATTCTAACTGATAAGCAAAGTTTCAGATGTGTAACTCCTATAGTTTAGAAGATATGGCAAAGTCATACTTTTTGACCTTTGACCTTGGGGTCATGTTAAGGTCCACCAAAAGTAGCCCAATTTATTCTATATTCCAAGGGCCATCCAATAACCAAAGTTTCAGAAGTGTAGCTCCAATAGTTTAGAAGATATGGCAAAATAATACTTTTTGACCTTTGATCTTGGGGTCATGTTGAGGTTGAGGTCACACCAAAAGTAGCCTAATATATTCTATATTCCAAGGACCATCCAATAAGCAAAGTTTCAGAAGTGTAACTCCAATTGTTTAGGAGATCTGGCAAAGTCATATTTTTTTACCTTTGACCTTGGGGTCATGTTGAGGTCAAGGTCATGCCAAAAGTAGCCCAATTTATTCTTTATTTCAAGGGCCATCCAATAAACAAAGTTTCAGAAGTGTAACTCCAATAGTTTAGAAGTTATGGCAAAGTCATACTTTTTGACCTTGACCTTGGGGTCATGTTGAGGTCAAGGTCATCCCCAAAGTAGCTCAAATTGTTCTATATTCCAAGGGCCATCCAATAACCAAAGTTTCAGAAGTGTAGCTCCAATAGTTTAGAAGATATGGCAAAATAATACTTTTTGACCTTTGACCTTGGGGTCATGTTGAGGTCGAGGTCACACCAAAAGTCGCCTGATATATTCTATATTCCAAGGGTCATCCAATAAGCAAAGTTTCAGTAGTGTAACTCCAATTGTTTAGGAGATATGGCAAAGTCATATTTTTTACCTTTGACCTTGGGGTCATGTTTAGGTCAATTTTTATTTCAAGGGCCATCCAATAAACAAAGTTGCAGAAGTGTAACTCCAATAGTTTAGAAGATATGGCAAAATCATACTTTTTGACCTTGACCTTGGGTCATGTTGAGGTCAAGGTCATCCCAAAAGTAGCCCAAATTATTCTATATTCCAAGGGCCATCCAATAAGCAAAGTTTCAGAAGTGTAACTCGAACAGTTTAGGAGATATGGCAAAATCATACTTTTTGACCTGTGGCCTTTGGGCCATGTTGGGGTCAAGGTCACAAAAAAGTAGCCCACTGCCATCTACATACCATGTACTATTCACATGCAAAGTTTCAAAAGTGTAACTTCAGTGGTTGCAGAGGAGATCCATTTACAAGAAACGTGACAGATAGGCAGACAGACTGACTGACGCTCACTCAACTCTGGTACGAAAACAATACACCCAATTTTTCTTCGAAAAAAGCGGGTATAATAGCAGAAAAAAATGGCCTTTTCCCATACAACATGTATTGATGGGTGCATGTGTTTGTGCATTGATGGTTACATGTGGTTTGGATAAGCCTGTTTTTATGTCCCTGGTAGCGATCGCGAGGACATATTGTTTTTGCCCTGTCTGTTGGTTTGTTTGTTTGTACGTGGACAACTTTAACGTTGGTCATAACTTTTGAACTCTGGAGGTAGAGTATTCATAGTTGGCATGAACGTTCCTTGTGACACATGGAAAAAAATTTGACCTGTGACCTTGATCTTGACCTACTTAAAAGAAAACAATAACATTGGTCATAACTTTTGAACCGCTTGAGATACAGCCTTCATATTTGGCATCTATGTACCTTGTGACAAAAGCTTTACATATATGCAAAAAATTTTGACCTGTGACCTTGACCTTTGACCTACTTAAAATAAAATAATAACATTTTGGTCATAACTTTTGAACCATTTGAGATACAGGCATAATATTTTGCAAGTAGGTTCCTTGTGACAGGAGCTTTACATTCACACCAAAAAATTTGACCTTTGACCTACATAAAAGAAAAAGGTAACATTGGTCATAACTTTGAACCGTTTGAGATACAGCCTTCATATTTGGCATGTAGGTTCCTTGTAACAAGAGCTTTACATTTATGCAAAACTTTTTGACCTGTGACTTTGACCTTTGACCTACTTAAAAGAAAAAATTAACATTTTGGTCATAATTTTCGAACCATTTGGGATTGAGCCTTCATATTTGGCATGTAGGTTCCTTGTGATAAGAGCTTTACATTCATGCAATTATTTTTTACCATGACCTTGACCTACTTAAAAGAACAAATAAAATTGATCATAACTTCTGAATCGTTTAAGATTGAGCCTTCATATTTGGCATGTAGGTTCCTTGTGACAAGAGCTTTACATTCATGCAAAAATTTTTGACCCGTGACCTTGACCCACACTTAAAGAAAAAAATATTATTGTTCATAACTTTCAAATCATTTAAGATAGAGCCTTCATATTTGGCATGTAAGTTCCTTGTGCCAAGGGCTTCCCACTCAAACCAAAAATCTTGACCTGTGACCTTGACTTTGAACTGTGACCAACTTTGAAAAAAAATGACCATGCCTGGGGATATGTTCTTGTTTCACAAACACATCTTGTTTAATCTTATTATAAAATAAACAAAGAAACAATAAGGTATCTTTGATTTCTGTAAGGCTATATGTCTTAAATCTTAATTTATCATGGAAAAAAGAAGGTAGATTACCTGTAATGATCAGAGCTGAGGAGGTTCCAAATTATGACTGCTGTATAGAGAATACCAGATTTGTGTTTTTTGATGTCAAGTTTATCAGCCAGCCTCAGTATCTCAGTCGGATGCACGTCTGTCTGGTGATCATAAGGATGCGGGTCCGATACCTGCTGGGGTTGGCAACATTCTGTTGTGGAGATTGATCATGAAATCTTTTCTATGTTCATTCTCTACATTCCGCTGATTCAAGAAGGGCAGTTGTCAGTTGCTGGCGAATGAATGTGCACTGTACTTTTTTTTTTTGGTTTGGGTTTTACGGCCCTTTCAAGATTATTTCACTCATATCGAGCCGATCGTTAATCATAGGTGGGCGAAAACCGGAGTACCCGGAGAAAAACTACCTGACCTTCCGTTGCAGAACTTGGCGTCTCACACGTGACCCGAGCGAGGCTCGAACCCACGGCGGTGAGAGACCTAATGACTAAGAGTCAGCGCTCTTATCCATTAGGCCACGGAGGCCCATTGTGCACTGTACTGGTTAAAAGCTTACTATAAGGCTGTCCAGGAAAAGAGTGGATAGGTAAACTGACCTGCTCAAAAATGACATAAAATAGTACTGACTGAGCTGTTAAACTCCAATACAAACAAACAAACAAAACAATGTTATCAGGCAAGACTTTGAGAACGCTTGTAGAATCGTGATTCTACATGCATTCTCAAAGCTGAGCCTGAATAACTTGATATCAAATGACATTAATCTGGTTTTCTATTTAATCCCCATGTACACTCCTACATTTTTGCCAGTTTCTTCTGTAATCCAGTTCATAGAAGTGCAGTGTCACGTTAACCTGATAAAGCCCGCTTGTCCTTAGATAGCATATCTTGATCAGGTCAGGGTGTTTCAATGCAGTTAATATAGGGGGTAACTGATAGAGCTGTATAAATAGCTGACTACTCACTGTGTTTTCTCATTCATTTAACAGGGCCCAGTTGTTCAAAGCCACGTTAGCTTAGTGAAATTGCCAGTGGCCAAAATGTGAACTATTCTAGCAATTACACTACACCACAACCTCGTTATAACACAGTTCATTATAACACAGTTTAGGTATAACACGGTTTCAAGATGGACCCCAAAAATGTGTAGATTGTATAGAAAAATGACCATAAATCTTCACGTTTTTGTTTGGATATAACATGTTTGTTTATCAAACATGGTTTCTGCTTTGGACCCCATTAATAGTGTTATAAAGAGGTTGTGATAATCTAGTACTCTGGAATTTTGCTGAAAAAATGTGCATTAATATTTTTTCTGTAGATAAGGTGAAAATTTTCTTACCTTTTCTACAGAAAAACTATTAATGCATGTGCCATATTTAAACGACTGAACTTTTGAACAACTGAACTCAGGTAAACAAAATGCTCTATAACAAATGTCCCTGTTTGTAACCTTCTTACGTATCAGTTTCATTAAGACAATTTGTATATTTCAGAAACAGAAAAAGGACAAAAGATCTAGGCATATTCGGAAACGTAAAGAAGAAGAAAGTAGTTCCAGTGAGGAGTAAGTACTCTTTAAAACACTGTTCATTATAGCATGTTACTCATGCACCTTTTTATAACTGTTCATTATAACCTGGTTAAGGATATTACCAGGTTAGAAAACACATCTGACAAGATAATTGTCTCAATAAAAATGTACTGATACAGACAGAAATAATGGTTATTTTCCTACATTTAATGCAGTCCTTTTACATCAGCGTGGTATAGGAGTCCATGTTATAGTGAGTCTGCTGTAATTGAATACAGTTCATGTAAATTGAATAAATATGACTAAACAGAATTATAACCAGAATTCTTCCGTCATTCTCTCCCTTCCACATGTCTTTTGCTAGTCAAGAGAGACAGTTGTCAGTTTCTGGCAGAAGAATGCACACTGAACTGGTGAACCACTTATGTATAAGCCTGACCAGGAAAAATGTGGTTAGGTAAACTATCCACTTGACATAACCTAAATGGTATTGACTGGGTCATTACACTCCAAACTAAACAAAAAATCACAAATGCCTCATTTACCATGTGGCTAATCCAAACTCGTTCTTGATCCCCTAAATTCTTCCTATAATTTTGGATAATTTATGGAAGTTTTTCTGATTTTATCTAGCAAGGGTATGTTATGTGTGTTCATTAGAATAGCCTCAGTAACATGCAGGTACAGGGGCAACAGCACATAAGTGGGCCCCCTTCCAGGTAGCTGGCTTGCTGCATGCATGACAGATCTCACACCAAATCACCAGGTGTGTCTATCATCAGGGTCGCTAGTCGAGTGCTTCCACTCTCTGTGATCTCTCTCTGTCAGCTATTGGGCCTCTGAGGCCCACGTCTTCCATCCACCTGTATGTCACAGGCTGTTTTAACTGCACCATTGGAGGGTTCTACATGTTCATACCAGTGATGCCTTCTCTCCTTCAGAATGTGGTCCTGGTCCTCAATGCCAAGTCTCACAAGTGACTGAACCTGATGGTGACAGTATCTTGTGGCTTGACATTGCAGATCTGTCTGATCATTGCGCTGTCATTCCACTACAGATGTTGGAGGTTTGGCTTTGTCAATGGCCAAGTCTCACTTGGATGAACATGTAGAACACTCAGCTTTATTTATTGACGATGCATCTCTGTAATCTTTACATTTTTTGGTTGTGTACACAGGAATTTCATTCCCTAAGGATCAAATATGTGTTGGACCAGCTTGCCTCAACATCTACTGGTTGAACACTTCTTTAACTGGACTTCTTCTTTTGGCATTATCTGACGTTTCATGAAACCTAGCTGACCGCAGTTTCAAAACACTTGAAGGTTGAAGTTCCAGATATATGTACATGGGATAAATAGGAATAATTAATGGATAATAATTCTTATTTCTTTATAAAACATGTGCTGTGCGTATTTGTTAGAATCGCCTCGTTGAGGAAATTCCAACAAGTACCCACTACATCGGTTTCTGCTGAGAAATAAGGAAAATGATCCTTAACCCATAAAATGCCAATCACGACTGTTGTCATCTGCTTTGTCGTCTGTCGGTTACCTTAAAAGTAATTTTCAGCAAACAGTATGGACCCAGATCAAACTGCTCCTGTAGGAGCAGTCTGATCTGGGCCTACACTGTTTGCCTGTATGCAAAAATATTTTCAGAAAGCTTGCAAAAAAAAATCAGCAGACAACATAAGCAGACAACATTTTCAGATGTAGTTTTCTCAGCGTCTCAAGGGTTAATTTTACTCCTTATCTGGAGCAATGAAACATTAACAGACACTTAAATTTTTTTTTATTATTATTTTCAGTGAACCAGTTGTGCAGAGAAAGACAGACAGACAAACAGAGGAGTCAGAGGATGAGTACGAGCAGATGGAGGAAGAGAGACTCAGAGACCTGGAGGAGAGGGATGCCTTCGCCAACAGAATGAAGGGCAAAGACAAGGAGAAAACTAGACAGATCATGTCTAAAACAGAGAAGAAGGTATGGTCAATTTTTGTTTAAAAAATTCATGGCCAAGTTGTACAGAGCAAGTAAAGTTCTTAGTTCATCCATTCAGTTTGGCTAAAAACTCATATTTTTACCACTGTACCGTAATGATCCAAAGTATTGGTACAGATTGGCCTATAGGAGCAGTCTGATCAGGATCCACACTGTTTGCTATTCTGCCTGCATTTTTTTGACTCCTCGCTGGATCTTGAAACTAATTTGCTAATGTCTTAGGAGCATTACAGCAATGGCCACCGCCCATCGGGGCTTGATGGGCTGCATGATGCTTCCATGCAGAGCTGAAACCGACCG
The DNA here is from genome assembly GCA_963580285.1 of Lucinisca nassula. NCBI lineage: Eukaryota > Metazoa > Mollusca > Bivalvia > Lucinida > Lucinidae > Lucinisca > Lucinisca nassula. Next base: position 127,615,702 of record OY757010.1, on the reverse strand, counting down.
CACATGAGTACTGGTAAACAGCTTAGAGGATCTAAGCCTGCCCAGGCAAAGCAGTGCAAGTCAAAACATCCATGCTTATAAACCCTATTGGTTTCATGGGCGGCAGGGCTTGAGATGTCATTTCATCTCAGTGTCGGGTAAAAGCCCCACAGAATCGGAAGCAACGTCTCCAAAATGACCTATACAGTGTCGACGGGGATGTTAAACCTCAAATCAAACAAACAAACAAAGCATTACAGCCAGTCTTCAAAGTGTCCAAATTTTTAGGATTTTTACAGTATTTGACAATGTAATAAGATAAATTAAGATTTAGGACACTTACAAGTATAGTAGTTGCAGACAAGATTGACTAGGTGGAGCTATCATTTGTACCTGCCTTAAGAATATTCCATTAACCAAAAGGTAAACCAAGTCACCTGACTGTAATACAAGCACAGTGTATATGACTGTAGAAAGCATGCGAAAGGCACTCTACTGAATCTTATGGTGGACGCAGCGAATTTGACATATATTGACAACACCCGAATAGCTCCGCCTAGTCAGTCTTATCTGCAGCTACTATACATTAAGCTAATCAGGCTTTGAACAACTCGGTCATAATTGAGTCAGTTCTAACGAGTACACACAGCATATTATGCTTTAATGGAGAAATAAGGAAAAATTTCTAAAAATTATACTGCTTACTATGAAAACAAAAATGAAAAGGGGAAAAGAAGAATAGAATGAATGTTCATAATTTTAGCACACCTTTTGGTGTAATGGGAATGATATTAAAACTAAAAAAGTACAGTCTGGGCCACGTTGTTAAAGCATCATTAGCTTAAAGGGTCAAATTGTTAGCTATTCTAGTTAGTAACATATCTAATACAGTGGTATAGTTCGAACAATTTGACATGAGACTGACCTTAATGCAAGGAATAAATTAATCATTGTTATCGCCTGATACGTCGGCTTTCGTAAACTTCTCGTGATTTTTCGGCACCTCCTGAATTGCGACCCATTTACCGACATCTATGTATTGAATAACAATATCGCCATCTTCGGGAGACAACGAAGATAAATACATGCATTCATTCGGGTGTGAAATTATGTTAATAGAGTCCATCAGTCTCAGGTCAATTTGTTCAAACTATATTTTTGCTGAAAAAATGTGAGCAGCTTTTGCAATGATACGTTAACTAACGACATCATTAGTTTTGAACAACTAGCCCCAGATCTTCAGAATTATTTAAGCAGATTGATCATAAAATCTTTTCTTTTGTCATTCTCTCCCTCATGCTGATTGAAGAATGGCAGTTGTCAGTTTCTGACAAAAAATGTTCACTGTTCTGCTTAACTGCTTTAACCCATTGTATTCTATTGGACTCTTCCACTGCTAAATGTTAGACAAGTCCATTATTTTTTAACGGAAAACTGTGTTAGCAAATAGTGCAGGCCCTGATCAGATGCCGCATTCTGTGGAGTCTGATCTGGGCCAGCACTGTTTGCCAAGATACCCCTTCAGGGGTTTCCCACATGCAATGGGTTATGGTATAAGCCTGCCCAGGAAATGTGGTTTGGTAACCTTGGGTCGGAATGATATTTATGATATTGAAATGGAGCATTTTGAACTTGGTCTTCAGTATTACTTAAAGGCAGATCACCTACAGTATGAAGGGGAATGGATACACTTTCAGTGGGGTTGGGGGAATCCTTTCAAAAAAGTATTTTTGTCTCCTTTATCAAGGTACACACCAGTTTTTGAGGGAATTGCTATACAGGAAAACAAACAGGGAGTTACAGAAATTGTCTCCCTTGAAAAAATCGTGGAAAATAATTTGAGTTCCTTATGATCCTAAGTATTGGGACAGATAGGCCTAAGCAAACAGTGCAGATCCAGATCAGACTGCAGTCAGAGTTCTCGGAAACGCCGAATCCGGCATATTTTTACGCCTGTTTTTGCTTTTGTACGCATAAAATTTCCTGTCGTGGATTCTTAATTACGCCAATTTTTTTTCGCCTGACGCGTCCGTAATCCAGTGTAAAAATGACCTCAGTCACATCAAAAGATGACAGCGGGTGTCCAATTGATCTCCAAATTTAGCTACCGCTTTCGGATCAAAAGTTTACCGTTAATTGACGCCGCCAGGCTTGTTCAAGCAATACCTGGCGAGGACAGTCGTCTGTATTACTCTCTCGGCCAATCAGAGTGTTCAAGCATTACCTGGCGAGGACAGTCGTCTGTATTACTCTCTCGGCCAATCAGAGCGTCACGGCTAGAAGATTGGCGGGTCAGTCTTGCGGTTTGCGAGATGCAGCAATCTTGTGGCTGTTTAACATTAATTGACTGTTTTGTTTCCGGATACTTGTATACACAGTTGGATTATCGGTAATTTGATTGTTGAAAAAATGTCGGAGGCATAATTAAAGGATGCGATAATCTAGTGTATAAATCGTCTTTATTACGATTAAAGAAAATTATGACTCGAGTTTGTCGCATTATCAAGTTACCTTGATTAGGCCTATTTGAATGAAAGAAATTAACTATCAAGAGTTGAACTGGAGGTCCGGAACAGACACCTGTGGCATCTGATCTGGGCCTGCACTGTTTTTTTTGTTTTTTTGTCCCCACGTGGGGCTTTTTTTTTTTTGTCCCCACGTGGGGCTATTGTAATGGTCTTCATCATACGTCCGTCCGTCTTACCGGATAATTTTCCGAGACGGTGATAGATAGAAACTTGAAACTTTGGGAACTGACAGATCTTTGGTCTGGGGAGTGCACAACACTTTCGGAATTTTGATCACGCCCCTAGGGATGGGCCCAGGGTGGGGGGTTAAAAATCAAAATTTCCAGGACATGGTCGTGTAACATATCAAAGAATCTAAAAGTTTCATATGTCATTTTATGAACTAGGATGTAGTGCATGGCCTGAACGGACTTGTCCTGTTGGTGAAGCCTGATCAGAGCCTGTACTACTGTTAACTGCTCACACTCAATTTAAACCCATTTCCTGATGAATAAATTAATTTACCCAGTCCACTCCTGACTTTCAAAGCCTAATGTAATTCACAATCTGAGTGACAGTGTAAATCCTGATTAGATGGAAGCCATCTGATCTGGATCACCACTGCAAGAAAAGGGTTTGTCATGTTGAGCAGAACAAGGGTTCAAGCCCCAAAGTCTTTTGGAGTCACACTCTACAGCCGTACACATTTAGCTATAATTGACACACGTTTTTAGGGTCAAACTCCAACTTTTCAAAATTTGACTCCAACTTTTCAGATTTGAATCCAACTTTTTCCATGGATGGATTCTTGAACTCCTGTTTTCAAAATCCTAGTGAGAACTCTGCTGCAGTCCAGTCTGATCAGGGTCTACACTTCTTGCTTTCTGTCTGTACCTTTTGGACATCTTGCTGGATTAAGAAACAAATTTGTCCAAAAATTAGGAGAATTTTATCAAGTCCTTAAGGTGTCTGATTTGTTTGGATTTTTACAGTATATTAATTTCCTTAACCATTGAGCCCCACGATGCTGAGCCCCTGCCCACCATGGCTTGGAGAAATAAATTGGGCTGCCAGGTTCTTCTCCACAGAGCTGATTCCAACGGAACTTTTGAGTACTGATAAACCACTAAGAAGGTCCAAGTATGCCCAGAAAAAACTGTTGTGAGTCAGACAGTCCCTTGAGCCCTAATGGTTTTATTGGGTGGTAGGGCTTGAGATATCATTTCATCTCAGTGTCAGGTAAAAGTCTCACAAAATCAGAAGCAACGTCTCCAGAATGACACAAATAGAGTTGACAGGGACGTAAAACCAGAACACAAACAAATAGAAACAGGCGATAATGGCAAATAGTGCAGTCTAGATCAGATGCTTTAAATTTGGGCTTCTGATCAGGGCTTTCACTCTTCGCAAAAGTCAGCCTTCTCTAAATAAATTTCTTAATATACCTCAACCCGACACGCCTAAATTTTGAAATGGGCTCCTGCTACATATTTTATAAGATATAAGATTTCATTCAGGAGAAAATGTGTTAAAGAATAATTAAAGTATGTTTCTTGGTGTTGCAGGGATGAAATAAAAGGCCATTTACCCTTCTGACACCAAGAAAAACCCCATCTGAAAAATTTTACCTGTTTATTTTGTGTGCTGTATTTTCTTGCAAAGTTTTAAAAATATTTTTGCTTTCAAGCAAACAATGTGGACCCAGATCAGACTGCTCCTAGAGGAGCAGTCTGATCTGGGTCCACACTGTTTGCAACAGTGACTTTTTAAAGTAAGAAGCAGGCGAAAAAGCAGATGGCAATTTTTGTGGTTGGCATCTTAATAGTTAAATTGTTTGTGTCTTTTGATTCTAGGCATTTGAAGAAGCTCAGAAAAGAATCAGGATGGAGACAGATGATAGAAAGCAAGTTGTTCCAGAACTGAGAAAAAAGTCTCGGAGAGAATATCTGAAGAAGCGACAGGTGGATAAGTTGGACGAGATTGAGGGAGACATCATTGATGAGGAGTACTTGTTTGGGGATCAGAAGTAAGCCTCTTTCTTTCGTACAAAGTCGCGATTATCTGTGTTTGAAGCCATTGTTAAGTGGATGAAATTCTATGATCGTACATCATGCAGAATTTTGAAAATATTTGAGGGTCACTGATGAGGCCTAGTTGGCCGAAACTAGCTAGTCTGGCCCAGAAAATCTGGTACACCCTACAATTTTCAGTTCTGTTATGTATTCCCTGCTTACCTTTTAGAATATATTAAAATTGTTACCGCTGGTGTTAAGGGGATGTGTGGCAGCAGTAAATGGGCTCCATGCACTTCATCTTAGTGTAGATTATATTTTCTAGTCCCTTGGGATCACAGATTCTATTGTGGAATTTTGAAAATATTTGAGGGTCACTAATGAGGCCTAATTAGCTGAAGCTAGCTAGTATGGCCCAGAAAAACTTGTACACTCAATAATTTTCCATTCTGTTATGTATTCCATGATTCCAAAGGGATTACCTTTTTAGAACATATCATAATTCCATGTTTAAGGGGAATGGGAAAACCTGGCGGATTGTCGACCACTTTTCAAAGGGAGACAACTTTCGTGACTTCCTGTTTGCTTTTCTATAAGCCCTGTCCCACTGAAAAAGGGTTCTACTCTTAAAGGAAAGAATTTGCTCCTTTGGAGCAAATTCTTTCCTTTAAGAGTTGACACCTGTTGACCTGGGAGACAAAAATACTTTTGCAGGAGTTGCCTCCCCTAAAGGTGTATTGATTCCCCTTAAAACATGCAGTCCATACGGTTTGAACATGGTTTTAACAGAAAAATCTTCAACATATGCAATATGTGACCTCATGCTGCACACAGCTGCTATTATGGAACAAGGATTTTCTATAAATTTTTGTTAGCATCACATCAATTTTGATATTCACAGACTTAACGTTAACTAATGTTAACTAATGACATCATTGGCTTTGAACAACTGGGTTTGGGGCCAAGTTGTTTAAAGCTTTGTTAGTTTAAAAACTTGTTAGTAGTCAAATTATTTTGTGGTCTAGCAAGTACAAAAAGTTTTACAATTAAAAATTGGGCAAAGCTACTCACTTTTTTCTGCAAAACTTTTTTATGCAAAAATGACAGCATATTGCCATATTTGATAATCAGACTTTTAACAATATATCAACTAATGGCATTATTAACCTTGAACAGTTGGGCCATGCAATTTAACCTTGAACAGTGGGGCCATGCAGTTTGACCTTGAACAGCAGGGCCATGCAGTTTAACCTTGAACAGCTGGGTCATGCAGTTTAACCTTGAACAGAGGGGCCATGCAGTTTAACCTTGAACAGCAGGGCCATGCAGTTTAACCTTGAACAGCTGGGTCATGCAGTTTAACATTGAACAGAGGGGCCATGCAGATTAACCTTGAACAGCTGGGCCATGCAGTTTAACCTTGAAGAGCTGGGCCATGCAGCTGGACCTTGAACTGCTGGGCCATGCAGTTTAACCTTGAACAGTGGGGCCATGCAGTTTAACCTTGGAGAGCTGGGCAATGCAGTTTAACCTTGAACAGTGGGGCCATACAATTTAACCTTCAACAGCGGGGCCATACAGTTTAACCTTGAACAGGGAGGCCATGCAGCTTAACCTTGAACAGCTGGGCCATGCAGTTTAACCTGGAAAAGCTGGGCCATGCTGTTTAACCTTGAACAGCTGGGCCATGCAGTTTAACCTTGAACAGTGGGGTCCATGCAATTTAACCTTGGACAGCTGGGCCATGCAGTTTAACCCTGAACAGTGGGGCCATGTAGTTTAACCTTGGAGAGCTGGGCAATGCAGTTTAACCTTGAACAGTGGGGCCATGCAGTTTAACCTTGAACAGTGGGGTGATGCAATTTAGCCTTGAGCAGCGGGGCCATACAGTTTAACTAGTGGGAATATATACTCTTTTTCAGACTGAGCAAGAAGGAAAAGCAAGACCTGGAGTATAAAAAGACAGTATTGAAACTTGCCAAAGAACACAAAAATGCTAAAGACATTGAGAAAGTCAACCGTTATTACATTCCTAAAGATGATGCTAAACCACAGGATAAATATGTTGAAGAAGAAGGACCTAAAGGTATTATAAATGCTGAATGTTGTGACATATAAGTAAAATAGATTGTTTCTTTACTGTTTTCCTTAAAGGGAATGGGAACACCGGGCAGATTTTTTTCCCATTTTTCAAAGGGAGACAACTTTCAGGACTTCCTGTTTGCTTTTCTATAAGCTCTGTCCCACTGAATTGGGGTCAAAATTCATTCCCCTATTGACATGGGAGACAAAAATACTTTTGCAAGAGTTGCCTCCCCACAAGGTGTATTCATTCCCCTTAATAGAAAGGATGACTTCGGGCTTAAAAACAAGAATGCTGTCAGTGTGTTGACCCATTACCTGACAAGGTTTAAAACTAGAAAATAGGACGTGAGACAATATGCATGTACTAGACATTGAAGACTTGAATTTAGATTTCTTTCACACCTGATAAGGAAGTCCTGGATTTTACCCTGAGATAAAAAATCTTATCCAACTCGGGTTAAACTATCCAGATAAAAAATCAAATTTTCTGATGCACTGGTTGAATGCGATCTACGTACATCATCCTTAAGGTTGACATCACTGTATGTCACATGATTTTATTAAATATTACAGTATTGCCATTGCAGTATGGCATAGGTTTGTTATCAAAATGGTTTTATTGTAACCCATGCTCAGAAATGAAAGGTATGCAAGAAAAAGATTTTCACATGCTCTGGAAGGAGAGATAGAAAAATCCAGTAATTGAGATCACAGCCTTGCATCACAAGAGGGATGGATTTTTCTACCCATGTAAGATTCTTACCAGGGCATGACAAAACTAGTATGACCAGCAAAGACTCGGATCAGCATGCACATATGTACCAGTCTCATCAGAGTCTTATCTGCTTGCATAACACTTCTAAAACACTTGGACTTTACAGACAACAATAAAAAGCAAAGAGGGTAACACTACTGGTCCTAGTAGCTTTCTTTGATATTGATCTAACTATTGATCAGGAGGTGTTCGATTTGGTTCTGTTGGGTCTTGCAATGTTTTTTGTTGCAGTATATCATGAAATATATGCCCATTCTCTCCCTTTCACTGATACAACAATGACAGTTGTTACTTTCTAGCGAAAGAATCTGTACATCTTGGTGTGGTAGGTTTACAGACTGGCTCCATGTGACCTCTGATAAATTATTGGACGGGTTTTTAAAAAAAATCCGTCCTTTAAAATAGCGATGTCCGGGCGGGCGGGCGTCCTGCGGGCGGGCGGGCGTCGTCCCAGGTTTACCTTTTGGTTAACCTTTTTTTCAAAGTGATATTTTTCATCTATTCTGTAGCAGATTGTTTTAATATCAGGACTGATGCATAAGTGGAGGTACCGCTTTCATGTATTATCCATAAATGGCCCAAAAGACTAAAATTTTGGCGGAAATTGTCATTTTTCAAACTTGTGTTTTACAGGTTTACCTTTTGGTTAACCTTTTTTCAAATGCCAGTGTAGTGGATAGAGTGCTGGACTACGAATCCTATTGTTGACTATGAATCTGAGGGGCGTGAGTTCAAACCCCGGTGGAGACATTTTTTTTTTTTTTTTTTTTTTTCTTTCTCTTTTCATTCTTTTTTTTTTCTTTATTTTTCTTTTCTTCTCCATAAACACATATGTCTTTCTCTTTTCATTCTTTTTTTTTTCTTTATTTTTCTTTTCTTCTCCATAAACACATATGAACAATTATTATCTTCCTCCCCTGATAATTGCTAGTAATAATACATACATGCATGCACAGGCATGGAATTTTCTTTTTTTTGCTCACCTGAGCACGAAGTGCTCAAGGTGAGTTGATGTCCGTCGTCCGTCAACAATTTCTTTAAACGACATCTCCTCCTGGGATAATGGCCCGATTTCAAAATTATTTTACAGAAATGTTCATTAGGTGACCCTTTTTCAAAATTGCTAAAATCAGTGGCCACTAGAGCTAAAACTAGAGCTAAAACTAGAAAAAAAACTTTATTTTTTTTTCTTCGTAAAACACATAAACAAATCAACCCCCCCCCCCCCCCAGCCTCCACAAAAACCCGTCCATAATGCCATTAGGCATTTTTCTTGTTGAACTATTATCAAGTCAAATTATTTGATATTTTCATTCAAAGTCATACACTGAATGACAAATTGTATAGATTCTGATTAGAAACCATCTGATCTGGATATACACGGCAAAGGTAGGGGTCATTGTGTTTAGGCAGGACAAGGACTAATACTGTAAAACACTTAAATTTGGCGGCAGCAAATTTTGGTGGTTTTTATGAGTGGACCTTTTGGCGGATTTAAATTTTGGCGGATTTTCGATTCACAAAGAAAAAAATATTTGTGATTAGATATTCATTCTTTCCGTCGATGTGCGTAGCCTTGGGTGGTGATTTGCAAGGTACATATGGTGTATTTCAGCTGTTTTCCACATTGCATTGTTCTTGGTGTGTGAGTGAATACAAATCAATTCTATTGTTATTTAATTACTTGGTATATTCACAGACAAAGCAGACAATTACTTACCAATTAACCAATTTTGAAAATTGCTGTCAACAGTAGTTGCTTTTCATTCAGCTTTGTTGAGCCTGCTCAATGACGTTATAATTGATAAGTTAAGCAAAAACAAAGACACGAAATCTTTAACCCAGGCTGGATGGCCCCATGTCATACTTGAATAAAATTTATGATACCTGTAGTTTGTTACTATTTTTTATCTTTTATATTGGCGGTTTTTAATTTTGGCGGTTTTTTACTTGACCGCCAATAGCGCCAAAATAAAATGACCACCCAATATAAGTGTTTTTTAGTAGTGTTGACTGGGCTACTAAAGTTCAAACCAACCCTGTTTGATTACATACTGATCCCTGTTTCAGGACCAAACTCAGAACAGCAGAGGTGGGAGGAGGAACATGTTGGGGCAGCTCTCATGTCTTTTGGGGCCCGAGATTCAAAACAGAAGGCACGCGAGAAAAATAAAGTAAAAGATTATGAAGTGATAATGGATGAAGAGATAGAGTTTGTTCAAGCACTGCAGATGCCAGGCACGATCTCTGATAAGGTAAGAGTCATTATGGCCCCGCCATGCGAATTTGTGTCTTTGAGCATTCCGTCATGACAAATTTTAACTGTGCATGCCCAGCCTTTCAGTGGGGCCATAGATATGGCTTTCTGTCTGAAGGGTCCTCTTGATTCAGTGCTTGTATGGGCGAGCAGCGAAGGTTCTGGTGAGACTGGGCGGATGTGCAGGCTCGCCTGAACCTTCGCTGCTCGCATAGGCGATAAGTACGAAAATCGGTTGAAGGGGCCCATATGTGACATTGTAAAATGAAATTTACAACTGCAAAACAATCAACCTCCCCAAATTAAATTTTAAATACAGGTATCCCTATTCTAATGCATTTGTTCATTTGTTTTGTTTTTAAAAAATTGTACCATTTGCACAAGATGGCAAGCACCATCAACTATGTAAAATGAAATGTCAGCCAACAAAAAGCACAGTTCTAGGATTATGTAGGGTTTGCAACAGTTTATTGCCGGCTTCTGCAGCTCATTCAAGTACCCGTCTGACTGGTGATCAGAAGGTCATGGGTTCGATACCTGTTTGGTCGGCAACATTCTTTCATGGAGATTGGTTATCATTCTTTTCTTTCTCCTGATTTAAGAAGAAGGGGAGTTGTCAGTATGTTGTGAAAGAATGTTCACTGTACTGATTAACCGCTTATGTGTAGGCCTGCTCAGGAAAATTGTGGTTTGGTAAACTCACTGGCTCGATATAACTTTAATAGTGTTGACTGGGCTATAAATCTCCAAACAAACAAACAAATCTAATAGTTTTTGTCGCGCCTGCTATTAGCATGGCGCGATATAGGCGCCCGGTTTTCTGTCCGTTCGTTCGTCCGTTTGTCCGTCCGGTCGTCAAGGCGTCAACATTTGCGACCACCCTAGCGTTCACCCTAATGGTCAAGTTTACCACAGGCGCGACATAGCCTTCGGCGGAATTCTTGTTTATAGCATATAAGAATCTTACATGGGTGTGAGGGCTGGATGAAAAAATCCCAAGGGTCACTGTCCGGCAGCACTCTGTAGCCTTGTGATGCCGGACAGTGACCCTGGGGACGGATTTTTGCATCCAGCCCTCACACCCATGTAGGAATTCTTTATCTTGCATACCTTCCATTTCTGAGCGTGGGTTTTTAATACTGCAGTCACTTTGTTTGCCGACGTCCGCTGTTTAGTGATGTCACCTAACGTTCTGTGCTGTCAACCTTAAAGACGGCGCATATGAGGTCGTATTCAACCAGTGCATTTATCAAACATGCGAGAATATTCAATTTTGAGTAAGAACACCAGGGTCAGGACAGAATTTCTATCCCAAGCTAAAACTATGGATTTCCTTATCTGGTGTGCAAGACTATACTGTCTCGAAAAGTTTTGACATTTTCAAATCAAATGTTGCATTACATTCACAAGTGCATCAGAATAAAAATTATCATATAATTTTGCTGTTATTTAGTGGATAACTTATGTCTTAAAAGTCACATGACCACATGCGTAATAACACATGGTTATTGGCATGTAGCATCATGGCACTGTCTGTGACAAACCTATGTTTTTAGCTGCTGAAGATGAGCTATTGTGATCGCCCTGTGTCCGTCATATGTCTGTCGGTGTCGTTTGTCATCTGTCGTCAACATTTACCTTGTGCAATCTCTGGAGGCCACAGTTTTAATACAATCTTTATGAAACTTTACCAGAATGCTTGTCTGGATAATGTCTTGGTCAAGTCTGAATATGGATCATGTCAGGTAAAAAACTAGGTCACTAGGTCAACTTACCTTAAAATCTTGTGTGCACCCTAGAGGCCACAGTTTTGTTTCAATCTTCATGAAACTTTACCAGAATGTTTGACTTGTTTACAGAAATTAGTTTGAACTAAATCCAATTTAAAATCTTTATATGATAAACAAGATCTTACACACCATAGGTTCATTTCATATGAAATGACCACTCATGTAAGATTCTCTATTTGTCATATGACGTTGTTGATATGCAGTGGATAATATCGTGTAATAAAAATCGTATGACCACACATGTAATTACACTTTGGTGGGATTGAGTAATGCCATGACGATGTCCATGTCAACAATGCATTTTGGTGGAAAAATTGTCAAATTCAAAGGCGATAAAATCCAGTTTAACATGGTCATATGATAAACAGAATCTTACACTCGTGGTCATTTCAAATGAAACTTATGAAATGAGCCTATGGCTCATTTCATAAATTTCATATGAAATGGCCACTCATGTAAGGTCCTCTATATATTTTAGGAAAAGAAGAAAGAAGCTGAGTTATCTGAGACTCAGAAGAAGAAACTTTCAATCAAAGAGACCCAGAGAAGTTTACCAATCTATCCCTTCAAGAAGAATCTTCTGGACGCAGTAGAACAGTTCCAGGTGTTGATTATTGAGGGAGAGACTGGCTCTGGCAAAACCACACAGATACCACAGTACTTACATCAAGCTGTAAGTTCTTTGTATTCAATGTATATCCATTGAAAGAGGGCCCCTACCCATCAGGACTTGATGAAATAGATTGGGCTGCAAGGAGCTGCCATGCAGAGCTGAAACCGTCCGCACACAAGTGCTGGTAAACCGCTTAGAAGGTAAAAGCCTGCCAAGGCTAAGTGATGCAAATCGGACCGTTCAGGCATATTAACCCTATTGGTTTCATTGGGTGGCAGGGCTTGAGATGCCATTCAATGTCAGGTAAAAGTCTCGCAAAAATTGGAAGCAAGTCTCCAAAATGACGTAAACAGTGTTGATGGGGACGTAAAACCTCATTCCAAACAAACAATACCCATTGAAAGAAAAGAACACAACACTTTTCCATGTATTGTTCTTCTTGGCAGGTACCTAACAAATGTTTCCACTACCTCTTTATTCACTTTAGTTGAGAGTCAAAGCAGAAACCATGTTAGCTAAACAACTGTCCTTTATCAAAACAAAAAGTATAGATTATTTAGAAAAATGACAATTTATTGAAATTATACCCAAAGCTGTGTTAAATGAGCTTTGTTATAAAGAGGTTCTGTTGCTAGTTTATCCCATTGTATGCTAGTGGACACTTTCATTGCTCATTGCTACATGTATATGTTGGACAAGTCCTTCTGTCATATAAGGGATGGTAGGCTTATTTTTCGTTTTTATTCTAGTTTTTATGGAAAATTCTTTTAGCAAATAGTACAGGGCCTGATCAGACGCCGCATTCTGTGGTGTCTGAACTTGGCCTGCACTGTTTGCCAGGATATCCTTTAGGGGTTTCCTGCTTATAATGGGTTATATAAAAAGCACTTAATGGCTTCATCGTTATTGTGTTAAAGGGACAGACCATAAAACCTGAACAAATATGATGCAAACTGCATTATAATGTACACTTAAATGTCTACTTTAACAGATACATATTTTTTATAAAAATACTGTGCCAATATGGGCTAACAGAGACATTAGTGAACATTATGCTAACCATTTAGTCTTGCAAAAACTCATTTTGCTGCAAAAAATAACTATTGCAAAAACTACTCATATTTGTAATAGCAAAAATATCATTGGATGACACATTGCGAGTGTAAATTGAAGCAACATTGTCAATAATGGTTAACAACCTTTTGTCATTAGTGGTTGACAACCCCTTGTCATTTGTGGTAGACAACCCTATTGACAGCCCGTTGTCAATAGTGGTTGACAGTCCTTGTCAGTACCATTGACAACCTTTTGTTAACAGTGGCTTAATCCCCTTGCAGTAGTGTTTGACAACCTCTTGTCAGTAGTGGTTGACAAACCCTTGTCAGTAATGGTTGATAACCTCTTGCCAATAGCGGTTGACAACTCTTGTCAGCAGTGATTGACAAACCCTTGTCATAAGTGGCTGACAGCCTCTTGTCAATTGTGGTTGATGAGAGGTACTTAAACCATTATGCAGAATTTTTCCAAACAAGCATTGTTTTTTTTTCAGACAGGGCTCATTGTATTGGAAGCAAATAAAGTGATGGAAGTTATCTCTTTTGTAAAATGTGGAACAATCTCAAAGATGTATCCATAAACTTTTAAACCCTGGGTCCATTTGTTCAAAGCATTGTTAGCTTAACAAGCTATATAGTGGTCTAACTGTAAACTGTTCTACCAAGTACAATATCTATTATAGTGTTAATTTTGCTGAAAAAAATGAGAGCAGCTCACATTTTTTTCAGCAAAAGTATTGGCATGTATGCCATATTAAATTATCAAAGTTTTAACAATATGTTAACTAACGGCATCTTAAGTTTTGAATAACTGGCTCCAGAGCCCAGTTGTTAAAAAACTAATGACATTGTTAGTTAACATATTCTTCAAATTTGCTTATTGAAAATGGCAAATATGTAAATATTTTTGTCATCAAAAACACCAGAGTATTAGATATTACACTCGCCAGAACAGTTAGCATTTTGGTCATTAACAAGTTCATTAAGCTGATGGGGCTTTGAACAATCGAGCTCCAGACATTTATCAACCTTTGTTGCAGGGTTACTGTAAAGATGATATGAAAGTAGGTTGTACCCAGCCTCGGAGAGTTGCAGCGATGTCAGTGGCAGCAAGAGTGGCTGAGGAGATGAGTTATAAACTTGGCAATGAGGTAAGTCATACATGTATAGGCTGAGATGAGTTATAAACTTGGCATTGAGGTATTTAAGATATAAATGTATAGGCTGTGTTCTCAGCTTGTTCAGTGATAGGATTCTTTGCCATGCTGCCTTTACCATAGAACTAATTTTACTTTGTTGCATTGATTTCTAAATTACACGAAATAGATATTTATACCGCAATCAGGCATTCTAGTAACCTAATAAAGGGGGTCGAATAACTGCACGCTATAATCGGTAGTGACCTATAGTACCTTCTACTGACCTATAATACGTCTAGTGACCGTTTATAGACCGGACCTACTTTTCAGGTCCCTAATTTACAAGTGTAATCCATAATATGCAACCTTTCATACATGGGAAAACAACGAAACTGCTAGTTAAAATCTTTGCAATGTTTATTTAAACAGATTTTCAGAAATTTCAGTTAAATTCTTACCTTCTCGACCTTTCCTCGTTTGAATGGCCCGTTGGAATAACTGCGCACTGAAACTGCAGTTGCGTCTCAACCTCGAAAATATTTTTTAAAGCTAAAATAAACTATTTATTAGCAGATTTTCATACAGAAAGTGAAGCGCTGAGAAACTTTTATTCGAGCGTCCGTGTTGTTTACAATGTCTTTGTGGGGAGGTGACGTCAGAAACTTTGCACTTGTTGACGTCACGTTATACTGCGTGTGCACGCCACGGCACTGCATGTTGTTTAACATGCCACACAGTCTGCTGTATATTTTGCTTAAATTTGCTAAATTATTGCAAAATCCATTGATTGTTTTGAATTGCGGTATAAACTAAATACATGGATAGTGTCTTTAATAATAGAATATAATCGGTTCGCCTTGACAATTTTATAGAGGCTCGCTAAAGCTCATCCCTATAAAATTGTCTAAGGCTCACCGATTATATTTTATTATGAAAGACACTAACCATGTATTTACTATTTTCAAGCACAGAATTTGCATGACCTTTCCCAAAATATTAACCCATTGAAAATGTTACACAAAAATATAATCTTTTAAGCTTGATATTGGAACTTTTTCTATGTATTTACAATAACTGTTCATCTGTCATCTGAAAGAAGTCTTCCGAAATTCATGAGAAGTAATTAAACCCTTTCTAGTCTAAATTTCTGAAGTGAGATCTTCCACCTTTTAATTTGAGCATGTTCATTCTATTAAGTCAACTATCATTAGTAAGCTGGCAAACAGTGTAGATCCTGATGAGATGGCTCATTATGAGCCATCTCATATGGATCTACACTGCTTGCATAGGTATTTGTACCAGGCTACATGGTTGAGTTATTACAGGGTTGACAAGATTAAACAATTTTAAGACAACACCCAACATAAACCTATTAGAATTGGCGGGAAATAAGGGCATTTAAAAATTCAAATTGTAATTCTTCTTGCTGAAACAGGTATTTAACTTCATTCAACTTCATTTGACATACTGCAAAAAGAAAAATAAGCATTACAGCCTCTAAGGTGATGACTTTAAATAAGCTGATTCACAGCCTCTAAGGTGATGACTTTAAATAAGCTGTTCACAGCCTCTAAGGTGATGACTTTAAATAAGCTGTTTCACAGCCTCTAAGGTGATGACTTTAAATAAGCTGTTTCACAGCCTATAAGGTGATGACTTTAAATAAGCTGTTTCACAGCCTCTAAGGTGATGACTTTAAATAAGCTGTTTCACAGCCTCTAAGGTGATGACTTTAAATAAGCTGTTTCACAGCCTGTATGGTGATGACTTTTTATAAGCTGTCTCACAGCCCCTAAGGTGATGACTTTAAATAACCTGTCTCACAGCCTCTAAGGAGATGACATTTAGTAAGCTGTCTCACTGCCTCTAAGGAGATGACTTTTAATAGTCTGTCACAGCCTCTAAGGAGATGAATTTTTAATAAGCTGTCTCACTGCCTCTAAGGAGATGAATTTTATTAAACTGTCTCACGGGCCATAAGGAAATGACTAAATAAGCTGTCTCACAGCCTCTAAGAAGATGCCTTTTATTAAGCTGTCTCACAGCCCCTGAGGAGATGACTTTAATTTCATGGTCTCACAGCCCCTAAGGATGACCTTTAATAATCTGTCTTTTCTGAATCTTCCTTGTAGAGGTTTAGCTTTGTTCTATAATTATTCATGGCGTCCTTCTCTCATGTAATACGTGAGGCAGATGAAAAAGAGATTTGACCTGGCGGTATTGCCCCGATCAACATCGAATCGGGAATATTAAAGAGAAATTACAAACGTTAAAATTTCAAGTTATATAATTTGGCGGAAATTAAATAACTTTCATAATAACAATAAGCAAAACATATCAATATCCAAATTCTATAAATGTTGGAAGCCAAATAATTGGCCGCCATGCAGAAAATTACAAGATCTGTCAATGTCAAATCCTTGATGTTGGTGTTAACATCAAAAAAGGTGTAAACCGGGAGGGTAAGGGTGGGTGAATTTTTTCTACTCGGCTAAACTGCCGATCTGACTTCGACTTGGTACGTCGATAAAGTGACAAAGCGAGCGGTGCATTTCCCGCCGCGCATATGCAAATAATTTGAGGTAGATCAGATGACTTAACTGACCAATAACTGACCATATCACATGACCGAATCTGACCAATGACTAGAACTTGTAATACATTTACACATAAATAAATGCTTATAAGGCAGAGCGCTTAATATATGCCAATTTAGAAAACAAGGGAATTTCGTTTCATAGCCGTATTATAATTAAGTGTTATGAAAGTTCATAACATCTAAATTATTCATGGCGTCCTTCTCTCATGTAATACGTGAGGCAGATGAAAAAGAGATTTGACCTGGCGGTATTGCCCCGATCAACATCGAATCGGGAATATTAAAGAGAAATTACAAACGTTAAAATTTCAAGTTATATAATTTGGCGGAAATTAAATAACTTTCATAATAACAATAAGCAAAACATATCAATATCCAAATTCTATAAATGTTGGAAGCCAAATAATTGGCCGCCAAACCGAAGGTACCGCCAAGCCAAGCTGACTAAAAAAAAAAAAAAAAAAAAAAAAAATGACGTCAATAAAACCTCACCTTTATAAAGTAAAACTGGGGTTTGCTGGAGTATACATTATCTCTCTTATTTCCGCCCAAAAGTACAGATTGCGGGTACTCGTTAGAACCGCCTCGTCGAGGCGTTTGAGCAGAAATAAGAAATATAGCGACATTTTTCATCCGATAAATTTTACCTCTGGAGTATAAATTATCCTTCTTATTTCCGCCAAAAAGTACAGATTGCGGGTACTCGTTAGAACCGCCTCGTTGAGGCGTTTTAGCAGAAATAAGAAAAATAGCGACATTTTTCATCTTTTAAATTTTACCTCTCTATACATGTGCGTACAATTGTAAAATGTCTTCTGTTGAAACTATAGATCTCAGAATGCAGAAGCATTCAGATACAACAATAGATAAGATCCAAGTCATAAGAAGTGTAGCAAGCCTGGAACAACAGTATGACTAGTATAACAGCAAAATTCAGCTATTAAGACCACCTAAAATTAGCATTTTGATATAACAAGCCCATTTTGAAGGGTACACTGCATTTTTCATTGTGCCCTCTAAAGCGACCAATATCCTCTGGTCAGGGGCCACGTTTGTGACCGACCAAAAGTGGTCTTTAAGACCACCATTGAACAGTCCCAAAGGTGGTCTTAATATAGGAATTTTACTGTATTTATTTAATTCACAGACCAGTTTTCTGCATTTCACCGATTGTAGGAAATCCGATAATAGTACATCACGTATCGAATGACACCGATTTTTGAATTGTCACAGTATGTGAGAACAAACACAAATATTTGCTTAGCTCAGTAGAGCGCCATAAAGCAAATCCTTTTTTATGTCACTTAAAAAGCTCTGTACTCACTCTGAAGATTGCTCAAACCTTATATTAATTTTAATCACAACTCACAAAATATGATAAAAAATACGGTAGCACATAATGCTTAGGTACACATACAAAAATAGCTGTTGAATCGCGAAAAGTTGTTCCTCTTTCTCTCTGAATCAGGCAAAAAGGGGAATGACCGGAGAATAACGTATTTCGCTTCTCCACGACAAACCCACCACCCAGTTTAACGCGTAGTGAAACTGGCGAGGAGTACGGTGGCCACAGATTGTCATTAGCATCCGTGCGACACACTCAGCCTGAAACAGAAAGAAAGAAAAACAACAGAAACGGAAAGCATAAACAACTGCTTATTTTAAATGATTTATGGAAGATGACTTTAAATAAGCTGTTTCACAGCCTCTAAGGTGATGACTTTAAATAAGCTGTTTCACAGCCTGTATGGTGATGACTTTTTATAAGCTGTCTCACAGCCCCTAAGGTGATGACTTTAAATAACCTGTCTCACAGCCTCTAAGGAGATGACATTTAGTAAGCTGTCTCACTGCCTCTAAGGAGATGACTTTTAATAGTCTGTCACAGCCTCTAAGGAGATGAATTTTTAATAAGCTGTCTCACTGCCTCTAAGGAGATGAATTTTATTAAACTGTCTCACGGGCCATAAGGAAATGACTAAATAAGCTGTCTCACAGCCTCTAAGAAGATGCCTTTTATTAAGCTGTCTCACAGCCCCTGAGGAGATGACTTTAATTTCATGGTCTCACAGCCCCTAAGGATGACCTTTAATAATCTGTCTTTTCTGAATCTTCCTTGTAGAGGTTTAGCTTTGTTCTATCATTAGGGGTTGAAAGGTTTGATTTTAGCCTAATAATTTTCATTACTTAAGTTGAATTGCCTCATCAAGGCGATTCTAATGAGTACACACAGCATACATTTTAAAAATGAAATAAGACAATTATCCCAAATATATTCATATCTGCAGTTAAGGA
This sequence comes from Lucinisca nassula, assembly GCA_963580285.1. Taxonomy (NCBI): domain Eukaryota; kingdom Metazoa; phylum Mollusca; class Bivalvia; order Lucinida; family Lucinidae; genus Lucinisca; species Lucinisca nassula. The sequence goes on along the minus strand of OY757010.1, from coordinate 127,596,596 downwards.
ACTGGTTTCCTAGGGACTTGAGAACGAGTTCGAAACAGCCGTGGTAAATGAGCCATCGGTGTTCGAGCCATCGAAGTTCACTGTAGATATTTGTCTGCTGTAGAAATGAAATTTTCAACAATATCTAGTATTTATAAAATCAAATATTAAGCCATTACAGATACTGTTTTCAATTTATGGAAACGGAATACTGAAATGAACCCCCAAAAAATTAGTAGGACCATCTGACACCCCATGGCTAATCATACCAGGTCCCAGTCATAAATAGCTGGTCCTGGATCAATGGACATGCTCTTATTTCAATCTCTCTTGCATTTCTTTTATTGCTAGGTTGGATACAGTATCAGATTTGAAGATTGTACTTCAGAGAGGACTGTGATAAAATACATGACAGATGGTATGCTGCTTCGAGAATTCCTTAGTGAACCTGATCTCAAAAGTTACAGGTATGGCTTCTTACCGAGTACTTGTCAAATTGGAAGGTGTTGCAGTGAAGACGGATCATTCTGGTACTGTTACAAGGCTACATAACAAAAGACTCTGGCAGACTCAATTTTATATAGAGAAACATGAGATCTGGCAGAAATGTTGAGGTTGTAGGGTCATGCATTCATGTCATTTCTGCTAAAATTTGGTTGTGTATACACGTTAGGACTAAGGCCATCCTTAAAAAATTGTATGTTTGCTGTGCTCCTACCCATCATTTGTGAGGTAGGTAGGTATTTTTTTTTTTTGGAGAGGGACTTTAAGTATAAGATATTGTTTTATACATATCAAATAAAATACCACAGGACCTTTCTGCCTGGTATTTAAATTTGGAATAGAGGTAAATGTATAATAATGAGGCTTTTTTTCATTCAAGTGAAATGAAGGGGTTAGTATAGATAAAAGTATTTGGAATTAAGTAGTCTGCTGCAGGTATGGCTACAAGATCATATGTGATCTTGTACTTAAAGGATACGTCGGCTGTCTATACACCATTGCCAATTTAGGTCCTGGATCATTTTTGTCACACTGGAGGAGCGATGATAGTCTCGAGTGGCACATTGAGCAGCTTTTGAAAGCCATAAACTGTTCTATTCAGCTATATCAGATTTGTATGGGATCTTTGGAATGGGATATGATTGAATCTGATAGTTCCTGATTCAATGTTGGTCTCTTCAATATTTTACTGTTCCATAATCATATCCCTCTGAAAACCACAATGAAGTTTATATGAGGGTGGTGGGATGGTGGCAACAGCTTAGTACAATTGCTGTTTGCAGCAGATAATAAAGTGGGGGTATTTGCTAGGTGATATTATTATACCCCCGGCATACGAAGTATGCTATGGGGGTATATAGTTTTCGTCTTGCCGTTCGTTTGTTCGTCCGTCCGTGTGTCCGTCTTTCCGTCCGTCCGTCCATCCATCCGTCCATCCGTCCGTCCTTCTGTCCGTCCATTAACATTTTGGTTAAAGTTTTACGTCAAAGTTTCTAATAGATTGTATCTTCTGAACCCTTTGATAGATTTAGTTCATACTTACACTGAAGTTACATACTGGTCAAAAGATTTCATTGATGCATGTCCCACCCCCCACAGTGACCTTGGGGTCAAGGCCACAGACTTAGAAATTTTATGTTTGGTTAAAGTTTTACGTCAAAGTTTCTAAGAGATTGTATCTTCTGAACCCTTTGATAGATTTAGTTGATACTTACACTGAAGTTACATACTGGTCTATAGATTTCATTGATCCATGTCCCACCACCCACAGTGACCTTCAGGTCAAGGTCACAGACTTAGAAACTTTTCATTTGGTTGAATTTTTGTGACAAAGTTTATAGATCCCTGTATGTCCTAAACTCAAAGACATATCCAATTGATACTTGCATCGATCTTGCATACCAGTCCAAATATTTCATTGATGTATACCCAGCCCTGCTGCTTCAGTAAGATTGATGCCCCCACCCCTTCAGTAACTTAGATGCCCTCAATCCCTTGGTCCATATAGAGATTTTATCTTTGGTTTAGCTTTCACAAGCACATTTATAGATTCTTATAGCTTCCATATTCCATACAATTAAGCTCTAAAGATATATTAGAGGGTGGCGCTGGCCGGGGGTATACGTGACCCACTGGTTGCTTTCTCTAGTAAATTGAGTGAAAATTTTTCATTCAAAGCCAGTGTTGAAATTCCTGGGACTGTCTTGGTGAAATGGTGCTAATGATTACCCACAACATGCAATTGTATGTTAAAAAATATAGAGAAAATTTTCATGTGTATCACAAAATTCACCAATGCCCCATATGCAACACCTTTGTCTGCCTAGGTGCAAAAGCCAAGTTACGTCTAAGAAATCCTAAATTCCTAGTTGCTTTCGATGTTATTTTTGAAATGTGTTGACCCCAATCAAGATCATCAGTGATTGTGACAACAAGGTACCCGGCGGACCGAACCTGCTCCAAAACTTGCTGGCGTAGTGTATAGTCAAACTTAATTTGCCTGCCCGGAGGGTGTCATGACAGCCACATTGAATGACACTCAGCCACATTGAACTTCATTGCCAATCGGCCTCCCACTGTGCTAGCCAACCCAGGTCATATTAAGACAGCCAGAAGGAGAACACATATTCCTATAAAATAAGACAGCCAGAAGGAGAACACATATTCCTATAAAGAGCACAATCATCAGCAAACAAACGGACAGATGACCTGATATTATTAGGGAGATCATTAATGAATACCAAGAAAAGGACCGGTCCAAGGACCGAACCTTGGGAGACACCAGATAAAACAGGGACCCGATCAGACACTTGGCCATCAAGCACAACCCGCTGGGAGCCCCATGAGAGCCATGAGCCAACCCACCCATGTGTGGACCCCCTTATCCCACAGCAATTATAGGTTATTGACTTTATATTGTGAAATATTCGGCACGAGTTCATATGGTGAAGGACCATATGAACGAGTGCCGAATATTTCACAATAGAAAGTCAATAACCTTTTTATTTTATACCCAAAAATTCAACTGTCGGCTAGAATTCAGGATTGCCTGGTATAAATTTCTGAACGTAAAATCAGATTATACATCTTTAAGTGGTTTGAAATGGAAAATAATGAAGGTCGTTAAGTGTCTCCCTACACATTGAAAAACCACGCCCAACGGCGCCAAAGTGAAGACGACGTTAACGTTGGTGGATGTGACGTCATTAAAAACATTGACGTTTCCCAACACAGGACGCCATTGTTTTCCGTAGCCTCGGGTATATTTCTTTCAAAATACTCCTGATTTCTAATAAGAAAGTATTGAAAATCTAAACAGATTGGTGGTAGGTCATATTTGCCAGCATAAAATGTGGTTAATGCACTTTGCCAGAACCTTTATTCGTTTGGTTTTACGTTCTTTCACTCGGTACGCACGACAAGACGGCTGCTGATTTTTAGTAGCAAAATGGACAAATTTGAAAGTAGTTCTATTCTGAACGTGACTGCTTATCTACGGGCAATATGAACTTGACTACGGGCAGTATGGAAAAATATTGACCTGTAACTTCTGTAGAAAGTAAACAGGACATTTTCTGGGTATATAATTATCCAATTTATACAATAGCCCTCAGTGAGGTACTTTGTCAAAGGCCTTAGCGAAATCCATGATAATTAAGTCAGTCTGCCTGTGTCCACGGTTTATGGCCCCATCCAGACTGCTCGCAACGCCGTGGCAAAATTCAACTAATTGAGCCCCGCAGAACCCTCGACTTCGGAAACCGTGCTGACAGTCAGCAAGAATGCTCCGAAAGGCTTGGTGCTTGTTGATGTTGATAACTATTATATGCTCCAGGGTTTTGCAACAGATGCATGCCAGCGACACTGGTCTATAACTTGCTGCGTCATATTTTTCTCCTTTTTGTCGCACCTGCTTTAGCAGGAAGACATAGGCGTGCAAGTTTCCGTCCGTCCGTCCGTCCGTCCGTCCGTCCGTCCGTCCGTTCGTCCGTCCGTCCGTTCGTCCGTCCGTCCGTCCGTCAACATTTTACACTGGATGTCTTGTCATCGCAACTCCTCCTACACTTTTAGACCGATCATTTGGAAACTTTGCATGTGCTTTCGCCATGGTCTGAGGATGCGCATGTGGTTTGGACTTAATCTTCGAATCAATTTTTGTCACTTTTTCCATATTGTGAACTTAGTCATTTTTAGGTATGCGATACGTACCTCTTGTCATCGCAACTCCTCTTGCAGTTTTATACCGATCATTTTGAAACTTTGCATGTGCTTTCACCATGGTATGAGGATGTGCATGTGGTTTCGACATAATTTTCAGAATATTTTTTTCCGCTTTTTGCACATTATGAACTTAGCCATTTTTAAGCTTCATTTGATATACGATAGGTACCTCTTGTCATCGCAACTCCTCCTACAGTTTCATACCGATTATTTTGAAACTTTGCGTGTGCTTTCGCTATGGTATGAGGATGCGCATGTGGTTTGGACTTTATCTTCGGATAAATTTTTGTCACTTTTTCCACATTGTGAACTTAGTCATTTTTAACCTTCGATTGATATATGATAGGTACCTCTTGTCATCGCAACTCCTCTTGCAGTTTTATACCGATCATTTTGAAACTTTGCGTGTGCTTTAGCTATGGTATGAGGATGCGCATGTGGTTTGGACTTTATCGTCGGATCATTTTTTTTCACTTTTTCCACATTGTGAACTTAGTCATTTTTAACCTTCAATTGATATATGATAGGTACCTCTTGTCATCGCAACTCCTCTTGCAGTTTTATACCGATCATTTTGAAATTTTGCGTGTGCTTTCGCCATGGTATGAGGTTGTGCATGTGATTTCAACATAATTCTCAGAATATTTTTTTTTCACTTTTGCACATTGTGAACTTAGCCAATTTTAAGCTTTAGTTGATATACAATAGGTACCTCGTCATCGCAACTTCTCTTACAGTTTTATATTGATCATTTTAAAACTTTGTGTGTGTTTTTACCTATGGTATGAGGATGTGCATGTGGTTTTGACTTTATCTTGGGATCAATTTTTATCACTTTTTCCACATTGTGAACTTAGTCAGTTTTTTTACCTCACATATATAGGCTATGGATTCTTCTCAAAGCCCTATATTCATTTCTTCTGCCTTAAATAAACTTTTATTTTTTTGTGTGGGGCAGGTGGGGAGCAGGTGCGACATCAACTTCACCGAAGTTGAATTTCTGGTTATAGGTAACATTTGCTTGCCGCCAGTCATCTGGCACAGTGCCCTGGGCAAGTGATTTATTGAAGATAAAAGGCCAGCACAAGTGAAATTTCAGCACCACATTCCTTAAAGGCATTTATTCTTGATTATTGAGGACTATCATTTCATTACGTAATATTATATAGCCCTCAGTTATGACTAAAGAGAAGTCCTCTGTCTGCAACAGGTAAGGGGCCTCCTTGGGGAAAATCAATAATTGACTACCTGTTAACTAGAGTGTACCTTACTGATTTTCCTTTTTAGTGCCTCAGTCAGGGGATTCTACAGGAGCTACTAATCACCCTATTAAAGGCTGCCTTTGATCTGCTATAGAGAGTATATCACAGGGAGCAATAAAACAATTATGAACACAGGGTGTGTCCTACTGTCTAAGAATAAATGCCTTTAAGCACCCTGGCATCCGGCCCAGATGCCTTATGTATCTTGAGCTTTAATTTACCTAACAGTTTAGCGACCCCATTTGGGTCAACTGTTACGTCCCCCATTGAGGGGAACTGACTTTTACCATTTGATGGTAGCTCACCATCAGTTTCAGGCGTAAATGCAGATTGAAATTGCGCGAATCTGTTTTTAGAATTCCGTTTTCCCTTAACGAAGTGATCCCACACGCTGCTGGGAATATCTCGACTTTTGTGAATGTGTCCAGTCACATCGTAGAATAGATCACACCAGCTGCTTTTTGTTGATGATTTACGGATTGAATTCCTTACGATTCTGTTCACAGAATTGCAGTTTTTCATCAAAACATTGACTAACCGCAATGTACCGAATAAGGTTTGCGGACGCTTTGGAAAAGAAAAAAAAAAACTCATCGGAAAATGTGAAAAAAAAAATTGGGTCACGGCAATTTTTTGGGGTCGGTCAGAGCACAGCAAACATACAATTTTTTTTAAGGATGGCCTAAAAACAATATTTGGTGCAAAAATTGATGTAATGTTTTGTGCATAAACAAGAAAAATATCACAATTTTCATGTTAAAATATAACCATTTCTGGAGACATGAAAGACAGCATATTGCAGGTGCTGTGCACAATAGAAAGTTGCAGGAACTCCAAGTGATCCTTCATATTATCCATACTTTGAATCAGTGTTTACTATTTTTAGGAAATGTTTGAATTTCTGCATTCGGCACCATTGGCATGTTAGTTGCATCCACAGAATTTCTGTTTAAGGGGAATGCAAACACCTGGCAGATTTGTCCACCATTTTTCAAAGGGAGACAACTTTCGGAACTTCCTGTTTGCTTTTCTATAAGCTCTGTCCCACGGAAGAAGGGGTCAACTCCCACGGAAGAAGGGGTCAACTCTTAAAGGAAAGAATTTGCTCCTCAGGAGCAAATTCTTTCCTTTAAGAGTTAATCCCTATTGACATGGAAGGCAAAAATACTTTAGCATGAGTTGCCACCCCTGAAGGTGTATCCATTCCCCTTAAACTCTGAAAAAAGTCAGCAGTGTGTAAAACAGAAGCTGAATGCATTTTATGCAAGCATTAAATAAGATAATCATTATCAACCAGTTAATAGAAGACACCTTTTACTAAGTTAAGGTTCCTCAATACATTTGCACAAGAAAAATATAGGTGTGAGATTTGCATGTTATTTTTTTTCCCAAAATATGATCCTGATTTCCTTTTAAAGTGCCTGTTCTAGAAGAAAAAGGTTTGGAGATACCAGAGGTTGATACAGCAAGTACTTTCTTGCGTTAGCTACATCTCTGTGCCTTTGAAAATAAATGCAATTCTGTATTTTTCACTTTTACCAGGAAAAAAATGAAACTGCTTTCTAGCCTTTTTACAAGTAACTAAAACAGCTGCAGATCAATAGTGCACATCAAATACTAGTGACTCGGACCAAGCTTTCTATCAAAAAGCCTACCTAAATTGAAAACCAGAAAAAAAAACTTTGACATGTTTTTATTCATGGGCGCCGCCATCTTTTTTTGCGGTAAATCTGAATGCTCAGAATGCTCATCATTTATGCATTCCACATTTAATTTTGCCCATCATCAATTAATATACCTTGAAAATTCAGCTATGTAGCCTTCTCCCAGCATACAGCATTATGACATCGCCTATCTTGGAAGCCTGTCATCACTGATAAATTATTTTAGCTGTCAAATTGAGGAGATATCCATCTTGCCAACTAAAATTGTATTCATATGCCTTGGAACTAAGTTCCCTAAAATAACAATGGTACGCCATTGTTTTTAATTTAAAACGTAATATTCATATTTAAAACTGTCTTGCAACTAATTTCAGGTACTTTCTAACATATTTTGTTGTTACTTTATGAAAAGTATGCATTCATTTTCCGAACTATTTTTTATGTGTAACATTGTCCGGATTGTGTTGTTCGGTCCAGCTTCAAGTAAACACATTGAAAAAAATAAAATTTTCAAGCTTTTTTCATCAAAACATATTACATGCATTGGGCTTCTGTGAGTTTTAACCAGCCTACACATTGGTAAGTAGGTGACACAACAGATCATTTTATAGATTAGATAAATATAACCTTTGTGTTGTTCAGAAGTTCACCTGTCAAAAAATCAGTGATTTGTTTATGGTGGCTCATGTGAACCAATGTAACAAACCAATGGGTAAAAATCATTTCTATACCATTGCAGTTATTGGCAGTTGCACAAAGTTTCTGGTGCTGAACAGGCTGTTTTCAGTCCTTCAGTTCAAATATGGGGATAGACTGTTGGCGTCTATTAATTTCATTTTTTTGTTTTTGATTTATCAAGTATCAAATCACCCATCCTGTAAACACAATCAGTAACACAGTGAAACTTTGGTGCAGTGATTGCATGAATTGTTATAAATTGCATGACTGAAATATATAAAATGAATAACTGAAAGCACCAAAGAAGGGCAATCATTTTACAAGCTAAATGCAAGAGATTTCAACACCTCAACCCAATCAATGAGCTTGTTGCCAAATTGATAGAACTGGTCATTTTTGGCGACCATACACTGAATTTAAAATAGTACCAGGTGAGATGATTACATTTTTTTTAATTTTTGGGAATCATTAATTTTCTGTACTTTTTAGGTATTTTACTTGAATTTCCGCTGTTGCAGTACCTAAAGGCAACCTTAAGCCACATTTCTATGATAGTATTTTAAACATTGTGGTTCTGTGGATTGAGATATCGTTTTTAGCTCACCTGTCACGTAGTGACGAGGTGAGCTTTTGGGATCACTTTTTGTCCGTCGTCCGTCGTGCGTGTGTGCGTGTGTGCGTGCGTGCGTGCGTGCGTGTGTGCGTAAACTTTTTCTTCAAATGACATCTCCTCCTAAACCACTGATCGGATTTTGACCAAACTTCACAGGAATGATCCTTAGGTGGTCCCCTTTCAAAGTTGTTCAAATGGTTCCGGTCCATTGCACATCTGGGTCACAGGAGCTAAAAATAGATTTTTGAAATGAAAACTTTAAAAATCTTCTTCTCTGAAACCAAAAGGCCCAGGTCTTCGATATTTGGTATGAAGCTTCATCTAGTGGACCTCTACCAAGATTGTTCAAATTATGGCCCTTGGGCCAGAAATGCCCCCGCCCCGGGGGCCTTTGTGTTTACATAGGCTTATATAGGGAAAATCTTTAAAAATCTTCTTCTCTGAAACCACAAGGCCCAGTTCTTTGATATTTGGTGTGCAGCTTCACCTAGTGGACCTCTACCAAGATTGTTCAAATTATAGCCCTAGGGCCAAAAATGCCCCCGCCCTAAGGGCCTTTGGTTTTACATAGGCTTATACAGGGAAAATCTTTAAAAATCTGCTTCTCTGACATCACAAGGCTCAGGTCTTTGATATTTGGTGTGAAGCTTCACGTAGTGGACCTCTACCAAGATTGTTCAAATTATAGCCCCAGGGCCAAAAATGCCCCCGCCCCGGGGGCCTTTGGTTTTTACATAGGCTTATACAGGGAAAATCTTTAAAAATCTTCTTCTCTGAAACCAAAAGGCCCAGGTCTTCGATATTTGGTATAAAGCTTTATCTAGTGGACCTCTACCAAGATTGTTCAAATTATGATCCTTGGGCCGGAAATGCCCCCGCCCTGGGGGCCTCAGGGTTTACAAAGGCTTATATAGGTAAAATCTTTAAAAATCTTCTTCTCTGAAACCGCAAGGCTCAGATCTTTGACATTTGGTGTGAAGCTTCATCTAGTGGACCTGTACCAAGATTGTTCAAATTATAGCCCTGGGGCCAAAAATGCCCCCATCCCTGGGGCCCTTTGGTTTTTCATAGGCTTATATATGGAAAATATTTAAAAATCTTCATCTCTGAAACCACAAGGCTCAGGTCTTTGATATTTGGTATGAAGCTTCACCTAGTATAGCCCTTGGGCCAAGAATGTACTAGAGACACTGATTCTCAGGTGAGCGATTCAGGGCCCTCTGGGCCCTCTTGTTTTGCAAAACCAAGGAAAAATGCAATAAATTACTAAAATGGTGACTTTCGAATAGAAATCTTTGGCTTCCATATTCTTACATTTACACGGACTACCATCTGATGAAAAATCTTTTTGGGTAATTATTTGCAAATGTGATTTTTTCGGTACCTCAAATATAGATAAGTAACTGTATTGAGGAACCTTAAAGATCATCACATGAGTGTGGTAATTGTCAGTTACCTGTATACACAAAATGGATAACAGTTTGTATAGAAGAAGTCCATGTATGTGAACTTCTTTTTCATTGTACATGTTTTGTTCTTGTTTTATTTGAGGTTTAATGTCCCTGTCAAGCCTGTAAAGGTCATTTTGGAGACGTTGCTTCCAATTTTGTGGGACTTTTACCCGACATTGAGATGGAATGACATCTCAAGCCCTGCCGCCCAATGAAATCAATAGGGTTTATAAGCATGGACGGGCCGACTCGCACCGCTTTGCCTGGGCAGGCTTAGATCCTCTAAGCGGTTTACCAGTACTCGTGTGCGGGTCGGTTTCAGCTCTGCGTGGAAGCATATATTTCTTCAAGCCCCGATGGGCGGGGACCGACATTGTACATGTACCAGGTCTATCCAATCCATACACCATCTCAGACATTTCCCTCTGCTGAACAGCCACCTCTATTGAGCAGCCAGTTTTGGAGTTTTCCCAGGATGGCTGCTTAATGGAGGTTACACTATACCAGGTTTATCCCATCCATACACCACCTCGAACATTTCCCTCTGCTGAACAGCCACATCCCTTAAGCAGCCAGTTTTCGAGTTTCCCCAAGGTGGCTCCTAAATGGAGATTACACTATATTTTTCATGCATTGTTTGCTTTCATAACTTCTGTGACATTTCTGTTTTCTGTTTCAGTGTATTAATCATAGATGAAGCTCATGAGCGGACATTACACACTGATGTGTTGTTCGGTCTTGTCAAGGATATTGCAAGGTTCCGCCCAGATCTCAAACTGCTTATCTCCAGTGCTACACTTGATGCTGAGAAATTTTCACAGGTGAGAAAAAATATATAGTATAACAAGAGCTGCAAAAATTGATTATTAAGACCACCAAAAATTGAGACTTATTCTGCTTTAAAAATCTTATTTAGAAAGTTTCAGTTATTCTTTCCTTGTGTTTTCTTCATACAGTGTCCTCTGGTCAGAGACCACTTTGGAACTATTCAAAAGTGGTCTTTAAGACCACTTTTGAACAGTCCCAAAGGTGGTCTTAATCAGTCCCAAAGGTGGTCATAATCTTTAAGACCACTTTTGAACAGTCCCAAAGGTGATCTTAATAAATGAATTTTACTGTATATTGAAATCAACATGGGACTATCTAGAAGTTGTCTTATGAGTGGGGTGGGTCTTAATCGCCAATATATATAAAAAAAATAATGAAAACATAAATTGGACTGACAAATGGGGAGACAATTCACATGAAGAAGTCAAGCTTTATTGTCTGTAAAAAAAGAAATAGAAAATAAAATTGTCATTTGCTCTAGAAAAATATCTGCGGTGCTTAAGGGGAATGGGTACACCTCACAGACTTATGACCATTTTTCAAAGGGAGACAACTTTTGGGACTTCCTGCTTGCTTTTCAATAAACTCTGTCCCATGGAAAAAGGGGTCTACTCGTGAAGGAAAGAATTTGCTCCTTAGAAGCAAATTCTTTCCTTTAAGAGTAGACCCCTATTGACATGGGAGCCAAAAATACTGTTGCAGGAGTTGCCTCCCCTGAAGGTGTATCCATTCCCCTTAAAGGGTTAAAAAACAAACACTCATTTGAGATTGGATTCAGAATATTGTGGTGGGTTATTCTTACTCAGTGGAAGGGATCACCTTCAGAAAAAAAAGATTCAGAACACATGCATTAAGTCATTTATTTCACTCAAGGTATTTGGAAGTGTGCCCTGCCCATCAGGGCTTGGAGAAATTGATTGGGCTGCACGGTGCTTCCATGCAGAGCTGAAACCCGCCACACACATGAGTACTGGTAAACCGCTTAGAAGGTCTAAGCCAGCCCAGACAAAGTGGTGCATGTCGGACCGTCCATGCATATAAACCATTTTGGTTTCATTGGGCAGCAGGGCTTGAGATGTCATTTCATCTCAATGTCGGGTAAAAGTCCCACAATTTTGGAAGCAAACTCTCCAAAATGACCTAAATAGTGTTGATGGGGACATAATACCCTAAATCAAACAAAAAATACAACCCATTTTTATGGCAAACCCCATATTGGGACACTGGTAAACAGTGCAGGATCAGATGCTGCAGAATGTGGCATCTCCTCATGACCTTCTCTCTCTGTGAAGAGTTCCGCCATTTTCTAAATTAATTTCTTAATGCGACTCAACCTGACACCACTAAATTTCAAAATGTACTCCTGCTATATATAAGGTGGAAGATTCCATTCAGTACAAAATTGGTTGATTTATGTTTCAGTTCTTTGATGATGCACCCGTGTTCAGAATTCCTGGTAGAAGATTTCCTGTGGACATCTATTATACTAAGGTATGGTTTACTTGGACCATTATATGCTGCTCGCCTCACAAACCAGGGGTCGTGGTTTGATTCCAGGCTGCTCCAGACTTTCAGATAAGTCTTTAAACTGAGGTCCCGTCCCCCTTTGACCTTAGCTGTTGGTGGGACGTGAAACTCAAACTCACACACTTGAACCATTATGCACCAAAATATTTACATTCCCATATCTTTTACAGAAAAAAGCCTTCAGTTAACTTTGTTGTTCAATAAATACAATGACTCATGCGATATCACATGGTCATTAAGTGATGTCAAAATAAACCAAGGTTCTGTCCAGTGTGATTTAACAGTAGTGGCGTTATGTCTTCAACAGCATCAGTATGAGTATTGACTATGTCAACGAAGTCAGTAACTGATCACTTTAATTTAATCTTTCACACCTGAGTTTCTGAAGTGGACTGTGCCATCTTTATACCCCCACAAATGAAATTTGGGGGGGTATATAGGAGTGAGCTTGTCGGTCGGTCGGTCTGTTGACTTGGTTTCCAGACGATAACTCAAAAAGCGCTTCACCGATTTTTATAATTTTTGGTACACTGATGTAACATCCTAAAATACAGGTCAAGTTCGATTTCCACTACAATTCGTAAATTTTCGACATAGTTATGGCCCCTTTCAAGTGAAAAAATTGCAAAATGGCGCTTATGTACTATCAAGGCAGTTTTTGTGGGGGTATTCATCACCTTTAGTGATAGCTCTTGTTGAATTTGGACACATCCATTCTTGTAACTAATTCAGAAGCAGTTCGTTCACCAGCCGTGGTTAACCAGAGTTAACCTCTGGTTAACCAAACTTTGATCAAATGACCTCTGGTTCCATGACGGGAAAGTCATGACGTCACTCTGGTCCAATCGTTGGTTTCTCTGGTAAACAGTGTACCAGATGGCGGCGAAAAGTAAGAATATCTGTTAGCCCAAAGGAAATACATATTTTTAGTGTTGTTAAAGCATGTATATTTGTAAGAAGATGTAAAATGTGCACAAAATGAGAGACAGAACAGGTGCTGCTCTTTCTGCAGTCTTTAAAATGGTGATCTTCCTCGTCCTAAAAATACCAATCGTGTCATGGGGGCTGCCATGTTTGTTTAACAAAGATCTAGCAGAGGTTATTCGATCACACTTGTGAAGGAACATGCGCAGTTTGACTTCCGCCACCATAGTCCGGTCGTTGACAGAACTCGCTCTCGATGAAAATCACTAACAGGATGGTAAACTGTGTTGATTCTGAGGAGACGGCTCAGCATGAGCCGTCTCATCAGGATCTACACTGTTTACATTGGTTTCTGTCCTGGACTTCAGGATTGAAAAGGTTCAGGATAAATGAATTTCTTTAAGGCACCAGAGGCAGACTACATTGATGCAGCAGTAGTGTCAGTTCTTCAGATCCACTGTACACAACCCGAGGGAGACATTCTGGTGTTTCTGACTGGGCAGGAGGAGATTGAAACAGCCAATGAAATGTTAATGGTAAATCAGTTTATTACTTCTCAGAAATAGTTTTCAAAGTTATAGGCAGAAATTAAGTCAATGACATGTCTTGCATGTAACTAATGCTACCTTGCAGTTTTATTAGACGTATGCTATTGCCTTTACAGAAGCTTATGACTCAAGAAGCCCACACAACAGGCTTCCATGGCCTAGTGGATAAGAGCGCTGACTCTTAATCATTAGGCTTCTTACCAGTGTAGTACAAGCCTGGCTCGGGTCACATGTGAGATGCCAAGTTCTGCAACACAAGGTCAGGTGGTTTTTCTCCTGGTACTCCAGTTTTTGCCCATCTCTGATTAACGAACAGCACGCTATAAGTGAAATAATCTTGAAAGGGGCATGAAACCAAAGCCAAAATAATGAAAAAAAGCCCACACATCATGCATTTTCAAGATAAATACAAAAAAAAATCTTCCTGAAGTATCCTTGATATACAGTCAAACTTCGATAACTCAAACACCTTTGGGACCATGAAATTTTGTTCGAGACAGGGGTAGTTCGTGTAATTGAGGGTTACTCACTGCCAGTACATGAGGCATATTGCGTAAGCCTTAGAATGAATGTATATTTTCGACTTGTTATGTCCCCCCACCCGAAAGGGAGGGGGACATATTGGTTTGGTGCGGATCCTGTCGGCGTTGGCGTTGCCTCTTGTCTGCACTCTATCGCCTGAATGGATGGATGGATTTTGATTAAACTTACACAGATACACCATTGGGAGGGGGAAAAGTACTGATTAGACTTTGGTGACCTTGGTCTAATTTTCAAGGTCACAGTGCTCAAAACATTGTCGAATTTTAGGCCAAAAAAGCTTGTCTGCACTCTATCTCCTGAACCAATGGATGGATTATGTTCAAACTTGGTACATAGTATTATTGGGATGGTCACAAGAACTGATTAGATTTTGGTGACCTTCACCTAATTTTCAAGGTCACCACGGGACTAAGACTGTTAAAAATAAGCTTGTCTGCACTCTATCTCCTGAACCAATGGATGGATTTGATTCAAACTTGGCACATAAAGTAAGTGGGATAGTCTCTAGAACTTATTAGATTTTGGTGACCTTGACCTAATTTTCAAGGTCACCACGGGACTTAGACTGTTAAAAATAAACTTGTCTGTGCTCTATCTCCTGACCCGATGGATGGATTTGGTTCAAACTTGGTACATAAGATAAGTGGGATAGTCTCTAGAACTTATTAGATTTTGGTGACCTTGACCTAATTTTCAAGGTCACCACGGGACTTAGACTGTTAAAAATAAACTTGTCTGCGCTCTATCTCCCGACCCGATGGATGGATTTGGTTCAAACTTGGTACATAAGATAAGTGGGACAGTCTCTAGAATTGATCAGATTTTGGTGACCTTGACCTAATTTTTAAGGTCACCACGGGACTTAGATTGTTAAAAATAAGCTTGTCTGCACTCTTTCTCCTGAACCAATGGATGGATTTGGTTCAGACTTGGTACATAAGATAAATGGGATGGTCTCAAGGACTGATTAGATTTTGGTGACCTGGATCCAATTTTCAAGGTCACCACGGGTCTTAGGCTGTTAAAAATAAGCTTGCCTGTGCTCTTTCTCCTGAACCAATGGATGGATTTGGTTTAAACTTGGTACATAAGATAAGTGGGGTAGTCTCTAGAACTGATTAGATTTTGGTGACCTTGACCTAATTTTCAAGGTCACCAAGGGACTTAGACTGTTAAAAATAAGCTTGTCTGTACTCTATCTCCTGAACCAATGGATGGATTTGGTTCAGACTTGGTACATAAGATAAATGGGATGGTCTCAAGGACTGATTAGATTTTGGTGACCTTGACCCAATTTTCAAGGTCACCACAGGACTTAGACGTTAAAAAATAAGCTTTCAGCACTCAGTCTCCTGAATGAGTTGATGAATAGAATTTTTGCAAGAAGACCATATACAAAAGAAACCACTCAGTTTCCTGAATGAGTGGATATATAGAATTTTTGTAAGAAGACCATATACAAAAGAAATGTCAAGATGCTCTGGACTTCAAACTGGTGTGGGGACATATGTTTTCCTCTGAAAACACTGTTCTTTATGTCCCCCCACCCGAAAGGGAGGGGGGCATATTGGTTTTGGTGCGGATCCTGTCGGCGTCGGCGTTGGCGTTGCCTCTTGTCTGCACTCTATCTCCTGAATGGATGGATGGATTTTGATTAAACTTACGGAAGCCCCTGTGGCGCAGTGGTTATGCTACTCGCCTTGTAAACCAGGGATCGCAGGATCGATCCCGGGCTTCTCCAGACTTTCGGATGAGTCTTTAAACCGAGGTCCCGTCTCCGTATGACCTTAGCTGTTGGTGGGACGTAAAACTAAAACTCACTCACTCACTTGATTAAACTTACACAGATACACCATTGGGAGAGGGAAAAGTACTGATTAGATTTTGGTGACCTTGGTCTAATTTTCAAGGTCACAGTGCTCAAAACATTGTCAAATTTTAGGCCAAAAAAGCTTGTCTGCACTCTATCTCCTGAACCAATGGATGGATTTTGTTCAAACTTGGTACATAGTATAATTGGAATGGTCTCAAGAACTGATTAGATTTTGGTGACCTTGACCTAATTTTCAAGGTCACCACGGGACTAAGACTGTTAAAAATAAGCTTGTCTGCACTCTATCTCCTGAACCAATGGATGGATTTGGTTCAAACTTGGTACATAAAGTAAGTGGGATAGTCTCTAGAACTGATTAGATTTTGGTGACCTTGATCCAATTTTCAAGGTCACCACAGGACTTAGACGTTAAAAAATAAGCTTTCAGCACTCAGTCTCCTGAATGAATTGATGAACAGAATTTTTGCAAGAAGACCATATACAAAAGAAACCACTCGGTTTCCTGAATGAGTGGATATATAGAATTTTGTAAGAAGACCATATAGAAAAGAAATGTCAAGATGCTCTGGACTTCAAACTGATGGGGGGACATATGTTTTCCTCTGAAAACACTGTTCTAGTTTTCAAATAAATGTATGATGTGTGTACCTTTTCAAGTTAAAATAAAATGAAACAAACCTCCACAAATTAATTTACACGTATGGTCTTCTGGGCTCTAAGGACCCAAGAGTGAGTTCGAATTCGCCACGGTAAACAAATCCGTAGTCAAGTTATCGAGGTTTCACTGTACTCACATATTGATATCTTTAGTTACTAGGAAAAAGTCATTAGGGACATAAGAATGGATTCGAATCAGTCCTGGTAAACAAACCATGGTGTTCGAATCATCAAAAGTTTTACTGTAAATTCAAAACTAGAAAATTAACAAAAGTCCTAGAGGTTTGGGAGCAATGTCTTCAAAATGACCTAAATAGTGTTGAGGGGGATGTTAAACCTTTAAAAAACAAACGATTATAAAAAAGAAAATCCTGAAATCATTACATAACCCATGTGATTTAGTGCATTCTGTCATACCTCAAAAATGGTTATTTTTCTGATGAAAATTTGTAACATTTTTCTGATATATACTTCAAACATTGGTTGTGGGTGCTTGTTAGAACCGCCTCAATGAGGCGGTTCTAACGAGTGCCAACAACCTATGTCTTCGATAGCGCAGTGGTTAACACATTCGACTTATGATCGAGAGGTAGTGCGTTTGAATTCGGCCACTGGTATCGTGGTGTGTCCTTGGGCAAGACACGTAATGACACTGCCCCACTCCACCCAAGTGTAAATGAGTTGCAGTGGTGTAAAAGCCACTGCCTCTCTATCGCATGTGCGTGAAAACACCCGGAATGAGTGTTCGAGAGCGATTCAGTAAGCTTGAAGCTTTCATCGCAATCAAACTAAAATAAATTAGTATAAACTAACCTATTTCTTGGGAGCAGAAATGAGAAAAATATTGTATACCCCGTCAAACCCAAGTTTTCTCTATAAAAAGTGGGGTTTAAAGAGGTGTTCATTGACTTGTTATCATGATGTATGTTAGAATTGAATCTGTCGTGTTTTGACTGCTATAATGGTTTTCCTACATTATGTCTTTCAGGAGAGGACTAGAAAACTTGGTTCAAAGATTAAAGAGCTGATAATAGCACCGATTTATGCCAATCTGCCCTCAGACCTGCAGGCCAAGATCTTTAATCCCACTCCTCCTGGTGCCAGAAAGGTTGTCTTGGCAACCAACATTGCAGAGACTTCACTCACTATAGATGGAATAAAATATGTGATAGATCCTGGTTTCTGTAAACAAAATAGTTATAATGCCAGAACAGGCATGGAATCACTTGTAGTTACACCCATATCTAAGGTAAGGCTGTTAGAATCTTTTATGTATTCCATACACACTGACATTTGATATAACAACAAAACTCATTTGTATGGCAATTCAATGTAACAATATTCTTAGTCCAAGATGAGACCCCCACCCATCGGGGCTTGCAGAAATAGATGGACTGCATGATGCTTCCACGCAGAGCTGAAACCGACCTGCACACAAGTACTGGTATACCGCTTAGAGAATCTAAGCCTGCCCAGGCAAGGCGGTGCGAGTCGGCCCATCCATGCTTATAAACCCTATTGGTTTCATTGGGCCACAGGGCTATCTCAGTGTCGGATAAAAGTCCCACAAAATTGGAAGCAAAGTCTCCAAAATGACCTTTACAGTGTTGATGGGGATGATAAACCTCAAATCAAACAAACAAACAAACAAGTTCAAGATGAGATGAATGAATGGAGATATTCATGAATATTGTATTTATTTCTCCAAGAAACAAATGTTGTGGCCACTTGTTAGAATTGCCTCTGTGAGGCAATTCTAACAATTGGTCACAACATTTTGCTTGGCAATTCTAACAAATGTCCACAACGTTTGTTTTTTTGAGTAATTAAAAGGAAAAAGGCCTTTTATTATCAATAGTAATGCTACACCTTATTAGAATTCCTTATTACAGTGAATTCCTTATAACGGCCAATGTTTAGGGAACGAATACTGTTGTGATAAGGAAGGTCCTCTGTACTGACAGGCTTCCAGTCCTTGTGATGGCACACTGATTGGAACCTTGGGCAAGTAGAATTAACCAACTGGTTGGCTACCCAATCTGCCGGCCATCCTGAGGGTTGGAGAATCCTGGCTGAATGATATCCATGATGGATTCTGTGCTGAGTTTTAATGGTAAATACAGCAAATCATTTTTAATGTGTGTTTGTAAATTCCATTTGAGAACCTAACTATTCAGCTGAAAGGCTAGATAACCAGAAAAGAACATTTCAGTATCAATCCAGGGTCTGAGCATGAAATTTGTCCTGTTTAAAAATATTAAAATGCCAATAGCTATTGGCAGTTTAGTATTTATGAGCAGGACAAATAACATTCTCTGCTGATCTGAGGAGGAAAATTGCCTCAATTGTATTTGAACCCTCATGATAGACATACCTGGAGATCTGGTGTGAGATCTGCCATGCGTGCAGCAAGCCAGCTACCTGAAAGGGGGCCCACTTATGTGGCTGTTGCCCCTGTACCTGCACGTTAATCAAAACTTCGATTTGCAAACTGTTAATCCAGATCAGATGGCTTTGCAAGCCATCTGATCTGGATTTTCAATGTTTGTCATCCAGTTCGTGAATTTACAGGAATAAATTACATCCAGTAATTTGATTGGCTGATAGTCAAAAATGGGTGTGGGAATTTAATTAACTCAGCAGAACAAGGGTGAGCATTGCAAATTCTAATGCTTTCTTAAAAAATTGATTATCATCCACTTCTTTTTTGGTTTCAGGCATCAGCCAATCAGAGAGCAGGACGTGCTGGTCGTGTTTCTGCTGGGAAGTGTTTCAGGTTGTTCACAGCTTGGGCATACAAAAATGAACTGGAGGACAATACAATCCCAGAAATTCAGAGAACTAATTTAGGAAATGTTGTGTTATTGTTGAAAAGTTTAGGAATTAATGACTTAATTCATTTTGATTTTATGGACCCACCCCCTCATGAGACACTAGTGCTGGCATTAGAACAGTTGTATGCCCTAGGGGCTTTAAATCATAAAGGTGAATTGACCAAGCTGGGGCGGAGGATGGCCGAGTTTCCGGTGGATCCTATGTTGTCTAAGATGATTCTTGCTTCTGAAAAGTAAGTTTTAGAATTTCATTTATTTACTTCAAATAATATTACTTCAGTATCATTATACATGTATCTCCATTCCAAGAAATTAACCCTTTCGGGGTTTATCACAACTATCAGATGGCATTTTTGAAATGTTATTTTTTTCAGAGAAATTAAGACATTAAGTGACATGAAAAATATTTTTTTTTTTCCGAACAAATAGGGATTGACATAACTTGTCAGTGGTGTGCTGGGCAGATGATACACCTGAGATGTCAAAGCTTTCTTCACTATAAATTAAGAGGAATGGGAACAACTTAAGGGGAGACAAATTCTGCAAAAGTATTTTTGTCTCCCATAGTTATAGAGGTCAACTCTTAAAGGAACAGGGCTTATAGAAAAGCGATTAGGATGTCCCAAAAGTTGTCTCCCTTTGAAAAATGGCGGAAAAATCTGCCAGGTGTTCCCATTCCCTTAAAAAGAAAACAAAATAGATATCCATCTGCTCTAGAATTTTCTGTAGTGTTTAAAGCACAATGCTGAGAAGGATACACTGCTCAAAAATGTTTCATAACATTCTAATTGTCTGTATTATATGAGAAATGGTCTTTATAATTTCAGAATATGAAGTCTAATACATTAAATATGCTTGAGTTTTCTGTGCGAACACGAGCTGACTGAGTTTCTGAGACCAACTTTGTGTTACTCAAGATACACCTATGAAAGAAACACCCCTATCTCTTTAAAACACATTAGGTCCAAATCAAAAACAGCTTTTATTACCCTTAAACAATTGAATTATATCCAAACTCAAGTGTATAGATGATGCAGAAAAATGACAATGTACATTTTTAGGGATCCATCTATCCAAATACATATGAGCCAGTGCATGACAAATCTACAAGAAGTCTTGATCGACCAGCGAAGACTCAGATCAGCATGCGCATTCACGCAGTCTGATCAGAGTCTTTGCTGGTTGCATGTACCAACTATTGGCTAATATGCAGAGACAAAGGTCTTGGATGGGTGTGCAGGTTGATTTGAGTCTCTGCTGGTCACACCGGTCATATTGTAGGTTTTGTCATGTGCAGGCTCATGTAATGAAGCATGATAAAGGGGTACATGTATACTTAAGGTACTGAACAACACATTACTGCAAGAATTAGAAGCCTCCTGTGGTGTGGTGAATAAGCTACTCGCCTCATAAACCACAGATCCTGGCAGTAGACTAGATAAGGGGTGTAACTGGTGATAGCTGAATGATAGTTTTCCTTATTTCTCAAGGAAAACGTTTGTTGTGGGTATTCATTTGAACTGCCACAACAGATGATTTCGTTAAAGAGATGAGGAAAACTATGCCTGATTTGTCACCAGATACCTGCTTTATCTAGTCTACTGCATCCTGGGTTCCATCCCAGGCTTCTCCAGACTTTCAGATCAGTTTTTAAACTGAGGTCCCATCTCCATATGACCATATTCATTGAAGGATGTAAAACTCAAACACACACACAACATACTAAACAAGAATTCCACCAAAGGCTGTGCCACACCTGTATGGACTTCATATTCAGGGTGAAAGTTAGGGTTGACGCAAATGTTGACGGCTTGACAAACAAACAAACCGGACGGACAGAAAAGGATTCCGATATTGCGCCATTCATAAAGCAGGCATGATAATAAATCAGTGTTTTAAACCTGTTTGTCCTCTTTGTCTTTAACCCTTTTTGTACCAAATGGAATCTTCCTGCTTATACAGCAGGAGTTCATTTCAAAATTTAGGGGTGTAAGGTTGTGTTTTTACTCAAAATTTATTTGGACAAATGGCTAGACTTTTGCAAACATGCATTCGGCGTCATCTGATCTGGGCCTGCACTGTTTGCCAATTACCCTTTTTGTGGTTTCTGGTACAAAATGGGTTAATGACATTTTCTGTTGTTTCAGATACAAATGTTCCAAAGAGATTCTGACTATAACAGCCATGCTGTCTGTCAACAACGCCATATTTTACCGTCCCAAAGACAAAGTAGTCCATGCGGATACAGCGAGACAGAACTTCTTTTTACCAGGCGGGGACCATATCACGCTTATGAATGTTTATAATCAGTGGGAAGAGACGTCCTACTCAACACAGTGGTGCTATGAAAACTTTATCCAACATCGGTCAATGAAGCGGGCTCGGGATGTTAGAGATCAGTTAGAAGGGCTGATGGAGAGGGTAGAAATAGAAGTTACATCAAATCCTTTAGATTCTATTAATATCCGAAAGGTATGAAACTCATCAACCATGATGAATCTTAATTGTTCAGCACTGTCAGAATATTATAGACTGTCCAGTCTGTGAATGTGGACTGACCCAGGGGTTCTGACATATAGAGCAACTGATCGGTCAAGCCACCTGTAATTCTATTTGTAAAGGAAGAAGTTTATTTAAGAAAAATATAAATTAAAACAAAGACCAACTCAAACTTTGAAATAATTTCTGGATTTCTTTCACTCTGCTGCTTTTAACACATGGCAGCATTAGAGACCTGAGTACCATTTACCTAGGATTGATCCCTCTGATCTTGAGGAATTACTTTGACATGACAAGTTTATTGACTTGAACATTAAATCTCAACTCATTCAACCTGTAAGCTGATTGTAATTCAGCCTTAGCAGTTAGTTAATCATACTTTCCATAAAATGTACTGGGTAGTCAGCTTCAACTCATCTACAGCTGAACAGAGTGAGTGAGTGTTTGAGTTTTACGTCCCACCAACAGCTAAGGTCATACGGAGACGGGAATAGCTGAACAGAAAGTTCCTCACTATATACATGTATAGAGTGGAAATCCATTTCGAAATTTAGGGTGTGAAGTTGTCAGAGTTATTCTAATGAATTGATTCAGAAAATGGCTGAAATTTTTGCAAACATTGAAGGTCCTGATCATATGTGCATTCTGCAGAGCCTGACCTTGGCCCACACTGCTTCTCAATTATGTGTTTTGGGGTTTCCCATCTTAAATGGGTTAATGACCAATATTTACTTTGATCATATAACAGCTCTGTTATAAAGTGCATAACATCATGTCATAAAAATGAGATGACACATGGTTACTGGCAATTAACATGAAACTTGTCTGAGGCTTGTTTCATGAATTTAATAAGAAAATTTCATTTAGGAAATGATCAATCATGTAAGATCCTCTATATATGCAGTTTACTGGGCTCCTATGTCACAGATTTTAGTCTATGCAGAAGGGCACATTTGATGACATCACATGTTAACATGTACTTCTAACGACATCCGCTACAATAATCCTTTGGAAAACATTGTTGCGTCAAAAAACCTTCCAGTATAACAAATTGCTTATTTTGATTCCAGACGGGAAATGTGGATATTCCTCACCTGAAAGCGATATTTGCCCGAGCCTAATGGGCATATATCCCTCTCAGGCTGGGAATGTGATCCCATGTTCCCTGTCAAGAACCAAAATAACTAACAATATCTGTGCAATTACATCAAAGTTTCTTACATCTATTTCAGGCAATTACAGCAGGGTTTTTCTACCACACAGCTAAACTTGACAAGGGAGGTAACTACAGAACAGTGAAACACCATCAGACAGTGATGGTCCATCCTAACAGTAGTTTGTTTGAAGACAGACCAAGATGGGTGATCTATCATGAACTTGTATTTACAACAAAGGAATTCATGAGACAGGTAATTTTGATATAGGCCCAGAAAATGAATTATTGAACGACCAATAAGGATCTTACTTTAATGTGAGGTTGGATAGAAAAATCAGCCAAGGGTCATAGTCCAGCATCACAAGGCTGCTCTTCACATCCATGTAGGAATTTTTTTTCTCACATAATACATGTAGTTTGTCTGTCATTTCTGACAATGATCAATCTTAATCACATTTGAGAAATGTTACTGTTTGTGTGTTCTAAGATGGCTGATGACACCACTTCTAGCTCTGAACTGTCTGTTGGAGATAGAGCAACAGAGGTTAGAGGAAGACAGCACTGTTGGTGATGCCTTAGCTCTTGTTTTGCATGTTTCTGCTCGGCTTCACTGGTTCTTTTTGCCTCGTATTCACTAGCACCCCTTCTGATGAGACCTCAACACTTTGCTGTGTCGTGCAATTTGTTTCCAAGACTCTGTTGGAATGTTGAAGTCCTTGAGAGAGGCTTTGAGGGTGTCTTTGTAGCGCTTCTGACCGCCATGGGAGTGTTTGTCCATTCCTAGTTCTCCAGAGACAATTTTCTTTGGCAAACGTTCCCCACGTTCTGGTAACAGGGCCTGTCCATCTGAATTGTGCTAGTTTCAGAAGAGTATGTACAGTTTGCATCCCTGTCCTGTTCAGGGCTTCCATGCGTGGAATCCTGTCTTGCCACTTAATCTGTTTTTACGAGTTTTCTAAAACAGCTTGTTTGGAAGTGATTCAGTCTTTTGGCATGCCATTGGTAAACTGTCCATGTTTCGCATTTATACAATAGTGTCGGCAGCACCACAGCTCTTTATAATCTGAGTGTCAAGTTTAATAAGGTCACTTCCATTGCCAATGTCCTCCACATTGTGATGACGAAATTGTGATGTTTGGTGAGGTCACATTACATACAGGGACATCAGCATGAGCTGCATACATCACATCCTATTCAGTCAGTGCATATGAGACATAAGCGACTTCTCGATTTTTCCTGGGTTAGATAAGAATTTCTATCCAAGGGTAATACTAGAGATATTGATGGTATACCATCGCAAATATCATGCAGCCCATATATTTCTTCAAGCCCCGATTGGCGGCGGCTGAACAAATTCATGAGCTGAATGACAAACAATGAAGATCCTGATCAGATGGCTTCTTCAGAAGCCATCTGATCTGGATCTTTATTGTTTGAAAGATAAGACATATCCGGGCTCAGCAGGACAAGGGTTAAACAAACATATTGAATCATGACATTTTCAGGATTCCTCTGTTTTGTCTTTAAGGTGATTGAAATAGAGAACAACTGGTTGTTAGAAGTGGCACCTCATTACTATAAGGCCAAGGATCTTGAGGATGGATCAGGACGTAAAATGCCAAAGAATACTGGAAAATCTCGTGAGGAAGTGAACAGAACTTACTGATATACAAAATGTGTTAAACACATAGTGACAGACCTCCAGTTTGAAGATCACATGGGAAGAGATGTGTTTGAAAGTGGTTTAGGGATCAGGCTTTGGATTTCTCTGTAAATGAACACACACTTCTTGGGTTGGCATTTGAACCACCTCAATGGGGAAAATCTTATGCATACCCAAACGGATTTATGGAGAGCCAGAGAAGATTATCATAAAATACATGTATATCCCCCTTCCTCATGTACAAGCTGAAAATTAGTAGCTATGAATATAGGTTTCATCCACTGGTAAAGGCTGTACAGTGAAATTTCGTTAACTCTAGCATGGATTGGTTGTTTATAATGGCTCATTTCAACTTGTTCTGGAGTTTCTACAGAATTCTTCCCAAAGCTTCAATTATCAATATATATTTATAATAATTTATTGACATTTTGTTTTTTCTTAATATCTTGAAAAGGCATTGATGGATATTCATCAATTTCTGCAGAAACATTGATATCAATAAGGTGTACCTGCATAAGGAAAAGTAAGGGCTAGGGGCCAATTCTCTAAGAGTTATTGCCCTTTGTAAAAATTTTTAATGCAATAAAAAGCTTACGTGCACAATATCTCTTTAGCCAGTGGCTGGAATTTGATCAAACTAGCACAGATACATAATTAGAATGGGAAAGAGAAGTGATAAGGTCTTAGTGACCTTGACTTCATTTTTTTTTTTTCTTCAGATTTTATCTTGAAAAGAAATGTTGTGTGTACTCATTAGAATCGCCTCAATGAGGCGATTCTA
This sequence comes from Lucinisca nassula, assembly GCA_963580285.1. Taxonomy (NCBI): domain Eukaryota; kingdom Metazoa; phylum Mollusca; class Bivalvia; order Lucinida; family Lucinidae; genus Lucinisca; species Lucinisca nassula. Next base: position 127,570,931 of record OY757010.1, on the reverse strand, counting down.
ATGAGTACACACAACATACCTTTATTTTCTAGATAAAAATATAGCCTTCTGTCATCCCCAAAATTTCTCATGGTCTGGCACTATGATTAACCGTCAGTAGCTTGAACCGCCCCTTAGTTTGAAGTGCCCCTATCTAAAACAAATTTTCATGATACGTATTCAAACTTTTGAGTTGGACTGTAGTTTTCAGTCCTTAGAAACATATGGGTACTGGAAGATGAAGATCCTTTGAAAAGACACTGCCTAAAACCCTTGATAAACGTAAGGATATCATACCCATGAGGCATATGGCATTCTTTTGTAGTTGCAAAACAGACATTTTCTGATGAATATTTGGGATATTTTTCTTCTTTCTACTCCAGGCATAGACTGTGGGTACTTGACAGAACCACCTCATTGAGGTGGTTCTATCAAGTACCCACAATCTATTATTTTGTGTGTGTGGAAAAATAAGGAAAACCCTTGTAAACCACTTTACTTTTTTGTTCAGTTTTTAAGGATATTCATAATATGGACTTGTTAGTGTCAGGACGGTCTCTAGCTAAATCAATACATGTATGAACTGCCACTTAGTGGGAGCATGGCTTCTAGGCTTAGACATTTCCAAACAGGGAAAGCTCTGACCAGGCCTCTCAGTTATAAAACCTTTCATGTTCACTGCAAGTAAGCATGAAATTTGCCCTGCTCAGAAAGAGTGAAATGCCATTGATTGGTGTTTAAGTATTGGCTTTTCAATATTTATGAGCATAACAGGTATCATTCTCCAATGATCTGAGAAGGAAAGTAACAAAGATTAGGAACTAAGTAATTACAGGTAAAAAGTTCATGCTCTCAGCAGAGTCAAGTTTGCATATGTTTGTTTGATTTGAGGTTTAAAGTCCCCATCAACACTGTATAGGTCATTTTGGAGACGGTGCTTCCAATTTTATGGGACTTTTACCCGACATTGAGATGAAATGACATCTCAAGCCCTGTCGCCCAATGAAACCAGGGTTTATAAGCATGGATGGTCAGACTCGCACCACTTTGCCTGGGCAGGCTTAGATCCTCTAAGCTGTTTGCCAGTACTCGTGTGCGGTCAGTTTCAGTTCTGCGTGGAAGCATCGTGCAGCCCATCTATTTCTTAAAGCCCCGATGGTCGGGGGCCGCAAGTTTGCTTATGTACTACAGACATGGGCATCATATTTATAGGGATTGTGAGCTCATCAGACAAGCTAAGAATAATGCACTGGTATTGGTTGTTTTGGCACCTGCTAAAATTTAAACATGACCAGGTCAGCCAGTATTATTCAGGTGTGATCTAGAACAACTCTGAATTTATAAATTATTCCAGAGGGTCCATGTGGAAAGAATTGAAGGTTCTTCTTTGTGTAATGTTCAGATATTTGTTGACATCTTGTGGCGGAACATTTTATCAGTCTCGCTTCATGACTGTTACTTTTGAAGCCTTAATATAATGAAATCCAAAGGTTGCATTGATAAAAAGAAATCATAAATCCGACGCCTATTTCAGCTAATGAAATAAAAATAAGTGAAAACATTTATCTTTAACATGTAAGCAAACTGAGATCACTCAAATGCACATGGGTGGCTTCTCATTGGGACCAGGTCTCGGGCCTCTTATTGGAAGTTTTTTCAGTGCACATCTGGTTCTCCAGATTAGGAGTAATGATAATTAAGGGGTGATTTTCCTTATTATTAGAAACATGATGTAGGTATTTGTTAGAATTGCCTCACTGAGGCAATTCTAACAAGTACCCATAACATGTTTTAGTGGTGAAATAAGGAAAACAATCTCCAAATGATTCTTAGTACTCCTCCTAATCTGGCGCTAAGGTACTTACAACAGTAAAATTCCTGTTGAGACGGTCCAGAAATACCGTAAAAATCCTAAAAATTCGGGCACTGGGGACTTGCGGTAGTTCTAAAGTTTTAACAAACTTGTTTCACGATCCAACAAGGAGCCCAAAAAGTGCAGAGGGAATGGCAAACAGTGCAGACCCTCATCAGACTGCTCCTTGAGGAGCAGTCTGATCTGGGTTTGCACTGTTTGCTGAGGCCTATATGTCCCAATACTTAGGATCATTACGTTAATGGTGTAGTCTAAATAATGGATATAAACCTTTACGAAGGCCTTTGAGTTTTACTGCCCAGTCAACACTACTTAGGTCATACTGAGCCAGTTTACCTAACAACACTTCTTGAGCAGGCTTATACATAAGCAGTTAACCAGTATAGTACATACTCTTTCACCAGAAACTGACAATTGCCCTTCATGAATCAGCAGAAAAAAAGGCCAGTGGAGTTGTCTAAATATAGAGGTGGTTTTACCAACAAAATTTTGCAGTCCAGTCATGCAGGCAAATGTTGATGGTTGTGGTGTCACTGCATGTTCTCCGGTTCAGCCAAACCACTCTTCAGAAATGTGATAAATACAAACTCAGATAACATTTTGTACAGTTCTTTAATTTAAATCATGTCAAAGGGGGAGTTCCAGCCTATAGTAAATTTCCATAGGGTTCTGCCCACGCACAGATTTTCATGATATTGTGCATAATTACTGCTTGGTAAATGACTATTCATTATTTAGCTATTTCACTTTTATATCTGTTTTCGTTATAAATCTACAATGTTTTGTTTATGTCCACATCTGAAAGTAGGGGTACCCCCAAACTAGTGTATATATATATTCCACATTTTGATGTTTCGGAGTTATTTTGTTCTCAGGCATCACTGTAGTCATCTGTGATTATCTTTGTATCACATTTAGCATTGTTTAGGCAAAGTTCGATACACCATGCTCAATTTCATATGGAGCAGACCCCAGAATTCACAACCATAAAATCTTTTGAAGTATGTTTGACGTTTGATTTCACACTGTTGCAGTTCTTGTCACCCCATCATTTTAATATGAAAATTGACCATATACATGCAGAACATTTTATCAAACTTTCTTGAAAATCTGAGACCGGTAACATACCGCATTTGAACATTGAATAGTAATGGTCAGAGTTTTGAATTGTTTCAAACCATTTGTAGATATCATATGGTGGTACATTTTCAATCGAAAAATTGCTCGCCAATATATAATAAACATGAATATATGTATGTTTATATGATGTTGTATAGTATGAGCTCATATATAATCAGCATTTGTAACAAATATGATGCCCTGATGAACACCAAAAACACAATTCATTCGAGCTTTCGTTGACAATCCAATCAGATCTTATTTAAAAAAATACTTCATTTTAGAACAAGCATTTTGGCATTAATGTAATTCTAAATAGAAGTGGAGGCAATGCTGAAGCTTAGTATGACAAAGATTGTTGAAATGGCAAGTAAACTGGATATTTCTGTAAACCAGACAATTTTACTTGACTATTTAACTGATGCAGTGATCTTAAAAAGTTTGAAAAGTCTGGAATGACACATGTTGCTTGAATGGCCAAGAATAATGATGTTTGTATTATGTTTCAGTCAGGTAGGTCATAATAACACAGACAATATTTTCTGATCTTTTGGCCCATTGCATACACAGATTACTGTAGACAAACTGGTACTGTTGTTTTTGGCTCACTCTGACAATGCCCCTTCAGTCTACTTCAATCGCACTAACTGTCATCTTGTAAGAAAGTTACTTTCCTAAATATGATCATCTATGTTCTAAAGTATGATCCAGAAAACAAGCAGTTATTTTTGGAAAGCATTAATTAATATATTAGAGAAGACTTAATTAAACTTTCAAACACTTCCACAATTTAAAATAGCAAATAGTACATGTGCTAGCAATACTTTAGAAAATGTAAAGCCAGCTGCACTGATTTTGATCCAGCCTATGTGCTAGTGGTACAGCAAACAAGTGATTCATGCCATTTGTAAATCTGCGCCCCTGTCCATTGGGGTTGAAGAAATTGATTTGGCTGCATGTTGCTTCCACACAGAGCTAAAACTAACCAAACACGAGTACTGGTAAACCACTTAGGAGGACTAAGCTTGCCTAGGTAAAGTGGTGTGAGTCAGGCCGTCCAATGTATATAAGCCTCGTAGTTTCATAGAGTGGCAGGGCTTGAGATATCATTTCATCTCAATGTCGGGAACAAGTCCCACAAAATTGGAAGGTGCATCTCAAAAATGACCTAAATAGTGTTAACGGGGATGTTTAACCTCAATACAAACAAACAAACAAACCATTTGTAAAACCGATGAATACAGAGCCAGAAAACTTGACATAGATGACAAGTATTGCATACATAAGACTACATATGCAAATGGTATTTCAGCATCTAAATACAATATCAGCTTTCAAATAAATGTTTTACAGCAACTTGCCTTCCATCTATACCATTTTGGGAAGTGTATGCAAGATGATAAATGTGCAAATAGTTTCAGTGTGACTAGTTATGCATTTATTTTGAAGACTCAAACATTGCCTATGTTATAATGAACCTAGAAAAAATGCAGAAAATGCTTTTAATGGTCTCACAAAACCTTTGATGTGTATGTATGGGGGAGGGGGGGGGGGGGCGACGTGTGAGTCTCTTTGACCAAGTGATGTAAGAAAAAATACCAATACATGGACTGATCAATAATATAACAAATCAGAAAATCAGCCTGTCCATTCACAGATGGCAAAATATTGACTGCTGCTTTATTTTAAAGAGGGAAATGTCAACAATAAAAACAATTAAGGAAACAACAGGATTATGAAAGTAATTTATTAAGTAAACTTAATACACCATTGTGTATTACTGACATTAATATCTTTGTATTGCGGGTTTAAAAAAGACAAAATAAAATAGGGTGAAAAATATCCACCTTGTCTTATTCCTATTGCATCATAATACATTTTTTTTTCAGCATAACCGCTTTTGCAATGCTGTAAAAACTAACACTCATCGTGATCACTGCATGGGTGCATTATATTTTTCTCTGTGCTAATGTATGTTCTCATCTACTATTTAAAGCCCCAAACTAAAAATCATTCTCTGTTTGAACAGTGTGTTTTGTTTGTGTGTGTGTGTTTGGGGGGGGGGGCAGTGGCGGAATTACGTTAATGCATATGCTAAGCTTTGCATGATAAGGTGACACTACATGGTTATAAAAATACAATAAAAATATACTTAAAAGAAAATCCGGTCCCCTGATATTGCAAATGACTGCATCACAAAAATATACCTAAACACATATCTGGCAATCAAAAACAATGTTACCGGCTTCTGATTTTTTAAAAATTTGTTTGCTATATAGAGGATATATTTGGCCAATTTTATGTGTAATATCTTGGGGTGACAAGATCAGTAACACATCTAACACTTGGGATAAACATTTTACTTTTTATAAATTTTCATGAAAAATTTAAGAAATTTTGTAAATTAATTCATCAGAAAAATTAAAAGACCAGGACACATTTATATTTTTGGTATTATATGAATCCTTATAGAGTTCTGTTGCCAATCAAAGCAACAAAATTTGAAGACAATCGAGCTTGTTGATTTAAGAATGAAAACTTCACACGTGTGTATGACCTCTACAGGGGATTACCTCAGGGAGCTCTCCTGAGAACTATAGTAATTAATCAAATAAAACAAAGTTATATTTATAGTTGATAGACCTAAAGTAAACAACAACTGAAGTTTCAAGAAAATCTGTGCGTGGGCAGATTTGGAACTCCCCCTTTCATGATTGTATGTAAGAAATATCAGCATTCATGACATTTTGTTAAATTATTTCACAAAATAAACATGTAAAGTCAAAAAATTTGTCTGCATTTTTGTTCTTGCCCAGCAGTAAAAGTCTATGATGAAAGCCAGTTTAATATGCATAGCTTCAGATGACCGGGAGTAACACAAAGTTCTGCAACATAAGGTCAGGTGGTTTTTCTCTGGGTATTGTCGTTTTTGCCAACCTCTGATTAAAGATCGGCTCGAAATAAGTGAAATAATCTTGAGAAGGCTGTAAAATCATGCCCCCCCCACAACCCCAGCTACCCTGCCCTGCGAAAAAAAACAAGGCATCGCATGCGATACAAATCCCCTCGCACGAGACAACTTCGTGTGTGGAAACATTGAAATGGCAAAAGTCCAACTTGCTTGAGATATTATCATATGCAACATTTGTGTAAAATTTGTTTAAAAATCCATTAATAAATGTAGGTTCTAGAGTGATGACAATGTTTCTCTAAAAATAGCCATAGTGACCTTGACTTGAGGCCATGACCGCGAAAGAAGATCTTGCTCAAGATATAATGATAAGCATTTTTTGTGTGAAGTTATATTAAAATCTATTAATAAATGTAGGCGGTAGAGTGATGACAAAGTTTTTCTAAAAATAGCAACAGTCACCTTGACCTTGAGGTCATGACCTTGAAAGTCAAAGCAATTTGAGATATTATCATTAGAAACATTTGTGTGAAGTTCTATAAAAATCCATCAATAAATGTAGGCGCTAGAGCGATGACAAAGTTTTTCTAAAAATAGCCACAGTGACCTTGACCTTGAAAGTGGAGATAGCTCGAGATATTGTCATAAGGAACATTTGTGTGAAGTTATATTGAAATTGGTGAAAATATGTAGGCGGAAGAGCAATGACAAAGTTTTTCTAAAAATTGCCACAGTGACCTTGACCTTGAAAGTCAAAATCGCTCGAGATATTGTCATAAGGAACATTTGTGTGAAGTTATATTGAAATCGGTGAAGAAATGTAAGCGATAGAGCCATAACAAAGTGTTTCTAAAAATAGCCACTGTGACCTTGACCTTGAAAGTGGAACTCACTAGAGATATTGTCATAAGGAACATTTGTGTGAAGTAATATTGAAATTGGTGAAGAAATGTAAGTGCTAGAGCAATGACAATGTTTTTCTAAAACTAGCCACAGTGACCTTGACCTTGAGGCCATGACCTTGAAAGTTGAACATGCCCGAGATACTTTTATAAGGAACATTTGTGTGAAGTTATATTGAAATTGGTGAAAAAATGTAGGCGCTAGAGCCATGATAAAGTTTTTCTGAAAATAGCTAAAGTGACCTTGACCTTGAGATCATGACCTTGAAGGTCAAACTCGCTCGAGATAGTGTCGTAAGGAACATTCGTGTGAAGTTATATTGAAATTGGTGAAGAAATGTAGGCGCTAGAGCGATGACAAAGTTTTTCTAAAAATAGCCACAGTGACCTTGACCTTGAGGCCATGACCTTGAAAGTCGAACTCACTCGAGATATTTTTATAAGGAACATTTGTGTGAAGTTATATTGAAATTGGTGAAGAAATGTAGGCGCTAGAGGGATGACAAAGTTTTTCTAAAAATAGCCGCAGTGACCTTGGCCTTGAGGTCATGACCTTGAAAGTCGAACTCACTCGAGATATTGTCATAAGGAACATTTGTGTGAAGTAATATTGAAATTGGTGAAGAAATGTAGGCGCTAAGGCGATGACAAAGTTTTTCTAAAAATAGCCACAGTGACCTTGACCTTGAGGTCATGACCCTGAAAGTCAAACTCGCTCGAGATATTGTCATAAGGAACATTTGTGTGAAGTTATATTGAAATTGGTGTAGAAATGTAGGCGCTAGAGTGATGACAAAGTTTTTCTAAAAATAGCCACAGTGACCTTGACCTAGAGGTCATGACCTTGAAAGTCGAACTCGCTCGAGATATTTTTATAAGGAACATTTGTGTGAAGTTATATTGAAATTGGTGAAGAAATGTAGGCGCTAGAGCGATGACAATGTTTTTCTAAAAATAGCCACAGTGACCTTGACCTTGAGGTCATGACCTTGAAAGTCGAACTCGCTCGAGATATTTTTATAAGGAACATTTGTGTGAAGTAATATTGAAATTGGTGAAGAAATGTAGGCGCTAAGGCGATGACAAAGTTTTTCTAAAAATAGCCACAGTGACCTTGACCTTGAGGTCATGACCCTGAAAGTCAAACTCGCTCGAGATATTGTCATAAGGAACATTTGTGTGAAGTTATATTGAAATTGGTGAAGAAATGTAGGCGCTAGAGCGATGACAAAGTTTTTCTAAAAATAGCCACAGTGACCTTGACCTAGAGGTCATGACCTTGAAAGTCGAACTCGCTCGAGATATTTTTATAAGGAACATTTGTGTGAAGTTATATTGAAATTGGTGAAAAAATGTAGGCGCTAGAGCGATGACAAAGTTTTTCTATAAATAGCCACAGTGACCTTGACCTTGAGGTCATGACCTTGAAAGTCGAACTCGCTCGAGATATTTTTATAAGGAACATTTGTGTGAAGTTATATTGAAATTGGTGAAAAAATGTAGGCGCTAGAGCGATGACAAAGTTTTTCTATAAATAGCCACAGTGACCTTGACCTTGAGGTCATGACCTTGAAAGTCGAACTCGCTCGAGATATTTTTATAAGGAACATTTGTGTGAAGTTATATTGAAATTGGTGAAGAAATGTAAGCGCTAGAGCGATGACAAAGTTTTTCTAAAAATAGCCACAGTGACCTTGACCTTGAGGTCATGACCTTGAAAGTCGAACTCGCTCGAGATATTTTTATAAGGAACATTTGTGTGAAGTTATATTGAAATTGGTGAAGAAATGTAAGCGCTAGAGCGATGACAAAGTTTTTCTAAAAATAGCCACAGTGACCTTGACCTTGAGGTCATGACCTTGAAAGTCGAACTCGCTCGAGATATTGTCATAAGGAACATTTGTGTGAAGTTATATTAAAATCAGTCAAGAAATGTAGGCGCTAGAGCGCTGACAAAGTACGTACGTACGTACGGGACAAATGCTATATCCCCCCTCACAACTATGTTGTGCGAGGGGATAATAAAAAAACAATCTATTACGTAAATCATTTTAAAGGCATTAGTTGTCATGTAATATCGAAATTAACTAAATTTTATTGAAACTAATATTGTCTTACTACCCATTTTGAAGAAGCCGCAACATCTTTATTCCAATAAAATAAATTGATTTCCTAATTTTCAGATCCAAAGGTATTGATTTACATAGAGGATCTTACTTGAGTGTTCTTTTTTTATTGAATTTATTAAACAAGTTGAGGAAAAAGGGATAAAATGCGAGGCTCTGCCAAGCATTTTATCCCTTTTCCTCAACAAGTTTAATAAAATCAATTATACATGAACACGAATGCTTTGTTTGTTTGATTTGAGGTTTAACATCCCCGTCAACACTCTAAAGGTCATTTTGGAGACGTTGCTTCCAATTTTATGGGACTTTTACCCGACACTGAGATGAAATCACACCTCAAGCCCTGTCGCCCAATGAAACAATAGGGTTTATAAGCATGGGCGGTCTTGACTCACACCGCTTTGCCGTGGCAGGCTTAGATCCTTTAAGCGGTTTACCAGTACTTGTGTGCGGTCGGTTTCAGCTCTGCGTGGAAGCATCATGCAGCCCATCTATTTCTTTAAGCCCCGATGGGCGGGGGCCAAAGAACACGAATGCAAGATTCTATTCATCATATGACATTTAAAGCACATTTTATTCAAGATTTTTTACGAAAATGTCAAAATTCCGCCATTAGTAAACGTGACGTCATTATCGACGCGGTACATGTAACGTTACAGGGCGTATCTTTCTAATTTGCATATTTAATCCACTAGTGGATAACGGAATTTATTACATGACGTTATTACACTCTCAGCCGTGAGGTCATATGATAAATCTGTGTCTTTGATGGCAAGAATATACTCTATTTGTCACAAAGCACTTTGAAGACAAGTCAGTCATATTTTTTTGACAGTCATTTATGACAAATTTGCACCTGTGACCTCAAAACAGTACAGTGCCTGATGTAAATTTCAACAATAACCATCATGACACAATATTTTTACTGCTGTTGGTGGTACAATGACCAATCAATGATCATCACTGACAATTAGCAGGGCCCAAGCTAGCCCAAAATATTTGGGAGAAGTGACTTCTCCCTCCTGGGAAAATAGGGAGAAGTTTGCTGGGTCTAGGGAGAAGTGGGTGCGGCTTAACGCCAAACAACAACAATGTAATGAGTTCTCATGTAAACCCCTATTTGGAGATTTGTTTGTTTGATTTGAGGTTTAACATCCCCATCAACACTGTAAAGGTCATTTTGGAGACGTTGCTTCCAATTTTGTGGGACTTTTACACAACATTGAGATGAAATGACTTCTCAAGCCCTGTCGCCCAATGAATCCCTATTTTGAGAGTGTATTTTTTAGGGGTATCAATCAATTCCACTATTGAGACCACCTGAAATGAAGACTAATTCTACTTTAAAAAGCTTATTTGGTTGGCTGCAGTTATTCTTTCTGTTTTCTGCATACAGTGACCCCTGATCAGAGACCACTTTTGGGACTGTTCAAAAGTGGTCTTAAAGACCACTTTTGAACTGTCCCAAAGGTGGTCTTAATATAGTAATTTTACTGTATTTGGGCAAGCTGTAACTTTTGTTATATGCAACCAGGATATAATGAAAGGTGTTATAAAGTAAAGAGGTTTCTATGTAATAGATCAGTTCACTAAGTACCTGTCACAATTGTATTTGAAACAAGGGGGAACAACCTCGCTAGATGAAAATCAGTTGTTATTTTTTATGAATTTGGTTAATTACTGAGTAACTGAATATTTACCGGCAAGTAATAATTATTTTCACTTACAAAATAAAAAATTGCTTCCTACTTTTGTTGTTGTCCATAAAAAAAATGAAAACGATTGATGGATGCAAGTAATGTACAAACAAATCAATGGCAAATGAACCATATATATTTAAAATGTATTAAATCCTAATGCAGTGTCAATGTTACCGGTCAGAATAATCTTATTACTGTATACAAAAGTACTTAACAAAGTACCTCTGCACCCGGACTTTGGCACGAGCTAACGGTACAAATATACCTGTTAAAGTTACATAATCTTGTGTAATCTTAATTGGCTCTTAATGCAATAAAAACTTTGTGCAATCAACTGTGATAGATTTATGACAGTACAAGACTACTAAGCGTGTTGCAAGTGGCGCGAGCTGCATGAGCTAACGGTTAGAATTAAATTACATAACAGTACCAAACTGCAACTGGGACGAAGTGCAGAATAAACAGTTAGCTTTGTTCAGTGTAATTACTGAGATTTCTGACACTAGTGGATCATAGGGGCTTGAATCATGAAAAAAAATATAAATAAATAAATGAAAAAAAAAAAATTGAAAAAAAAAAAAAAAATTTTTTTTTTTTTTAGGGTACTATATTAGAGACAAGGGGGGAAACTTCGGCTCCATTTTTGGGGGTTACCTCATTTTACCAAGTGTATCTTTTTCGTAAATGCAGTTTTTCAATTGTTTATTATGAATTATACAAGTTAAATATGTCCACTTTGCAACAATAATCCGCCTCTGTCTGTCACTTGCAGGAAACATGTTTTTCTCGCATGGATTAACTCAGCAAAGCAAAATTCGGCATAAACGTGTGACAAAAATTTTCAGGTTTTCATCAATCACAAGCGAACTAGTGTTACGGAGGAAACTTTTTTCGCTTTCAGCTGATGTCTTTCATTAAAATGAACCTCTCTTGACCAATTTTTATCCAAAATGATGTATTTGCAGCTCAAAATTTAGATTTTGGTACATTCACATCACTTTCTGAAACCGATCAAGAAAACAATCGTCGCGAAGCTTGGTTTTTCTGCTGATTTCGGGCTACTCTATCGATGAACTAACGGCCGGAACGACCTGTGCTGTTTAAGTTTTTACTGTTCGAAGTATCGACAAATGAGCATTGTCGCTATTTTTTGTTCCATTTTCAACTAAACCCCAAGAAGGGACACAGACGTTGTATATTGCATATGCTCCAGTTTTGAAGGCTCAAAGCGTACACGTAACCATGTTATTACGGTAGGGTTCTTTAAACTGCACAGGGGATGGTTCTCCCTGCACAGGGGTTGGTGGGGAGGGGGGGGGGGGGCTCCAGTTAACGTCCAGATTCGAAGGACGATACACATTCATACCTGCAAATGATGCCAATGGAACGTGTTCTCACACCGAAATTTTGTCACCGCTGCTGGGGATCTCAAACCTGGGTCCTTTAGCATCTGAGGCAAATGGACTAACCACTGAGCTAGGTGGGTGGCTAAATTTAGGAAGGCATGGATTAGCCGTAGTTATCTCCTTACCGGACTCGGGGGAAAAGTGAAATGTATTTTTTGTTGAAATCTTGGACGTTTTGTGTTATTTTCAAGACAGTTTCACTCATGCTTGTGTGGACAGAAATAAAAAAAAAATCAGCCAGCTTGTTAAAAATGCCACCAATACGTAAATGTTCAAAATGATGCAGCATGGAAACAATTTGTTCCCTATTGCAACATATTCCTTTTTATGTTTTGAAATTTTGATCCTGGGTCGCTAATGGCCAGTAAATGACAATAAGCACTATTTAGGTTGGGCCCTTGGGTCCTTTTCCAACAGGGATTTAAGGGGACAGAACCCCTACAGTGCAGCACACACATGCTTTCTCATCCGCGAGTTTCTGAAGTGGACGCTTCTATTTATGAATTCGGTCAAATCCATTGATGTAGGGATTTTGGTAGAAAAACTGCTCAATTCTTCTGCTCAGCAAGTTTGTATTAATCTGAATAGGCGCTACAACTCACCACAACACAGCAAACAAAAAAGGTCAGAATAAGCTAGAGCATATCAACCTTGATATTTTTTTTGGGGGGTGGGGGGGGGGGGGTGCGGAGCGGGGATCATTTTACGGTCCTTTCGAGTTTATTTCACTCACATCGAGCCGATTGTTAATCACATGTGGTCGAAGACCGTAGTATCCGGTAAAAAAAAACCTGGCCTTCCGTTGCAGAACTCTTGAATGCCTTAAATAGATGACTTTTGTGAAAGGTTTGATTGTGAAGTGCTTAGATCTGTTGAAAAGTACTTGTACGTATTAGCCTAGAGTGTATTGGAAAGTAAGTGAGAAATGGGGCCTTGTCAATACATAGGACATTTAAAAATTTTGGTGCTGTTGAGTAAAGCGGCATTCCAATCTTAGTGTTTCTCGAGCGGGCTATTAAAAGGTTATGAAACGTTTTTCATACTCAATTCAGCCGAGCGTTAAATTTGTAATGCTCGCTATTTTTAAATACTAACAGTTCAGGCAATTTTCCTGCTTAGATTTGTTTGTTTGATTTGAGGTTTAACGTCCCCGTCAACACTGCAAAGGTCATTTAAGAGACATTGCCTCCAATTTTGTGGGACTTTTACCAGACCTTAAGACGAAATGACATCTCAAGCCCTGCCGCCCAATGAACCAATAGGATTAATTAACATGGACGGGCAGACTCACACCGCTTTGCCTGGGCAGGCTTAGATCCTCTAAGCGGATTACCAGTACTCGTGTGCGGGTCGGTTTCAGCTCTGCGTGGAAGCATCTTTCTTCATGCCCCGCTGGGCGGGGCCGTTTCCTGCTTATAGATAAGAACTGAATAATAGAATGTATGATGGGATTGAGGCCGAAACAAGGAATTTTCAAGCAAGTTTTCAGTTTAGTTAAGTATCATGTCGGCTTTTGTCGAGCATGAGACTTTAATTCATTGAAAACGAGTCCGGAGCCACGACCGCAATGTTAATTATTTTTCTCACCCAAACACTTGAAGGAATTTATTTGTTTGATTAGATGTTTAAAGTGTCCATCAACAGGTCATTTTGGAGACGTTGAATCCATTTTCTGGGACTTTTACTTGACATTGAGATGAATTGACATCTCAAGCCCTGTCGCCCAATGAAACCAAAAGGTTTTAAAAGCATGAACGGTCTGACTCGCACCGCTTTGCCTGGACAGGTATATATTCTCTGAGCAGTTAAGCAGTACTCACGTGCGGTCGGTTTCAGCTCTGCTTGGAAGCGTCACGCAGCCCATCTATTTCTTTAAGCCCCGATGGGCGGGTCCGAAAACTTTAAAGAATGCGTTGTGAATGCAAAGACTCCACAAATATACAGAACTTAATAAGCAATAAAGCACATTCACACCAATATAACACAACAAAATGTTAGTGTTTTTTTTTTTTTTTTTTTTCTTGTTTTGGTTTTACGGCCCTTTCAAGATTATTTCACTCATATCGAGCCGATCGTTAATCAGAGGTGGGCGGCGAAAACCAGAGTATCCGGAGAAAAAACACCTGACCTTCCGTTGCAGAACTTTGCGTCTCACATGTGACCTGAGCGAGGCTCGAACGACAGCGGTGAGAGACCTTATGATCAAGAGTCAGGGCTCTTAACCACTAGGCCACGGAAGCCCGTACAAAATGTTAGTATTTTAATATTCATACCTCCTGATGAAAATAGTCATCGTTTTTCCAGTGAGCCGCTAAAGTTTGTGTCTAAAGCATCCGTTTGTACATGTAAAGTGCAACGCATGAAATAAAAACCAGTCCATGTACATTTCATGACCTGCTTTCTTTGACACTTGACAGCAGTTTGATGACAAATTGAATGTCCATTTCATTTAAAGTTGATCAAGGGGGTAATCAAGGTTTATTTGCAGAGGAGAATTAATTATGGATATCCATAATTCGATTAATGGATATCCATAAATCAGCCGAATAATGGATATCCATAATTCGAATTAAGGATATCCATAATTCGATCAATGGATATCCATATTTCGATCTAAATTAATGATATACATAAATCGATTAATGGATATCCATAATTCGATTTATGGATATCCATTATTTGATTTATGGAAATTCATAAATCAGCCGAATAATGGATATCCATAATTCGATTTATGGATTATCCATAATTCGATTATGGATATCAATAAATCGAATAATGGATATCCATTTTTAGATTTATGTATATCATTAATTCACCTCGATTTATGGATATCCATAATTCGAATTATGGATATCCATAAATAAATATGGATATCCATAAATAATAATGGATATCCATAATTCGAATTCCAGTTCCACAGATGCATATAAAGACATGTTGACACACAAATAAAAGGTTATCGCGTATATTAATGATGTATCTGCATCATTTCGTCCTCGATATTCCATGACACTGAATAAGAGCCACGCATTTCCCCGGAAGTACTTATTATATATATTTTCCGGTTTAATTCCGCTTAGCGTCAAAACAGGCTATAAGTCAGACTTCCAAAACACTTGAAACAACAGCAAACTATTTCACAAACGATTTGACACCACAAAAATGGACAGACATACACAAAAATAACACAGTTACAGCGAATTTATCGACTACCCTCCTCTGTCGACATCCGTACTGCTCGGTCGAAAACCGTATTTCTCGGTCGACAGCAGCTTTACACAGTACCGGCTCGGTCGACAACACAGGTATAGAACATGGTATTACCCCCGTGTTGATAAGGACATGTCATTCTGACTGTTGAAATGTACATTTAAGGAGAAACTGGGGAGCTGCTCCCCTAATCGCATGGATAACAAAACATGCTACAGAAGACGGTTTTGAAAACAAAATTACCTCCGGCTCAATGTGGATGTTTTGCAATGATTGACATAATGAGATAGCTAATAAACCCTAGAGTGAGGCAGCAATATGAGGCAAAGAAAACAAACACTTAAGAAATGAAATTTATTTTTCTGCTGTTCATAATAGTACGAACGCAGTGGGTTGTGTGCAAAGTATGTGAACCCCGAAGGGGATCATGTAAACTTTGTAAGCGACTCGCTGTCGTTCATACTTTCATGAAAAGCAGAAAAATTAAGCTTATTGTTTTATAATAACATTCTTTGCCCCTCATCACTGGGCGAAAAATAATGCTTATAGGGCAAACTTTTTTAACTGAAAAACATTTGCACGCCACTTTACTACAAAGAGAGGAACAGCGTTGACCTCACCAACGCCCGTAGAGAACCATGGTTTAGAATGACGTCACTTGACGTCACTGAAAATCATGTGACTCGATGCGTTCACGGAAGTATGAACTACACTGTTTTCTATATGTTTACATTTTTTGTTTATTTATGAGCCGGATAAGTGTCATACCCTATCAGTTGAGAATGAAAATCAGTTTTATAATCCTTGGGCCAGGTTGGTGCAGTTCAGGTCTGTACACCGTTCTTTCTACCTCTGGAATGAACAGTACACAATATGTCCATATCCCTCTACTTAATCTTAAGACCTCCACAAATTTCTTCCAAATATCTGAGAGAGAGAGAGAGAGAGAGACAGAGAGAGAGAGAGAGAGAGAGAGAGAGAGAGAGAGCGAGAGAGAGAGAAAGCGAGAGAGAGAGAGAGAGAGAACAGCAAACATTAGACAAAATACATGTTGAACCGCTTTTTCCTTGGTTTCAACCTATCACAAAGAAAAAAAAGAAGGAAAATTCCTACAGGCCTATTGCCACCAAAACAGCCATTGTTATTTAGGATAGGTAACAATATTAGAACAAACGCTGAAAGTCGTCAGTCATTCCGACCACTATGAATCCAAATTTGTAAAACAATTTCTTTCTAGCCGTATCTCTTTTAACTTATATTCTGAACCGTTTGGCTTAACACTTCTGCATTTTTTTTTGCTTAGCTAACCGTCGCCGTGTACCGGGAACGAGCGTTTAAGCACAAGGTGACGAAGTCATATGTGCACACGTTCTTTAGCACTCTGCCAAAAACACATAGATTTTATGATACCCGTTGTGCAAGAAACAGACAAACATTTCCCTTCAATACGGAGCACTCTACCAATCTCCTGAATAACGTGGGATGTGCCCGTTCCAGCCTGGACATAAACAAGGTAGGTGTGTCTTGTTGTTTTTTTTTTATCAGATCTAAGGCCGTCTTCTGCGTTTCAGTAAACATTTTATGTCCTTTTCTGCGCATGTGTCAAAACAGTTACAGCGGCTAATTGGAAGTTGACCGCAAAGCGATACAATACAAAATTCCCAGGGCACAGCCCATTATACGTAGAAACACCATCAAGTTATCTTATCTGTGTAATACGTGTATACCTAGTCCTAGCAGAATATGTTAAATTGAAAAAATAAATCAAAGGAGAAATTAAGGCTATCAAACACATTTTAACAGTAACAACAGCTACTCCACTGCCGGACTTAGTTTCCAAAGTTCCGGATTATATCTGTCCTGCACGTCCCGGTTTTTAAACACGACGATTATGGCAAGCGCCCGGGTTTCTGTACCGATCATTGACAGAACACTGCGAAAAGCGAAGCAAAAGTTGCAAAATATACATTTAGAGCTGCGAATACATCTTTTTGGATTCAAATTGGCAAAGACAGCTAAAGTTAAATGAAAGACAACGGGTGAAAGCGAAAAAAGTTCCCCCGGTATCACTAGTTCGGTTGTGATTGATGAAAACCTGAAATTTTTTGTCACACGTTTATGCCGAATTTCTGTTGCTGAGTTAATCCATGCGAGAAAAACATGTTTCCTGCAAGTGGCAGACAGAGGCGGATTATTTTTGCAAAGTGGACTTATTTAACTTGTATAATTCATAATAAGCAGGCAAAAAACTGCATTTGCGAAAAAGATACACTGGGTAAAATGAGGTAACCCCCCAAAAAATTGAGCCGAAGTTTCCCCCCTTGTCTCTAATATAGTACCAAAAAAAAAAAAAAAAAAAAAAAAAAATTTTTTTTTCATTTTTTTTTTTTTCATTTTTTCATGATTCAAGCCCCTATGAGTGGATTGAAGGATTATCGTCACCTTGTCAGTTTACCGTTACTGTTCACAAGGAAGACAAACAAGAGGCCCATGGGCCACTATGCTCACCAGAGCTCAGGTGGGCACTGCCAAATTGCAGCCATGTATTTTAACATGATATCATTTTAATCTGCCAAATGAACCCCCATATCCAAATGAGCATCCATGTGGACTCAGTATATGAAACATTAGGCCTTTTATGAAGTAGAGGGGGTGGGGCATGGACCCAATGGAGCCCTGGTTGGTATCACTAAATGTGTCTTATCACAAAGAACAAGAATATATATGGTTTAGCAGTGGGGATCTGCATGGCTGGAGATATAAGTGGAGGGGTTGGAGCATGCTCTGTCGATCCCAGGAAAGCCCAAGATTGTTATCCCTAAATGTGTCTCATCATAAGGACCAAGTATATATATGGTTTAGGGGTGGGAATCTGAACGGTTTCCAAGATATCCTTTCATGAAGTGGAAAGGAGAGGACTGGCCTCTGCGGACACACCTACAGTAGGTGTGCTAATAATAAGGAACAAGAACATATATGAATATGGGGTGGGGATTAAATGGTTTCTGAAATATATGGCCTTTTATGAAGTGGAAGGGCGGGGCACATTGCCTCAGCACAAAGAGACCCCCAAGTTGGTGTGACTGAATGAGTCTTATCATAAGGAACAAGAATATATATGGTTTAGGGGTGGGGATCTGAACTATTTCTGAGATATGTGGCTTTTAATGAAGTCAAGGGGTGGAGCAAGGCCCGGGCATGCCCCGGGGACTCACAAGCTGGTGTCAATGAATGTGCCTTATCATAAGGAAGATGAATATATATGGTTTAGGGGTGGGGCTCTGAACAGTTTCTGAGATATAAGGCCTTTTGTGAAGTGCAGGGGTGGGGCAAGGCCCAGGGAGACCCCCAGGTTGGTGTCAATGAAAGTGTCTTATCATAAGGTACAAGAATATATATGGTTTCGGGGTGGGGATCTGTAAGGTTTCCGAGATATTGTGATATTATGAAATGGAGGGGGTGGGGCATGGCCCCAGCACATCCCTGGGGACCCCCAGGTTGGTGTCACTGAATGTGTCTCATCATAATGAACAAGAACATATATGGTTTTGATGTCACTGAATGCGTCTTATCATAAGGAACAAGAGTATATAGGGTTCAGGGGTGGGGATCTGAATGGTTTCCGAGATATTGGGCCTTTTATGAAGTGGAGGGAGTGGGGCATGGCCTCGGCACATCCCGGAGGACCTCCAGGTTGGTGTCACTGAATGCTTCTTATCAATAGGAACAAGAATATATATGGTTTAGGGGCGGGGATCTGTAAGGTTTCTGAGATATAAGTCATTTTATGAAGTACTGGGGGCGGGGCATGGCCCCGGCACAACCTACTGGACCCCCAGGTTGACATAACAGCATATGGCTGAGAGAAGTTTACTAAAGGAACATTTCTATGAAAGTTTTGTCAAAATATCTGCAAAGGCTTTGTAGTTAATGCCATTATTCAATTTTCCCCATTATAAGTCTATGGAAAATCTAAGTTGCCATAGCAACCAAACTAAAGAACCGAATTTCATAAAAAACACAAAACCTGTAAAGGCAAATATGGTGAATATTTCCATAAACTTTCAGCCTCATAGAGCATACGGTTTCTGAGGAGATGATTTTTTAAGTATTTTTTTTTCTATTTTTTCATTTTGGTTTCCATGGCAACCAATACAAATGAGCAGTAGGCCTAAAATCATATGGCAGATAGTAGATTGCCTAAAGAATATTTCTATGAAAGTTTTGTCAAAATATCTGCAGTGGCTTGGCAGTAAATGCCATTTTTCAATTTTCCCCATTATAAGTCTGTGGGAGCTCTAAGTTGCTATAGCAACCAAACTAATGGGCCAATTTTCATAAAAAACACAAACTTTCAATCCCCTAGCCCAAGGATGCTACAGATAAAATTTGGGCTGAATCGGTCCAGTGGCTTCAGAGAAGAAGATGTTTGAAAGTGTTGACGTCAGACGACGACAACGACGCCGGACAACTGCCTATCCTATAAGCTCCCCCGGAGCCTTCGGCTCTGGTGAGCTAAAAAAACGGGCAAAGTTATTTTCGCTTTCATCGCCAAAGTCGGCGAAGTGAGCCCCAAGAAGGCGACTTCTTCGCCCGAGTCGCCCTCTAGCTTGAGCCCTGCAATTAGGTGTGCCCTTGATCAGAGAACAGGACCTCAGTTTAAAGACTAATCTGAAAGTCTAGACATCACGAAAACAAGCCTATATAAGTTTGAACCCCACTTTTATATAGTAAAACTGGGTTTGCAGGGGTATGCATTATTTTTCTTATTTCTGCTCAAAAACATAGATTGTGGGTACACGTTAGAACCGCCTCGCGGAGGCGGTTCTAACGAGTATCCACAATCTATATTTTGAGCAGATACAAGAAAAATATCGCATTTTTTCATCTGAAAATTTTCATTTTTCGGTGGTAAAATTTACAATGTATTTGTGTTGGCTTGTTTTCGTAATGAGAAGCCCAGGATCAATCCTGCGACCTCTGGTTTTCAAGGCGAGTAGCATAACCACTACACCACACAGGCTTCTAGCCAGGAATGGAATGTTGTAGCTTATTCAAAATGGGTAGTAACAAATGTAAGGAGTGCTTTTTGTCCACCACTGAGATGGTCCAGTGAATTGTAGAACCGAGTGATGATGCAGTGCTTGTAACTCTCTACTGTATCCATGTTTCATGTCACTGGGTAGCGGCCCCCGCCCATTGGGGCTTGAAGAAATAAATGGGCTGCATGATGCTTCCACGCAGAGCTGAATCCGACCCGCACACGAGTACTGGTAAACTGCTTAGAGGATCTAAGCCTGCCCAGGCAAAACGGTGCAAGTCGGACCGTCCATGCTTATAAACCCTATTGGTTTATTTGGGCGACAGATGTCATTTCATCTCAATGTCGGGTAAAAGTCCCATAAAATTGGAAGTAACGTCTCCAAAATGACCTTTATAGTGCTGACGGGCACGTTAAACATAAAATCAAACAAACAAATGTCACTGGGTATGTCTGGTCCAACCAATGTGCATTCCTGATGAGATCAGTGTTTGCTCTCATATGCAAATGAATAACTGAAAATACAGAGAACCCAATGAAGGCAGTGATGGGGCAAACTCGGAAAGGTGATACAAATAACAGAAAAACAACTGTAGCCAATGCTAGAACAACCTCTTAATGAACAGCACAAGGTGGTATACTGTGGGGTCTAAGTCAACACCCAGCGTATTGTCTTCTTCTTTTCCCTGCCGAGTCCTGGGGCCAGTTGTTCAAAACTAACAACATTGTTAGTTAACAAATCGTTAAAACTTTGATCATTAAATATGGCAAAAAGGCTAAAAAATTTTGCTGAAAAAATGTGAGCAGCTTTTGCAGATGCAAAAGCTACTCACATTTTTTTCAGCAAAAAAACCAAAATCTTCGATATTGTTCTTGCTAGAACAGTTAACAATTTGACCACTAACGAGCTCGTTAAGCTAGCGATGTTTTAACCCTTTACCACTCAGGGATTTTGTGAATTTCGCTGATTTTCACAGTGTTGCACCTGACAGCAACTTCAACTAGCCATTGTTTCATAATGGATGATCTGTTTTACACCAAACTCGGTATGAATGTTTATTGGGCAGTAGCCTTTCAACTGCAACCTTTCATGACTTGATCATTGTTGTCATGGTAAAGAGGGGGCATCTCAAAGTTTTCAAAAAGTGTGTTTTCACATGAATTTTAGATCACATTTTAATCTTCACACAGCTGTCAAGGCAACAATTAAGGTGTTTGGCACTGGCCATTTTCACTGTTTGCAGCATGTTTTATCAGCATCAATTTTCAGACACCCTCAGATATAAATTTTAGCGGCCGGTTGGGCCATACACCCAAAATTTTTCGGGGATGTGAGGGGGCCGTTGCCCCCCTTCAATCCGCCCCAGAATATTTTTAGTGTGGAGGCGCGGGAAAAAACAGGTCACTTTTTTGCCCAACAAATCCTAAAGCAAACATAACTATCCAGGGGTAGAAATGCAGATTTTAGGTGCTTCTGGGGCTTAAAATGGGGGGGGGGGGGTGCAGACACGTAAAAACACGTATCTGAGTGGTAAAGGGTTAAACAACTGGCCCCTGTTGTCTATCTTTGGTTTCCACATCATTCAGTTGTCGATCATCAACCACCATGTAATGTAGATATGAACACTATTTTGTCCTTTGGTTGAATATTATAGTCCAACTCGCCCTGAAAAGAACAATACAAACTTCAATGATTCAAAGACTTTTGGGACCAAGGGAATTTGTTCACGATAGGGTGGTACGACCCACTGGGGGTTAACCCTTATGCTGCCCTACCTTTGCAAACAGTGTAGATCCAGATCAGATGGCTTCTTTGAAATAACTGAAGCCATCTGATCAGGATCTATACTGTTTGCCATTCAGTTTTCGTGAATTTGAATGAATAAATTACATAAAGTAATTTGATTGGTTGAAATGTAAATGGGTGTGGCTAAATTTATTTCTGCAGCCGGTTAAGGGTTATTCTTGCATAAATATCTATGTATATGGCTGTTTGAAGCATTGCCAAATGGACAGAAAGCCGTGCTCAAACAACAAAACCCATGTTCAAATCATGAATTTCACATGCTGTAGGAACATGGATTTGAACCTTTGATATCACAAGACCGGCCTTGTTTTGTTTATGTTGAGCGACGTAACGTTATCACCCTGATAATAGCGTTTTAGTTCTATGATGATGTCAGAGGGTAACTGTGTAGCAACATCATTGTAAACTACATTCTAAACTAGCCAGCATGTTGGTTTGCCAGTCGCATTTGAAGAGTTTATATGGAGCTTTTGGGCGTTTTCATTAAAATTTGCCGTCGGAATCCTAAGTTATGCAAGAACAATGATTATCCATGGTTATTTCATTCAATGAAATAACCATGATTGAAATAACCATGGATAATCATTGTTCTTGCATAACTTAAGATTGCATTAACATTTGCCGGATCCCTGGGAAGATACCTGAACATTCGGCCTAGTGGCCTTATGTTCAAACAGCCTCACCACGACCTGGCAAATGTTAATGCATGAAAAACCATGGTTGATCCCTATAATCAGAGCACCAGGTCAGGAGGTATAATGTGGAGTATTTAGAGACATCTTTTCAATCATTGTGTTGTTTGTGCATTTATCATATGACGTGGCATCAAAGAGTGCAATAACGCCGTGTAATAAATTTAATAATCCACTAGTGGATTAAATATGCAAATTACTTAGATTCCCCCATTACGTTACATGTACGACATCCTTAAGGATGTCGCGTTTACTAATTGCGGAATATTGACATTTTTGTTAAACAGTCGTGAATAAAATGCATTTTAAATGTCATATGATAAATAGGATCTTGCATTGTGCTGCTCATGTATCATTGAATTTATTAAACTCGTTGAGGAAAAAGGATAAAATGCTCGACAAAGCCTTGCATTTTAGCCATTTTCCTCAACTCGTTTAATAAATTCTATAATACATGAACACTCATGTAAGATCCTCTATATAAACAATGAGCAGTGTTCATTAGACTGCTGAATCATCATCAGGAACTACATGTGTGTTGTTTGTATAAAGGCATATTGCGTGTACTCTTAGGAATACCAAAACATACACCAGTTCAGTGAGGGACTGACCTTTGACTGCATCCATGCAGTTCCTGATGACGACTGAGCAGTCTAGAGAACACTGCTCATTGTTTATATAGACATCCAGCACAATGAGGCCATATTTGAAAATAAATTTGATTGCCCTCTCTTGATCAAGTCAGAAAACAAGAGGGCCCTGGTTCGCTCACCTGTGTGTCACTGTCTCGAGTGCATTCTATATTTAGCTCTTGTGGCCATCTTGTTCATCAGCAGAGTGATTTTAGCTTATTTGGTAGGGAGTAACCTAGGCAACATTCCTGGGAACTTTGAATCAAATTGGCCTTAGGGTTTAGGGGGAGTTTCCGTTTGAATCAAATTTACAATATTTTTCTATTTTTACCTTCGGTGACCATTTTGTTCATCCGAGTGGGATTGTTTTAGCCTTTTTGGTAGAGGATAATCTAAGCAACATTGTCGCAAGGAACCTACATGCTAAATATGAAGGCTGTATCTCAGATGCTTTAAAAGTTATGACAAAGTAGGTCAAAGGTCAAGGTCATGGGTCAAAAGTTTTGAATGGCTGAGAAAACCTTGTCACAAGGAACATGCATGCCAAATATGAAGGCTCTATCTCATATGGTTCAAAAGGTTTGATAAAGTAGGTCACAGGTCATGGTCACAGGTCAAATCTTTATAAGTGGGAAGCCCTTGTCAGAAGGAACCTACATGCCAAATTTGAAGGCTCTATCTCAAATGGTTCAAAAGTTATGACAAAACAAGCTACTGGTCTACTTTTTGATTTGACATGACCCATATTCGGGTTAACTGAGATATTGTCTAGATGATCATTCTGAGCAAGTTTTATGATGATTTGACCTGCTGACCTACTTTTTGACCCGACATAACCCATATTCAAACTTGACACAGATATTGTCAAGATGATCATTCTCAGCAAGTTCGATGATGATCGAACCAAAACTTGGGCCTCTAGTGTGTTCACAAGGTTTTTCAACAATCTGACCTACATATGGACCAGACATGATCCATATTCGAAATTAACCGAGATATTGTCAAATGATCATTTTTGGCAAATTTGATGATGATCGGACCAAAACTGTAGCCACCAGTGTGTTCAGAGGGTTTTTCTATGATTTGACCTACTGACCTACTTTTTGACCCAACATGACCCATATTTGAACTTGACTGAGATATTGTCAAGATGATCATTCTGGGCAAATTTGATGATGATCGGACCAAAACTGTGGCCTCTAGTGTGTTCACAAGCTTTTTCTATGATTTGACCTACTGACCTACTTTTTGACCCGACATGACCCATATTCAAACTTGGCCCAGATATTGTCAAGACTATCATTCTGAGAAAGTTTGATGATGACCGGACCAAAACTGTGGCCTCTAGTGTGCTCAGGTTTTTCTATGATTTGACCTACTGGCCTTCTTTTTGACCCTACATGACCCATATTCGAACTTGCCCGAGAAATTGTCAAGATAATCATTTGGAGCAAGTTTCCTGATGATCAGACAAAAACTGTGGCCTCTAGTGTATTCACAAGGTTTTTCTATGATTTGACCTACTGACCTACTTTGTGACCCGACATAACCCATATTCGAACTTGACCGAGATATTGTCAAAATGATCATTCTGGGCAAGTCTGATGATGATCGGACGAAAACTGTGGCCTCTAGTGTGTTCAGAAGGTTTTTCTATGATTTGACCTACTTTGTGACCCGACATAACCCATATTCGAACTTGACCGAGATATTGTCAAAATGATCATTCTGGGCAAGTCTGATGATGATCGGACGAAAACTGTGGCCTCTAGTGTGTTCAGAAGGTTTTTCTATGATTTGACCTACTGACCTACTTTTTGACCCGACAACACCCATATTCGACCTTGACTGAGATATTGTCAAGATGATCATTCTGGGCATGTTTGATGATGATTGGACCAAAACTGTGGCCTCCCTTGTCTTCACAAAGTTTTTTTTCTGATTTGACCTACTGACCTACTTTTTGACCCGACATGACCCATATTCGAACTTCACCAAGATTATGTGGTGTTTCAAATTGTGTGCAAGTTTAGTTAAAATCAAATCATAAATGAAACATCTATCATGCAGACAAGACCAAAATAGACAATTTTCGCTCTTTCAGGGGCCGTAACTCCGTAACACATGATGGGATATGGCTGGTTAAAGAAAGGAACCCAGATCTCATGGTGGTACAAGTTGTGTGCAAGTCTGGTTAAAATCAAATCATAAATGAAGATGCTATCGTGCGGACAAGACCAAAATAGGCAATTTTTGCTCTTTCAGGGGCTGTAACTCCGTAACACATGATGGGATACGGCTGGTTCAAGAAAGAAACCTAGATCTCATGGTGGTACAAGTTGTGTGCAAGTCTGGTTAAAATAAAATCATAAATGAAGATGCTATCCTGCGGACAAGATCAAAATAGGCAAATTTTGCCCTTTCAGGGCCTGTAACTCCGTAACACATGATGGGATATGGCTGGTTCAAGAAAGGAACCCAGATCTCATGGTTGTACAAGTTGTGTGCAAGTCTGGTTAAAATCAAATCATAAATGAAGATGCTATCATGCGGACAAGAAATTGTTTACGCACGGACGCACGCACGCACGGACAACGTACGACGGACAAAATGTGATCACAAAAGCTCACCTTGTCACTACGTGACAGCTGAGCTAAAAATAGGCAAGCTGTTAGGATGTTCATTTCTTTTATGTTGACAGGAGCAGTTTTTTTTGGGTCTCCATAAAATCTTGAAAAAAAAAAAATTTCAAAATGGACTGCGAGGTGAATATGATATTTTTAATGTAAAATTAATTTTAATTAATAATATACCTACCCATCACTACAATTATAGCCTTTTCACCAGACGCAGGTCTGGGACAGTCTGACACAAAAAAAATCTAGCCAGAAATGCCACCGGCATGTCCCTTTTCCCGTGACCTCCCCAGCGTCGAGTCCTGATTGGTCGCTGATGTCACATGACCTATCAGACCAATAGGCAGACGATACAGGTCACGTGACCGCGATTTTCGCGCCGAGAAGATCATTATTTCTTTCAGGAAAACAAATATTTCAGGCGGGGCTGGGAGGCGGGACATACCATTGTAGTGATGGGTAGGTATATTATTAATTAAAATTAATTTTACATTAAAAATATCATTTTAATATCAAATATAACTACCCATCACTACAATTATAGCCTGAATTCAAAGCAAGTGGAGGGTTGGATGAAAAATAAAGTTACACATACCTAACTCCTCCAACCTTGGTTGTTTATACCCCTTTTAAAAACATCCAATGATGGTAATGTAAGAGAGTATCCACCATGACTGCAAGGGATCCAAATCCAAAATTCACAAGTGGAGAAGATAAATGGACAGGAACCGGAGTCAAAATAGAAGGTTCATACCTATTCAAACAGGCTAACAAACAACCAAGGAAAATAAAATCCCAAAATAAGTGCTGCTCATAATAGATTGAGAAGCTACTAAACTACCCAAGGAATGAGTACCACTACGAATGGGAACCAAGCACCTTAGGTGAAGGGATGAAAAGTAGCGTTGGAACATCCATTACGCAGTAAGAAAAAACATTCTGAAGAAAAAACGGAGTTCCAATATGCCAAAAATGTAGAAGGTTCTAACCTCATTCTGTATTCTGAATGATAATAGGGCAGAAGTGAAATTAGCATATACTGGTAGAAGCTTTATCACTTTACAAATCCACTTTGCAATCAAGGATGGTTAGAAATATATCCAAAACCCCTTGATTGAAAAGAAAAAATTCTCATGATAATCTCGAAACGTTTTAAACATTCTAATGTATACAAAAAATTCACATTAGCCTACGATCCACGAATCCTGGAAATGACAGGACAAATAATAGTTTCAGACAAGGTTATTTATAGCCTGAAACAAAAATAGGTTGAATGAGAAGAGAAAAAGAAGTCATTGTTCTTCTCATACCTGAAAACAACCCTCTGTAATTGGCAAAGCATGACTATAACTTCTACGAACTGAAGCAAATGTCAAATGAAATACAGCTTGACTATCAAATGAATAAAAGAAGCTGAATTCACCGGATCGTAAGGTGGTTTAGCAAAGACCACAATACTCATGCAAGATTCCATTTGGATACAAAGTCCTGGAAACCTGTCGGCATAGTGAAAAACCCCTTTAATAAGCTGGTGATGGTAGGGTTTAATGAAAAAGTGTGAAGCCGACTAAAATTTTAACATGTTCGAGATTACTGATCTGTACCCTTCTCTTAGATGAAATAGAAATTGAAGGGTAGAGAACAGACAGAAAAAGAAATCCGGTAAAAAACCTCCCTAGAGGAATAGTCTGGATTTATTTCCCCTTTTTCTACACCAACTAGAAATTATCTTCCATCTTCCAGAGTAAAACTTGAGAGTGGAGATCTTTCTATATTTGAAGACACACTCGGCAGAGAAACCAGAAAAGTGTCTACCTCTGGTTTGATTCCTGACAACATCTGGATGTGTAAGTAAAGCATTTCTGGATTGAAATGGAATGCTTGACCCACACCTTTTAGATATTTGATCTGGAACTACTGGAAGACGGGTTGCAAGTCTTGAGACTAGGCTCAGAATGACTAAAAAACCAAGATCTCTGAGGCCATAGGAGGCGTAATCAGAATGGCTCGGCTTTTGGACGCTTGAATTTTTACCTAGAACTAGAGGAATTCAGTTGAATGGTGTAAACGCATATGTAAAAGATTCCCCCAATCTAGAGATTTTAAATCAACTGCATGTTCCAGGTGATCTGAAACTTGAAACACAAAGGAAGTTGATTGGAGAACCCAGATGTTTGGACATTTGATTAAAAAAGGCCCAATAAAGGTTCTCTCCATTTGAGAAAACGCCCTGTAGAGAACGGATGGTGAACTGGTCTATAGGGGCGATCCCAATGACATAATCTGCCTGGAGGTGTCCGACAAGGATAGACACACCTTCCTGAAGACACCAAGTTATAATCTTCCATGTAAAAGCCAACAGGGAAGAGTAATGAGTCACTCCCTGATAAGTAGAAAAAACTACACTATTCATTTGTCTGGAGTAACAATAATGAAGGTGTTCCTCAGTTTGGTAGCTATGAAGAACTGATAAACCAAGGAAATTTGTCTGAAGTTTCAGAAAGTTTATACACATATACATATATACATACATATACGCATACACAATACACACACCTATATATATATATAGCCCCGCCTAATATAGGCCCCACGTTCCCTGAACAACTAATCCTTGAGGTTCAAAGTGGGAAACCAACCTGAAAGGCTGGCATGCGAACAAACAAATAGGGAATAGTCTCTAAAAGAGGAGACCCCATTTGATACTGAGGGATTCATAAATCGTAGAGAGCAATCTTGATAATGGAATTTATTGCTCCTATAGACCGTATGGTATTTCCAGTGATAATATTAGCAAAAAAAAAAAACTGGAAAGGTCTAAGATGAGATTGTCCAGGGAAAACTGGATCCAATTACTATGTTCTAAAAAGGGGAAACAAACCCCTGACATAAATCGAAAGTTTTTCGGGGCTTGAAAAAAAAAATTTGGAGAAGTATCTTTGAGGTAGAGTCAATTTCAACTTCTCGATAAAGTGTATTAAATCTAAATTCACAATAACCTGTACACGTTAGGACAAGGTATGATAAACAGTATCTGTAAAAATGATGACAAAACCCATCATCGGAACACTACACGAGGTTGGGGCCTAATTCTATGATGAAAGCTGCTTAATTAATTTCCATTAAGTTGGTGAACAGGGAAAAAACATTGATCCGTTGACAAATCCAACAAAGGAAAAGCAACGGACTGATACACAAAAATTCCATCCAAGGTGAAACAAAGGTATTTGCGTAATGACCTATGGATGGAGATGTGAAGGCTAGCGACCTTTAAAACTACGGAAATCGTCCCCGAATTTGGGAAATTTGACCTGACTAATCGAGGACGAAGTTTCCATTTTGAGACGATCGACTCGCATCATCTTGTTAAGTGTGAGAAGTCGATGATGAGTCGATTTTCCCATTTTCTTCTTTTCTTTTCATTGATCCGTTGACAAATCCAACAAAGGAAAGGCAACGGACTGATACACAAAATTCCATCCAAGGTGAAACGAAGGAATTTGCGTAATGACCTATGGATGGAGATGTGAAGGTAAGCGTCCTTTAAAACTACGGAAATCGTCCCCGAATTTGGGAGAATTGACCTGACTAATCGAGGACGAAGTTTCCATTTTGAAATGATCGACTTGCATCATCTGTGTTAAGTGTGAGAAGTCGATGATGAGTCGATTTCCCATTTTCTTCTCGACCAGAAAGATCCGCCTGTAGAAGCCTGGGGAAAGGAGAAATTTTTCTACTTACACGGCTTTCTTTTGGAGAAGAACCCTTCCTCTTCCAATAAAAAGATTTCTTTTCTTGATACTATTTACCAGAAATAGTATTTGCATGTGAGAAAGAGAAAGGATTCCTAACGAACTCAATCCAGTAACCCTTTCTCAAAACTCATAAAACTCAAAATATATTTAATAAAAGAAGCCAAGGCTTGATAGAACTGAAAAAGCTCGGCTCCTACTGGGAGAAGATGAAGAGGAGGGGAAGGAAGAAAGTCATTTGTTAGACTTGTGTCTTCCTCTATTGGGAGATTTCGTTCCAGTCCGACCTCTGGAACGAAAGGACCGTGTACCCTGATCTGAGAATGATCTATTAGTAGACGAGGACTGATTGAGATCTTCTAGTCGAGGGTGATAAGCACTTAAAAGTCATCGGAAGTAGTCGAAGAGCGTCTCTTGGTTGCGGTACCTGTACTTGATACGCTCTCCGAAGACTTCAAAAAAGACGAGTGCCCACGGTCTTGAAGCTTGATTCTGAAAACGTTGGGAAGACATGGTCCGCTTGTAGTTTTAGAATCAAGAGGCGCTGAGGCTCTAAGTTTTCATTTACTATGCTCAGTAAAAACTGAACCAGTTATCAAGAGCAGAGTTGCGCCAAACATGCAACATGGTGGTAGACAGCCATGGCAT
This sequence comes from Lucinisca nassula, assembly GCA_963580285.1. Taxonomy (NCBI): domain Eukaryota; kingdom Metazoa; phylum Mollusca; class Bivalvia; order Lucinida; family Lucinidae; genus Lucinisca; species Lucinisca nassula. The sequence continues at coordinate 127,540,494 of OY757010.1, read as the reverse complement.
GTGAAAAATGACCGGGAAATAAACAAAAGCATTAGAATAGCAGCTATATGGTCGGAATGCTCTTGTTTGAAGGCAAAGTGGGTAGAATTAGAATACCAGACATAATGAGAACCCACTTAATAATAGTCCTGGTAAGAAGCTCCAATGTTAGAGCGTCGAAACAGGAAGTAATGCCAATTTCCCTGACGTCATATATACAGAGACTGAATCTGGGTCGAATTTTGGAATTTCATAAGAACAAAAAATTGATGTTTTTTGTTGTTAGAACCAATGTTCCAAGTTCTTTTCACGAGTGCCCCCGGTCTTGAAGCTTGATTCTGAAAACGTTGGGAAGACATGGTCCGCTTAAAGTTTTAGAATCAATAGGTGATGAGGCTCTAAATATGTCCTTCTCATAATTGCTAATTAGTAAGGACGAAAAAAGACCAACCTCTGAGTATTGATATATCCCCAGAGGATAATTCACTAGGCCCAGATTCAGCTCTAGGGGCAAAACACTCGAGGCTCAATTAAACTTCCCCAGTGTTAGGCCCTTTATTGTGTAACGTGTACTGAACATGCGAAATTGCCGAATCAAAATTGAGCATTCAAGGAGCCGTGCCAAAAACGATCAAGGCCGAATCGACCCAAGGCCGAACCGACCCACCGAAATAGGCCGAATCGATCCAGGTGCAAATTCGGGTCGAAAACGAACCAGGCCGAAACGACTCTGTACCGAAACGTCCCGGATTCACTTGCAATAGTCACGGTATTCCAATAAACGATGCCCAAGTCTGTATGTTTTACAAGGGAAAACAATCCAATTTAATGATTATGATAACAAAAATTTATCATAATAAGAGGAAAGAAGCATATGACCAAGGTAAACTAAGTACCGAAGGTCCGGAAAGGTTACCCGATAAAAACCGGGATCGGAACCGTACCAAAATTCGTATGTAACATGGATTCGGAAAAAATTTTTGGGCATAGGTTCCCCGCACCCCGGAGTCCCCGCAATTATGAGCAGGGTCTCTACGGGGCGGTCGACGAACCTATCCTAGTCAACCCAGGCCCAAATGGGAGGAGGGGACATAGACTGGCTCATCTTGATTCGGCAAAGGTGACCCACACGAATTGGATGGATTCTGTTTAGAAGATACTATAGAAAGGCCACAAAGGGACCTGAATATTATCCATCTGCATCGTGGGATTTATAAGTGCTAAACGAAGACGGGTCTTGCACATGTTCAAAACTAAAATAATGCTGAGAATTTTTATTCAGCGATACAACGTCTTCCGATACCGGAAGTGGAAGGAACACGCACAAAAACCGTCCTCTTTTCTGGCAATTTAAGTTTCCACAACGCCGACTTCTATTAAAACATTACCAGGAATAATACGAGTCTATACCCTGGCACATAACATGAAAAGAAGTGTGGTGCTTATCAAAAACCAAAAACGGTTGATCACATGATAAACAAAACTTCCAAGTGAAAATTCAAAATGGCGGACAACCACTACACATGTAATGTCGGCAGAAACACGCGAAATAAAGTCTCTAAGAATTTCGGAATAAACAGTAAGCTTACAAAGCCTAAGTACGTTGTGGAAACTCAAGGTAAGTGCAAAATCAAAAAAGAATAAAACACTTATCCGTTTATTCATTCTTCCATGGAATGTAGTTTGACCATCCTATCCCAAGCAAGTCTGAAAAAATAATGATCTTCTCGGCGCGAAAATCGCGGTCACGTGACCTGTATCGTCTGCCTATTGGTCTGATAGGTCATGTGACATCAGCGACCAATCAGGACTCGACGCTGGGGAGGTCACGGGAAAAGGGACATGCCGGTGGCATTTCTGGCTAGATTTTTTTTGTGTCAGACTGTCCCAGACCTGCGTCTGGTGAAAAGGCTATAATTGTAGTGATGGGTAGTTATATTTGATATTAAAATGAGATTTCTCTTGAAAGAATTTGCTCCTGAAGTGCAAATTATTTCCCCAAGATCTAGATATTCAGAAATAAAAATATTGTTGAGTCCGTGTAAATTGTTGTGAGTAGGCAGACTCTTCATTGGCTGTAGGAAGCAGCAAACAAACTACAATATTATTTGGAAGGGTGCAGACTGGTTGTGCTATTCCCAAATGCCCATCTTTACTTGTTGAATCAGTCCCACCCATCAGGGGCCAGTTTTTCAAAACTAACGATGTTGTTAGTTAACATATTGTTAAAACCTTGATTATTAAATATGGCAAATACAGTCGAACTTCGATGGGTCGAACTCGGTAGGCTCGAACACCACGTTTGGGTCGAACTGACTTTTCAGTCCCGGCAAAATCCCTATTCATTTTAACTAAACATGCCACCTTTGGCTCGAATCACGATGGCTCGAACCCTCGAACTCTAAGCCTGGTCCCTAGAGTGCATTTTCTATGTAAAATCCCACTGATGGCTCGCACTAATTAATACCTTTTTAAAAATTCCAATTTTATCGATCAAGTCACGCAGGCGCGTCATCAGTATCATAATACGGGCCAAAAATACGGCTCATCATTCACTCTTAAAGTATGACCGATAAATGTACCGGAAGTCAACAAAATCGCCGCAGCTATGATAATAAATCATTGTACACAAAGATGGATCTTGCCGAGTTGGACTCCAATGGCTCGGACTACCGATGGCTCGAACTTTTTTCGGCGGTCCCGGCGAGTTCGAGCCATCGAAGTTCGACTGTATGCAAAATTTTTTGCTGAAAAAAAAATGTGAGCAGCTTTTGCAGATGCAAAAGCTGCTCACATTTTTTCAGCAAAAATACCAAAATTTTTGATATTGTTCTTGCTAGAACAGTTAACAATTTGACCACTAACGAGCTCGTTAAGCTAACGATGCTTTGAACAACTGTCCCCAGGGCTCTAAAAACACATGGTCTGCCTTGCAGCTCACTCTTGTCCAAAAGTGACAACTACCCTTCTTAGATCCGCAAAAGGTAGTGGCTATTTTTAATGTGCTGCTACATTTTACATACATTTACATACATGTTCACTGAAAAAGTAAGTATATAGAAGCTTCCCAGAGGTGTATTGGGTAAGTACACACAACTTAGTTCAACTTACCATCAATTCCCAATCAGCATCATTTACAAGTACTAAAATTCCAGGTCTTCTGCAAAGAGAATTAACATTTTTTATCATATGACATGTCTGAGAGTGTAATAACGCCATGTAATAAATTCGATAATCCACTAGTGGATTAAATATGTAAATTAGTTAGAAACACTTTGTAACGTTACATGCATTCCGTTCTTTATGACATCGAGTTTACTAATGGCAGGATATAGACATTTCTGTTAAAAGTCGCAAATAAAATGCATTTTAAATGTCATATGATAAATAGAATCTTGCATTCGTGCTCATGTATTATTGAATTTATTAAACTTGTTGAGGAAAGGGATAAAATGCAAGCATTTTATCCCTTTTCCTCAGCCAGTTTAATAAGTTCAACTCGCATTTTATCCCTTTCCTCAACAAGTTTAATAAATTCAATAATACATGAGCACTCATGTAAGATCCTCTATAACATTTAACATAATTAAGAACTGTTGAACTGTTCTATGCAAACAAAATTGAACATTTGGGCAAAACTTTTCAAAGCATTATTAGCTAAATTAACTTGTCAGTGGCCAAAATGTTAACTGTTACCATCATGATCCTAAGTATTGGGACAGACAAGCCTAGGCTAAGCAAACAGTGCAGACCCAGATCAGACTTATCGGAGCAATCTGTTCAGGGTCTACACTGTTTGACGGGTAATTGGCAAACAGTGAAAGCCCAGATCAGACACTGCAGAATGCACTGTCTGATCAGGGCCTATACTGTTTACCATACTGTTAACCATTTTCCAAACAAATTTTGAAGGAAACACAACCTGACACCACTAAATTTTTGAAAGGACTCCTGGTATATAAGAACCGGAGCGTTGTTAGGTGGTGATACTTTGGACCTTCTACAAAAGGGCAAAAATCAAACCATGATGTTTCAAAAGTCAGGACACCCAGTGTAGATTGTGACTGAAGTAGAGAATGATTTTTATCCTTTCATACGTGAATTTTTAATCATGCTTAACCCTTGACCTGCTGAATATTTATATATGTCACACCCATTACTGATTATCAACCAATCAGATTACTTGATGCAAATTATTGCAATAAATTCATGAGCTGAATGACAAACAATGAAGATCCTGATCAGATGGCTTCTTCAGAAGCCATCTGATCTGGATCTTCATTGTTTGAAAGATAAGGCATATATGGGCTCAGCAGGACAAGGTTTAAGTCCTTGATGCACAAACAAATCAAAGCAGTAAGTACCAGTAAGTGTTTGAGTTTTACGTCTCACAAACAGCTATAGTCATACGAAGACGGGACCTCGGTTTAAAGACTCATCCGAAAGTGTACAAAGCAAAGCAAGGCTCAGAACTAAAGATAACGTGAGCATCACTATCATTATTAACATGTAACACAGCAACAAGAGTAATGACAGGGAAATTCAAAGCAACAGTATGACAAAAAAGATCTGCTCTCTTTGCATATACTTTGATGCATTTTCATAAAAAACAAGATGTGTTTGTGAAACACTGATGCCCCCGGACAGTGCATATTAAATATGAAAGCAGTATCACTAAGCAATCAAAAGGTATGGCCAAGAAATGTAGGCGCTAGAGCGATGACAAAGTTTTTCAGTATCACTAAGCAATCAAAAGGTATGGCCAAGAAATGTAGGCGCTAGAGCGATGACAAAGTTTTTCTAAAAAAAGCCACAGTGACCTTGACCTTGAGGTCATGACCTTGAAAGTCGAAGTCGATAGAGATATTGTCATAAGGAACATTTGTGTGAAGGTTATATTGAAATCAGTAAAGAAATGCTGGCGCTAGAGTGATGACAAAGTTTTTCTAAAAATAGCCACAGTGACCTTGACCTTGAGGTGGGGGGGGGGGGGGTCTGGGTGGACAAAAATTATGGTACCACTAGAAAGGTCTTGTGACAAGGAGTGCACGTGTGAAATATGAAAGCCCTACTACTTACCAATCGAAAGTTATGGCCAATGTTAAAGTTTATAAAAGTAGGTCAAATGTCAAGGTCAAGGTCACGAGGTAAAAAATTATGGTACCACTAGAAAGGTCTTGTGACAAGGAGTGAGCATGTGAAATATGAAAGCCCTATCACTTACCAATCGAAAGTTATGGCCAATGTTAAAGTTTTTAAAAAGTAGGTCAAACATCACGGTCAAGGTCACAAGGTCAAAAATTATGGTACCACTAGAAAGGTCTTATGACAATGAATACACATATGAAATATGAAAGCCCTATCACTTACCAATCGAAAGTTATGGCCAATGTTAATGTTTTTAAAAAATTTGAAAAAAAAAAGGTCAAAGGTCAAGTTCAAGGTCACAAGATCAAAAATTATGCTACCACTGGAAAGGTCTTGTGATAAGGTATACACATGTGAAATATGAAAGCTCTATCTATTACCATTCAAAAGTTATGCCCAATGTTAAGGTTTTTGTAGACGGACAAACAGACAAACGGACAAAATTTTGAAAAAAATAGGTCAAAGGTCAAGTTCAAGGTCACAAGGTCAAAAATTATGGTACCACTGGAAAGGTCTTGTGATAAGGTATACACATGTGAAATATGAAAGCTCTATTACCATTCAAAAGTTATGCCCAATGTTAAGGTTTTTGTAGACAGACAAACAGACAAACGGACAAAATTTTGAAAAAAAAAATAGGTCAAAGGTCAAGTTCAAGGTCACAAGATCAAAAATTGTGGTACCACTGGAAAGGTCTTGTGATAAGGTATACACATGTGAAATATGAAAGCTCTATCTATTACCATTCAAAAGTTATGCCCAATGTTAAGGTTTTTGTAGACAGACAAACAGACAGACAGACCAAAAACTATATGACCCCGAATCTCTTAGATTCCGGGGGCATAAAAATCTGCACTTATGATTTAACAATCTGCACAAATGTAAAATGCCAGTTACAGGGGACACTTTGTTCCCTATTAATGTGCCCATAAAGAATTTGCCGTTATAAAGAATTCCAGTTAGGAGTATGACAGGTAATAAAAGGCCTTTTCCCTTTATTATTCCAAGAAACATATGTTACAGACATTTGTTAGAATCGCCTCAGTCTCACAGAGGCGATTCTAACAAATATCTATAACATTTGCTTCTTGGAGTATTAGATTACAAGGCCCTTACATGACAATGGACTCGATTTGTGCATTTCCAAACCGAGGGAAGCCCACGCTGTAACCGAGGCTAAGCCTTTAGCTAAGTAGTCATTCCATTCAAATTACCTTTATAACAAGTTTTGCCGTTATAACGAATGTCTGTAAAAAGAGGGTTGTTTGTACATGTACTTACACTGTTTCGCCTTGCAAGAACAATTCTGGTCTTTCTTTTAGCATGTTGTCTTTAATCCATGGTAGAAGCTCTCTTATTGTCCCTGTCAAATTGATCAAAAGATAAATACAATCCAACCTCTTTATAACATGAGTTATTTAAACAACCAAGGGTCTCTGCCCATTCGGGTTTACAGAAATAGATCGGGCTGCATGATGCTTGCACAGAGCTGAAACCAACCTCACACGAGTACTACTTCAAAATACTGAAGTTTAATCACAGTGCCAGGAAACAAGGCAGAATGGAGATCACTTTGTTTGTTTGTTTGATTTGAGGTTTAACATCCCCGTCAACACTGCATAGGTCATTTTGTAGAGGTGTTTCCAATTTTATGGGACTTTTACTCAACGTTGAGATGAAATGACATCTCAAGCCCTGTTGCCCAATGAAACCAATAGGTTTATAAGCTTGGACTCGCACCCCTTTGCCTAGGCAGGCTTAGATCCTCTAAGCGGTTTACCAGTCCTCTGTGTGGTCTGTTTCAGTGTGCGTGGAAGCATCATGGAGCCCATCTATTTCTTCAAGCTCCCATAGGCAGGGGCCGGTGCAGATCACTTTTGGATATCTTCGCCATCTCTCATAAAATAAAGGTTTGTTGTGTGTACTCATTAGAATTGCCTCATTGAGGCAATTCTAATGAGTATACACAACTTACCTTTCAGAGGTAGCATCAAGAAAACCTTCCTTAACCCTTCTCTTGCTGAATATTCAGATTTGCCACACCCATTTCTGACTATGAACCAATCATAATACTTGATGTAATTTATTCCTTCAAATTCATAAATTGAATGTCAAACAGTGTAGATCCTGATCAGATGGCTTCTTTAGAAGCCATCTGATCTGGATCTGCACTGTTTGCAAAGAAAAGGGTTATCATGAACAGCAGGATAAGAGTTAAACATCCAAATATTTGGCTATCTGGAGCTATTGGTAGAAATCTTCATTGACTCAAGAGCAAGTTTGAATTAGCACGCGTAAACAAGCCATCCGTGTTCCAGTTATTGAAGTTTTGCAGTTTACTTTTTTCCAGTTGTAGATTTTTTCCATAAGGGAATAATAATAACCAACCACGTGTTTTACTTCAACTCTTTACCAAATTTTCGAGGGTCTCCCCACTTCATCAGGGTTATATGGACACCAAACTCTACATTTTACATGACTTTCCAATATGGCCTTCCAAACATTGCCCGTTAATCAATTTATTCAATGATATTAATTATTTTAGGTAAAGGAGTATATAATAATTCATCAAGCTTTCCCCATGATCAGTTTAACTTTCACCTATATAACAAGCTCTGTTTGTACTATGGTTAGGATCCAGAGAAAATGTGTATTCACTGCATTACCTATTATCATAGCAAATTCAAAATGTATAGATTGTATAGAAAAATGACCATTTATGGTCTTTTTTCTATATAATCTATACATTTTGCCAATAAACTTCCAGTTCTATTATATCCGAAGCCATATGATACAGAACAACACTAGTTTCATTGATAGATTTTTAATCAATCATCAGTCACTAGCATAAGCCGATGATTGATCATACTATTTTAGCCAAGTCAAACCACTGGATCTAAATATAGCTTACAAGATGTTTCCTTTTCTGGAAGAGTGACATCATGTTTCTTCACCTTTTCGAACAACAGCTCAGCACCTCCACTAAAAATAAACATAGCAACAATCTGAAAGCCAGACAAACTTAATTAGACTATCAAAAACTTTGCAAAACTTCACAAACTAATAGGGCATTCGCTCAATCACATGACCATTATGAAAACACATATCTCCAAAACGGTTGTATTTATGACGAAAATTTGTGATATTTTTCTAATTTGCAGTCCAAACATAGGTTGTAGGTGCTCGTTAGAACCCACTCATTAAGGCAGTTCCAACAAGACCACAACCTATGTCTTTGAGCAGTAATTAGAAAAATAATGTTAACCCCTGTAAACCCTGGTTGTCTTCATGTAAAGTGATGTTTACAGGGGTGTTCATTCAGAATCAGGTTACTGGTGACACGTTAAATGACATTCATACACCAGGACCTGTGATGTGGGAAGTTAGTCCCTAGCTCTAACCAAAGAGGTAAATTTAGTTACACAATCATCAGCACCTTCAGCTGTCGAAATAATCGAATCAGGAAGGGCATTCCAATCTCTAATGGTTCTGGGAAAGAACAACTCTTTATAAATGTCAGTTCTTGCAGTAAGGGTCTGAAACGCCAACGAATGGTGATTTCTACAGTGTCTTGCTGGGGGAATGAATGGTGATTTCTACAGTGTCTAGCTGGGGGAACAAGGTCATCTTAGAATGCTGGCAGCACCCTTTAGACCTTACACCAACTTGAAAACATGATGCATTGCAACTTAAGACTACATGTCCACATGAGGCTCTCTGTTTATTAGATATAAGGTGCCATTGTTTTCGCTTTTTCTCTGGGTTCTCCAGTTAACTTTTATTTGTTTTGTTTGTATTCGGGTTTAACGGCCCAGTCAACACTATTTAGTATTTTTTGAGCCGGTCAGTTTACTTATCCACACTTTTTCTGGGCAGGCTTATATGTAAGTGGTTAACCAGTACAGTGCACATTCTTTCTCCAGAAACTGACAGGTGCCCTTCTTGAATCAGCGGAAAGGAGAGAATGACTGTAGAAAAGATTTCATGATCAATCTTCACGAAAGAATGTTGCCGACCCCGGCAGGTATTGAACCCGCATCCTCCTGATCACCAGTCAGATGCGCATCCGGGTTCTCCAGTTTGCAAACACCTTTGATGACCACTAGTTTCAGTATGTTTGAAACAATATTTTATGGATAGGATGCGTAATTTTATCCTGTCCAAAATATCATTATTTTCAAACGATTTTCTAGATGTGACACAACCATTTGTATGGATTAAGGTGTTGTTCAAGTACGCTAAAATGCAAAAATAAAGAGAAAAAAATCCAAGAGATCAGTTCAGGGACATCTGCTCTTCTAACCGCAAGAAAGCTCTACTGACCCCAAGTTTGTTTGTTTGAGGTTTAACTTTCCCGTCAACACTGTAAAGGTCATTTTGGAGACGTTGCTTACAATTTTGTCAGACTTTTACCCAACACTGAGATGAAATGACATCTCAAGCCCTGTCGCCCAATGAAACCAATAGGGTTTATAAGCATGGACGGTCCGCCTTGCACCGCCTTTCCTGGACAGGCTTAGATCCTCTAAGCGGTTTACCAGTACTAGTGTGCGGGCTGGGTTCAGCTCTGCGTGGAAGCATCATGCAGCCCATATATTTCTTCAAGCCCCTATAGGCGGGGGCCATATATAGCTCTGACAAAAAGGTAATTTGTAATGATTTGAGGTTTAACGTCCCCGTCAACACTGTAAAGGTCATTTTGGAGACGTTGCTTCCAATTTTGTGGGACTTTTACCCGACATTGAGATGAAATGACATCTCAAGCCCTGTCGCCCAATGAAACCAATAGGGTTTATTTGCATGGACGGTCCGCCTCGCTCCGAGGTTCCTGGACAGACTTAGATCCTCTAAGCGGTTTACCAGTACTAGTGTGCGGGCCGGATTCAGCTCTGCGTGGAAGCATCATGCAGCCCATATATTTCTTCAAGCCCCAATATGCGGGGGCTGACAAAAGAGGTAAACAGGTACACTTAGCTACACCAGCACGTTCAGCTGTTGAAATAAACAAAGACAAGAGAGACAAAGGAGAGAGACATGTGTGTGTTAAAAATCAAATCAGAAAGACGGAGTGTTTTATGCCTCTGAAACTTTTTCACCTAAATTCAATTGTCAAAGGAACACTCATGCTGTCTAGTGACATGGAATTTTGCTGGTATGGGGATTTGGGGATTTCCAAGGTGCTATAAATAGAACGGATCTCGATCACCTGGAGCTTTTCCATGCGTCTTGTTTGTAAGGCAAAGTGGAATATATGTTAATTAATTTGTAAATTTTGGGGTATAATTAGCTTTATGAGCGAAATTATCGTATCAGGAGTTTGAAAATATTGATGATCCTTTATGACAATTATAGCAATAGCATTTATTTTTTAAATCAGAGTCAGAAATTCGAGTCCAAGGGTAACTTTAACTTTTTGCCCTGTAACCGATTGTTACTAGTATTCGAGATGTCGGCCTAATTACCCCACACATTACCCCACACAACATTGAACAATTCAGAATCATAATCAGAATTGTTATTGGCGACACGTCAGATGACATTCATTCACCAGGACTTGTGAAAAGGTATGTTAGTCCCTAGCTCTTACCAAAGATTGTGATAGCTCAGTGGTAAGTGCACTTGCCTCCGATGCTACAGGTTCCGGGTTCTATCTATCTATCTTCTGATACTGCATTTGACCATTACCACAGGTGTATATTACATACACTCCAGGTTTTGCAGGATGAAAGCCTACACAGTAATTATGTAATTACGGTAGGGATCTTTAACCTGCACAGGGGTGGGTCTCCCTGCACAGGGGGCCTCCAGTTAACGTCCCGATCCGAAGGACGATGCACTTTATGACATTCATCCCTGCATTTGATGCCAATGGAGCGTGTTCGGACACCGAAATTTTATCGCCGCTGCCGGGGATCGAACCCGGGACCTCTAGCATCAGAGGCAAGTGCACTAACCACTGAGCTATCCCCGGCAGCGACGATAAAATTTCAGTGTCCAAACATGCCTTCATTGGCATCATTTGCAGGGATGAATGTCATAAAGTGCACCGTCCTTTGGATCGCGACATAAACTGGAGGCCCCCTGTGCAGGGAGAGTCATGCCCTGCGCAGGTTAATTGATTGATATTTATTTGGTAAAATCAACACAACATATTAAAGGCCCCCTACCATAATTACATGATTGCTGTAATGATACAGTCTCATGATAAACAAGCCTGGAGATCTGGTGGAAGATCATCTATGCGTGCAGCAAGCCGGCTACCTGGAAGGGGACCCACTTATGTGGACGTTGCCCCCTGTACCTGCAGGTTAATAAAAAATCCGTTGATGATGACTGTGTAGGCTTTCATCTTGCAAACAGGGTGTGTATGTAATGTACACCTTTGAGTAATATATGTTTAAATATACACCTGCGAGTAATGGTCAGATGTTACCGATCGCAGTATAAGTAGAAAGAAAGAAAGAAAAAAGGAAAGTGGTAGCTCGGTGGTTAGTACACTTGCCTATCATGCTAGAGACCTCCGGTTCGATTCCCAGAAGCGGTAATAAAATCAACGTGTCAGGCCTCCTAGCAAAACCTATAATAACCTATAATTTTGTGTCAAACCTATAAAACCTTTATTTTGTTCATAAAACCTATAAAAAGCCTGTAATTTCATGAAAAAACCTATATTTTTCACTTTTTGAACCTTCTTGGGACTCAACCCTAACTTTTCGTCAAATGCACTACTATTTTTTACTTTTTAGTTCCATAAAAAGTGATGAAAACTGTCAAGAAATTGTAATTTTTTTCCTCGCTCGCTTGGACTTTATAAAATTCAGATCACATTTATCTGAGTAATTGTGGCACAAAAATTCATTTTTTCTTCAGTTTTAAATCTTTATGTCACCCCCACCCATAGGGGCTTGAAGAAATATATGGGCTGCATGATGCTTCCACGCAGAGCTGAATCCGGCCCGCACACTAGTACTGGTAAACCGCTTAACGGATCTAAGCCTGTCCAGGAACCGCGGTGCGAGGCAGACCGTCCATGCTAATAAACCCTATTGGTTTCATTGGGCGACAGGGCTTGAGATGTCATTTCATCTCAATGTCGGGTAAAAGTCCCACAAAATAGGAAGCAACGTCTCCAAAATGACCTTTACAGTGTTGACGGGGACGTTAAACCTCAAATCAAACAAAATCTTTTTGTAAGGTTGGAAGACTCTTTTTTAACCTGTATTTTTATTGAAAAACCTGTAAATAACCTATATTTTGAGAAAGAAGAACCTATATAAAAACCTATATTTTCAAAGTGGGTAACTAGGAGGCCTGAAGTGTCCGAACACACTCCACTGGGATGAATGCCACAAAGACAAAGTGCACAGTCCTTAACTGGAGGCCCCCTGTGCACTAATGTACACCTGCACAAGTCCTCATGAGAGGGTGTTGCAGTATACATAGAAAGAAAGGAAGAAAGAAAGGAGGAAAGAAAGAAGTAAACTTAGCTACATTATCCTTTACTCCTTTCCACCAACCACGAATCCGGGTTGTTTCGCCCGTGAGTCGTTTCGCCGGGTCGTTTCGCCCTTATCAGATGAGTTGTTTCGCCCTTGGGTCGTTTCGCCCTTATCTGGAGCTATGTGAGATAAATTTCATTTATCATATGACGTCACAGCTGAGAATGTAATGATGCCATGCAATAAATTTGATAATCCACTAGTGGATTAAATACGCAAATCACAAATGTAGTTAGATACGCTCGGTAATGTTACACATATGACATGCTTATGACGTTGCATTTAACAATGGCGAAATATTGACGCTTTTGTAGCAAATCATGAATAAAATGAGTTTTAAATGTCATATGATAAATAGAATCTTGCATTCATGCTCATGTATTATTGAATTTATTAAACAAGTTGAGGAAAAGGGATAAAATGCAAGGCTTATCCCTTTTCCTCAACTTGTTTAATAAATTCAGTAATGCATGACCACTCATGTAAGATACTCTGTTTATAGTATGGGTCTCAGGAGTCAGTACTCCAGTTAGTAAATAGTAAATCCTGATGTGTTCATCTTGGCTTTCATTCCAGACTTGGATGATAAACCATGTTGAGGTTCCTGAGACAGATTATTAAATGTCACTCACCTTCCAGAGTTAATTGTGAAAAGCAACATTACCCGCTCACATATGCCTATCTGTGTCAGTGTTACCCGTCAGTGAAATGTCGTAATAGAAAACTATCATCTCTGTACGTAAATGAAAGAACAGGAAAACAGGCCGGCAACTTCCAGGCTGACATTGATATTGGTGAAAAGCTCAAGGATGCTGATGGTCTGAAGAAAAATTTGAAGCTCAGAGGTATTGACCTGGATTTAGATAAATTGGTAAGTAATGGTGAATACTAAACCTTATCTTGCTGAATATTCAATTTAGCCACACCCATTTCTGACTTAGAACCAATCAGATTACTTGCTGTAATTTATTCCAACAAATTCATAAACTAAATGTCAAACAGTGTAGATTCTGATCAGATGGCTTCTGATCTGGATCTACACTGTTTGCAAAGATAGGGGTTGTTGTGAACAGCAGGATAAGGGTTAAATAAAGCTTTCAAAATAGCTTATTTTGATAAAAATACGTAGAACAATAAACACATATAAATTTTGACATAAAATGTACATGTACAAGCGTTACAACTATAAGACACATGTGCATAAAATGAGAGCAAAATGTCATGTTATCTGTACCAGGGATAACACAAAAAGTAAACTAGAGCGAGCAGTCGATGGCAAGCCATCGCAAATCCCCACGCTTTTGCCACATAGCAGACGTGACCTTTTGACCCCTTGAGATGGCCCCCTTGGGCGGAGCCAACTATAACGTCCCTCTCACATGCCCTCACCATGTAAGGAAGTCATGTAGCAAATATGGTTGCATTCCGGCCAGTTGTTAAGGAGGAGATAGCGTGACAGACAGATGGACGAAGGCATTCACAGTATCTCCCAACGCTTTATTTAAAAGCGTGGGGATAATAAAAATCCATCAATAAATGTAGTCAGTAGAGCGATGACAAAGTTTTTTTAAAAATAGCCACAGTGACCTTGACCATGAGGTCATGACCTTGAAAGTCAAGTTGCTCGAGATTTTGTCATAAGGAACATTTGTGTGAAGTTATATTGAAATCAATCAAGAAATGTAGGCGCTAGAGCAATGACAAAGTTTTTCTAAAAAACGGCACAGTGACCTTGACCGTGAAAGTCAAACTCGCTCAAGATATTGTCATATTACATGTATTATGATAAAGAACATTTGTGTGAAGTTATATTGAAATCGGACAAGAAATGTAGGTGCTATAGCGATGACAATTTTTTTCTAAAAATAGGCAGTGACCTTGACAGGCGAACTCGCTCAAGATATTGTCATAAGGAACATTTGTGTGAAGTTATATTGAAATCGGACAAGAAATGCAGACACTAAAGCGATGACAAAGCTTTTCTAAAAATAGCCACAGTGACCTTGACCTTGAAAGTGAAACACACTGGAGATATTGTCAAAAGGAACATTTGTGTGAAATTATATTGAAATTGGGTAAGAAATGTAGGCGCTAGAGCAATTACAAAGTTTTTCTAAAAAATACCCACAGTGACCTTGACCTTGAGGCCACGACCTTGATAGTCAAACTCCCTCGAGATATTTTCTTAAGGAACATTTGTGTGAAGTTGTATTGAAATCGGTCAAGAAATGTAGGCGCTGGAGCGATGACAAAGTTTTTTCTAAAAATAGCCATAGTGACCTTGACCTTGAGGCCATGACATTGAAAGTAGAACTCACTTGAGAAATTGTCATAAGTAAAATTTGTTTGAAGTTATATTAAAATCGTCAATTAATGTCGCTAGATTGATGGCAAAGTTTTTCTAAAAATAGCCATAGTGACCTTGACCTTGAGGTCATGACCTTGAAAGTCGAACTCGATCGAGATATTGTCATAAGAAACATTTATGTGAAGTTATATTGAAATCGGTGAAGAAATGTAGACACTAGGGCGATAACGTGACTTTACAGTGGACGTGACCTTTTGACCCCTTGAGATGGCCCCTTTGGGCGGAGCCAACTATTACGTCCCTCTCGCACGCCTTCACCATGTAAGGAAGTCATGTAGCAAATATGGTTGCATTTCGGCCAGTGGTTAAGGAGGAGATAGCGTGACGGACGGACGGAGGCGTTCACAATATTCCCGAACACTTTTTTTAAAAGCGTGGGGATAAATGACAATCATTCAACCTGTTTCCATTGTTCGGCCCCCGCCCATCGGGTCTTGAAGAATAAGATGGGCTGCATGATGCTTCCATGCAGAGCTGAAACTGACTCGCACACGGGTACTGGTAAACTGCTTAGAAGATCTAAGCCTTCCCAGGCAAAGCGATGCGAGTCGGCCCGTCCATGCTTATAAACCCTATTGCTTTCATTTGGCGGCAGGGCTTGAGATGTCAATTAATCTCAATGTCGGGTAAAAATCCCACAAAATTGGAAGCAAAGTCTCCAAAATGACCTTTACAATGTTGACTGGGACGTTAAACCTCAAATCAAACAAGCAAACAAAATTTCCATTGTTATCCCTCAGGTACAGTCCGCATTACTGGTACATCTGGCAAAAAGACATTAACCCTTATCCTGCTGTTCATGACAACCCCTACCTATGCAAACAGTGTAGATCCAGATCAGACGGCTTTTGAAGAAGCCATCTGATCAGGATCTACACTGTTTGACATTCAGTTTGTGAATTTGAACAAAAACATTATATCATGCAATCTGATAGGCTGATAGTCAGAATTCAAATATTCAGGAAGATAAGGGTTAAAATTTTCTCAAGATGACTAGAAATATTTAGACGACAAGATTCACAAATAGAACAAAGCAAGAAACACATCAACAGGCAGGTGCCAACAGTCTAATCACTGTAATCAGAGTCCTAGCTGAATGCTAAATGGCATATGAATAGCCATTGAATCAAAGCTTCTTACATACCTGAACAGGTCCGTGGAATGAACCCCTCTAAACCCCCTTTATACAGAGAAAACTGGGGTTTATTGGGGGTATAAATTGTTTCTTATTTCTGCTTTAAGACATTGGTTGTGGGTACTCGTTAGAACCGCCTCAGTGAGGTGGTTCTAATGAGCACCCACAACCTATGTTTGGAGTATAGATAAGAAAATGTCATGGATTTTCATCAGAAAATTGACAATGCCCTACCACCCCCCCCCCCCCACCCCACCCCCACGCCAGTGAAATACCCCCACACCCCAATGAAATACCTTTCACTGACCGTTCCAAGGTGGTTCTTCTGACACGGTTTATTTTTTAGCTCACCTGAGCGAAGGTCATCGTGAGCTTTTGTGACTGTGAGATGTCTGGCGTCGTGTTTGTCGTGGGTCCGTAAACTTTTCTTGTTAACACTCTAGAGGCCTCAGTTTTGATCCAGTCATCATCAAACTTGGTCAGAATGATCATCATGACCATATGTCAGTCAAGTTCGAATATGGGTCATGTCGGGCCAAAAAGTAGGTCACCTGGTAAAATCAAAGTAAAACCTTGTTAACACTCTAGAGGCCACAATTTTGGTCCAATCTTCATCAAACTTGTGAACACACTAGAGGCCCAAGTTTTGGTCCGATCATCATCAAACATGCTCAGAATGATCATCATGACAATATCTCGGTCAAGTTAGAATATGGGTCATGTGGGGTCAAAAAGTAGGTCAGTAGGTCAAACCATAGAAAAACCTTGTTAACACTCTAGAGGCCACAGTTTTGGTCCAATCATCTTCATACTTGCTGAGAATGATCATCCTGACAATATCTTGGTCAAGTTTGAATATGGGTCATGTTGGGTCAAAAAGTAGGCCAGTAGGTCAAATCATAGAAAAACCTTAACACTCTAGAGGCCCAGTTTTGGTCCAATCATCCTCAAACTTGCTCAGAATGATCATCACGAAAAATATCTCGGTCAAGTTAGAGTATGGGTCATGTGGGGTAAAAAAGTAGGTCAGTATAGAAAAACCTTCTTAACACTCTAGAGGCCACAGTTTTGGTCCAATCATCTTCAAATTTGCTCAGAATGATCATCCTGACAGTATCTCAGTCAAGTTTGAATATGGGTCATGTGGGGTCAAAAAGTAGGTCAAACCATAGAAAAACCTTGTTTAAACTCTAAAGGCCACAGATTGGTCCAATCTTCCTCAAACTTGCTGAGAATTATCATCCTGACAATATCTCAGTCAAGTTCAAATATGGGTCATGTTGGGTCAAAAAGTAGGTCAGTAGGTCAAATCATAGAAAAACCTTGTTAACACTCTAGAGGTCACAGTTTTGGTACAGTCATCCTCAAACTTGCTCAGAATGATCATCCTGACAATATCTCGGTCGTGTTCGAATATGTGTCAAAAAGTAGGTCAGTAGGTCAAATCACAGAAAAACCTTGTTAACACTCTAGTTTATAGTTCACCTTTGAATGTGTATATGGCTTACACCTTTTTTTTTTTGATAGCCAATTGGTCATTTTGTGGGAAAGTAACTGTCCTTTTGGCTTTCCGCTATTGATGTTTCCATTAGGGTCGTTATTTCATGTTGTGTTTCTTTCCCTTTGGTGTCTCTGATGGGAGGTGTGGGTTAATTGATTGGATATTTGATCATTGCCTTCACTTCTATTTTGCTTACTCTCGTTTTTCATCACGAAAACACGCCTATATAATTCAGACCCCCTTGAACCCCACTTTTATACATGTATAGCGAAACTGGGGTTTACAGGGGTAAACATTATTTTTCTTATTTCTGCTCTAAAATTTAGATTATGGGTACTTGTTAGAACCACCACAATGAGGCGGTTCTAACAAGTACCCACAATCTATAATTTGAGCAGATAACAGGAAAATATCACAGTTTTTCATCTTAAAATTTATGTTTTTTTCTTCTTTTTTTGGCGGTAAAATTTTCAATGTATTTGTATAGGCGTGTTTTCGTAATATCAGCCAGAGTATGAACATGTCCGTTAAACACATTTCGTTTTTCAAAAGTACCGATTCAGAAGTAAAAACATTGCTGAATTCCAAAGTGGTAATATTCCGGAAATATTTTCAGCCACATTCTTTTGATTTCATCTTCCAGCCATTTCTAGTTTAAAATTCACCATAAATCAGAGCGCCCCCGCTCATCAAGGCTTGGAGAAATAGAGTTGGCTGCATGGTGCTCCCATGCAGAGCTTAAACCAACCAAACTTTTGAGTACTGGTGTACCACTTGGCAGTTCTAAGCCTGCCCAAGAAAAGTGGTGCAAGTCAGACAGTCGCATAAACCCTAGTGGTTTCTTTGGCCCATAGGGCTTGAGGTGTCATTTCATCTCTATGTCGGGTAAAGGTCCCACAAAATCGGAAGCAACATTTCCAAAATGACCTAAATAGTGTTGACTGGGATATAAACCATCAACACAAACAAAACCATTATGTCAGATGCATTTTATGAGTCATTTTCTTCGTTGTTATATATTACTAATCCCTATTTCAAAGGGTGGCAAAATGTATGCTGTGAATACATATTAGAATTGCGTGAAAAATTTGATTCGAATGAGTACACACAACATATATTTTCTGGATAAAATAAAAATCTCCCTAAATTATCCCTAAATATTTCTTTTTTGCAACTGTAGGAATAATTCTCTAAAGACTGAAGAGCAAGCTCGAATTAACCCTTATCCTGCTGAAGAGCTGGCCTCGGTGGCTCAGTCGGATGCGCATCTGACTGGTGATTAGGAGGATGAGGTTCTATACCTGCCGGGGTCGGCAACATTCTTTCATGGAGATTGATCATGAAATCTTTTATACAGTCATTCTCTTCCTTCTGCTGATTCAAGAAGGGTAGTTGTCAGTTTCTGGCGGAAGAATGTGCACTGTACTGGTTAACAGCTTACGTATAAGCCTGCCCAGGAAAAGTGTGAATAGGTTAACTGACTGGGTCAAAAATGACCTAAAAAGTGTTGTTGACTGGGCCATAAAACTCTAATACAAACAAACAAATTTTCCTGCTGAATAACTTAATTTGTCACAGAGCGGCCCCTGTCCTCGGGGCTTGAAGAAATAGATGGGCTGCATGATGCTTCCACGAAGAGCTGAAACTGACCGCACATGAGTACTACTGGTAAACCTCTTAGAAGATCTGAACCTTCCCAGGCAAAGCAATGCGAGTCAGCCCGTCCATGCTTATAAACCCTATTGCTTTCGTTGGGCGGCACGAAGAGCTGAAACTGACCGCACACTAGTACTGTAAACCTCTTAGAGGATCTAAGCCTGCCCAGGCAAAGGGGTGTGGGTCGGACCGTCCATGCTTATAAACATGATTGGTTTCATTGGGTGGCAGGGCTTGCGATGTCATTTCATCTCAATGTAGGGTAAAAGTCCCACAAAATTGGAAGCAACATCTCCAAAATGACCTATAGAGTGTTGACGGGGACGTTAAACAGTGTAGATCTTGATCTGGATCTACACTTTCACAAATGTAGGGTTTATCGTGTTCCATGGGATATGGATTAACCGTGGTAAAAGAGCCAGGAGTGTTTGTGCCATTGAAGTTTGTGGACACCAGGGCTTAATTTGATTTTTAAAAGTTCTGGGTGCTGCGTTAGATAAACACTGATCATGTATATATGTTTATGACCTAATTTCCGTGTTTTTCATTCCTGTTTATAGATTGAAGATCACAAGAGAATGTGTGACCTTGAGAAAGAGAGAATTCGCCTAGAAGCAGAAAGGAAAAGGATTGCAGCCTTGATAGGTTCTCTGTTGAAGATTAAAAATGAACAGCTAGTGGTAATCAATTTAACTCTTCTCTCGCTGAATATTCAGTTTAGCCACACCCATTTCTGACTTTGAACCAATCAGATTACTTGATGTAATTTATTCCTACAAATTCATAAATGGAATGTCAAACAGTGTAGATCCTGATCAGATGGCTTCTTCAGAAGCCATCTGATCTGGATCTACACTGTTTGCAAAGATAGGGGTTGCCGTGAACAGCAGGATAAGAGTTAATAATTATAAATCCTTCTGTTGGAACATGTTGACAGGCTGATGGTTTTAGTTGTTGATCACAGAAGAAAATGTCTGTCACTATCTTCTACATAACTCTGACAGATCATATTTGACCATTACACACACTCCAGATATGCAGGATGAGAGCCTTCACAGTAATCACGTGATTATACACCACAACCTCTTTCTAGCATTAGTAATGGGCCCCAAAGCAGAAACTGTGTTAGTTAAACAACCATGTTATATCTAAACAAAAATGAATAGATTATATGGGTAAAATGACCATATAATCTATACATTTTTGGGATCCTTCTTGAAAAATGGGTTATATCCAAACTGTGTTAAAATGAACCATGTTATAACGAGGTTGTGGTGTAGTGGGAATGATTCTCCCTGCTCACAGGGTCTCCAGTTGTCTGCATCTTAAAGACTGTGTGTGCACTTTGTGGCACTCATCCCTGAAATTGATGCCACTGGAGCATGTTCCAACCCCAAATTTTTATCCCCACTTGCCAAGAATCAAATCTTAACCCTTGTCCTGCTAACCCTTGATATGTCTTATCTTTCAAACAATGCAGATCCAGATCAGATGGCTTCTGAAGAAGCCATCTGATCAGGATCTTCCTTGTTTGTCATTCAGTTTATGAATTTGTTGCAATAATTTGCATCAAGTAATCTGATTGGTTCATAATCAGTAGTGGGTGTGGCATATTTAAATATTCAGCAGGTTAAGGGTTAACTCTAGGGTCGGTTGCAGTTGTACCAATCACTGAGCTACCTCACTCCTTTGTTTTACAACAGTGCATTTGTGAACATCATTCACTGATAATTACCCTGTTTCAGTTGTTGGGTAGTAGTACCAGATCGAGGTTTATACTCTAACATCCTGATACATGCACCGTATAAAGTAAATATAATATTCAAAATAAAGGTGACCACACCCATTCAGAATTGAATAGAATCTTCCTCAATTATGAATAGATATAGAAGGAGTAAATTTTGAAATTTAGGGGTGTCATGTAGAGTTATTTTTAGAAGTTTATTTAGAAAAATGGCTGAACGTTTTGCGAGAAATGAAATTCCTGATCAGACACTGTGTTCTGCATTGTCTGATCTGGGCCCATACTTTTTGCTAATGTCCTATTTTAGGATTTCTCATTTAAACTGGATGACGTGTCGTTAAACCCGGAACAATCAATCTATCATCTAAACTTGGTAAAAAAGTGTTTTAGAAAGAAGTGACAGCTAGCCTTTCTTTACGAATTTTGATATTTTGTCTACCTGTAGTATTCATCACCTTAACTCAGTTTGTACGGGAAACCCCAAACAGGACACTAGCCTTTGGCCTACAGCCTTGGGCAATAGTGCATGGGGTTTTCCTGAGTGCCTGGGGGCAATAGTTTTGACTGTGCCCCAAAACAGCAATGAAATAACTGTATATTATCCTCAAAAAACCCTCAGTACTCAAACATGTACTTATATGAGGCTGTATCTTCAGTTGTGTACATTGTCTCCATCACGTTCACAAGTCTGTGAAATGAACACCCCCCTAAACTCCACTTTATATAGAGAAAACTGGGGTTTACAGGGTATATATTATTTTCCTTGCATCTGCTCCAAGACATAGCTTGTGGATACTCGTTAGAACCGCCTCATTGAGGCGGTTCTAACGAGTACCCACAACCTATGTTTGCAGTATAAATGAATTACATGTAAATATCGCAAAATTCCATCAAAACATTGACCGTTTTGGCGATATGAAAGAATGCACTATGTCACACGGACGTGTTGTCGTAATTAAAGTGATTACAGTTTTCTTTTCTGATTTTCCTTTCTGAAATGTTTCACAGTCTAAAGAGATAGAAGCACAGATAGCTGAGACCAAAGAAGAAGGGAAGCAAGTGAAAGAATCTCTGAAAAAATTGATGGTAAGATAAAATGTGAAACAGTACTGGGTTCAGTTGTTCATAGCATCCTTAGCTTAACAAATAAATAAGTTAAATGTTAGATGGCATAGCGAGTACAATTTTTAATGCAGGGCTGTTTTATGCCTCAAAACTAACTAGCTACTCGCGTCTTTTTCAGCCAAAGAAAAAACAGTTGACTGTTAATATCTCTTAACACTGATATCATGGCCCCAGCCCATCGGAGCTTGAAGAGATAGATGGGTGCATGATGCTTCCACGCAGAGCTGAAACCGACCGCACACAAGTACTGGTAAACCACTTAGAGGATCTAAGCCTGGCCATGCAAAGCGGTGCGAGTCCGACCGTCCATACTTATAAACCCTTTTGGTTTCAATGGGCAACAGGTCTTGAGATGTCATTTCATCTTAATGTCGGGTAAAAATCCCACAAAATTGGAAGCAACGTGTCCAAAATGACCTATATAGTGTTGACGGGGACGTTAAACCTCAAATCAAACAAATAACATTGATATCACAATTCATAATACATTATTTTGCAATATTGTTTTTAGTTTTGCTGCATGTTGCTTAGATTTCAAAGTAGAAGTAAAACAAAGATCAGGAATTGATACAATTAACTTACTCCACCCATAAAAGACACCAAAGGGAAAGAAATACAAACATTAAGCGACTAGACCATAATGGAAACCTAAACAAAGGAAGGCCATAAGGACAGTTACTTTCCCACAAAATGGCCATATGGCCATCCAAAACCAAAAGACACAAGTGACACACACAGCAAGTAACAAACAACAACATAAATAAATCGCCACAGAAGAGCCGCCTTGGAACGGTCAGTGGAAGATTTCCCCTGGGGGGCTTAAATCGATTTTACGTGGCCACAATCCTCGCCCTTACTTCCGTCGCGATTTAGACAAACAACCCGCCCAGTCCGCATGAAGGCCTCCCAACTCATCAGTGCAACATCTCCGTGAACACAAAAATCAAAGAACCACAGAGGCGAGACAACGGTGAGGACCCGACAGCAAGAAACCACTGAAACGCTGGAGCAAAAGAAAACCAACAGCCAGACCCCGAACCCTTCTTATCTCAAACTACTGAAGTTTCAGTTCATTGGAGTTTGAGAAGAGTTGACCCTATTAGTTTTTTTGCTAGAGTCAAGTATGCTTGAATATTTGCCACATTGAATATTCACAGTTTTGAAGATATGTCAACTAAAAACACCATTAGCTTTGAACACATGAGCCCTGGAGTGAATCCTCTTGTATGCGTCATTCTCTTTGTAACCTCTGGGATTCAAAGGAAAACCTGTTAGGCAGTCATAGGTCTTGTAGACAAATGAAACTACTAAGCTTCTTTTTTAAAAAAAAAAAATGACAAACAAATTTCCTTTATAGAACAGTACATTGTTTAAAGAGTCCTGAATAGCTCTGTGTAAGTTCCGCTGATCTCCCTTCCTTCATGTATGATGGAATTCTGGGAAATCTTTCTGAGAAGGTCCACTTTCTTCTATAAAGAACAGGGCCCATTTGTTTAAAGCATTGTTAGCTTAATGATCCCATAAGTGTTCAAATTGTCAACTGTTCCAGTAAGTACAATATCTAATATAGTGTTATTTTTGCAGAAAAAATGAGAGCAGCTTTTGCATTCGCAAAAGCTGCTCACATTTTGTCAGCAAAAAATCTTAGCATATTTGCCAAATTAAATGATCAAAGTTTTAACAATATGTTAACTAATGACTTCATTAGTTTTGAACAACTGGACACAGATTATTGAAAGATGGAGTACTATATTAAACCTTAATATCTGGACACCTCAACTTCCCGCTGTACTTGTTGCAAATTTGAGTAAGCATAATTTACTACACAATGTTGTGGCTGAAAATAACTGGATGAGTGGCAAACAGTGTAAACCCGCACACTTCGGCGTCTCATCAGAGTCCCACTGTAGTTCAGGCCTGTCTGTATGGATACATACAGTAAATGTGGTACAGTAACCTTCATTTGAGAAAAGATGCAAATAGCAGTGAGACAGATTTTTTCTTTAACCCTTTTTGTACCAAATGGAATCTTCCTCCTTATATATAGCAGGAGTTCATTTTGAAATTTAGGGGTGTTGCGTTGTGTTTTCTTCAATTTTTATTTGGAAAATGGCTGAACTTTTTTGCAATCAGTGAAGACCCTGATCAGACGCCGCATTCTGCGGCGTCTGATCTGGGCCTGCACTGTTTGCCAGAGTACCCGTTTTTGGGTTTCCGGTAGAAAATCGGTTAAGAATGGTCTCCCTCTGATCATGCAAACAAAAACGTCTCTCCATAAATTTTGTCAAAGAAAATACTAGAACACATTGATAAAGATAGAGGCTTTTCTTTTTTGGGAAGTAAGCTTGTTGGAAAAGCAATCAGTGATGGAAACCCATTTTATCACATGAGTCGATGACGTCCCGCTTGAGAATGTAATAACACCATGTAACAAATTTGGTAATCCACTGGCGGATTCAATATGCAAATTAGTTAGATGTGCCCGGTTAGGCTACACGTACGACGTCCTTAATGACGCGACATTCATGTGTGCGGGTCGGTGTTGGCTGTGTGTGGAAGCATCATGCGGACCAAGTGCTTCTTCAAGCACTGAGGGACGTGGGCCGTTTGAGTGTCCGTATGTATGCGTAAATTTAGACCTGAACATACATTGGCTGTTAGTAAAACTCAAAAACACACTCATGCCATGTTCAGAATTCCTAAGAACATATAATGTTGTATCGTGTATTTGTATGTACTGTTATCCATCCTTTTTCCTTTTTAACCAAGTCATCCATCTATATGTTTTGTACATTTGTATCATTTTTGCACGATATGTATATGGAGTCGGGTGGGGAGGAGGAGCCGACAAAAAAAAAAAAAAAAATGACGCGACACTCATAATGGCAGAATATTGACATTTTTGTAAAAAAATGTGAATAAGATGCATTTTAAATGTCATATGATAAATAGAATCTTGCACTTGTGCGCATGTACTATTAAATTTATTAAAAAAGTTCAGGAAAATGGATCAAATGCTCGTCAAAGCCTCGCATTTTATCCTTTTCCTCAACTTGTTTAATAAACTCAGTAATACATGAATCAAAACACTAGCATCCACTGTTCCATTGGGAACATGGCAGCTTTTGAAACAAGTTTAAACATCTTACCGTAAATATAAATTTTTGACACCTTATTTTATAAATATAGGTTAGTTGTACAGATAGATGTTGTTTTTTGTCCAGACTGTTTGCAAACAGTGTATATCCAGATGAGATGGCTCATGATGAGCCATCTCATCAGGATCTACACTGTTTGCCAGACTGTTGCACAAAGTATTTAATTGTTAAACCAATCACAAAACTGCTTAAATGTAGGCCTGCACTCATGTGCAGAAGTAGAATATTTGGTGTCTATTTTTTTTTTCAGCCAGAATGGTGGGATCTTGAGGAATCTTTACAACTTGCCACATTATCGCTACCAAACCATCTCTTGACATCTGTGGTAAGCATGGGTACATCCCAACCTCTTTATAGCATTAATGTTGAAGTCCAAACCTGAAACTGTGCTACATGGTAAAAATGTTATATATAAACAAAAATGTATGTTTTATATAGATTTGTTTGAATTGAGGTTTAACATCTCCATCAACACTATTTAGGTTATTTTGGAGACATTGCTTCCAATTTTGTGGGACTTTTACCTGACATTGAGATGAAATGACATCTCAAGCTCTGCTGCTTAATGAAACAAAAAGGTTTGTATGCATTGGACGGCCTGACTCACTCCACTTTGCCTGGGCGGCTCAGTCCTTCTAAGTGGTTTACCAGTACTCGTGTGGTTAGTTTCAGCTCTGGGTGGAAGCTCTATTCCTCTAAGCCCATATGGGCTGTGGCGAATGTTTTATATAAAACACTCAAAACTCATTTACGAGTTATTGCAGTGATATATTTTTTGTCGCACTTGCTTTAGCATCCAAGGGATACCTTATTGTCATTGACATGAGTGTCAGCTCCAACTCTCAACACAACTTCATACACACATTGACCATGATGCACTCCACCCACTGCCATTGACAGTTGCTTGTCTTGACCTACTTTTCAAAACCATGTTTGTTCTTTGCATTTAGCTCCAATGTTAATGCTGTGCATGCTTTTTTTTTTAATCAGCAGTTGACATTTTGAAATAGTTTTCTTATTTTCCCTGAAAACAGGATTTGACATTTTATGCAAATTGTCTCCTATGGAGACAATTTGCATGAGATGCAAAGTCCTGTTTTCTGGAAAACAAAAAGAAAAAATACAAGCAATGCGTCATCTGCTAAATTAGCCAAGAGGATGGTAAAGGTTAAGATCGTAGGTTAAGCTTGGTGTCTTGAACACCAAGGTCTTTAAGCTAATAAAATTTTGTGCATGAATTCGCCATGATGCAAGCTGCTCACTCATTTCACTGTTTACTAACATTGATCTACTTTTCATGCTTTGGCTGGTCTTTCAGCTGTTTCTCAGATACTGAGGCTTATAGACTGATGAAACTTCAACACATATCCACCATGACACATCCTTCATGATTTGCTGAACAATGTTTTTATGCATTTAGCTCTGTTTCTTAAACATCTAGACCTGTAACCTAATGAAACTTCATTCACACATCTGTCATGTGTTACGGACCACATTTCCTCCCTTCAGTTATCTACCTTTGTAGATTATGCGTAGCTTATAGGTTTATCATCAGTCTCTGACAACTGCTCAGAGAGATGACTCTTTGGCTCAGTGGTTAGAGCCATTACGAAAACACGCCTATACTAATACATTGTAAATTTTACCACCGAAAATACAAACATTTTCGGATGAAAAATTGTGATATTTTTCTTATTTCTCCTCAAAATATAGATTGTGGGTACTCGTTAGAACCGCCTCATCGAGGCGGTTCTAACAAGTACCCTCACTCTATATTTTAGAGCAGAAATAAGAAAAATAAGGTATACCCCTGTAAACCCCAGTTTTACTATATAAAAGTGGGGTTTGAAGGGGTCAAACTTATATAGGTGTGTTTTCGTGATGATTGGACTTTCACCCGGGTGGCCCGTGTTTGAATCTCACCATATGCAGGGATTTTTTTTTCCAGCTATGCTTCTTGCCTTTGTTACAGCTTTCAAGTTGTAAGACATGACACCCCATGCTCGCTGGCTACAACCATTTGGCTTTTCAAAAAAATCAAATTTTTAATTTGCTTACTGAAGTAAAATATGGTTCCAAAACCCAGAACCTCAAAGTTGTGTTGGCTTTAATTTTATGGAATGCTTGTGAACCTGAGCCCAGCTTTAACTTATGTCCTGGTGAATAAATTGATAGCGCTGCAAGCATTTCTGACTTTCAACCAAACAGATTTACTTGACATCATTTATTTACACAAATTCATGAGCATTATAGATATTGAACAGATTGCTTCTTCAAGAGCCATCTGATCTGTATCTACACTGTTTGCAAAGGTATAACATATCTTGGGTCAGCATATCAAGGGTTAATGAGGGGCAGAAATAACAAGTTTTTGTCAACATTTACTAATTGTTATCCTGCTGAATAAATTGATTTTACTTCACCCAACTCTGACTGTCAGCCAATCAAATAACTTGATATTATGAACTGAACTTGTTAAATTCACGATCCGCATGACAAATAGTGTAGATTCTGATCAGATGGCTTCATGAGAAGCCATCTGATATGGATTTAAACTGTTTGCAAAGACATGAGTTGTTGTGTTCAGCAGGATAAAAGTCACTTATTTTAGAGGAATGGGAACACCTTCAGGGGAGGTGACTCCTGCAAAAGTATTTTTGTTTCCCATGTCAACAGGGGTCAACTCTTAAAGGAAAGAATTTGCTTCTAAGGAGCAAATTCTTTCCTTTAAGAGAAGACACCCTTTTCAGTGGGACAGGGCTTATAGAAAAGCTAACAGGAAGTCCCGAAAGTTGTCTCCCTTTTAAAAATGGGGGAAAAACTTACCAGGTGTTCCCATCCCCCTTAATTTTGTTTTGCAGCCTGATGAGAATCTTTCGGTCATACAAGAATTTTTTCAAGGTGAGTTTTAGTTGAAATGGTTTTAATTTATTTGGATTTAATGGCCCAGGTAATGTTGTTAATGTCATATTGAGTCATTCAGTTTACCTAATCACATTATACATAAGCAGTTAACCAGTACAGTTTACATTCTTTTACCAGAAATTCTAACACTGGTTGCCTGTATGGCAAATGTTTAAATCGGGTGAATATATTGAGTGACAATCACAAATCACCAGGCGAATAGGCGTGATGAGAAGAGCCACAGTTTTATGATGTTTTGCGACATCATCGATAGTTTCCTTGCCGCTAGACTGAGTAACGTCTTTTTTAGGAATAATGTATGTTACAAAAACAGGTAACAGGTGTTACACTCAAACCTGTTGGCGGGATTTCTTCAAACAATGGCAGATTATTGAGAGAATATGAAGGAAACAACAGCATTTAGTCGACTTTCAGGGCGTATTTGCTCTAACGAAACTAGTTTTGGTTTCAAACCAGTTTTAGAACCCAGTCATTTTTTTCATGGAAACTGTGAAAACTGGTTTCGGTTTTCTCATTTTTTGGGGGATGAAACCGAAACTATTTACAAAACCATCAAAACTGCCTCCTTGGGTTGTTTCATCGGTTTCGTCTGCCAGAATATAGATACATTTAGACATCCACATATAATTAAATAGAAAAGCAAAGCTATAGACCATGACTGGGTCAACACAATGCCTGCTGACTATTTCATAGTATTTAAATTGTAACCCATGCATTTATTACATAAAGGCCTAGAGTTCCCAAGGACCTTGAGACCCAGTAGGTCTAGAGCTACCTCAGACCATAAGACCCCAGTGGGTCTAGAGTCCCCATAGACTTTCCGCAGCATGTTTAGACTCCACTTTAACTTCAGAATTGAAACTGCTCATTTTTTGATGAAACCGAAACTGGTTTTGGTTTTGTCAAAACTACTGCAGAAACTGAAACCGAAAGCAAAACCAGTTTCAGTACAACAAATACTCTCTCATTGTGTTAGAATTGAAAACTTTATTGCGTGATTTGTTGAGTAATATATCACAGTTTGTCGGTCAGTTGTAAGAAGATAAATCACTTGTGCTATGTGCTTATGATTTGATCTTCCTTACAACTGACCTCCAAACAGTGATATATTACTCAACAAATCACTGATAGAATTGATCTGTTTCTTAACTAACAATTGTCCGTCTTGTTTCAGCAAAATGGAGAGAATAACAAGAGAAAATATATGATCAAACTCCATCAAAGTAGATTGCCAACCCAGTAGAGATAAAGTTTAAGTTGAATACTAATAGCTCACTAGAAAGCACTCTGACGAATGAGTTCATGACACTTTTCATGGTGGGCTACCCTTAAGGTACATTATATAATTCTAATGAGTACATGCACCATTAGAAGCCTCCGTGGTGTAGTGGTTATATGAGTACATGCACCATTAGAAGCCTCCGTGGTGTAGTGGTTATGCTTCTTGCCTCATAAAGCAGGGGTCGTAGGTTTGATCCCAGGTTTCCCCAGACTTTCGGATAAGTCTTTTAACTGAGGTCCCATCTCCATATGACCTTAGCTGTTGGCGGGGCATGAAACTCAAACACACAGACACACACATGCAACATACCTTTATTTTATAGAATATCAAATAATATACCTAAATCATTCTGTTCTGGAACTATGAACAACTGGGGGCCCAAATAATCTCCATCTTGATTTTGTTTGATTTGAGGTTTAACATCCCCGTCAACCGTCAACACTGTAAAGGTCATTTTGGAGATGTTGCTTCCAATTTTGTGGGAATTTTACCCGACATTGAGATGAAATGACATCTCAAGCCCTGCCGCCCAATGAAACCAATAGGGTTTATAAGCATGGACGGGCCGACTCGCACCGCTTTGCCTGGGCAGGCTTAGATCCTCTAAGAGGTTTACCAGTACACGTGTGCGGGTCGGTTTCAGCTCTGCATGGAAGCATCATGCAGCCCATATATTTCTTCAAGCCCCGATGGGCGGGGCCGCTCCCCATCTTGAACTGATTGGCATTATTCTAAAGGTGTTTGAGCCACTCATTACGATAACACACCGGTGTGATACAGTGCATTCATTCATACACCACAACTTCATTATAACATGGTTAAGGATATAACACAGTTTCAAGATGGATCCCACTAATGTATAGATTATATAGAAAAATGACCATAAATGGTCATTTTTCTGTATAATCTATACATTTTTTTGGGGGGGATATAACACGGTTGTTTAACTAACACGGTTTCTGCTTTGGACCCCAACAATAGTGTTATAAAGAGGTTGTGGTGTACCTCCAAAATGATAATTTTTCTGATGAAAATGTGTAGTATTTTTAGCTCGTCTGTTTTTTGAAAAAAAACTTTCGAGCTATTGTCATCACTCCGGCGTCTGCGTTGTCATCCTGCGTCGTACTGCGTCGTCCTGCGTCGTTCCAAAAAAACTTAACCTTGGCTATAACTTAAAAAGTATTAGACCTAGCCTCATGAAACTTCATACACACACTCATCATCACAAGCGCTGCATTTTGACCAAGGACCATAACAACATTGTTGATTTTGGCTGAATTATCTCCCCTTTTCCAATTTTTTTCTGAAACACATTTTTTGCTCTCATTTTAATACTATTCACAACAGAGCCTTCAAACTTCACATGAATGTTCCTTGGGACAAGACCTTTTCAGTGATACCACACTTTTTGATCTGTGACCTTGACCTTTGAACTTTGACCTATTTTTCGAAAATTTAACCGAAAACCTTAACCTTGACCATATTTCCAAAAGTATTTGGCCTACCTTCATGAAACTTCATACACATACTCACCATCACAAGAGCTACATTCCCTACAAGTTTTATAACTCCATCTTGATGCAATTTTATTTGACTTAGAACTTTTGTTTTCTAAAAGAAACTGCAGACGAGCGTTGGCACCCGCTTGCGGTGCTCTTGTTCATATTTATACTCCAAACATAGGTTTTGGGTGCTCATTAGAACTGCCTCATTGAGGCCGTTCAAATGAGTACCCACAACCTGTCTTGGAGCAGAAATAAGAAAAATAGTGTTTACCCCTGTAAACCCCAGTTTTCTCTATATAAAGTGGGGTTTACAGGGGTGTTCATTTCAGGGACTTGTAAACATGATGGAACTTCGACTACATTTGGTAATATCCTATGTTCTGTGAACCTAGGATTTCGTGTTCACCTTTATTTGTTTTTTTCTATGCCTTGTTTTACAGATAGAGGATCTAACATGAATAATCATTTATTATTGAATTTATTGAACGAGTTGTGGAAAAGGGATAAAATGCGAGGCTTCGCATTTTATCGGGTTTCCTCAATGAGTTTAATAAATTTTATGATACATGAACATGATTGTAAGATTCTATTTATCATATGACATTTAAAACACATTTTATTCGCATTGTTTTAACAGAAATTTCAACATTCCACCTTATGTAAATGCAATGGGGTTATGTATGTCGTACATGTAACGGGGCGTATCTAATTGATTTGCATATTTAATCCACTAGTGGATTACCAAATTCATTACATGGAATTATTACTTTCTCAAGTGCAGGGTCATATGATAGATTTGTTTATTTTTATCAAAAGTAATATGGACATGTTTTTCTTTACAGAAAGGAAACTGGTAACAGAGCACAGCCATATAGACTTTGTTATGAACACTGGGCTTGTTAAGTTTAGGTAAAAAGTACTTATATATGAATCTTACATGGGTGTGAGGGGTGGGTAGAAAGGCAGTTCTGAGGGTCTTTGTCCAGCGTCATCAACCCTTTGATATAGAAGAATGGTTTGTTCTGTCTGTCCCTCGCACCTGTGATAGATTCTTTTTTTTTGAATTCTGTTCATTTCTAGTGTGGATTTCTAGCTCACCTGGAGCATAAAGTCTTGGAGTAGCTTGATTTGACTTTTGTTAGTGCCCAGAGTGCATCTTAGCAGAAAACTTAAGTGAAAATGAACAAATGGATTACACCTGAGGTAAATCAAGGGCGATTGTAACGCTATCATTTTGCATCCACAATAAAAGATTGTTCTTGGAGTATTCGAAAGCTGCAAACTATAACATGTATTTCAATAAATGGCGTGCTTGCAATACACACAGATGTGGCACGAAGACTACCAAATCATAAAATCATCTTTTCTATTTTTAGCATTCAAACATCTTTCTTCTTTACAACATGTTGTTTTGGGAGCTGGTCATGTGATTGCTGCGACCCAGCTTCTCCATCACACTAGATTTTGCATCCGCATGCACAAGCAAAAAGTGTGCCCCACCCCTGTTTAAATTATTCTGTGGCCTGTTGTCTGTCTGTCCATCCTTTGTTAACTTTCTACATTTTCAATATCTGCCCCAGAGCATTAAGTCAAATTGAATTGAAACATTGTTGGAGGCACTTGGACAACATGGAGAGATTCAGTTTTCATAAAATAATTGAGTTCTTATGTTCAAGCTGTAAAAACCACATCTCTTCCTAAACCAAAAATTCAGATTATGCTGATACTTCATGGGAGGCATTGGGACTAACATTAAGGTTTAGAATTGATAAAATTGTTGTATTGAGATGGCCAAGATGGCCAGCTTGAGATTCTTTAAACAACATCTCCCAAACCAGTTGGATAGAGCTGAAATTTAATGGGAGGCATCAGGATGATGTGGAAATTTAGAATAGATGAAATAGTTTGGTTTCAATATCAAGGATGGCCACCAGGGGCCCATCCTGGATATTGAAACAAAACTGTTGAAATTCTTCAAAGGACATCTCCTCGAGTGGAAAGTCGGATTGAGCTGAAACTTGATGGAAGGCATCAGGGCAAATGGAGATTCACTGATTCAGAATTGCTAAAGTCATTCCATTCCAATGGCAGACATCTTGGAAATCTTCTAATCACATCTCCTCCCAAACTGAATGTCCAATTGAGCTGAAACATAATGGGAGACATCAGAGCGATGTAAGATTCAGAATTGCTATAATCATTCTGTTAGGATATTCAAGATCGCTGCCATGGTGGCCATCTTGAAATTCTTTTTAAAAACAAGATCTCCTGAACCAAAAGTTGGATTGAGTTGAAACTTGATGGGAGGCATAGTGGGGACATGGAGGTTCAGAATTGCTAAAGTCATTGCCGATGAAATTTTGTTAATGATGCCCTTTGATAACCTGTCAGACAACACTGCATATGTAATATTACTACAACTACAGCATCTTTGCTCTGTTGTCAAATGACAGTGGTGCAATATTTTTGTTGTCATGTGACAGCAATGCAAAATTAATCACATATTTGGAAACTCTGGACATAGAGAAGCAAACACTTCTAACTTGCAGATACTGAGGAATACCTGGACATTTATTACTCAGCCTTTTTCCCTGAGATTTACTACAGGGTTCAACATTAACCCAAGACCGAGGGACATTGTCTAGTGAAAAGCTGGTCAGGTCTAGTAAGATCAGTGGCTGGTTGGTCCGAATGGTCCAGTTGAAAATCTGGCACCATAGTTATTAAAATCCAGGTTTTAGAACTCATTTACCGTAAAATGGGCTTCTGTCAGTAGTTTTACTTGCTATGTAAATCAATAATACTGTAATGATCCAAAGTATTTGGATAGACAGGCCTAAGTAAACAGTGCAGATCCAGATCAGACTGCTCCTGAAGGAGCAGTCTACTTAGGGTCTTCACTGTTTGCCATTCCATCTGCACCTTTTGGACTCCTTGCTGGATCATGACTTAAATTTGTTAAAATTTGAGGAGAATAACAGCAAGTCCTAAAGGTGTCCAAATTTTTAGGATTTTTTAGGTAATAGAAATAACCATCTAATGTGTCACTTTAGTACAATTTTAGGTCCAGTTGAACTTCGGTAAGGTCCAGTGCATCCCAAGAGTTACAGGACTACCTTGTCCAGTTATTAAAAAAGTTAATGTTGAACCCTGTACTAGTAATCCTAAACTATATATAGCTGTATAATAAATGTGTGTCCTTGTACAAACTTTAACTCCATCACTGCATTGATTGCAAAGATTTAATCTTAAACTATTCATAGCTGTATAATAAATGAATGTCTTCCTTCAAACTTAACCCATTTAGTACCAGAAACCCCAAAACGGGTACCCTGGCAAATAGTGCAGGCCCAGATCAGACGCCGCAGAACTGCGGCGTCTGATCAGGGCCTCCACTGTTTGCTAAAAGTTCATTCATTTTCCAAATAAATTTTGATGAAAACACAACCTGACACCTCTAAATTTTTAAATGGACTCCTGCTATATATAAGGAGGAAGATTCCATTTGGTACAAAAAGGGTTAATCTCTTATCACTGCATTGATTTTGATTCATTGTTTTGCAGTGATATTGGTCCGAGATCTTATTTCATGCGAGGAAAACTGGCAGAGCTTGAACAGTCACTGATCAAGCACATATCGTCACAACTTGCTAAACATGGCTACCTCCAGATGGTTGGACCTGATATGTTCAAAACAACAGTTGTGGTAAGCTCATTAGGCTCCGGCCCCGCCCATTGGAGCTTGAAGAAATAGATGGGCTGCATGATGCTTCCACACAGAGCTGAAACTGACCGCACACAAGTACTGGTAAACCACTTAAAGGATCTAAGCCTGCCCAGGCAAAGCACGGCAAGTCAGACTGTCCATGCTTATAAGCCCTATTGGTTTCATTGGGCGACAGGGCTTGAGATGTCATTTCATCTCAATGTCGGGTAAAAGTCCCACAAAATTGGAAGCAACCTCTCCAAAATGACCTATACAGTGTTGACTGGGACATTAAACCTCAAATCAAACAAACAGAAAAAGCTGATTAGGCTCCAGTTACTAAAACATTTTAGGTTATGGAATTTGTTAAGTGATGGACATATTTACAGTCAAACTACAAGCCATTGATCAGAAGCCTCTGTGGTGTAGTGGTTACACTACTCGCCTTGTAAACCAGGGGTGGCAGTATCGATCGCGGGCTTCTCCAGACTTTTGGATGTGTCTTTAAACCGAGGGTCCCGTCTCCGTATGACCTAAGCTGTTGATGGGACATAAAACTCAAACACTCACTCACAAGCCATTGAACACCCATATGGCCATGAAAACGTGTTTGAGCCCAGGGTAGTTTGATCCACTGAGAAATACTTATAGCGCCAAGTCAGGATGCTTAATGGACTATGTTAAGGATATCTTTTGGATCTTCTATGAAATATTGGTATGCTGTGTGTACTCATTAGAATCACATCCGAGTGATTCTACATGTGTTCTCGAAGCCAAGCCTGATAAACTTGATATTGTGAGGCTTGCCAAGCGATTCTACACGTGTTCTTGAAGCCAAGCCTGATAAACTTGATATTGTGAGGCTTGCCAAGCGATTCTACACGTGTTCTTGAAGCCAAGCCTGATAAACTTGATATTGTGAGGCTTGCCAAGTGATTCTACACGTGTTCTTGAAGCCAAGCCTGATAAACTTGATATCAAATGACACAAATCTGGTATTCTTTTTTCAGTTTATAGCCTTGTCCACACTTAAATTGACAATTTATGATCAGTTATCGATTGTCCTCAGTGCGTCCCAACTTTTCGGTGAACATATTCAGTATCAGCTGACCATAGTTTTCCTGTGATATTTTGTGAAGTAATTTTCCAGTAATAATGACATTTTTTCCATTAATATGGTTCATTCATAAAAGTACAATGTCACGTTGACCTGATAAAACTCACTTGTCCTGAGATAACATTTCTTTATTAGGTCATAGTGTTACAACGCAATTAATATAGAGGGTAACTGATAAAAAATGAACCACAAGTATTTAAATTGATGGCAGTCTATTTGGATGTTTGTGTTTGTGCAGATAGATGAGAAGCTTACCAATTCTTAAACGCCCATAACACATTGATGTAAGGTTGTGTAGATTAATTTTACATCTTTCATTCCGCTGAATCTGTTGCTTTCTATCATACAGAATTACCTTTCACATTTTCATCCAGTCACGAAACACCAAAAATGAAAAGCACGAAATCAACACCAAATTTCATATTAAGCTGCATATTTTTCTGTGAAATTTACAGGTACATGTTAATAGACTATTTCTCTGCTATTGTACTATTAAATGAGAAAAAGAGAATGGCTTTATACCTTTCACATGGATTAAAATATTTCATGCTGCTACTGTCTCCCTTCCACTGATCAGAATAGAATTGTTGTCATTCACTTTCAAAAGTGTTACACTGTACTTGTTAACCATTGAAGAAACAGTCTGATCTGGGTTTATGCTGTTTGCCCAGATGCTTCTTTGGTAGTAAATAGGGTAACTACAATCTTTAGTGTCTTTATTTGTTTCTAATAGGAGAGTGCTGGAGTGTCATATGGTGAGCCACTAGAGGTGTACCATCTGAGAGAGAAAGCAGCAGACAAAGATGTTCATATCCAAGATAAAGTGCGGCTCAGAGGATCTTCCGATATGAC
Organism: Lucinisca nassula; assembly: GCA_963580285.1. Classification (NCBI taxonomy): domain Eukaryota; kingdom Metazoa; phylum Mollusca; class Bivalvia; order Lucinida; family Lucinidae; genus Lucinisca; species Lucinisca nassula. The sequence continues at coordinate 127,503,794 of OY757010.1, read as the reverse complement.
TTTCCTTGGTAACAAAACAAATATCATTAAAATCTTCAACGTTTAATTGTTAACCCTTAAGACGCCAAGAAAAACTACATCTGAAAATGTTGTCTGCTTATGTCATCTGCTGATTTTTTTGTAAACTTTTTAAAAATATTTTTGCATACAGGCAAACAGTGTGGGTCCAGATCAGACTGCTCCTACAGGAGCAGTCTGATCTGGGTCCACACTGTTTGCAAAAAATTTTTTTAAGGTAACCGGCAGACGGCAAAGCAGACGACAATAGTCGTGATTGGCAATATATGGGTTAAAGCACTATAGAAAGTCTTTGATCAGACAGCATTTTTAGAGGAAATAAGGCTCCAATGAACAAAATGGCCACCAGTGCTAAAAATAGGAAAACGTTTAAATGACAACTCCTGCTATACTTTTGTCCAATTTCATTCAAACTTCTAAGGAATGTTGCTTAGGTGACCCCCTACCAAAATAGCTAAAATTATTCTGCTCCAGTGAACAAGATAGCCACCAGAGCTAAAAAGTAGAAAAAAAAAATGACAACTTCTCCTATAGCTTTGGTCCATTTTTGTTTAAACATTCAACAAGAATGTTGCTTATGTAACCCAAAACCAAAATTGCTAATATGTTTGCACTCCAGGTAACAAGATGGCAGCCAGAGCTAAAAATAGAATAACATTTAAATGACAACTCTCCTATACCTTTAGTAGTTCAATTTCATTCAAACTTCACAGAAATGTTGCTTATGTGACCCTCTACCAAAATTGCTAAAACAGTTTCACCCTAATGAACATGATGTCCATCAGACTAAAAAATAGAAACCAATTTTAAATTTTTAAATGACAACTCCTCCTATACCTTTGGTGCAATTTCATTCGTACTTCACAGTAACGTTGTTTAGGCGACACTCTACCAAACTAGCTAAAACTGTTCAGTGCCTGTGAGAAAATAGCCACCGAGCTAAAATTAGAAAAACCTTTAAATGACAACTGCTCCTATACACCGGTGGTTCAGTTTCATTCAGAATATCGCGTATGTGACACTCTACCAAAATAGCTTAAATGATTCTGCTCCATTGAAAAAGATGGGTGCCAGAGCTAAAAAAACAATAAAACTGTTAAATGACAATTCCTCGTATAAGTTTGGTCCAAGTTACCAATCCTGTGATTATTACATCCTTGCATGTTTCAAGAAAAAAAGAAAAAGAAAATTATCACACTGGCATCTGCTCATATTGTGCTGCAACAATTATAGAAGTGTCTTAAAATTACTTATAGCAGTGTCACTTATAGAACAAGTCCATGAAATGGAACACCCCACTTAATCCTACTTTATATAGAGAAAACTGGGGTTTACGGGGTATACCTTATTTTTCTTATTTCTGCTCCAAGACATAGATTATGGGTACATGTTAGAACCGCCTCAATGAGGCTGTTCTAACATGCACCCACAGCCTATGTTTGCAGTATAAATAAGAAAAACATCCCGGATTTTCTTCAGAAAAGTAGTTCGGGGCTTGAAGAAATATTTGGGCTGCATGATGCTTCCACGCAGAGCTGAAACCGACCCCGCACACAAGTACTGGTAAACAGCTTAGAGGATCTAAGCCTGCCCAGGCAAAGCGGTGCGAGTCGGCCCGTCCATGCTTATAAACCCTATTGGTTTCATTGGGCGACAGGCCCGTCCATGCTTATAAACCCTATTGGTATCATTGGGTGTCATTTCATCTCAATGTCAGGTAAAAGTCCCACAATATTGGAAGCAACGTCTCCAAAATGACCTTTACAGTGTTGACGGGGACGTTAAAATTCAAATCAAACAAAACAGAAGTCATTTTGGAGATGTGAAAAATGCACTATGTCGCACGGGTGTGTTATCATAATGTTTACTTCCTGATTTCATTTTACCCTTTTCAGCATTTTTAGCCAGAAATATTTTACAAGAAAACCAGCTACCCATGAAATTGTTTACACTTGGAAGAAGCTATGTTCCTGGTAAGCAACTAATATTTAACCCATTTAGTACCGGAAACCCCAAAATGGGTACCCTGGCAAACAGTGCAGGCCCAGATCAGACGCCGCAAAACGCGGCGTCTGATCAGGGCCTCCACGGTTTACTAAAAGTTCAGTCATTTTCCAAATAAATTTTGAAGAAAACACAGCCTGACACCCCTAAATTTTGAAATGTGCTCATGCTATATAAAAGGAGGAAGATTCCATTTGGTACAAAATGCGTTAAAACTTACTGTTAGTGATGTGTTTGTGGGTGCATGCAGACCCTCACTGATTTGGCTTGCAAAATCAGGTTGGCTGCTTTGTACTGTATATAATTTAAGACTGTTCATCATTTATTCTTGGGTATGGTGCTATAGTTTGCCACAGCCTGACCATATTAATGTTGACCTGGACCTAGTTGATCAAACCTCACAGTGGCATTAGTTAATGTACCATTAAAACTTTGATCATTCGTTATGACATATACCGTAAGCTGATAATTGTGCTGAAAAAAAAAGTGAGTTGCTCAGTTTTTTTTTATCAAAAATACTGATGCATTGGATATTGTACTTGCAGGAATACAGAAGTGAGCCTAAGTATTGGGACAGATAGGCCTAAGCAAACAGTGTAGACCCAGATCAGACTGCTCCTGAAGGAGAGTCTGATCTGGGTCTACACTGTTTGCCAGGACAAGCAGTCTGATCTGGGTCGGCACTGTTTGCCATTCAGTCTGCACCCTTTGGACTCCTTGCTGGAGCATGAAACAAATTTGTTAAAATTTTAGGAGAATTACCGCAAGTCCTCAAGGTGCCCGAATTTTAAGATTTTTATGGGAGTTAACATGTGGACCATTAACAAGTTTGTTAGGCTAACAAGGCATTTTGAACAACTGGACCCTGGTTGCTAAAGCACAACCTAACAACTGTACAATACAGGTTTAACACTAGTATTTCCAAGAAAATCTGCATCTGAAAATGTCGTCTGTTCAAGTCGTCTGCTGAATTTTCTTGCAAACCTTTTTGTCGCGCCTGCTATTAGTATGGCGCGATATAGGCGCCCGGTTTTCCGTCCATTTGTTCGTTCATCTGTTCGTCCGTTCGTCAAGGCGTCAACATTTGCGACCACCCTAGCGTTCACCCTAATGGTCAAGTTTATTTCTCAAGAACTATAAGAGCTTCATTAATGATACTTGGTACAAGCGTGTGTCTGGGGATGACAACTTACATGCAAGCATCCATATTTGACCTTGACCTACATTTCATGGTTCACTGACTTTGTAAAATATTGCGACCACCCTAGCGTTCAACCTAATGGTCAAGTTTATTTCTCAAGAACTATTAGAGCTTCATTAATGATACTTCATACAAACTTGTGTCTGGGGATGGCAACTTACATGCAAGCATCCATATTTCACCTTGACCTACATTTCATGGTTCACTGACTTTGTAAAATATTGCGACCACCCTAGCGTTCACCCTAATGGTCAAGTTTATTTCTCAAGAACTATAAGAGCTTCTTTAATGATATTTGGTACAAACTTGAATCTGTGGATGGCAACTTCAATGCAAGCATCCATATTTGACCTTGACCTAAATTTCATGGTTCATTGACTTTGTAAAATATTGCGACCACCCTAGTGTTCACCCTACTGGTCAAGTTAACTTCTGAAGAACCATAAAAGCTTCATTAATGATACTTGGTACAAATTTATATCTCGGGATGGCAACTTAAATGCAAGCATCCATATTTGACCTTGACCTACATTTCATGGTTCACTGACTTTGTAAAATATTGCCACCACCCTAGCGTTCACCCTTATGGTTAAGTTCATTTCTCAAGAATTATTTGAACTTCATTAATGATACTTAGTACAAGCCTTTTATGCAAGCATCTATGTTTGATCTTGGCCTAGCTGTCATGGTTTGGTGACTGCGCCCCCACAGGCGCTACATAGCCTTCGGCGGAATTCTTGTTGAAAATATATTAGTGCAAAGAAAAACACTGTTTGCAACAATGACTCCTAAAGTAACCAGCAGATTACAAAGCAGACAACAATTGTTGTGATTGGCATTTCAAGGATTAAAGTAAGTTCTACTGCTGGTAACATGATAGTACTTATTTGTCACTTGTAACATGTAAAACTGCAACTGCATCAGATGAACATTGCACGACCCGCAGAAAAAGCAACCGACTGAAGTCGGTTGATTTCTAAGAGTGCCCAAAAATCACCATGTCATTCTGTCAGTCTGCCTGTCTGTCCGTAACCCATTTGTGAAAATTGGTGATAATTACTTAACCGCTTGGATTATTTAAACAATTTTTGGCATACTGATAGATATCAATAAGATCTAACCAATGAACTTGCGAAATATTACATTCCATTTAGTATAGCCTCGCCGAGGCGAAAAATGTGAAAATTTTCGAACTGCTTCTCCTCGGAAACCGTTGGGCCGATTGAAGTCAAATTTCATATGGAGCCTCTATGGGATGGGGGAAACCAAAATTTGCTCATGTGGTCCAGGTCACATGACCAAAATGGCCGCCAAGCCATATATGGTAAAAACCCTTCAAAAAAAGTCTTCTCCAGAACCACTGGGCAGATTTCCACGAAACTTGATAAATAGCATCTGGGACGTAGGCCCATCATAAATTGCTAAAATGGTGACCCTGGGTTGACCTTGACCTTCTTTGTGCCTAGGTCAAACTTTGACACATATGCTTTTGTTTGAATATTTAAACAATTTTTAGCATACTGATAGATATCAATGAGATCTAACCAATGAACTTGCGAAATATTACATTCCATTTAGTATAGCCTCGCCGAGGCGAAAAATGTGAAAATTTTTGAACTGCTTCATCGGAAACCGTTGGGACGATTGAAGTCAAATTTCATATGGAGCCTCTATGGGATGGGGGAAACCAAAATTTGCTCATTGGGTCCAGGTCACATGACCAAAATGGCCGCCAAGCCATATATGGTAAAAACCCTTCAAAAATAGTCTTCTCCAGAACCACTGGGCAGATTTCCACGAAACTTGATAAATAGCATCTGGGACGTAGGCCCATCATAAATTGCTAAAATGGTGACCCTGGGTTGACCTTGACCTTCCTTGTGCCTAGGTCAAACTTTGACACATATGCTTTTGTATTGGAAAAGTGAGAATGCATTTTATCCTGCAAACGATTCAGAATACAGTACTTAAGTATAAGATATATTTTTGCTCCTTACGATAAGGCGCATTTGTTGGGGGAACCATTTTAGGTCCAGGTCACATGACCAAAATGACCGCCATACCCATATATGGTAACACTCATAAAGCTAAAAGCATCCGGCGGGTCGTGCACTTCAGCTGAAGCACTGGTTGGTGTTGATATTTTACCACATATGAGGGTAGGCTGAAAAGTTCTGAGCCTGACCAAGAAGCAGGCATCGAAGAGCCATGAAATTTTGTATTCATTAAATCTAAACCTTTATTACTTGATTTGGCTCAAATGAGTTAAAGTTTACCTGCAATAACGTAGAAATTCTAGGCTTTGAAAATTGATACTAGCACGTTTTTGGAAATGGACAAAATCTGGCATCGTGGTGTCATCAAGTACCTCCATAAAAAGGGGTAAGCACTTTAGGACATTCATGCCGATATGGTTGTTACATTAGGGGATGATGCTCCTTAGTATGCAACCGTGAAAAGGTGGGCAGCAAATTTTAAGATGGGCAAGGATAGCTTTGAAGAGGATGACCGGTGTGGCCGACCCACAACGGCAACAACTGAGGTAACCATCAGCCAAGTGCACATGGTCGTGATGGATGACAGGCGTTTAACTGTGAATCAGTTAGCTAACACTGTTGGCATCTCCCATGAACAAGTAGAGAACATTCTACACAGTGAATTAGGAATGTTGAAGGTTTCCGCCAGATGGGTGCCACGGCTTTTGACGCCTGACCAAACTGAACCTGTCACAAGCCAACTTGGCTATTTTTTAAGCAAACCAAGATGGTTTTCTTGACCGTTTTGTCACTCAGGATGAGTGTTGGGTTCATCACTTTGAGCTAGAGACCAAAAGACAATCCATGCAATGGAAGCACCCTGGCTCAACCCCTCGAAAGAAGGAAAAGATCGTCTCCTCTGCAGGGAAGGTGATGGCATCAGTGTTCTGGGATGCCAAGGGCATAATATTTATAGAATACCTTCAAAAGGGCAGAACAATTAATGGGGAGTATTATGCAGATCTGCTAAAACAATTGCGAAAAGAAATTAAGGCTAAACGACCCGGAAAATTGACATTTGGGGTCTTGTTCCATCAGGACAATGCGCCTGCTCATAAATCGGTTGTCGCAATGCCTGCTGTGCATGACTATGGCTTCACACTTGTTGATCACCCTCCGTATTCACCTGATCTAGCTCCATCAGATTATTTCCTGTTTCCAAACATGAAAAAGCACTAGGCTGGGTAGCATTATCGGTCAGACGAGGAGGTGATAGCTGCTGTGGAGGAGCTTTTCAGGGACCAAGATGAGACCTTCTATACCACTGGGATCCAAGGACTCCAGCAGCGCTAGAGGAAGTGTGTGGACACGAAGGGAGACTTATGTTGAAAAATAAGGCAACTTCAGCATGGACAAACCATTGGATCTTGGTCAGGCTCAGAACTTTTCAGCCTACCCTCGTATGAATGCAGCTTTTAATACTGCCTAGATTCATTTCTGGAAGTTAATTGTTGGTTTTATGGTTGGAAATTCTGTTTTACAGTGACATGTCAGCAGAGCCTTAAAACACAACCTATGACTTAAAAATCAACAGTTAAGCCCCCAAATGTGATTTTCAATGCAGTGATTTGCATTCTGATTGTTAAATTTGCACAAAAGGTGCATACAACCAAATATCCACCAATGAAAGGTGATGTTATAAGATCACTCAGGCTTCTAACATTATATTGCAGAACATTTTGTCCCCAGACTTTAGATATTAACCAATGAGATGCCTTATTAAATTCACAAGAGCATCATAAACATGGAGTGAGTTTGAGTTTTAACCAGCCTGGCTGAAGTTGCTGGGAATCAGTCAGACAATGGTCAGACTGGTTGACTGGTTCCCTGATTTTCCTGAAGAGCAGCGGAACACTAGCACTAGTAATTTTGTTTTGTCAGCATTGATTGGTTATTTCTTTTTTAAGGGAGTAAAGTCTAATAAAAGTAACAGCAAATATAGTCAGTCTAGTTAACCCTTATCCTGCTGCATAAATTAATTAAGCCACTCCCATTGCTGATTATCAACCAATCAAATTACTTGATATAATATATTTGTTCGATTCACAAACTGCATAACAAACAGTGGAGATCCAGATCAGATGGCTTCTGAAGAAGTCATCTGATCTGGATTTACACTGTTTGCAAAGGTAGTGGTTGTTGTGAACAGCGGGATAAGGGTTAACATAAACTAATTCCTGATTGTCAGCTACTGTTATGTTCATTTGCCTATCTTGTACAATTTCAGAAGCTGCAGGTGATTCCCACTTACCTGGACTATTTGGTGTTCTGCAGTCAGTAAAGGTAACCTTGTAAGAAAAATTTATGATTTAACACTAAAAACACCAAGGAAAGTTCTAATGCAGATGACAAAAATAATTTTAGTGAAAACAAAGCTTAACATGTCATGTGAATAGTCTGCCTGACAGAGAAAATAAGGCTTGACATTACATGTGAATCATCTGAGAATACAGAAAATAAACTTTGAAAATGAAGTCTGTTGGTAGTGATTGGGCATTTAGGTTCTATTGAAATATTGAAGTTTCATTGAATATGCCAAGTTGGATATGAAAAGAAGAAACACTTAGCCCTTATCTTGATGAAAACGACAGCCCCTACCTTTGTCCTGCCTTCTTCAGAAGCCATCTGATCTGGATCTACACTGTCAAGCAGTTTTTTTTAATTGAACCAATACTGTATATCAAGTAATTTGATTGGTTGCTGGTCAGCAATGGGGGCAGTTAAATCAGTTTATTGAGCATGATAGGGGTTGAAGATATGACAAGTTTACGAAACAAGAGGGCCATGATGGCCCTGGTTCGCTCACCTGATCCATAGAGTAACAAGTGGACCCCAGAGATCGAGAGCCATTATTGACCCCAGGGCTATAATGTGCATAATGTTGAGGGAGGTCTAAAAATGTGAAGCTTCATACCAAATATCAACAAAGGCTATAATTTGAACAATCTTGGCAAAGGTCCACTAGATGGAGCTACACACCAAATATCAAAGACCTGGGCCTTGCAGTTTCAGAGAAGAAGATTTTCCCTACATAAGCCTATGTAAAACCAAATGTCCCTGGGGCTGGGACATTTTTGGCCTCAGGGCTTTAATTTAAACAATCTTGATCACACCAAATATCAAAGACCTGGGCCTAATGCGGTTTCAGAAAAGAAGATTTTCAAAGATTATCCAAAGGGCCCCGGGGCGGGGGTATTTGTGGCCCGGGGGCTATAATGTGAACAATCTTGGTAGAGGTCCACTAGATGAAGCTCCATACCAAATATCAAAGACATGGGCCTTGCAGTTTCGGAGAAGAAGATTTTTAAAGATTTCCCTTTGTAAGTCTATGTAAAACCAAAGGGTCTCGGGGTGGGGCCATTTTTGGCCCCAGGGCTATAATTTGAACAATCTTGATAGAGGTCTACTAGATGAAATTTGAACAATCTTGGCAAAGGTCCACTAGATGGAGCTACACACCAAATATCAAAGACCTGGGCCTTGCAGTTTCAGAGAAGAAGATTTTCCCTACATAAGCCTATGTAAAACCAAATGGCCCTGGGGCTGGGGCATTTTTGGCCTCAGGGCTATAATTTAAACAATCTTGATCACACCAAATATCAAAGACCTGGGCCTAATGCGGTTTCAGAAAAGAAGATTTTCAAAGATTATCCAAAGGGCCCCAGGGCGGGGGTATTTGTGGCCCGGGGGCTATAATGTGAACAATCTTGGTAGAGGTCCACTAGATGAAGCTTCATACCAAATATCAAAGACCTGGGCCTTGGGGTTTCAGAGAAGAAGATTTTTAAAGATTTTTCCCGATATAAGCCCATGTAAAACCAAAGGGCCCCGTGGCGAGTGCATTTTCGGCCCCAGCACTATAATTTGAACAATCTTGGTAGGGGTCCACTAGATGAAGCTTCATACCAAATATCAAAGATCTGGGCCTTGCGGTTTCAGAGAAAAAGATTTTTAAAGATTTTCCCTGTATAAGCCCATGTTAAACCAAAGGGCCCCATGCGGGGGCATTTTTGGCCCCAGCACTATAATTTGAACAATCTTGGTAGGGGTCCACTAAATAAAGCTACATACCAAATATCAAAGACCTGGGCCTCTCGGTTTCAGAGAAGAAGATTTTTAAAGATTTTCCCTATATAAGCCCATGTAAAACCAAAGGGCCCCAGGCTGGGGCCATTTTTGCCCCAGCACTATTATTTGAACAATCGTGGTAGGGGTCCACTAGATGAAGCTTCATACCAAATATCAAAGACCTGGGCCTTGTGCTTTCAGAGGAGAAGACTTTTTAAGTTTTCGTTGAAAAAAATCTATTTTTGCCTCCTGTGACCCAGATGTGCAACAGACTGGAACCATTTGAACAACTTTGAAAGGGGACCACCTAAGGATCATTGCTGTGAAGTTTAGTCAAAATCCGATCAGTGGTTTAGGAGGAGATGTCGTTCGGAGAAATAGTTTACGCACGCATGCACACACTGACGATGGATGACGGACAAAAAATGTTCACAAAAGCTCACCTTGTCACTACGTGACAGGTGAGCTAAAAAAAAAAACAGCTGTAAACAATCATTATTTCTACCCTAGTAAACCCTGTGCAAAGTCTGGTTTCTTGTATTAGATGTTTAAAGGGTGGTTTTTAAATTTTAGCTTGGCTGTTTTCGAAGAAAACGACAAGGTATTGTCATAGCTCTGGCATCGTCTGCGTCGTTGTTGTGCAAAAACTTTGACATTTTGTTATATCTCTGTCATTACTGAACATATTTACTTGAAACTCGGACTAGTTGTTCATTATGAAAAGTGGAACTCATACCAATAGGTGAGGTAACCCTCAAAATATTTTTGGCACAGTTATGCCCTGTTTCCAACTTAAAATTTTTGCAGACGAGCGTTGGCACCCGCATGCATTGCTCTTGTTAAAATGAGCATCTACTACTTCAACACATGAAAATTGTCAGAGTTGTGCACACTGTGAAGCTGATCAAAGTGTATCCTTGGCACTCTCAACCTATACTGTTAAATTTCTAAATGGACTCCCGTTACAGCTTAGGCAGAATAAATAGTCTGTTCAAGACAAAATAGGTTAACAGTACATGTTGAAGCATGGCACATATAAACTCTTTACTACACTTTTCATTATATCACAGGCTAAAGGTGTATCCCAAACATGTATAGATTACATAGAAAAATCACCATAAATGGATCCCCAAAGTGTATAGATTTCATAGAAAATGTCCATTTTTCCTACATAATCTAAACATTTTTTGTTTGGATATAACATGGTTTCTGCTTTGGACCCCAAAAGTGGTATAATAGTGTTATAAAGAGGTTGTGGTATATTTTAAAATCAAATAATTAATTTATCGTATGATATTTTGCGTCTGAGAATGTAATAATGTCATGTATTAAATTCAGTAATCCACTTGTGGGTTAAATATGCAAATTAGTTACATATGCCCTGTATTGTAACATGTACGGAGTCATGTTTACTAATGGCAGAATATTGACATTTTTGTAAAACAGTCGTGTACAAAACTTGTTTTAGATTTCATATGATAAATAGAAATTGGCATTCGTGCTCTTGTATCATTGAATTTTTTAAACCCGTTGAGGAAAAGGCATATCTGCTTGACAAAACCTTACATTTTATCCCATTTCCTCAACTTGTTTAATAAATTCAATAATACATGAACACTCATGGAAGATCCTTTATTTTCATTATATTCAGCATCATGGATGCTGCATCAGCAGGTCTGCTAAAGACAACATGAAACAGCTACAAGAATGTCAATCGGTGATATCTGAAATATACAGGCACTTCAAGTTACCATTCAGGTAGGTCAAGTGTATCAACAACTATCTTTTCAGTTTGGTTTGGAGTTCAGTGGCCAAGTCAGCACACTTATCCTGCTGCATAAATTAATGTAGCCACACCCATTTAAATTTCAACCAATCAAATTACTTGTTGTAATTTAGTAATTCAAATCTGCAAACTGAATGATAGTGTAGATCCTGATCAGAAGCCATCTGATCTGGATCTACACTCTTTGCAAAGACAGGGGTTGTTGTGAACAGTGGGACAAGGGATAATGCACTTCAGGGGCCAGATGTTCAAAGCATCGTTAGCTTAACGAGCTCGTTAGTGGTCATATTGTTAACTCTTCTAGCAAGTTCAATATCGTAAATTGTGGTATTTTTGCTGAAAAAATGTGAGCAGCTTTTGTGTCTGCAAAAGCTGCTCACATTTTTTCAGCAAAACTTTCAACATATTTGCCATATTTAATGATCAAAGTTTTAAAGATATGTTAACTAACGACATCGTTAGTTTTGAACAACTTGGCCCTGATTTGGGCTCCACATAGCCATATCTTTTCTACAGCCATTCTCTTCCTGAAGGACAGCTGTCAGTTTCTGGCAAAAGAATGTGCCCTGTACTGGTTATATAAACCAGCCTAAGAAAAGTATGGTTTAGTCAACTGACCGGAGAGCTCTGTATGAAAAGTTTGCTCAAGCCTCAGGTTTGGTATAAGAAACAACTCTCACAGCTAGTTATAGGACAGCATTCTTGTGAATAAGAGCTGTCATGAGACAGTTTAGCTCATCTGATATAACGTCTTTGATGTTATGGGTATAGGTGGGGATACTGCTAAATAAGAGCTGTCATGAGACAGTTTAGCTCATCTGATATAACGTCTTTGATGTTATGGGTATAGGTGGGGATACTGCTAAATAAGAGCTGTCATGAGACAGTTTAGCTCATCTGATATAACGTCTTTGATGTTATGGGTATAGGTGGGGATACTGCTAAATAAGAGCTGTCATGAGACAGTTTAGCTCATCTGATATAACGTCTTTGATGTTATGGGTATAGGTGGGGATACTGCTAAATAAGAGCTGTCATGAGACAGTTTAGCTCATCTGATATAACGTCTTTGATGTTATGGGTATAGGTGGGGATACTGCTAAATAAGAGCTGTCATGAGACAGTTTAGCTCATCTGATATAACGTCTTTGATGTTATGGGTATAGGTGGGGATACTGCTAAATAAGAGCTGTCATGAGACAGTTTAGCTCATCTGATATAACGTCTTTGATGTTATGGGTATAGGTGGGGATACTGCTAAATAAGAGCTGTCATGAGACAGTTTAGCTCATCTGATATAACGTCTTTGATGTTATGGGTATAGGTGGGGATACTGCTAAATAAGAGCTGTCATGAGACAGTTTAGCTCATCTGATATAACGTCTTTGATGTTATGGGTATAGGTGGGGATACTGCTAAATAAGAGCTGTCATGAGACAGTTTAGCTCATCTGATATAACGTCTTTGATGTTATGGGTATAGGTGGGGATACTGCTAAATAAGAGCTGTCATGAGACAGTTTAGCTCATCTGATATAACGTCTTTGATGTTATGGGTATAGGTGGGGATACTGCTAAATAAGAGCTGTCATGAGACAGTTTAGCTCATCTGATATAACGTCTTTGATGTTATGGGTATAGGTGGGGATACTGCTAAATAAGAGCTGTCATGAGACAGTTTAGCTCATCTGATATAACGTCTTTGATGTTATGGGTATAGGTGGGGATACTGCTAAATAAGAGCTGTCATGAGACAGTTTAGCTCATCTGATATAACGTCTTTGATGTTATGGGTATAGGTGGGGATACTGCTAAATAAGAGCTGTCATGAGACAGTTTAGCTCATCTGATATAACGTCTTTGATGTTATGGGTATAGGTGGGGATACTGCTAAATAAGAGCTGTCATGAGACAGTTTAGCTCATCTGATATAACGTCTTTGATGTTATGGGTATAGGTGGGGATACTGCCAAATAAACCTTTTTGACCTTTATATATCATCGGTCCAAATATGATCCAAATCCGTCATATGGTATCAAAAATATGAGCTTTTAAAAAACTTAAACATAAAATTTCTAAGTTGGTGACCTTGATGGTTGATAAAATATGAGCTTTTAAAGAATTAAACATAATTTTTTTTAAGTCCGCAACCTTGACCTTGACCGTAAGGTAATGGGTGGGGTATTGCTGAAGAAAGCCTTGAAGCTTTATCTATCATCAAACCAAATATAAACCAAATCCATTGCATGGTATGGATTATGGAAATATGAGCTCTTAAAAACTTTAACATTAAAAATTTCTAAGTCTGTGACTTTGACCATAAGAAAATGTGTATGATGCGGGGTATTGCTGAATATAACTTTTGACCTATATCTATCATCATACCAAATACAAACCAAATCCATCACACGGTTTGGAAATTATGTGCTTTTTAAACACCTTAATGTATATTATGTGGATGCTGACAATGATTCCAGTGCCAATGGAGGGAGTTCTTCCTGGACATATTTTGTCCAGACAAGCTATAAATGTAGTTTTTATGGAACTACATGTTGTTGTTTGCTAAATGAAAAAAAAAAGGCTTAAAACAGGGTTGACGGTACTCCAAAATTATTTCGGCCCCCGCCAATCAGGGCTTGAAGAAATAGATGGGCTGCATCATGCTTCCATGCAGAGCTGAAACCGACCCCCACACGAGTACTGGTAAACCGCTTAGAGGATCTAAGCCTGCCCAGGCAAAGCGGTGCAAGTCGGACCGTCCATGCTTATAAACCCTATTGGTTTAATTGGGCGACAGGACCCGAGATGTCATTTCATCTCAATGTCGGGTAAAAGTCCCTCAAAATTGGAAGCAACATCTCCAAAATGACCTATGCAGTGTTGATGGGGACGTTAAGCCTAAGATCATGCCTTATAATGAAAATTGTGGGTGTCTTTGTCAGTTGGAAATGACGGCCCCCGCCTATCTGGGCTTGAAGAAATAGATGGGCTGCATGATGCTTCCACGCAGAGCTGAAACCGACCTACTGGTAAACCGCTTAGAGGATCTAAGCCTGCCCGGGCAAAGCGGTGCGAGTTGGCCCGTCCATGTTTATAAACCCTATTGGTTTCATTGGGCGACAGGGCTTGAGATGTCATTTCATCTCAATGTCAGCTAAAAGTCCCTCAAAATTGGAAGCAACATCTCCAAAATGACCTAAACAGTGTTGACAGGGACGTTAAACCTCAAATCAAACAGACAAAACAAACTCCAAAATTGTTTGACCTTTGAATCCCATTAAAAGAAAATAGCAACAACAATAACAACAGTAACAACAAAAACATACTCTTTCTTTATTTTCAGACTGGTTAATATGCCTGTACCCAGTCTGTCTCCAGCAGAACAGAATAGAATTGAACTGCAGGTGTGGGTACCAAGTCTTCAGCAGTACCTCAAGGTAGGTATTTCTATTCAACAACAAAAAAAAAACATAGCATTCTAAAAGCTTGCATGAAAAAAAATCTTTCAAGGGACATGGCTACACAAGATATTTTCTGCCAGTTTTGCAAGGGAGACAACTTTCGTGACTTCCAATTTTGCTCTGCTGTAAACTGGGTGCCTCTAATATAGTGGTCAACTGTTAAAGGAAAGAATTTGCTCCTGTGGAGCAAATTCTTTCCTTTAACAGTAGACCTTTACTGAAAAGAGACAAAATTATATCCAAGAGTCACCATCCATTGAAGGATGTCCATTCCTCTTGATTTTGAAGGGAGAGAAATGATGGAAATATTTAGGCATCCCCTTGTGAAAAGTGTATGTGATACATACCGGTCAGGTTAACAGGCTCAACTCAGGACTGGAAAATTCTTGAAAATTTTACTCATCCTGCATGACAAAAGGTTTTTGTAAATTTAATAGTGACAAGGCATAATTTTTACTCATCCAAAAAATTTTAATAGTCATGGCGAGTGGGATTTTCCAGCCCTGCAAGTGTGCTTACATGTAATATGAGTCAATGCACAAAGTGTGCAGAAAATGAAACTTTACTCTATGCATAAAATGTGCACACATGAAGTATGAGCCAGTGCTCATGTAATATGAGCCTGTATGTAAATGCGCAGACAGGTAATATGGGCCTGTGCACACATAATATGATACACTCTCATGTAATATGAGTCTGTGTGCACAAACATGCATACATATAATATGAAACTGTGCACAAATTTACACACAATATGAGCATATGCAAAAATACACACTCATGTAATATGAGCCTATGCACAAATGTTTTATTTGTTTGTTTCTTTGAATTGGGGTTTTACATCCCCTTCAACACTATTTAGGTCATTTTGGAGACATTGATTCCAACTGACTTTTACCCATCATTGAGATGAAATGACTTCTCATGCCTGCCACCCAAACAAACTATAAGGGTTTATATGTAGGGATGGTCTGACTCACAACACTTTGCCTGGGCAAGCTTAGACCCTCTAAAACAGTTTACCCGTATGCATGTGCGTTCGGTTTCAGCTCTGTGTGGAAGCATCATGCAGCACAATCTATTTCTCCAAGCCCCGATGGGCGGGAGCACACATGTGATATGAGCCTGTGTACAAATATTTATGCATGTAATCACGTAATATGAGCCTTAACTAAGCTTTCAAGTTCTGTTTCTATCATTTGACTTTGTTTTACTTTACAGATAGCATCTATATCCAGTATAGGTGACTATGCGAGCAGACGGCTAATGATCAGATGTTCAAGCAGACGCAACTCACCAGATACCAATCCTGTATATATGGTTAGTGTTGTGGTGTTAGTTTCTTTCATCACTCCTGACAGCATTATTTTATCTTTCTAAATTAAATATGTAGTTATGAGCATAGCTCCAGCTAATGAGGAGTAATGAGTGTTCTTATTTCATAAAAACATGTTGTGGGTACTTGTTCGAATCGCCTCTTTGAGGTGATTCTAACAAGTACCCACACTATGTTTCAAATAAAAGGTAAAATATCCCTAAATAATCTTCATTACTCCTTGTCTAGAGCTATATACATGTATGCCTATGTATGATATACATTGGTATCCTCATTTAATATTGTCGCCCCTGCCCATAGGGGCTTGAAGAAATATATGGGCTGCACGATGATTCCACGCAGAGCTGAATCTGGCCTGCACACTAGTACTGGTAAACTGCTTAGAGGATCTAAGCCTGTCCAGGAACCGCGGTGCGAGGCGGACCGTCCATGCTAATAAACCCTATTGGTTTCATTGGGCGACAGGGCTTGAGATGTCATTTCATCTCAATGTCGGGTAAAAGTCCCACAAAATTGGAAGCAATGTCTCCAAAATGACCTTTACAGTGTTGACGGGGACGTTAAACCTCAAATCAATCAATCAATCAATCATTTAATATTGTGAAAGAAAGAGTTTGTGTTGTTAAACTGTGATTTTTAAATGTGTATTTTAAAGAAATTTCGTTGTTTATGCTGAATTTCAATACACCTAAACCTCTTTATAAAACTGATCATTATAAAATGGCTTTGGAAAAACAATATTTAAAGATGGATCTCAAAATGTATAGATTATATAGATCTTATTTTATCTTGAAAAATTGAAAAATTTAATGTGTGTACTCAGTATAATTGCCTCATTCAGCACACACAAAGTACCTTTATTTTAGATTCTGAGCCATTAGGTCTCTCACCATTGTGTTTTGAGCCTCACTTGGGTCATGTGTGAGATGCCAAGTTCTGCAACGGAAGGTCAGGTGTTTTTTCTTTCGAGTCCTCCCGCTCATACCCATCTCTGATTAACGGTCAGCTGGAAATAAGTGAAATTAATCTTGAAAAGGCAGTAAAATCAAAACCAAACCTTTATTTTAAAGGTAATCATATTAATAATTTGAGCCTCCGAGAGTTAATTAGAGTGCCAGGTCACCTGGCACTCTAATTAACCCTCACAGGTTCAAATTATTTATAGGGTCAGAGGCATATGTATTGGATACATCTTGTACATTTATTTTTTTCCAGACTGTTGTTGAGGTCAGTGATATTACAAGGATGATAGCTTTACTGATAGAATATGGAGACTGGGATCAGGTGACTATTAGTTTGTTTGGGGTTTAAGGGGAATGGGAAAACCTAGCAGATTTTCCCGCCTTTTTTCAAAGGGAGACAACCTTCGGGACTTCCCGTTCATTTTTCTATAAGCCCTGTCCCACTGAAAAAGGGGTCTACACTTAAAGAAAAGATTATTGAGCTACCGGGTCTCAAAATTTTTTTTCTGGTTTTTATCTTCAATGCATACTCCTTTGTCATTTGTACACTTTTGGAGCCAAATACAGCTTCAGAACTTTGTGAAAATGGTCGTTTTCATTCGTGTTTACCCTTCTCTCTGAACATGTGTTCGGAATTTCTGTTCTAAAAATGTCACTTTACACATACATGTACATAGCGACAGTATCGTCTCTGAGTGTCGTTACTTATGGCATGGTATTCAGCGTCATATTTTTTTCCTATTCAGGCATGGCCTAAGAAAATAAGGCCAAAAATGAACGTCGCAAAACGACATATATGGGGATTCTATATTTGTCGCGAACTAAAAATGGATCTAACTAGTGTTCGAAACCTAGTTAGGGAATCCCTCTCAAACTCGTTTACCTGTCATCATAATTGTTGGCATTTTTGCATAAAATGCATTCATTTGTATTGTTTTAAAAAAAAAAAATACCGGCTATATGTATTTTATTTTTGGAAGCATTTTTTCCAGATAGCTCAATAATGCACCTTTAAGAGTTGACCCCTATTGACATGGGAGACAAAAATAATTTTACAGGAGTTGCTTCTCCTGAAGGTGTATCTATTCCCCTTAATGGCCCAGTAAACACTTATTTTGGTCATATTGAGCCAGTCAGTTAACCTAACCACATACATAGGTAAGGGCTTGTAAATAATTGGTTAACCGTTACCATCCATATTCTCTTACTAGAAACTGACAACTGTCCTTCTTTGGAGAGATTGATCATAGAAAACGTTTCATAATCAATCTCCATGAAAGTTCAATACCTGCAGATTAGGCAGGTATCGAACACATATTCTCTCTCTAGAAACTGACAACTGTCCTTCTTTGGAGAGATTGATCATAGAAAAAAAGTTTCATAATCGATCTCCATGAAAAAATGTTGCAGATTAGGCAGGTATCGAACCCACACCTCTTGATCGCTAATCAGACATGTATCTGACTGAGCTACTGAGGCCAGCAGATGAGTATTACAGTATAGCTCCAATATATCTTGGTAGTCGGGGTCCATAGCCCGAAAACCGCGATGTGGTCGGAGCGCGATATAAGTCGCGGTAGTTTGCCGAGATGCCAATACAAGTCGCGGTGAAAGTTTGGTGAGAACCATTTATCAAGCCACACTAATGGCTGTCTGTAATGCTGTCGGCCGTATTTCACCATTAAAGTAGGTTCAGAATTACTCAGTGACAGAAGAAACAAAGGGGACTGTGTCTACCAATTAACTTACTTTCGAGAACAGCTGAAAATCTGCGTCTGAAAACATGTGATTGCTAAAATGTCAAAACAGGACGCCATTTTGGATTTGCGGGTTCCCCTGGTTGTGTGTAACGGGTGATGACCAAGGGGCGCAACTACCATAAGCGCTAAGTGCTAAAGCAATTCTAGTTGTTTCCCTTGGCTTGCCAGATCTCAGAATCATTAAAAGTAGCGGTTGGAAAAAAAAATTTAACGTCTACCACGGGCCGAAAAACTTTACAACAACAAAACTATCATTTTATTGTGTTTTGATTTCAGGCAAGTATAAAAAAAATCGTCTACAACTGTCAGTCTTTTTGAGTCCTTAAATAGGGTAAAACTAGACAAGTAAGTTAATCGCAATAATTGCTGCACTGTCAATTGAGAGACAAACCATCTGTGTATTTATTACGGTTCAGGTATGACACTGTTAATGTCTGTCATATAATTGCCCCCCTGCGGTGCGTGTCGATAAGGTGTGAAAATATGGTCAATTTATGTCTCTAATTGGCGTTTATCTTCCAATCATAAAATTTAATCCACAATCAATGTGATAATGATTTAATCGCTCCTCAAACAATTAGCTACATCTAACGGTAGATGTTTGCATAATACAGACTTTTCTGCGATCTCGTGAATGGTTATGTTTTGGCGACAAATAGCAGACGTTGGCCACGGGAAAAGTCAAACGCTGTTGGTGCCTGGTTTAACCTGGTTTTAAATAAATTTTAACAACTTAAAACTCTATTTTTTTTTAATAATGAATTTTTAAGGGGGGGAAAAAAAAAAACGGGATCCACGGCGCGACCGCGATAGATTGGACATCATGAAATATCGGAACGCGATATATTGGAGCTATACTGTAGTACACACAGTGAAATGTCTATACTCTTAACACAGTAAACAGAAAGTAGTTTCCAAGATTATGCTAAGTTAAACTAAAATGACATTTGTCCAGCTCATAACTAAGGTTGGCATTGGCCTTTGTGGCCTAGCGGTTAAGAGCATTTACTTAAACCTTTGGTCTCACTCTGCTGTTGGTTCGAACTTCATTCTGTTCACAGGTGAGACACTAAATTCTGCAACAGAAGGCCAGGTTAGGAAGACACAGGTGTACAAGTTTTTGTCCATCCTTCCATCTGCCTAACCATCTGTCTGTCCATCTTTCCATCAACCTTTTACCTGGGTGTTTTGTGAGTGCAACTCCTCTTAGTTTTTTTAATGATTATTTTGAAACTTAGCAGGTGTTTTTAACCGGTCTGAAGATGTGCATGTGGTTTTGGGGTTATCTTTCGTCTATTTTTTATCACCTTTTTTTTCCTGGTCCAAATACTCGTACTATTAGATTTGTTTGATTTGGGGTTTAACGTCCCCGTTAACACTTTAAAGGTCATTTTGGAGACGTTGCTTCCAATTTTGTGGGACTTTTACCCGACATTGAGATGAAATGACATTTCAAGCCCTGTGGCCCAATGAAACCAATAGGGTTTATTAGCATGGACGGTCCACCTCGTACCGCCGTTCCTGGACAGGCTTAGATCCACTAAGCGGTTTACCAGTACTAGTGTGCGGGCCGGATTCAGCTCTGCGTGGAAGCATCATGCAGCCCATATATTTCTTCAAGCCCCTATGGGCGGGGGCAGTCGTACTTTTAGAATAGATATCGTGTGAGCACAACCTCTCTTAGTTTTTTACCAATTATTTTTTTTACCCATCCCTGGTTTACGCCCAGTTTAAGTTATATAATCTAGAAAGGGCCATAAAACCAAAACAATGGCTAAGGCTGGCATTTTGAAATTTATGAGTAGGACCAAATAATGCTCTTATTTTTTGATACATGTAGGAACAAGAGACCCATGGGCCACTATGCTCACCAGAGTTCAGGGGCACACTGTCCACTGGCAGTCATGTATTTTGATAAACCATGGAAGCCTTGAGCCCAAGGACACTGCAGATAAAATTTGGGCCCAATCAGCCTAGTGGCTTCATAGATCTGATGTCACTCGATTGTGTTGTTGCAAGACAACAGATGACAATTGGCAAACATAAATTTCATTTTTCAATTTTCCCCTTTATAAGTCTATGGAAACTCTTAACTTGCCATAACAACCAAACTAAAGAGCCAAATTTCATAAGAAGTAAAAACACAAAAGCTGTAAAGGTAAATATTGTTCATTACAAATCAACACAAACTCTGTTAAATGCATTGTTTGTTTATTTGAATATTTGAGCTTTACAAATTTCATGCTCACTTGAGTTATGCATGAGAAGAATTTTAAAACCTCGGGGCTCAGATCTCAGTTTGTTTGTTGGTTTTGATTTAACTGTGCAGTCAACACTATTAACCTTTACCCTGCTGTAGGCGACAAGCCCTATCTTTGCAAACAGTGTAGATCCAGATCAGATGGCTTCTGAAGAAGCCATCTGATCAGGATCTACACTGTTTGTCATTCAGATTGTGAATTTGAACAAACTCATTATATCATGTAATCTGATTGGCTGAAAATCAAAAAAAGGTGTGGCTAAGTTAAATATTCAGCAGGTTAAAGGTTAAGGTCATGCGAAGCTGGTCAGTTTACATAAATACACTTTTCCAGGGCAAGCTTATACATATACGGTTAACCAGTACAGTGCACATTGTTTCTCCAGAAATGACAACTGCCCTTCTTCAATCAGCAAAAGGGAGAGACTGACATTAGAAAAGATTTCACGATCAATCTGCACGAAAGAATGTTGAAAAAACTCGGCAGGTATCAAACCTGCGACCTATGTGCAACCGAATGAGATACCAAGTTTGGCCCAGATCTCCGTATACACTTAAGTTTCCATATAAGTAGAAAAACCATTGAATTGATGTGACTATGCAAAAACCTTTAGCATGTGTATGTAGTTTAGTCATCATTTGATGTAACAGAAGAAACAGCTAATTGATGCTTTTACTATTTAAGGTGACGGCCCCCACCCATTGGGGCTAGAAGAAATAAATGGGCTGCATGATGCTTCCAGGCAGAGCTAAAACCGACCGCACACGAGTACTGGTAAACCACTTGGAGGATCTAAGCCTGCCCAGGCAAAACAGTGCGAGTCCATGCTTATAAACCCTATTGGTTTCATTGGGGACAGGGCTTGAGATGTCATTTCATCTCAATGTCGGGTAAAAGTCCCACAAAATTGGAAGCAACGTCTCCAAAATGACCTATACAGTGTTGATGGGGACATTAAACCTCAAATCAAACAAACAAACTAAACTATTTAAGGTGAATGGATACACCTTCAGGGTTGTGCAACTCTCAAAAATAGTTGTCTCCCATATTAATAAGGATCTACTCTTAAAGGAAAGAATTTGCTCCTTAGGAGCAAATTCTTTCCTTTAAGAGTAGATAGCCCTGAAAGTTATCTCCCTTGTAAAACAAGAGGGCCATGATGGCCCTGGATCGCTCACCTGATCTGTAGTGTTACAAGTGGGCCCCAGGGAGGGTCATTATTGGCCCCAGGGCTTTAATGTGCATAATGCTGAGGGAGGTCTTAAAGGTGAAGCTTCATACCAAAAATCAAAATCAACAAAGGCTATAATATGAACAATCTTTGCAAAGGTCCACTAGATGAAGCTATACACCAAATATCAAGGACCTGGGCCTTGCTGTTTCAGAAAAGAAGATTTTTTTAAAGATATTCCATACATAAGCCTATGCAAAACCAAATTTGCATTGGGGCTATATAAGTCTATGTAAAATCAAAGGGCCCCGGGCTGGGGACATTTGTGGCCCCAGGGCTATAATTTGAACAATCTTGGTAGAGGTCCACTAGATGAAGCTCCATACCAAATATCAAAGACATGGGCCTTGCAGTTTCAAAGAAGAAGATTTTTAAAGATTTCCCTTCATAAGTCTATGTAAAACCAAAGGGTCTCAGGGCGGCGACATTTTTGGCCCCAGGGCTATAATTTGAACCATCTTGATAGAGGTCCACTAGATGAAATTTCACACCAAATATCAAAGACCTAGGCCTTGTGGTTTCAGAGAAGAAGATTTTTAAAGATTTTCCATATATAAGTCTATGCAAAACCAAAAGGGCCCCGGAGTGTGGGCATTTTTAGCCAAAGGGCTATAATTTGAACAATCTTAGAAGAGGTCCATTAGATGAAGCTTCAAACCAACTATCAAAGTGATTGGCCATGCAATTTCAGAAAAGAAGATTTTTTAAGATTTTCCCTATATAAGTCTATGTAAAACCAAAGGGCCCCAGAGCGGGGACATTTTTGGTCTCAGGGCTATAATTTGAACATTCTTGATAGAGGTCAACTAGATGAAGCTTCATACCAAATATCAAAGACCTAGGCTTTGTGGTTTCAGAGAAGAAGATTTTTAAAGATTTTCCCTATATAAGTCTATGTAAAACCAAAGGGCCCCGGAGCGGGGGCATTAAATTTTTGGCCCCAGGGCTATAATTTGAACAATCTTGGTAGAGGTCCATTAGATGAAGCTTCATACCATATATCAAAGTCCAGGGCCTTGCGGTTTTCAGAGAAGAAGATTTTTAAAGATTATCCCTGTATAAGCCTATGTAAAACCAAAGGGCCCAGGGGCCGGGGCATTATTGGCACTATAATTTGAACAATCTTTGTGAGGTCCACTAGATGAAGCTTCATACCAAATATCAAAGACCTAGACCTTGTGGTTAAAGATTTTCCCTATATAAGTCTATGTAATACCAAAGGGCCCCGAGGTGGGGGCATTTTTGGTCTCAGGGCTATAATAGAACAATTTTGGTAGAGGTCCACTAGATGAAGCTTCATACCAAATATCAAAAACGTGGGCCTTACAGTTTCAGAGAAGAAAATTTTTAAAGATTTTCCCTATATAATTAAAAATCAAAAATGAGTTCCTTTAAGAGCAATGAAAGTCTATGTAAAATCAAAGGGCCCCGGAGCGGGAGCATTTTGGCCCCAGGGCAATAATTTGAACAATCTTGATAGGGTCCACTAGGTGAAGCTTCATCTCAAATATGAAAGACCTGGGCCCTGTGGTTTCAGAAAAGAAGATTTTTAAAGAGTTTCCCTATATAAGCCATGTAAAACCAAAGGGACCCAGAGCGAGGGCATTTTTTGCCCCAGCACTTTAATTTGAACAATATCGGTAGTGGTCCACTAGGTGAATCTTCATACCAAATATCAAAGACCTGGGCCTAGCGGTTTCAGAGAAGAAGATTTTTAAAAGATTTTCCCTATATAAGCTCATGTTAAACCAAAAGGCCCCGGGCGAGGGCATTTTTGGCCCCAGCACTATAATTTGAACACTCTTGGTAGGGGTCCACTAGATGAAGCTTCATACCAAATATCAAAGACCTGGGCCTTGCGGTTTCAGAGAAGATTTTCCATATATAAGTCTATGTAAAACCAAAGGACCCCAGAGCGGGGGCATTTTTGGCCCAGGGCTAAAATTTGAATCATCTTGGTAGGGGTCCACTAGGTGAAGCTTCATATTGAATATCAAAGACCTGGGCCTTGCGGTTTTAGAGAAGAAGATTTTTAAAGATTTTCCCTATATAAGCCCATGTAAAACCAAAAGGCCCTGGGGCGGGGGGGGGGCGGGGGGGGGGGATACCTTGGCGCTGTGGGGTGCAGCTTCATACCAAATATCAAGGACATGGGCCTTACGGTTTCAGAGAAGAAAATTTTAAAAGATTTTCCCTATATAGGCCCATGTAAAACCAAAGGGCCCAGGAGCGGGGGCATTTTTGGCCCCAGCACTTTAATTTGAACAATCTTGGTAGGGGTCCACTAGATGAAGCTTCATACCAAATATCAAAGACCTGGGCCTTGCGGTTTCAGAGAAGATGATTTTAAAAGATTTTCCCTATATAAGCCCATGTAAAACGAAAGGGTCCCGGGGCGGGGGCATTTTTGGACCCAGCACTATAATTTGAACAATCTTGGGAGGGGATTCACTAGATGAAGCTTCATACAAAATATCAAAGACCTGGGCCTTACGGTTTCAGAGAAGAAAATTTTTAAAGATTTTCGGTATATATAAGCCCATGTAAAACCAAAGGGCCCCAGAGCGGGGGCATTTTTTGCCGCAGCACTATAATGTGATTAATCTTGGTAGGGGTTCACTAGGTGAAGCTTCATACCAAATATCAAAGACCTGGGCCTAGCGGTTTCAGAGAAGAAGACTTTTAAAGATTTTCCATATATAAGTCTATGTAAAACCAAAGGGCCCCGGAGCGGGGGCATTTATTGCCCCGAGCTATAATTTGAACAATCTTGGTAGGGGTCCACTAGGTGAAGCTTCATACCAAATATCAAAGACCTGGGCCTTGTGGTTTCAGAGAAGAAGATTTTTAAAGATTTTCCCTATATAAGCCCAAGTAAAACCAAAGGGCCCCGGAGCGGGGGCATTTTTGGCCCCAGCACTTTAATTATCCCCCGCCAATCTTGGTAGGGATCCACTAGATGAAGCTTAATGCCAAATATCAAAGACCTTGGCCTTGCGGTTTCAGAGAAGAAGATTTTTTAAGATTTTCCCTATATAAGCCCATGTAAAACCAAAGGGCCCCGGTGGGGGGGCATTTTTGGCCCGAGCACTATAATTTGAACAATCTTGGTAGGGGTCCTCTAGATGAAGCTTCATACCAAATATCAAAGACCTGGGCCTTACGGTTTCAGACAAGAAGATTTTTAAAGATCTTCCCTATATAAGCCCATGTAAAACCAAAGGGCCCCAGAGCGGGGGCATTTTTGGCCCCAGCACTATAATTTGAACAATCTTGGTAGGGGTCCACTAGATGAAGCTTCATACCAAATATCAAAGACCTGGGCCTTGCGGTTTCAGAGAAGAAGATTTTTAAAGATTTTCCCTATATAAGCCCATGTAAAACCGAAGGGGCCCGGGGCGGGGGCATTTTTGGCCCCAGCACTATAATTTGAACAATCTTGGTAGGGGTCCACTAGATGAAGCTTCATACCAAATATTAAAGACCTGGGCCTTACGGTTTCAGAGAAGAAGATTTTTTAAGATTTTCCCTATATAAGCCCATGTAAAACCAAAGGGCCCCAGGGCGGGGGCATTTTTGGCCCGAGCACTATAATTTGAACAATCTTGGTAGGGGTCCACTAGATGAAGCTTCATACCAAATATAAAAGACCTGGGCCTTGTGGTTTCAGAGAAGAAGATTTTTTAAGTTTTTGGTGAAAAAAATCTATTTTTGGCTCCTTTGACCTAGATGTGCAACGGACCGGAACCATTTGAACAACTTTGAAAGGGGACCACCTAAGGATCATTCCTGTGAAGTTTGGTCAAAATCCGATCAGTGGTTTTGGAGGAGATGTCATTTGAAGAAAAAGTTTACGCACGCACACACGCACTGACGACGGACGAAAAGTGATCACAAAAGCTCACCTTGTCACTACGTGACAGGTGAGCTAAAAAAAGGCCGAAAATGACTTAACAGATAGCAAAGGCTCAGGTTAGCCTGGCTATTCATCAGCATAGGTCTGCAATTTGTTCTGACTATTACCATCTCATATTCATTTTGTCACAACTTTTGTTACTATTGTTTCAGAACATTTTATGAGGACCTCAAGATGCCAAAGACAGGATTTTATGAAAGATTCAAGTGCTTGGCTCATGTTCTTGAACTGTGATTAAGTACGAAGGAGATTCAACTGTACTGCAAGAACATCTATCAAGTGCCATATCCAGATACACCATTCATTCTTTTGACTACCTCTCCGAATGGATTGTATTGTTCGTTTGTATTGGTGTTTAATGGCCCAGTCAACACTATTTTAGGTCATTTTTGAGCTGGTCAGTTTACCTATTCACACTTTTCCTGGGCAGGTTTATACGTAAGCGATTAACCAGTACAGTGCACATTCTTTCCCCAGAAACAGACAACTGCTCTTCTTGAATCAGCAGAAGGGAGAGAATGTCCGTAGAAAAGATTCCATGATCAATCTCCACGAAAGAATGTTGCCGACCCCGGTAGGTATCAAACCCGCGTCCTGATCACTAGTCAGACGCGCATCCGACTGAGCCACGGAGGCCGGCCTGGATTGCTTGTAGTTGGACTTTGCTAAAACTTATGATGGATCATCAGCCTTATGTATGCGAAGTGACAATGATCGATTAGACAGCATTGAGAGAAACTGCTAGAAATATTAAGTGTTGTTTTTCATGTTTTACATGACCTGGAATCTTGTTTACCATTACGAAAACATGCCTATAGAAATACATTATAATTTTTACTGCAGAAAAAATGCAAATTTTAAGATGATATTTTGTGATAATTTTCTTATTTCTGCTCAAAATATAGATGGTGGGTACATGTTATAATGGCCTCATTGAGGCGATTCTAACGAGTACCCACAATCTAGATTTTAGAGCAGAAATAAGAAAGATAATGGTTACCCCTATATACCCCAGTTTCACTATATAAAAGTGGGGTTAAAGGGGGTCAAATTATAAAGAAGCGTTTTCGTGATGCAAAATGTGTATGATCATTTTACCATATCTACATCTTTTGAATTGCCTATCATTATAGGATATGCAGTGAATAACCCTAACCATTGAAAAAGAGTTTGTTATAGACAAAAGTTAAATTGATCATGGTTTTGTTTGTTTTGTTTGATTTGAGGTTTAACATCCCCGTCAACACTGTATAGGTCATTTTGGAGACATTGCTTCCAATTTTGTGGGACTTTTACCTGACATTGAGATAAAATGGCATCTCAAGCCCTGGCGCCCAATGAAACCAATAGGGTCTATAAACATGGATGGTCTGACTCTCACCGCTTTGCCTGGGCAGGTTTAGATCCCTAAGCGGTTTACCAGTAGTCATGTGCGGTCGGTTTCAGCTCCGCGTGGAAGCATCATGCAGCCATCTGTTTCTTCAAGCCCAGATGGGCAGGGGCGGAAATTGATCATAGAAAGCCATGACCAATTATGTACTAATTTGCCATGAACGAGTATTGTTTGTTTGTGTTGAGGTTTTACATCCCTGTAAACACTATTGAGGTCATTGCTTCAGATTTAGTGGGAATTTTACCCGGCAATGAGATGAAATGACATCTCAAGCCCTACTGCCCATAGAAACTGCTAGGGTTTAAGGAGTGGTCTGACTCTCATAACTTTTCCTGGGCAGGCTTAGACCTAGGCAGTTTACCAGTACTCAAGTTGGGTCAGTTTCAGCTCTGTGCAGAAGTGTCATGCAGTAGTGTCACACAACCCAATCTGTTTCTCTAAGTCCCGATGGGCAGAGGCGCCTATACAAGATCTTGAATCTGACTTGCAAAATGTCTAGATTATATAGAAAAATGACCATAAATGGTCATTTTTCTATATAATCTATACGTTTTGACTATGCTATAATTATAGGTTGTGTAGTGGACACAAATTTTCTCTGTCATAGCTGGTTGTATAGAGCTTGTTATGGATATAGACAAAAGTTTAATCGAACCATGACCAACTATGTACTCACTTGCCATGAATGAGTAAATCAGTTAACTGGCAACCACAACTGATCAGTTCCTGAGCACTGATTGCCCTGGTTGAAGTTTGCCAATTTTCATAGGTGTCAACACATTTTTCCAATACCAAGCATGGAGGCCTTTGATGTCAAGCAGAGGGCATGAACTTGATTCACCATTCCATGTACCAGCCCCGATAGCTCAGTTGGTAGAGTGTCCGCTCCGGGGAACGGGAGGTCACGGGTTCGATCCCGGGCTGCGACATACCAAAGTCGTTAAAAATGGTACTAGCTGCTCCTCGCTTGGCACTCAGATTTACGGGGAAGGGCTAGGACTGGTCGACCCAGTGTCAGGATAATGTGGCTGGGTGTTGTATCATGTAATGTGTCTGGGACATGATACTTCAGTGAGGGAGCACTATAAAAGTGAGCATTGAGCTCCCTGTCGCAACCAGACACCGTCATGATATGACTGAAAAATTGTTGAAAGCGACGTTAAACCCGAATTCACACACACACACCATTCCATGTACACTGATCATTGTTCTAGTTAATCAAGGTACAGGTGCAATGTTCTTGTGCAACACTTTCTGCACTACTTTCAACAAAGTGTGAAGTGCCTGGATGATGGAACACTGGACAAGGCTCCTTTCCAAATTAAAGGAATTTTGCCTTTTATAGCTTCCTACCAGAATCATGAAACATTGATGAATGAGTAAATCAGTTAACTGGCAACCACAACTGATCAGTTCCTGAGCACTGATAGTTTGCCCTGGTTGAAGTTTGCCAATTTTTATAGGTGTCAACACATTTTTCCGATATCAAGCATTTAGGCCTTTGATGTCAAGCAGAGGGCATGAACTTGATTCACCATTCCATGTACACCGATCATTGTTCTGGTTAATCAAGGTACAGGTGCAATGTTCTTGTGCAACACTTTCTGCACTTAAGTGCCTGGATGATGGAACACTGGACAAGCGTCCTTTCCAAATTCAAGGAATTTTGCCTTTTATAGCTTCCTACCAGAATCATGAAACATTGATAAATGTTGAAAATGTTTCAGATCATAAAAAGAATAAGATCCAAGCATCTTACAGACTGCATTCACTGATCGTATGCTTTAAATTCTCTGTTACAGTTCTGCGCTATACTTGGTTCACTGGAGCAAGATTCTGTGCAATGTTCCCTATGTTATTTTCTTTATTTTTTATGTATTTTATTATTATGATGGCTCATCTTTAGAAAGTGAATGATTTTGAATTATTTCAGTCAGGTACCTAATAAAATAAACAAATGCAGTGAAATTTCTTTATTAAGACCACCTTTGGGGATGTTCAAAAGTGGTCTTTAAGACCACTTTTGAACAGTCCCAAAGGTGGTCCTTGACCAGAGGACACTGTGGGCCGAAAATACAAAGAAAGATTAAGTGCACCATTCAAAATAAGCTTTATAAAACAGAATACGTCTTAATTTTAGGTGGTCTTAATAGCGGAATTTCAAGAGAATAGACCCTGCCAATTGGGGCTTAAAGAAATATTTAGGCTGCATGATGCTTCCACACAGAGCTGAAACCGACCGCACACGTGTACTGCTAAACAGCTTAGAGGATCTATGCTTGCCCAGGTAAAGCAGTGCGAGTGGGATCGTCCATGCTTATAAACCCTATTGGTTTCATTGGGCCACAGGGCTTGAGATGTCATTTGACCTTATGTCGGGTAAAAGTCCCACAAAATTGGAAGCAACATCTCCAAAATGACCTAAACAGTGTTGATGGGGACATTAAACCTCAAATCAAACAAACAAACAAGAGAATAGACTAAACGTCGTATGTAGGAAAGCTGTGTATTTTCTGTGCTCGACACACTCGTAAGTCATGAAAACAATGCATTGCACTTGATTTAAAAACAGAACAGTCACGAGACAGTGCAACATTCAGGGACAACTAGAACAGCTGAATCAAGCACACAATATGGAAGTGTAAATGGAAATGGAGCCATTCAAGGTGCAGATAATGGCATGTTGTGGTCCTTTTGGTTTGAATTGGAGTTTAACAGCCCAGTCAACACTATATAGATCATTTTGAGCCCATCAGTTTACCTTACCACACTTTTTCTAAGCAACTTATACCTAAGTGGTTAACCAGTGCAGTGTACATTTGTCAAACTCCTAGCTGTCCTTCTTGATGACGGTCCCTGGTAGATATTGGACCAACTACTTCAATAGTCAAATGCACATCCAAATAACCCACTGAGCCCAGCCCCATGCAGACTGAGCTTAACCTTCATTCACCATATTTGCATTATTTGCTGGCTCCCAGCTTGCACATTGTCAATATTGGAAAAACAGGTAACCAGACACCCCTGACCTTTCAAGGTCAGGGGGATCTGGTTATCTGCTTTTCCAACACTGATAACCTTCAGACTAGGAACCAGCAGATAATGCAAATAAGGTGAATACTGCTGAATAAATTTATTTTGCCACACCCATATAATTATGACCTTCAACCAATCAAATTAAGCCATCTGATCTGGATCTATACTGTTTGCAAAGGTTGGGGCTGTTGTGTTAAGCGGGATAAGGTGAGTTATGCAAAGATTCCTTCAGACAAAATTTTACAGCAGAAATGCAGATCCGACTACATCCATGCAGTCAGTCTTCATTATGCACAAAATGGGTGCCCATCAGTCCACATACCCAGTCAGCTTAAGGGGAATGGGAACCCCTGGCAGATTTTTCCACCATTTTTAGCTCACCTGTCATGTAATGACAAGGTGAGCTCTTGGGATCACTTTTCGTCCATCGTTCGTGCGTCTGTCCATCCGTAAACAGTTTCTTCAAATGACATCTCCTAAACCACTGATCGGATTTTGACCAAACTTCACAGGATTGATCCTTAGGTAGTCCCCTTTAAAAGTTGTTCTAATGGTTCTGGTCTGCAGCACATCAAGGTCACAGGAGCCAAAAATAGATTTTTTTAATGAAAACTTAAAAAATCTTGTCCTCTGAAACCTCAAGGCCCAGGTCTTCGATATTGGTGTGTAGCTTCATCTAGTGGACCCCTACAAAGATTGTATAAATTATAGTGCTAGGGCCAAAAATGCCCCCGCCCGGGCCCTTTGGTTTTGCATGGGCTTACCGATATATAGGGAAAATCTTTAAAAAATCTTCTCTGAAACTGCCAGGTCCAGGTCTTTGATATTTGGTATGAAGCTTCATCTAGTGGACCTCTACCAAGTTTGTTCAAATTATAGTGCTGGGGCCAAAAATGCCCCCGCCCTGGGGCCCTTTGGTTTTACATAGGCTTATATATAGGGAAAATCTTGAAAAATCTTCTTCTCTGGAAAGATTTCTTCTCTGAAACCGCAAGGCCCAGGTCTTCGATATTTGGTATGAAGCTTCATCTAGCGGACCCCTACCAAGATTGTTCAAATTATAGTGCTCGGGCCAAAAATGCCCCCGCCCAGAGCCCTTTGGTTTTGCTGGGCTTACCGGTATATAGGGAAAATCTTTAAAAATCTTCTTCTCTGAAACCGCAAGGTCCAGGTCTTTGCTATTTGGTATGAAGCTTCATCTAGTGGACCTCTACCAAGTTTGTTCAAATTATAGTGCTGGGGCCAAAAATGCCCCCGCCCTGGGGCCCTTTGGTTTTACATTGGCTTATATAAAGGGAAATTCTTGAAAAATCTTCTTCTCTGGAAAGATTTCTTCTCTGAAACCGCAATGCCCAGGTCTTTGATATTTGGTATGAAGCTTCATCTAGTGGACCCCTACCAAGATTGTTCAAATTATAGTGCTGGGGCCAAAAATGCCCCCGCCCCGGGGCCCTTTGGTTTTGCATGGGCTTACCGATATATAGAGAAAATCTTTAAAAATCTTCTCTGAAACCGCAAGGTCAAGGTCTTTGATATTTGGTATGAAGCTTCATCTAGTGGCCCTCTACCAAGTTTGTTCAAATTATAGCCTTGGTGCCAAAAAAGCCCCCGCTCCCGGGCCCATTGGTTTTACATAGACTTATATATGGAAAATCTTGAAAAATCTTCTTCTCTGAATCCACAAGGCCTAGGTCTTTGATATTTGGCAGAAGCTTCATCTAGTGGACCTCTACCCAGTTTGTTCAAATTATAGCTCTGAGACCAAAAATGCCCCCGCCTCGGGGCCCTTTGGTTTTACATAGACTTATATAGGGAAAATCTTTAAAAATCTTCTAACCACAAGGCCTAGGTCTTTGATATTTGGTGTGAAATTTATCTAGTGGACCTCTTATCGAAGATTGTTCAAATTATAGCCCTGGGGCCAAAAATGCCCCCGCCCAAAGACCTTTGGTTTTACATACTTATATAGGAAATCCATATGGAGCTTCATCTAGTGGACCTCTACCGGTAAAGATTGTTTTCGGGCCACAAATGCCCCCGCCCCAGGGCCCTTTGGTTTTACATGGACTTATATAGAGATAATCTTTGAAAATCTTCTCTGAAACAGCAAGGCCCATGTCTTTGATATTTGGTGTGAAGCTTCATCTAGTGGACCTCTATCAAGAATGTTTAAATTATAGCCCTGAGGCCAAAAAACGCCCCTGCCCAGGGGCCATTTGGTTTTAAATAGGCTTATGTAGGGAATATCTTTAAAAGAATCTTCTTCACTGAAACAGCAAGGCCTATGTCTTTGATATTTGGTGTGTAGCTTCATCTAGTGGACCTTTGCCAAGATTGTTCAAATTATAGCATTTGTTGATATTTGGTATGAAGCTTTACCTTTTTAGACCTCCCTCAACATTATGCATATTATAGCCATGGGGTCAATAATGGCCCACTTGTTGCTCTATGGATCAGGTGAGCGATCCAGGGCCATCATGGCCCTCTTGTTCAAAGGGAGACAACTTTCGGGACTACCTGTTTGCTTTTCTATAAGCTCTGTCCAACTGAAATAGGGATCTACTCTTAAAAGAAAGAATTTGGTCCTGAGTTAACCCCTATTGACATGGGAGACAAAAATATTTTTGCAGGTATTGCCTCCCCTGAAGGTGTTCCCATTGCCCTTAAGACAATTGTCCAAACTTGGGCCGACATCAATATGACATCAGTTTGCCATAAATATGTTGGTTGACCTTGGCCCAACATTCATTGTTTGCTGGGTATTGGCTTCAAGCATACAGAAGGTTGTATTCTCAGGGTAAGCAGGCTGCTTGATCTGTCTAAAATAAAAAGTCAGATTTTTTATTTATGCATATTTTTATTACACATTTATTGCTTTTTTTTTTTCAATTCAACAAATTTTTTTTTACAAAATTTTAAAAACAAAACTATATGGCCTCAAACATTTATAGCACATGTTGAACTAAAATTTTAAAGAAACAAAAACAATGGACTCCTTTTATGACCCAGAAGTTTTTTAAACCATTAAATGCTACAAAAGATTCTAGAGCAGACGACAATTGTTTTTTTCTTGTTTTTCTGTGGGAAAAGGCTACATGTAATGTCAATCTTTTTTTTTGCTCTGAAAAAAAAAAATAAAAAAAAATGAAACTGCAGTCTGCCAGTGATGATCAGTGCTTGGAGGGCTAGCACTTCAGCAACATTGCATCTGTCTTGTTCTGACATTGTTTGTTTGTATTGGAGATTAACGGCCCAGTCAACACTATTTTAGGTCATTTTTGAGCTGGTCAGTTTACTTATCCACACTTATCCTGGGCAAGTTTATACCTAAGCAGTTAACCAGTACAGTGCACAATCTCCCGCCAGAAACTGACAACTGCCCTTCTTGAATCATCGGAAGGGAGAGCAAGACCGGAGAAAATATTTCATGATCAATCTCCACAAAAGAATGTTGCCGCTC
This sequence comes from Lucinisca nassula, assembly GCA_963580285.1. Classification (NCBI taxonomy): domain Eukaryota; kingdom Metazoa; phylum Mollusca; class Bivalvia; order Lucinida; family Lucinidae; genus Lucinisca; species Lucinisca nassula. The sequence continues at coordinate 127,469,866 of OY757010.1, read as the reverse complement.
TGGTCACCAGTCAGACACTTTCTGACATTGAAAATGTTTTATATAATCTGGACAAGCCAAAACAATTCTGGGTACGATTGTTCAAACTGATCATTCGAAACTGATGATGTCTTTAACTTATTCTCATTTAACCCTTTTTGTATCGGAAACCCGAAACGGGTACCCGGGCAAACAGTGCAGGCCCAAATCAGACGCCATAGAACGAGGCATCTGATCTGGGCCTGCACTGTTTGCAAAAAATCAGGTTATTTTCCAAATAAATTTTAAAGATAACACAACCTGTCACCCCTAAATTTCAAAATGAACTCTTGCCATATATAAGGACTTAGGAGGAAGATCCCATTTGTTACAAAAAGAGGAAATACTGTAATATTTTTGCTGAAAAAATGGCTAAAACATTTTTCCAACAAACATACCATAGTATTGACTATTTTACTTACCAGAGTAGCTAGCATTTTGTCCACTAGCAAGCTGGTTAAGCTTACAATACTTTGAGCAACTGGGACCCCTGGGGCCAGTTGTTCAAATCATTATAGGCTTAACTAGATCGTTAGTGGTCAAATTATTAACTTTTCTAGAAAGTAAAATGCCTAATACAGTGGTATTTTTGCTGAAAAAATGAACAGCTTTTGCAATGCAGCTGCTCACCAGTGGTATTTTTGCTGAAAAAATGTGAACAGTGTTTGCAATGCAAAAGCTGCTCACATTTTTCCAGCAAAAATAACAATATATTTGGCGTATTTGATGATCAAAGTTTTAACAATATGTTAATTAACAAAGTCCTAAGTTTTGAATAACTGGCCCCTGGTCTTTTTCAGCGATTTTATCATATAATTATGTGGAGAAATTTCTCCAATGTCACATCTGGAGGTTATAAACTTTTTTCATGCTCAACTCAAACATGTAATATGTACTGCTCATACATGCAAACAGTAAAATACCAATATGTATGGCTTTTTTTCCATAAGTCAGCAGAAAATGTTACTTGCCTTGCTAATATATAGTAAAATGCCAGCAAAGATTGGCATTTTAACGAATCAAACAATTTTCATGCTCAGTTGAGTTGAGCGCATAGTTCCAAACATAAGGGACAGGATGTGCAAGATGTCGAGGTAAGTACTGGGACACATAATTTTCAGTTTTTGTGTCCTCACATGCTTAAATATCTTGAGGTTGACTTTCTTGCCGACCTAAAAATACACAAAAGGTTACAAGGTTAAACAAGAAAAGTTTATGAATGCTCAAGTCAGCGCATGAAAGCTTTAGTTACCAAACACAGCCAACCAAACATAGCCAATCTTAATTGTTTTAACCCTTTTTGTTCCAAATGGAATCTTACTCCTTATATATAGCAGGAGTTCATTTCAAAATTTAGGGGTGTCTGGTTGTGGTTTCTTCAAAATTGATTTGGAAAATGGCTGAACTTGTTGCAAACAGGGGCCGCGTTCTGCGGCGTATGATCTGGGCCTGCACTGTTTGCCACTGTACCTGTTTAGAGGTTTCCAGTCTGAAAAGGGTTAATACACCAGACCCTCTTTATTACCCAACATTCTGCCATTGTAAAGAATCTGCCACTGCATTAGTGTGATAGATAACAGGATCTTTTTCCCCCTTGTTACTGAAGGAAACAAATGTTGCAGAAATTTGCTAGAATTGCCTCGGGGTGATTCTAACAAATATTCACAACAATCTTCATTTCTTGGAATATTAACTGCAATATTCTAGGTGAGATTTATGTCCCACCAACAGCTAAGGTCATACAGAGATGGGACCTCGGTTTAAAGGCTCCTCAGAAAGTCTGGGGAAGCCCGAGATCAAACCCACGACCCCTGGTTTATGAAGAGAGTAGAATAACCACTTCTAGAATATTCTAGAGAATCTCCATTGATCCATCATAAGGAATGTTAGTATAAAGAGGGTTGAATCTTTATGAGCAGGACTAAATTTCATGCACATATCAGCTGAGCATTAGAAATACAGTGAAATTCCCATATAAGACCCCCTTTTGTACTGTTAAAAAGTGGTCTTTAAGACCACTTTTGAACAGTCCCAAAGGCCGTCTGTGACCAGAGGACACTATGTACCGTAGAGGAAACAGAAGAAAGAATAACTGAAACCATCTCAGTAAGCTTTTTAAAGCACAATAATTAGTCTTACTTTTAGGTGGTCTTAATAGCAGAATTTCACTGTACTTTTAACCTCAAATACTTTTTAACTGCTGGGTCAGTATACCTAGTCCAGATATACCATCAGCCCACAAAAGGAAGCCCAATATGAACACAGTGTGGATGGACTGGAAAAACGAAGTAAAAATTATACACATATAGATACAGTTGAACTAAAACTTCATGTACATATAGCACCAATACTGTGTCATGAAAAATTAGCACCACCTCGTACTTTAACAATGACCATGCAAAATCCAACAAATATCTGTTAAAGAACAATGATGTTAAGTGGCTTGCAGAGAACCCGTCTGTAATTACACCACAACCTCCTTATGACACTATTAATGAAGAAAAGCAGAAACCGTATAGTTAAACAATCGTGTTATATCCAAACAAAAATGTATAGATTATATAGAAAAATGACCATTTATGGAAAATGACCATTTATGGTCATTTTTCAATATTATCTATACATTTTTGGGATCCATCTTGAAACCGTGTTTTATCAATAACTGTGTTACAACAAACCGTGCTATAATGAGGTTGTGGTGTATGTGGATAGGATACAACAGGGGCCAGTTGCTCAAAACTAAGGATGACAGTTTATTTATCATTAAATTTATCTTTTACCATGGAAACATCTTTTCTTTTTTTTTTCTAAAACATGTGAGAAGATTTTGCAAATACAGAATAGAAGTGAAGGCAATGATCAGGAATCGACATAATAAATCCACAGCTCTCATCAGAGACACCAAAGGGAAAGAAGCTACTCACATTTTTTCACCAAAAATTACCCTGTATTAGATTTTGTAACTAAACATTACAGTTAACATTTTGACCTTTAATGGGCTTGTTAAGCTGACGATGCTTTGAACAACTGGGCCCTGGCATATTTTCTGCTATTTTTTACCATGCGAGACAAATTCTTTAACTCGATTCCTTTTCGGTACACCTTGCCTCTCTGAGGAAGAGGTCTACTTTTTAAGGAAAGAGAAGCAAATTCTATCCTTTAAAAGCAGACTCGTACTGATAAGGGAGACAAATATTTTTGAAAAAGTTATCTTCCCTGAAAGTATCTCTTCACTAAATTCATGCTGTATCTACCATCTCTTCATCCTGATAGTACGGTCAGCACAGTTACTAGAAAGACCGAAATACACAAAATGACGGAAATACGACCCAAAACTACTGAAATACACTGAAAAACACCTGTTTTACTTCTCTTTATTACAAGATCTTCTTTTTCTTATTTGATGCAGCTGATTTCTGCCAATAAATAACATATATACAGTAAAATTCCTATATTAAGACCACCTTTGGGACTGTTCACGATTCGTTACAGCACGAATTAGGATATAACACCGTTTTGGTTTGTCCCCAAATTTTCCCCAACCAACTTTTATAAATATTATCCAAGGATTATATCAGGTTTTAAGCACAACTTTATTTTCCTCCCACTTTTGACTGCCGTAATACGGTAGCTAACACGATCTATAAAGGTACTTTTTGATATTTATTGCAGGCATCCAAACATGTCATATTTACAGGATATAAACTTGTTTAGCATGACACGCATGATAAACATGAACTGCCATCGGCACAATCAAAGTGTTGGCTTAGCGAGATAACGAGATTAAAGAATTCAGTTACGCAACCGGAAAAAAATATTTATCACGCTATGATAAAGATCACTGCTCAGCAGAAATTTTAAACATTGATGCAGAGGATGTGATTGGCAAAAAAACTGATTTTCTAGAGCCGCATATAAAAGAGTCAGATTTATTCCAGCTTAAAAGCAAATGATAAAACATATTCATGATCAATTTTCGCGGTAAAAAAATCATTCAAAGACCATGTGCGCCATTAAAAATCGTTTCAAATAAGAGTAAGACATTCCAAGGGAAGTAATTCAAATTTCTTGTAAGCGTTGACCATTGTCTGGTTCCGAACCCTAACCTGGTAATTTTACCATTGAAATCTATTAACTGTACGGTAGTTCGGTACGGTGCCAGACGCTCAGTAACAACAAAGTTAGCCAGGAACCAGCTATCCAAGCAGTGTCATACTCGCTTTCAGATCGGACGATTTTCTTGATAAAAACATGGTTTACCAGCTCGTTTCTATTAAAGTGACTTGTTTGACTTGATGGGCCATGGTATTTACTGCCATTGATTAGTTCTAAACACATTTTAGTCAGGGAAATACGGTTGTTAACCGGACCGCACATCATCTTGTGTGGAAAACTATTGATCACCATAGTGTAAATGGTTGATCTGTGACAAATACGGTCGGCGTTTTTAACACAATTCGGTTATAACTAACACGGTTCGTTGGATGGACCCCGAGTACCGTGTTATAACGAGGTTGAGGTTTATTTTATCTTGCTATGTTGTCACTTAGTTTATTCAGTCAAACGAGCCTGTCAAGCAAATACAGCTTCATTGTGTAATCTTGTCTGTAATCTTTTGGGAAGACAAGCTTCCTCTCCTCTTAACCCATTTTGTACCAGGAACCCCAAAACGGGTAATTGGCAACAATGCAGGCCCAGATCGGATGCCTGATCAGGGCCTCCACTGTTTGCTAAAATAAAAATCAAAAATGAGTTCCTTTAAGAGCAATGAAAACATTCATAAGAAAGAAGATGGGTCATACTACGTAGTTTCGGCTAATAAAGCCTCATCAGTGACCCTGTAATGATCCGGCAAAGAAAGCCAGAAGAAACATACTGCAATTTTGCGAATTTCGAATAGGCAGTCGATTCAAAGACTGATATAAATCAAAATGGGGTCCAAATAATTAAAAACCTGTCTAGAATACGAGTCTAAACCAATAATTTATTTCTGATATAAAAGTTCAGTCATTTTCCAAATAAATTTTGATGAAAACACAACCTGACACCCGTAAATTATGAAATGGACTCCTGATATATATAAAGAGGAAGATTCCATTTGGTACAAAAAGGGTTAAAATTATGAACTAAGACACAACAGAACACTGTTGATGAGCGCTATGATAAAACAAAGATGTATAAAACAGAGTTTATTTTAGTCCTTGCACGAAACCACAAACCTTGCAAAACACGAAAAAGAGCACCACACACAAAGTCATAGAAGTTGTTAGAACACAGGAGAGTGCATCAACTGACATATCATTCAAATATTATCTTTACTTTAACCGTTGTCCTGTTGAATATTTGAAAATGCCACACCCACTACTGATTTTCAACCAATCAGATTACTTGATGCAAATTATTGCAACAAATTAATAAACTGACTGGCAAACAATGAAGATCCTGATCAGATGGCTTCTGAAGAAGCCATCTGATCTGGATCTACATTGTTTGAAAGATAAGACATATCTGGGCTCAGCAAGACAAGGGTTAATATATTATGACATTACAAGTTTTCCAGGAGAACTAATTTGTTTTTCAGTGTATTTCGGCATATTTTGGTTATTCCGAGTATTTACGTCTTTCTAGTAACCCCAGTCTGAGTGATAAATATTGAGGCAGATTCCTCTTTACAGATTTGTCGTCATCACCTTAAATTCCACTGGGACAGCAGTGAGGGATCAGAGAAAACCTGGTATCCCATGGCCCCTAAACTAGCACTCTGGTCAGTCTTTTTCTGCACTTCAGCCAGAAGAGTATCCAGGGGAATGGATACATCTTCAAGGGCAATAACTCTTTCCAAAAATATTTGTGTCTTTCTTGTAAACAACCTTAAAATGTGTTATATCCCAAACTGTGTTATATTATATCTGTTATAAAGAGATTTTTGTGCACTTTCAAAACATTGAGACAGTGGGTTTAAGTTTAAAGTAACTGCCATATTTACCGTATTCGGACAAACAGGCTCAAGCAAACCGTGTCGATCGAGATGAGATGCCGCAAATTACGGCATTGCATCAGGGCCTACACTGCAAACAGTGTAGATGCAGATGAGATGCCGCAGAATGCGGCATCTCATCAGTGTCTACACTGTTCGCCATTCATCCAGCGATTTTTAAATACATGTACAACACTGGGTGGCAAATTGTATTTGTCCAACTTTAGAACAAGTATGACATGGAGCCGAGGTGTCCAAATACGTAGGGAAAATACGGTACTTCATACCAACAGATCAATTTGCATTATGCCATTGAGAAGTACTGGGAAGAGCTAAATTAAAATGTTATAAACAAAGAGCACTAAAAAAACAAAATGCCCAAAATAAGGCGATCATCACTTTCTATTCGATAGATGAACTGAGTATAAACATGCATACATATACAATGAAAACACTGGTGTTGAGTGTAAGCTTGAAAACTTTGTTGTTGTTTTGGTTTTATGAGCCTTTCAAGACTATTTCACTCATATTGAGCTGATCACTCATCAGGTGGGCGAAAACCTAGAGAAAAACAACCCAACCTTCCATTGCAGAACTTGGCATCTCACATGACCCAAGCCAGGCTCGAACCACAGCGGTGAGAGAGCTAATGATTAAGAGTCAGCGCTCTTACCCATTAGGCCATGGAGGCCCATAATTTATGATTCTTGTAGGTCCTTTCCATTGAGATGAGATGCCCTGTATGTCTTGCGTCTTAAAGAATGTGACACTGGCAAACAGTCACAAATGCCCATCTTTGATCAGGTTAAGGGAATGACTGCAGAAAAGATTTCATAATCGGTCTCTGTGAAAGAATTTTACCACCCCTGGCGGGGATCAAACAGGCTTGCTATCTCAATGCAAGCAAGGCATGCAATATGAACAGACTCACACCAAACCAGGCCCCTTAGGTTTAAAACTTTTTCCATGCTGAACTCAAAAGGGCATGAAATTTGAAATTCTCATAATTATTAAAATGCAAACAAATGAGGCAATTCGTCTGCTCAGATAAGCAAAGAATGTTTGTCCTGCTTATAAATTTTAAAATGCCAACAACTTTTGGCATTTTAAAATTTATGATCAGAACAAATTCCATGCTCAAGTGAGTTGACATGAAAAAAGTTTTATTACATTTGGGCCTGTTCTTATAATCTGCAGCCAGCATGGAATAGCCCACAGGGCCCAGTTGTTCAAATCACTGTTAGCGTGACAAGCTTGTTAGTGATCAAAATGTAACTGTTCTAGTAAGTATAAATCTAATACTATGGTATTTTTGCTGGAAAGATGTGAGTAGCTTTTGCTTAATACAAGAATTTCTCACATTTTTTTTTCAGTAAAAATACAGTGAAATTCCGCTATTAAGACCACCTAAAATTAAGACAAATTCTGCTTTTAAAAGCTTTGTTGAAGGGTGGGCTTAATATTTCATTACATTTTTTGGCCACAGTTTCCTCTGGTCAGGGACCACCTTTGGGACCACTTTTGAACAGTCCCAAAGTTGGCCTTAATAGCCACAGTTTCCTCTGGTCAGGGACCACCTTTGAGACTGTTCAAAAGTGGTCTTTAAGACCACTTTTGAAGAGTCCCAAAGGTGGCCTTAATAGAGGAATTTTGTTGTATAAGCATATAAGCCATATCAACTGATCAAAGTTTTAAAGATTTGTAAACAAACAACACTATATAATTTTGAACAACTGGCTACAGATCTGTACTGTCTGATCAGAACCTTCCCTGTCCATAAGAGACGGTAGACTTGATGCTTTCTATACTTAACCACCTTTCACGTGAGTTTCTGAAGTTTGCTCTTCCATCCTTGAATATGGACTTGACCAGTCATATAAACTTAGAATTAACCCATTTTGTACCAAATGGAATATTCCTCCTTATATATAGGAGTCCATTTCAAAATTTAGGGGTGTCAGGTTGTGTTATCTTTGACATTTATTTGGAAAATAGCTGAACTTTTTGCAAAAAGTGTAGGGCCTGGGCCTGCACTGTTTGCCAGGGTACCAGTTTTGGGGTTATCGGTACCAAATGGCTTAAAAATCATTGTTGGGTGGCAAACAGTGTTGATCCTGATTTTTATCGTTTTTGGTTTTAAAGCCCTTCAAGATTATCTCACTTATTTCAAGCCAATTATAAGTCAGAGACATGCGAAAACTGGAGTGCCGAGAAAACCAACTGACCATCCCTTGCAGAACTTGGCGTCTCAAACAGGACTCGAGCAAGGCTCAAACCACTGCGATAAGAGTCTAAGGATAAGAGTCTGAGCTTTTATCCGCTGGCACTAGGTCATAAAGGCCTATGTTGATCCTGATGAGATTACACATTATGACCCATCTCATCACGATCTATAGTTTGCATAGGATATGTACCAGTTTATGAGGATGAAAGGGTAAAATCTAGAGTCTGAACAGGGCCTTCCCAAAGCACTGAAGACTTATGAACCCTAGGCATTTCCAACCAGTGCAAATACACATCTATTTTTGAACTTTCGTAAAGCCAAGGCTGGTCCAAATATGTTTAGTAAAAAGGTCCATTCCATGATGAATCATCATGGAATGGACCTTTTTACTGAACATATTAGGACCAACCATGATGTGGATGAACACTAAACGCAAATGGCTAATTCTATCAAAGATTCCTAGTTGTAAGAAACTTGACAATGAACTGAAAATAGCATATCTTGCTAAAAATGAAAACATCTTGCTGTGTAAAAACAGTAACAACTACAATACACATGACCACATGTAAATGGGAATTAATTAATCTTGAAGTCATTTTAACTCAGACTTGGATGAATTTTCCTCTTTTTCCCCAAGCTACTCCTGATAAGCCACTTTTTTTTTCATCTGAAAAGATATTTCTGCATGAAAACATATGTGGGTATTCATTAGAAGCGCCTCACCGAGATGCTTCTAATGAATACCCACAACATATGTTTCCTTGTAGAAATAAGAAAAAAAATATGTGGATACCCGATCTTATCTGGGACTATGTCTTCAGAGAACTTAGTTCCAGTAGGAGCAAATTCTTTCTTTTTGGAAGTTTTCAGATACTCTGTCAGCTATTTCCTACCTGCAAATATCTTACTTCCTGCCTCATGTTACCTCCCATGGAAAAATGATTATAATGATTCAGATTTACAAACATAATACTGTATGGTAACTGTGGATGTGCTCCAATGGAGTCTTTTATCACTATATTATTGAAGTCGGAGAATATGTTTCTTCTCTTCTCAAAGTTTTTATTCTCCTTTACTAACAGAAGAGATTACCTTAGCAAAGGTGTTTTCTACCACAGTTGTCTCCCTTTGAGAAAGCAATTTAAATTGTTTCAATCTTTCATCTGCAACACTCAATCTATGATCTGCGAGATCATCCTTAGACTCAGCTGAACAACAGCTTGCCTGAAAATTACCATAAAAATAATGTATCACAGTAGAGGTATTTTTCTGTCTTCACCTACAACATCCGTTTGAAATTTGAAGATCTTCATTGGATGCATGATTGAAGGTTTGAATTAGATGCATAAACCTCACAATAACATTTCTTTTCAAATCTTTTGACCACATCTCCGCGGATTCAGTTCTTTTTATTCTGTGATCCAGGATTTCCACGGCCCATGGAAAGATTTTGTAGCAAAGGATATAGCCCAGGGAGCAGTCCCATGTTCTCTGGACGCAGCATTTGACCACGGCCCATTGCTGGTGGGGCATGCACTGCAACACCAACACCAGCCATCTGTAGTCGGGGCACAGGTTGCATTGAAGCATCACCAGAATTTGTCATTGTTTGGTAGAGTAAGGGATTTGCACCTGGGAGCAATCCAGGGCACTGCCCAGGATATTGTTGAACATTTACCTGCCCAGGTATCATACCCTGTTGGGCCAGCACCACAGGAGCCATCAGTCTCTGTTGCAGAAAATATGGATTCATTCCCAGGTTTCCTGCACTGCTTCCAGCCAGTTGGTTTCCTGCATTCATGTGGAACTGGTTCATGGTTTGCATTCTCTGTTGAGCAAGGAGGTGGTTCAGCTGCATTGGGTTATTTCCTGCCGGCATCAGAGGGGATCTGATTGCAGACTGGTTGGCAAAATTATTATTGAAAGGAGGTAGACTGGTTGTTGAACTGGTTACTACTGGAACTGAGGGCTTTGCAGCGGCAATTGGCTGAAATGTTAAAACAGATTTAAAATGAACTAGATAAAGTGCCCAGTGGGGCACGTATACCCCTGGCCAGTGTCATCGCCTCAAATGAAAATAGCAATGTCAAAAGTGATGACCATGTTTCTCTAAAAATAGCCATAGTGACCTTGACTTGAGGCCATGACCTTGAAAGTAGATTTTGCTCGAGATATAATCATAAGCATCTTTTATGTGAAGTTATATTTAGATCTGTTAATAAATGTAGGCGGTAGAGCGATGACAAAGTTTTTTCTAAAAATAACCACAGTGGCCTTGACCTTGAGGCCATGACCTTGAAAGTCAAAGCAACTCGAGATATTATCATAAGAAACATTTGTGTGAAGTTCTATTAAAATCCATCGATAAATGTAGGCGTGAGCGATGACAAAGTTTTTCTAAAAATAGCCACAGTGACCTTGACGTTGAAAGTCGAAATTGCTGGAGATATTGTCATAAGGAACATGTCTGAAGTTATATTGAAATCGGTGAAGAAATGCAAGCGCTAGAGTGATGACAAAAAAATAGCCACAATGACCTTGACCTTGAAAGTCAAACTCGCTCGAGGTAAAGTCATAAGGAGTTATATTGAAATCAGTGAAGAAATGGTGTGGCTAGAGTGATGACAATGTTTTTCTAAAAATAGCCACAGTGACCTTGACATTGAAAGTCGAAATCACTCGAGATATTGTCATAAGGAACATTTGTGTGAAGTTATATTGAAATCGGTGATGAAATGTAGGCGCTAGAGCGATGACAAAATTTTTCTAAACAAGAGGCTCGATGAGCCTAAACCGCTCACCTGAGGAACTTAAGTTTTAACAATTCACAGACTTGACTACTAAATCTGCTAATAGAATCCAGCCCATTGACCCTTACAGGATATAAGTCATCATTATTGCATTGCATTCCAAGTTTGAGACTTCTAGCTTCTATAGTTCCTGAGAAATCTTTGACGAAAATTTAACATTGGTCAAAATGGAGAGAAAGAAGAATGAAAGAACAGATGAACAAATAAGCTGAGAAAGCCCAATGTCTCTTACACAAAATAAGTCATCATTATTCTATTGAATACCAAATTTGATGCTTCTAGCTTTTATAGTTCCTGAGAAATCTTTGATTAAAAATTTAATATTGGTCTATTATCTCTATATGGAGAGAAAGAAGAATGAAGGAACAAATGAACCAGACTAGCTCCAAAACCTAATGCAGCCTTTCCCCTTGCCCAATGGTGCTACACATAAAATTTAAACAAGATTGGTCGACTGCCTTCTGAGATATGCTTCATTGAAAGTGTGGACGACGGATGGACGGACGACAGACGACGGACTCCGGAGCCTTGGTATACTATCAGCTCACTGGAGCCTTTGGCTCAGGTGAGCTAAAAATTCAAGTCGCTATTTCTGTCACAACATTTTCCCTACGTTAAGTCTATGGGCAAATTTTTTTGTCTCTCAAGGTCACGTAACTCCGAGGTCAATATTCCGATTCGGACCAAAATCGAACTTAACCGAGATTTTATGCCTGTCCTGGTTACCTGCAAGTTTGAAGCTGATATGAATAAAAATAAAGTTGCTATCGTGGTCACAACGTATTTTTTTATGCTCAAGGGCAGGTAACTCCAAGGCAAATATTCCGATTCGGCCCAAAATCGAACTTAACCGAGATTTTATGTCTGTCCTCGTTACCTGCAAGTTTGAAGCTGATCTGAAAAAAATTCAAGTCGCTATCGTAGTCGCAACATTTTCCCTAATTAAGTCTATGGGCAAATTTTTTGTCGCTCAAGGTCACGTAACTCCGAGGTCAATATTCTGATTCGGCCCAAAATTGAACTTAACCGAGATTTTATGCCTGTCCTCGTTACCTGCAAGTTTGAAGCTGATATGAATAAAAATAAAGTTGCTATCGTGGTCACAATGTATTTTTTTATGCTCAAGGGCAGGTAACTCCAAGGCAAATAATCCGATTCGGCCCAAAATCGAACTTAACCGAGATTTTATGTCTGTCCTCGTTACCTGCAAGTTTGAAGCTGATCTGAAAAAAATTCAAGTCGCTATCGTAGTCACAACATTTACCCTATGTAAAGTCTATGGGCAAATTTTTTGTCGCTCAAGGTCATGTAACTCCGAGGTCAATATTCCGATTCGAACTTAACTGAGATTTTATGCCTGTCCACGTTACCTGCAAGTTTGAAGCTGATCTGAATAAAAATAAAGTTGCTATCGTGGTCACAACGTATTTTTTATGCTCAAGGGCAGGTAACTCCAAGGCAAATAATCTGATTCGGCCCAAAATTGAACTTGACCGAGATTTTATGCCTGTACTGGTTATCTGCAAGAATGAAGTCGATCAGAAAAAAATTGACGGAGCTAGAGTGATGACAAGCTTTTTCCTATGTGAAGTCTATGTGAGCTAGATGTTGCCATGGCAACCAGAGTTCCACTCAGATCTGCCTGAAAACCTAATGAAGCTTTTCAACTTGCCCAATAATGCGTCACATGAAATTTGATCAAAGTTGGCCAAGTAGTCTTTAAGATATACATTTTTGAAATTCCCATTAACCCTAATGCAAAAACACACAAGGGCAGGTAACTCCTAAGTGAATGATCCGATTCTGCCAGATATCGAACTTGACCGAGATTTCATGGCTGTGCTGGTTATCTGCAAGAATAAAGCCAATCTGAAAATAATTGAAGCAGCTACGGTGATGACAACATTCTCCCCATGTTAAGTCAATAGGCAATTTTTTCAACGCTCAAGGGCACGTAACTCCTGAGTGAATAATCCGATTCAGCCCAAAATCGAACTTGATCGAGATTTCATGCCTGTCCTCGTTATCTGCAAGAATGAAGTCGATCGGAAAAAAATTGACGGAGCTAGAGTGATGACAAGCTTTTTCCTATGTTAAGAACGCTCAAGGGCACGTAACTCCTGAGTGAATAATCGGATTCAGCCCAAAATCGAACTTGATCGAGATTTCATGCCTGTCCTCATTATCTGCAAGAATGAAGACGATCAGAAAAAAATTGACGGAGCTAGAGTGATGACAAACTTTTTCCTATGTTAAGTCTATGGGAGCTATTTGTTGCCATGGCAACCAGAGTTCCAATCCGATCTGCCCGAAAACAGTATGCAGCCTTTCCCCCTACCTGATAATGCTTCACATGAAATTTGATCAAGATTGGCCCACTGGTTCCGGAGATATACTTCTTTGAAAGTGTGGACGACGACGACGACGGACGCCGGCTCGTGGTATACTAATACCTCACATGAGCCTTCGGCTCAGGTGAGCTAAAAATTCAAGTCGCTATCGTAGTCGCAACATTTTCCCTAATTAAGTCTATGGGCAAATTTTTTGTCGCTCAAGGTCACGTAACTCCGAGGTCAATATTCTGATTCGGCCCAAAATTGAACTTAACCGAGATTTTATGCCGGTCCTCGTTACCTGCAAGTTTGAAGCTGATATGAATAAAAATAAAGTTGCTATCGTGGTCACAACGTATTTTTTTATGCTCAAGGGCAGGTAACTCCAAGGCAAATAATCCGATTCGGCCCAAAATCGAACTTAACCGAGATTTTATGTCTGTACTCGTTACCTGCAAGTTTGAAGCTGATCTGAAAAAAATTCAAGTCGCTATCGTAGTCACAACATTTTCCCTATGTAAAGTCTATGGGCAAATTTTTTGTCGCTCAAGGTCATGTAACTCCGAGGTCAATATTCCGATTCGAACTTAACTGAGATTTTATGCCTGTCCACGTTACCTGCAAGTTTGAAGCTGATCTGAATAAAAATAAAGTTGCTATCGTGGTCACAACGTATTTTTTTATGCTCAAGGGCAGGTAACTCCAAGGCAAATAATCCGATTCGGCCCAAAATCGAACTTGACCGATATTTTATGCCTGTACTGCTTATCTGCAAGAATGAAGACGATCAGAAAAAAATTGACGGAGCTAGAGTGATGACAAACGTTTTCCTATGTTAAGTCTATGGGAGCTATTTGTTGCCATGGCAACCAGAGTTCCAATCCGATCTGCCCAAAAACAGTATGCAGCCTTTCCCCCTACCTGATAATGCTTCACATGAAATTTGATCAAGATTGGCCCACTGGTTCCGGAGATATACTTCTTTGAAAGTGTGGACGACGGACGACGACGACGGACGACGACGACGACGGACGACGGACGCTGGCTCGTGGTATACTAATACCTCACATGAGCCTTCGGCTCAGGTGAGCTAAAAAAGCCACAGTGACCTTGACAGTGAGGTCACGACCTTGAAAGTCGAACTCACTCGAGATATTGTCATAAGTATCATTTGTGTGAAGTTATATTGAAATTAGTGAAGAAATTAAGGCACTAGAGTGATGACAATGTTTTTCTAAAAATAGCCACAGTGACCTTGACCTTGATGTCATGAGCATGAACGTCACATTCACTCGAGATAGTGTCATAAGGAACATTTGTGTGAAGTTATATTGAAATCGGTGACGAAATGTAGGCACTAGAGCGATGACAAAGTTTTTCTGAAAATAACCACAGTGACCTTGACAGTGAGGTCACGACCTTGAAAGTCGAACTCGCTCGATATATTGTCATAAGTAACATTTGTGTGAAGTCATACTGAAATTGGTGAAGAAATAATGGCACTAGAGCGATGAGAATGTTTTTTCTAAAAATAGCCATAGTGACCTTGACCTTGAGGTCATGAGCATGAACGTCACACTCACTCGAGATAGTGTAATAAGGAACATTTGTGTGAAGTCATACTGAAATTGGTGAAGAAATGTAGGCGCTAGAGCAATGACAAAGTTTTTCTAAAAATAGCCACAGTGACCTTGACCTTGAGGTCACCACCGTGAAGGTCGAACTCGCTCTAAATATTGTCATAAGGAACATTTGTGTGAAGTAATATTGAAATTGGTGAAGAAATGTAGGCACTAGACCAATTACAAAGTTTTTCTCAAAATAGCCACAGTGACCTTGACCTAAAGGTCATGACCTTGAAAGTCAAACCCACCCATCCTATTATTGTGCTTTACATTTGTTTGAAGTTTCATGAAATTATCTCATACGGTTTGAAAGTTACAGAGCTGACAAAGTTTTTCTAAGAAATAGCCACAGTGACCTTAACCTTGAGGTCATGACCTTGAAAGTCGAACTCGCCCATCCTATTTTTGTGCTTTACATTTGTTTGAAGTTTCATGAAATTATCTCGAACGGTTTGAAAGTTACAGAGCGGAAACAAGTGTATGGTAAAAATTTCAAGTTATAACATTCAAAGGGCAATAACTCTCAAAGTAGAAAAGCAAGAGTTACGGTTTATGTGTTCTGCACGTTGTCTCATGGTGTTTAACATTTATGTGAAGTTTCATGAAAATATGTTAAACGGTTTAAAAGTTATTGAGTGGACACGAAAATGTAAGAGTTACGGTTCATGTGTTCTGCACGTCGTCTCATGTTGTTTAACATTTATGTGAAGATTCATGAAAATATGTCAAGTGGTTTAAAAGTTATGGAGCAGACACGAAAATGTTAACAGACACACACACAAACACACACACACACACACAAACACAGAAAATACGAAAACTATATACCCCCATGGCATACTCTGTATGCCGGGGGTATAATGAGCCCATATTCATTACAATATATACTCAAGCACTTTGAAAACGCAACATTATATTTTTTAAATATTTTTGAAATGGCCCAATCCAAAATCATATTAGCAGATATATGCTTCCATACACCATAAATAAAATCATATGAGGTGGTCAGATCGATAAAATATCGGTCGACTACACGTGATATCGTAGCACGTGCACACCGAGATATGACCTTGTTTATATGGTCAATTCCGCATGTACAACCGATAGCTTTCATTCAATCTCTTCAAAAGTTGTCTTCAAATCGGTTTTTGGTTGAAATTTGGATAAATTTACAAAACTGAGCATGCCAAGGCTAAATAACAAAAATCGGAATCGGATTTTAGGCCTTTTGGACGCTGGCATTTCACAGAAGGACATTGCTCGGCGTTTTAATGTTGACAGAACCACAATATATCGTCTCGTTCAACGTGTCAGGTTAACAGGAACTGTTAATGACCGCCCCAGGCCTGGGCAAGTGCGCGTGACGTCAAGACGTCAGGATAATTACATCCGTCAACTCCACCTACAGCATCGTTTCCAGACGGCCGCGCAAACAGCTTCCGTCGTCATTGGCAACCGAGGGCGACGTATTCGTCGTATGACAGTGTCCCGACGACTTAAGGAATTTGGTGTTCGTTGCCGGCGTCCGTACCACGGACCAATACTTACACGACGTCATCGTCAGCTTCGCATGAACTTTGCACTTAATCACCAGAGACGTGTCAACTGGCACGACGTCGTCTTCAGCGATGAGTTCAGGTTCAATTTGTACCAAACCGACGGGCGGGTACGCGTTTATCGACGTGACGGTGAAAGGTTTGCTGATAACTGCGTTGTTGAAAGAGACCGGTTTGGAGGCGGTGGTGTCATGGTCTGGGGCGCCATCAATTACAATTTTCGCTCGCGTTTATTGATAATTCATGGAAATCTCAACGCCAGACGTTACGTCGATGAGATTCTTCGGCCAGAGCTTGTTCCATTGTTGCGACGTCAACGTAACCCCATGTTATTTCAGCACGATAACGCCCGCCCGCACACGGCAAGGTTGACGCAGGACTTTTTACGTCAAGAAGGCATCAATGTTCTCCCTTGGCCGTCGAAATCACCCGATCTGAATTGTATCGAACACCTTTGGGACGAATTGGGACGTCGTGTACACGGACGTCAAAACGCGCCACAGACTGTGAGGCAGCTCGCGATAGCCCTTCAGCAAGAGTGGGATAACATCCCCCGACGTACTGTGCGACGTTTGTGTTGTTCAATGCGGTGCAGGTTACGTGAATGCTCTCAGCGCGCAGGTGGGCATACCCGATATTGATGTGGCTGGAGATTTGACTGACACATGGTGTGTTTGCCGCAGTGTAGACTGCTAATGTGAAGCGACAGCTCTAATGTGATTGTGGCAAACGAAAGTCATTTGATGAATATTGTTTGTGATGAAATTCGTTTTATGAAAAAATTGGTGAGTTAAAAAATATTTACATTTTCCTTATGATGTTGCGTTTTCAAAGTGCTCGAGTATATTTGCAAAGAAACCTAGTTTAAATGAAAAGAATAACTCCCTTATTTGGAAGTATGTACTCAAAAGTAAAACTACCATTTGCAAAACAGGCAGTTCAGTTTCTAAGTTCAGCAACCGTCAGCATGGGTCAAGGCCTGCCATGGTCAACTGCCTTCAGTTTTTTACCTTTGTTTCTGAAAGATGAACTTAAAATGGATGATTAATGCTAAGGTATGCCAATTTTTGACTGTCAAAGACACTGAATACCATATTTCCAATACGGTACATAGTTAAACCCATTGCATGCGGGGTCTCATCTGGGTGTACACTGTTTGCTCAGCCCTGTCTGTCCAAATACTTAAGGCAAATCCTGTATTTCACATGATCAATTTAAATCACTAATTGAATTACCTTAGTAGCTGAAGCTAGTATATTCTTAACATATTTCTCATTCTCTGTCTCCTGTTTATGGGGTGTCTTTAGAGTTGCAGGATCTGGAGTTGATGTATCTTCTTGCACTGAAGCACTTTCTGTGACTGGCGTCGAGGTCACGTCTGTCTCAGTTCCTGTAGAAACTTTCTCTACTGTGGTTGTCTCAGGCACATGCTTGATAGAGACAGCATCTATACAAGAAATACAGCAGAACACTGATAAAAAAAAGCCTATTAGACTGGTCATTTTTTTAGTGAGGGTTGAAAAACATATGAACCTCTTTATAACATAGCTCATTTAAAAAGGTTTTGGATATATAAGTTTAAACATGATCCCAAAAGTATATTTCTACATAAATCTATACATTTTTGTTTGGCTATAACATGTTTCCTGCTTTAGATCCTAATATTTAATGGCCCAGTCAACACTATACAGGTCATACTGAGTAAGTCAGTTCACCTAACCACACTTTTCCTGGTAACAGTAAAGTGCACTTTCTTTTGCCAGAAACTGACAACTGCCCTTCTTGAATCAGGGGAAGAGCATGATCAATCTCGATAAAAGAATGTTCATTTGTTGCCAAACTTGAAGGTTTTGTTTGATTTGAGGTTTAATGTTCCTGTCAGCACTCTATAGGTCATTTTGTCGCCAAATGAAACCAATAGGGTTTATAAACATGAACGGTCCAACTCGCACTGCTTTGCCTGTGCAGGCTTAGATCCTCGAAGCGGTTTACCAGTACTCGTGTGCGGTCGGTTTCAGCTCTGCGTGGAAGCATCATGCAGCCCATCTATATCTTCAAGCCCCTATAGGCGGGGCTTAAACTGGAAGGTATCGAACCTGGAAACTCCTGACTAGTGGGATACACATCCGACTGAGCTACCACACAAATGTAGCATCACTGGGATTTCAACATCTCTTTTTGAATTATTAGGGCCCCGCACTGAAAGTGTGGGTGCCCTATAGTAATCACTCTGTCCGTCCGTCTGTCTGTCCGTCTGTCCGTCCACAAATTTTCCTACTCCTCTGATAGCGCTGCCGGGGCCCTAGTCAGTTTCACTGACAGCTCTAGTTTAATATTTTGAAACTTCGGAATTTTAATTACTGAACGTTTTGTTAACAGAATCTGAATGTTGATTTTGTTGATTTGGAGTTTTATTGCCCCACCCAATCAACACTATTGAGGTTATGTTGAGCTAGTCACAACTTTCTTCGGCATGCTTATGCATAAGTTATGTTTGTTTGATTTGAGGTTTAACGTCCCTGTCAACACTGTATTGGTCATTTTAGAGACGTTGCTTCCAATTTTGTGGGACTTTTAACCCGACACCGAGATGAAATGACATTTCAAGTCCTGTCGCTCAAGGAAACCAATAGGGTTTATAAGCATGGACAGGCCAACTTGCACCGTTTTGCCTGGGCAGGCTTAGATCCTCTAAGCGGTTTACCAGTACTCATGTGCAGTCGGTTTCAGCTCTGTGTGGAAGCATCATGCAGCCCATCTATTTCTTCAAGCCTCGATGGGCGGGGCCGGCTTATACACAAGTACAGTGCATATTCTTTCAACAGTAACTGACGAGTGACTTTCTTCAATGTTGCCAGATTGGCTGGGAATTAACCTGTGACCTCCTGTAAACTAGATGCACACACATCCATGTGGCAAAATTGAACATCTAATAATAATAGACAAAGACAAAACAGTAAGTTATTAATTATACTGGCAAACAATAAATGGCATCCATGAGCACTCATCTACAGAACTCTACAGAGCTGTCCATTACAATACTGTCAGACTGTTAGGCATATTCACAATCTCTACAAAACTGTCCAACATACTAGTCAGACTGGTAGACCAGTTCGATATCTCTCCAGAGATGTCTAACATATTGGCAGGCTTTGGCATGTTCACTACCTCTACAGAGTTGTCTAATTTACTTGTTGTTACAATGGTAGACATCTGTAGAAGCTGTCTAACATACTAGTTTTCAGGTTTTAGATTTCTTAACTGTCTCTACAAAGACATCTTATATAAAGTATCTTACACAAGTGGTCATTTCATATGAAATTCAAGAAACAAGCCTTTGAGGAGTTTCATAATTCCCTATGAAATGACCTCTAGTGTAAGATTCTGTTTATCATATATCAATTTCAAATCAAATTTTATTGCCGAAGAAGTTCAAAAGAAAATAGAATGGTGTCACAGACGTCAAAGACATTGTCATGATGTTAAGTGCCAATAGCCATGGCTATATGATTTTTTAGCCACTAAATATCAGTGATGTTATATAATAAATACTAGATGTTGGACTGGTACACATGTTCACTATCTCCAGAGCTGTCTAACATTCTAGTTGTTACACTGATAGACACATTTTACAATCTCAGAGCTAACATACAGGTTCACTATCACTAGGAAGATGTTAGACTGTTAGGGATGTTCATTACCTCTACAGAGCTGTCTAACATACCTGGCTTTGACTGTGCCTCAATCACATCTTTTATCATACGGATTTCAATCTCACACTTGTTTAGCTCGTTCACAACCTCTATTGTACTACTAGGATCACTCATAAGAGTCTGTAAAATGCGCTTCCTGAAATAACATTTCACAATAATATAACAACCATTCAATAATCGATAAATAAAATATCCCACCATAACAATTTTAGACGTTAACAGGGTTTGACATATATCTAAGCCCAACTGAACAAAACTAACTGAGCCCAGTTGGTCAAAACTGAGTCCAGTTGTTCAAAATTAACTGAGCCCAGTTGTTCAAAATTAAATGAGCTCAGTTGTTCAAAACTGAGCCCAGTTGTTCAAAGTTAAATGAGCCCAGTTGTTCAAAACTAATTGAGCCCAGTTGTTAAAAACTATGTTGTTAGTTAATGAATCTTTAAAACTTTAATCATTTTTAAATATGGCAAATTTGCTAATACTTTTGTTGAAAAAAATATGAGTAGCTTTTGCAAAACATTTTTCAGCAAAAATACCAGATTATTAGAAATTGTACTTGCTAGAATAGTTAACTATTTAACCGCTACATGAACTCCTTAAGCTAATGATGCTTTAAACAACTGGGGCCGGTTGTTCAAAACTAATGACACCGTTAAAACTTTGATCGTTAAATATGGCAAATACACAAATATTTTTTCAGCAAAAAAATCCAAAATTTCAGATATTGTACTTGCTAGAACAGTTAACAATATGACCACTAACAAGCTCGTTAAGCTGACGATGCTTTGAACAACTGGCCCCTGGGCTCTTATTTCTATCAATCATGTGGAATAACACTTAAAACACATTTGAGATAATGTACACTATATCAAATCATAATACACCCGGACCTCATTATAGCAGGATTCGTTACAGCACGAATTTGGATTTAGAACGGTTTTGATTTTGGACCCTGTATATTCCACAACCAACATTTATAAATATAATCCAAGGTTTCTATCAAGTTTCAACATAAAGGGAGATTAAATCATTTTCACACTGATTGTTGATTAAATTTTATGATTGAGGGATATACGCAAATTAGAGACATAACTTGACCTCACGCTTATTGAAAACGCCGGAGCCATGTGCTTACAGTGAAGTAGTGTAATAGTCTGATCCGTGACAAATACAGTCGGTGTTTATAACACAATTCAGTTAACTTATACTATCCGTTGGTTGGACCTGGAGTTCAGTGTTATAACGAGGTTGAGGTGTACATGCATATTTGACTGCTGGCCAGAAATCAACTTCCTATGTCGAATACTGTTCCTTAAAAAATCTTTTTTCCAGAATCCAGTCAAATGATCTGCTCCTCAGCCTTCATCAATATTTTAAGTATCACAGACCAGGCTCAGATTCTATACGAGAATCCTGTACGATAGGTTTTGTATTTTGGAGACTGACAGCCCGGTCAACAATATTTTGGGTAATATTATGCTAGTCATTTTACCTAACCACACTTTTCCTTGGCCGGTTTATACAAAAGTGTTAACCAGTTCAGTGCACATTCTTTTTCAAGAAACTGACAACTGCCCTTCTTGAATCAGCAGGAAGGAGAGAATAACAGTAGAAAAAGATTACATGACAAATGTCTGTAAAAGAATGATGCTGACCTGGCAAGAACAAAAGGTACCTCAAGGGCATGTAGCACTATTAACACTCTGTGACACTTTCTGTTTACACAGCTGAAGCTACAGTGCAAACCCCACCCCCTAAACATTAGGCAACTTTTGCCTATGTCTGTTTTGTTTGTTTGTTTGATTTGAAGTTTAATGTCCCCTTCAACACTGTAAAGGTCATTTTGGAGACGTTGCTTCCAATTTTACCTGACATTGAGATGAAATGACATCTCAAGCCCTGCCACCCAATGAAACCAATAGGGTTTATAAGCATGGACGAGTTGACTTGCTCCGCATTGCCGGGGCAGGCTTAGATCCTCTGAGCGGTTTATCAGTACTCGTGTGCGGGTCGGTTTCAGCTCTGCGTGGAAGCATCATGCAGCCCATTTATTTCTTCAAGCCCCGATGGGCGGGGGCTATTGCCTATGTCTGTATAGCAACTTAACCTTTTAAACTGCAGAGCTTGTAGTGCTATATGATTGCCTTCTCTAGAAGCCAGAGTATCTTCTGTGACAGTCTCATCTTTATCTTCAACACTCTCTGTGACACTTTCTGTACTCATTGTTGAAACTGCAGTACCTTCAGTGGAACCACCCTAGATCAAAGGAACGATTTTCACCTTCAGAAATTTATAAAGTACACATCTCCTCAGTCCAGTGCTTAAGGGGAATGGGAACACTGGGGAGGCAACTCCTGCAAATGTATTTTTGTCTCCCATGTCAATAGGGGTCAACTCCTGAGGAGCAAATTCTTTACTTTAAGAGTAGACCCCTTTTTCGGTGGGACAGGGCTTATAGAAAGCGAATATGAAGTCCCGAAGGTTGTCCCCCTTTGAAAAATGGCGAAAAAATCTGTCAGGTGTTCCCATTCCCCTTAACACTGCATTCAAATATGGACTTGGTGCTTCAATCACATTGGAGAACGAAATTCCATGTCCTGTTTCCTCTTTTCTGTGTCATTTTCTACTCTCATAGCTGAAGCTACAAGACTCTCATTGGAAGCCTAGACATAAAACCGATTTCTCATGTGCTTTAACTCTTAAAGCACCACACAAGTATTTACAGCAGACAGAAATTTTATTTTCTAAAATTTTTTTTTTTTTTTTCAGAGAAAATACAGCTTGACATTTCGTTAGAATCACCCAGCAGACATTTCTCATGTAAAGTCAAGTCTTATTTTCTCTGAATATAAGATCTTACACGAGTGGTCATTTCATATGAAATTTATGAAACAAGCCTTTGGGGAGTTTCATAAATTTCATATAAAATGGCCAGGAGTGTAAGATTCTGTTTATCATATGACCACTTTAGATTCGATTTCATTGTCTTTATCGCCCGACAAATTTTCCACAAAAAATACAAGGTTGACATGGACGTCGTCATGACTTCACTTAATCCTGCCAAAGTGTTATTACATGTGTGGTCATACGATTTTTATTACACGACATTATCCACTGCTTATCAACGACATCATATAATGAAGAGATATTTGAAAATGATGTCTGCAAACATCATGATTGGCAGTTTGAGGGTTAATAATAGGATTTTTCATTAGCTATCATAGGGCTGCGCTTAAAGGAAAGAATTTGCTCCCATCGGGAGCAAATTCTTTCCTTTAAGAGTAGCCTCTATCTCAAAGAAAGCTTATTTCCCAAAAATTTGCCTGGTTATGCATAATACATGTATTTCTTTCTGACTGCAGCCCTTTAGCACACCTGTGATGTCTAGGGAGTCTCCCACATTTTCATGTTAATTTTTGCCCCATTTATGCTAAATTTTAGTAAGAATTTGGAGTCTCCCTCATTTGAACTGAGAATTTCCCTATATATTCTTTACATCTCCCTCATCACAATGGCATATCTCCCTCATACAGTACCCTAGATCAAAGACAAATTTAGCATTACCATATTGTAAGTGTTGTAGCATATGTGTGGACATCATGTATTCTTACATGCTTTTCAATGAAATATAGAGATTTCTCAGTGAAATCGAAAACGATATTGTCACTGTTTCAAACAGGGACTGATATCGATTTTATTTTTCACTGTTTGGGACTACTTTTTTGTCGAAATCTAATTCTATGGTCAGTTTTTCCATTGTCAGATGATAGAAAATTAATGAACTATTTAGAATTGATGCTAAGCTGGTTCACACGTAACGAGTATGTTAATGACGTCATTTTCGACGATGACGTCACTTATTTTGTCGCGCGACGTTAGATCTTTCCGCACCTTTTTGGGGGAAGCTTATCTCTCAATTATTTCAGTAACCATTCAAAGAAATGCCATCCCAGGCTATTTCTCAGGTGCAAAACGACCAGGAACAAAGTTAGTTTTCTCTGAGGGTTAGTGACGCGATTAGTGAAGCTAAATATTGCCGTTTTGAAGCATGTAAGAAACAGAAAATTTGACTTTTTAAGTGTAAGATCAAATTTTATTTCACTCATGAACACCAAAACTGGTATTTTCACTCGTGGCTACGCCACTCGTAACCAGAGGACCAGTGGTCCTGTAAACGCTCACCTGACACCTGGTCCTGGTGTACATTTTAATGTTTTTATATATTTGTCTATGACGAGCCCGAGTACCATATGATATATGCCAAGTTTCAAAGCCATTGGCCTTACGGTTCTGGAGAAGAAAATTTTTGAAGGTTTTTTACCATATATGGGCGTGGCGGCCATCTTGGTCATGTGATCTAGACCGTACTGGCAACTTTTCATTTGTTCAACTCACAAAAGCTCCATATTGAATTTCACTTAAATTGGCTCAGTAGTTTCTGAGAAAAAATGTTTTTTTTTTAAATATGAAATCGGAGTGACCTTGGTCTAAGGTCAATGAATGACCTTGACCTTTCTTACCCATAGATCTTCATGTATTCAGTTACTTTACCTAATCTACAAATTTTGGTGACACTGTCTTCAATGGTTTCCCTAAATATCCATTATTTTCACTTTTTCCTATGCCAAAGCCTATGTCAGCAAATTTGACATTACTGTAAAATAGGTCAAGATCAACCCAGGGTCACCATTTGAACAAATTATGATAGGCCCGAGTACCATATGCTACATGCCAAGTTTCAAGGCCATTGGCCTTAGGGTTCTTGAGAAGAAGAATTTCGAAGTTTCTTTACCATATTTTGGCGTGGAGGCCATCTTGGTCATGTGATCTAGACCATGTTGGCAGCTTTTCATTTGTTCAACTCCCAAAGGCTCCATATTGAATTTCACTTCAATTGGCTCAGTAGTTTCTGAGAAAAAATGTTTGAAATATGGAACCTGCGTGACCTTGGTCTAAGGTCAATTAATGACCTTGACCTTTCTTACACATAGATCTTCATGTATTCAGCTACTTTACCTTATCCACTAATTTTGGTGACACTCTTCAATGGTTTCCTAAAAATCCATTATTTTCACTTTTTCCCATGCAAAAGCCTAAGTCGGCAAATTTGACATTGCTGTAAAATAGGTCAAGGTCAACTCGGGGTCACCATTTGTACAAACTATGATGGGCTTGAGTACCATATGCTACATGCCAAGTTTCAAGGCCATTGTCCTCACGGTTCTGGAGAAGAAGAATTTTTAAGGCTTTTTACCATATATATAGGCGTGACGGCCATCTTGGTCATGTGATCTAGACCGTATTGGCATTTTTTCATTTGTCCAACTCACAAAGGCTCCATCTTAAATTTCACTTAAATTGGCTCAGCAGTTTTGGAGAAAAAAATGTTTGAAATATGGATCCTGAATGACCTTGGTCTAAGGCCAATGAATGACCTTGACCTTTCTGACCCATATATCTTCATGTATTCAGTTACTTTACCTGATCTACAAATTTTGGTGACACTGTCTTCAATGGTTTTCCTATAAATCCATTATTTTCACTTTGCCCCATGCAAAATCCTACTTCGGCAAATTTGACATTGCTGTAAAATTATAAATAGGTCAAGGTCAACCCGGGGTCACCATTTGTACAAACCATGATGGGCCCGAGTACCAAATGCTACATGCCAAGTTTCAAGGCAACTGGCCTTATGGTTCTGGAGAAGAAGATTTTTGAAGGCTTTTTACCATATATGGGCATGGCGGCCATCTTGGTCATGTGATCCAGACCCCGCGAACAAACTTTCGTTCCCCCATCCCACTGAGGCTCCATATGAAATTTGGCTTTGATTGGCCCTGCAGTATAGGAGAAGAAGATCTTTGAAAATGGTGGACGGATGGACGACGGATGGACGGACGACGGACCATGGCTAAACTATAAGCTCACCTATGAGCCTAAAGGCTCAGGTGAGCTAAAAATACTGGTTTTGGTGTTCATTCGGTGAAATAAAATTCGATCTTACACTGAAAAGATCAAATATCCTCTATTTCTTCTTATGTTTTGTTCTGGAGATCAAGTCACGCCGATCAGTTAGCCTAAGCACAATAATCCTTCTAAATAGATAATCTGTTCAAGGTCTGAAAATTGTTGGAGCCATTTAAGTTTGACTGTATATTTAAATTTAAACAATCCAGATTTACTTCAGGTTAGATTTTAACCATCACCATGGAACCCGGATATATCCTTTTTGAAAACAGTATATACACATTAGTACTACAGTTATTTGTTCTGACGCATTGTGTCAGGTCGAGTGGACATTTCCAGATCATGAGGCATGGAGCGTCATGTGTGATGCATAAGATCTGGAAACATCCAAGAGACGTGATACCATGCCGCAGATCAAGTTACTATGGTGACAATAGGTTTATTATATACATTTTTACTTCCAAATAATGTTTTTTTTTTATTTCAACCGTAAATAAGCAGGAAAATTTGATGTTTTGCTCTGCGTGTGACTTCATCATTTCCACATTACACATGGCTTCTTTCTAAATGATTAGCAGGAGCATAGCCATACCTGTACCCGTGACATTCTCCCCTCAACATTAAAATTCCTCCTAAAATTTCTGTAGATACTTGGAAAATTTTATGTACCTTAAATGCAATATATAAAATTTCTGTGAATATGATAATCACAAGAAATGATACAAGGATTTCTTATGCAAATCTGGGTTATCTACAGAAGGCATCAAATAGGTTGAGAAAATTTTAGACAATGTAGACAGGGATTAAACCCAGGACACTGAAATAACAGGCATGGCAGTACAGACTTAGTGTGCTATACACCTATACCCAGTGACATAGGCCTATGCATTCATCTAGCATTGCATCAATGACTAGCCAAATAGTGGCCAGGAAAGACTGATCAGACTGCATGGATGCACAGACCTATCTTGAGTTTTTGCAGGGCAAACATATTCAAACACATTTTTGTTTGGCATATCTCAAATGTTGTTATTTTGGATGTAGTTCAATGTCTAGTACCTTGGCGTAAGAAGTGCCAGGATCAGATCTGGAAATAAGTTCTTCCATGGCCCTGATCAGCTCCGTAGATGGATGCTCAAACGCTCGTAAAATCGAAGGAACACTGAAATCACAGTATTATCAAGCACTATGAGTTTGACAATGATTGAAATATCATATACAGTAGAACTTCGATGGCTTGAACACCGATGGCTTGTTTGCTACGACAGAGTCTAACCCATTCTTGAGTCCCTAGGGAATTTCTCTACAAAAGAAATTGTGAGGAGAAAGTTCGGATATTTTCGCCTTTTATCTTGCAAATTTATGCTGTGTGTGCTCATTAGAATCGTCTCAATGAGGCGATTCTAATGAGTACACACAGCATATATTTATATTATAGAACACCGAAAAGATGTCCAAAATTACCCACATAATGCATCCTGGAAGTAGCCATCATTAGCTCGAACTACCTCTGTCTTGAACAGATTTTCGTGGTCCCAAAGGTATTCGAGCCATTGAAGTTCGACTGTATATAAACTTAGACATGAGAAAACCTGTTTTCAGGGTTTGCAGCCATTTAACCTATTTTGTACCAAATGGAATCTTCCTCCTTATATGTGGCAGGAGTCCATTTCAAAATTTAGGGATGACAGGTTGTGTGATCTTTAACCCTTAGGCTGCTGAATAATTAAATTAGCCACACCCATTTCTGACTTTGAACCAATCACATTACTTGATATAATTTACTCCTGAAAATTCACAAACTGAATGTTAAACAGTGTAGATCCTGATCAGATTCAGAAGCCATATGATCTGGATCTTCACTGTTTGCAAAGGTAGAGGCTATCGTTAACAGCAGAATAAGGGTTAAAATTTATTTAGAAAATAGCTGATTTTTTTTTGCGTCTGATCTGGGGCCAATTACTAGTTTTGGGGTTTCTGGTACAAAATGGGTTAACCCTTGTTCTGCTGAGCCCGGATATGCCTTATTTTACAAACAATGAAGATCCAGATCAGATGGCTTCTGACGAAGCCATCTGATCAAGATCTACATTGTTTGCCATTCAGATTGTGAATTTGTTGCAATAATTTGCACCAAGTAATCTAATTGGTTAATTGGCTGATAATCAGTAGTGGGTGTGGCATATATGAATATTCAGCAGGACAAGGGTTAAGACAGGAACCATCCTGCTACACACACTAACAAGAGTTGTGAAATTCAATCTACATATTCATGTTTTGGTTCCACCAGTCAACATTACACATATGCATGTATCTGCATAGTTTGATGACTACTAAACTAGACTTGTTTTCTGAGAAAACAGATGTCCCCTCACCACATACCTCTTTCAAAATAAGCTTAATTTAACAGCACGGCTATGACCTTGAAAATAAGGTCAAGGTCAAGAAAACCTAATCAGTTCTTCATCCTGACCAAATGTCATATCCATTCAAATTTGATAAAAATCCACCCAGTTGTTCATGAGATCTACTGCACACAACCTAAATTTGGCCTAAATTTGACCTATTCAGCTGTGACATTGAAAATAAGATCATGGTAACCAAAACCTAATCTGTTCTTCATCCTGTCCCAATATTATATCCATGCAAATTTTATTAAAATCCACCCAGCAGTTCATGAGATATCTTGCACACAAGATACGCATACGGGATCTGCACCAACAACATGTTCGTAGGGAGGACATACAATATGCCCCCTCCACTTTGGTGAGAGGACATAATTCTGTTTAGCAGAGAAAAACCTGGAGTGTATGTAATGTACACCTGTGAGTAATGGTCAAATGTGACCGATCGCAGTATCAGTAGAAAGGAAGAAAGACAATATTCGGTATATACATGTATACAAATTTCTGACACAGACTTGACATATATCTTATATAAACTAGAAATGCGTCCATAGGACATTGATGCCCCCGCCTGAAAATATATCTATGTTTGTATTCATCCATAGAAAATTATTGACCGTGTAAGTTTTGGACCCTTTTTTTCACATTCGACCTCTAAGTATGACCTTGACCTTGGAGGTAAGCACCTTGGTTTTGTGTGAGACAGATTGTCTCATGATGGCCAACATTTCTGCCAAGTAATTTCAAAATCCATCCAGAGATAAGAAAATTATTGACTGCGTTTAAGTTTCGGACCATTTTTTTGACCTTTGACCTCTAAGTATGACCTTAACCTTGGAGGTATGGATCTGGGTTTGCACGTGACACATCGTCTCATGATGGTTAACATTTCTTCAAAGTAATTTCAAAATCCATCCAGAAATAAGTAAGTTATTGACTGTGTTCAAGCTGCGGACCCTTTTTTTGACCTTTGACCTCTAAGTATGAACTAGACCTTGGAGATACGGACCTGGGTTTTGCACGTGACACATCATTTCAAGATGGTTAACATTTCTACAAAGTAATTTCAAAATCCATCCAGAAATAAGAAAGTTATTGACTGCGTTTAAGTTTCGGACCCTTTTTTGACCTTTGACCTCTAAGTATGACCTTGACCTTGGAGGTACGGACCTGGGTTTTGCACATGACACATCTCATGATGGTTAACATTTCTGCCAAGTAATTTTAAAATCCATCAAGAAATAAGGAAGTTATTGACCGCATTTAAGTTTCGGACGCACAGGCAGACAGACGGACAGGGGCAACGCTATATGCCCTTTCCACCATTCTTCGAATGGCGGGGGCATAAAAGCCCTTTTTATGGAGGGTTTAAACAAGACATTGTTCATATGGCAGTGTTTGGATCAAATATTTTGCATTTAGATCTGGTTTGGAGTCAAATGGCCCTGTCAACACTTTTGAGGTCATATCTTACCACGTTTCTTCTGGGTAGGCCTATACATGTAGGCATTTACCAGTACAGTGCATATTCTTCCAACAGAAACATACAACTGAGCTTCTTAAATCAACAGACTGAAGAGAACGACTGTAGAAACCATTGCATGATTAACCTTTACCCTGCTGTAGGCGACAACCCCTATCTTTGCAAACAGTGTAGATCCAGATCAGATGGCTTCTGAAGAAGCCATCTGATCAGGATCTACACAGTTTGACATTCAGTTTATGAATATGTAGCAATAAGCTGCATCAAGTAATCTGATTGGTTCAAAGTCAGAAATGAGTGTGGCTTAATTGAATATTCAGCAGGTTAAAGGTTAATCTACATGACAGAATGTTGCTGAAACTGACATGGATCAAAATCGTGATCTCCTTATCTGCAGCCAAACATGAATTCAACTGAGCCACTGGGGCTGGCTTACGTTTTATGGACCTTTAACCCTTTTTGTACCATATGGAATCTTCCACCTTATATATAGCACAAGTCCATTTCAAAATTTAGCCCATCTCTGTATGACCTTAGCTGTTGGTGGGACGTAAAACTGAAACACACTCACTCAAAATTTGGGGGTGTCAGGTTGTGTTTCTTCCAAATTTATTTGGAAACATGCTGAACTTTTTGCAAACAGTGTAGGCCCTGATCGCGTCTGATCTGGCCCTGCACTGTTTGCCAATTACCCATTTTGGAGTTTCCAGTACAAAATGGGTTAAAGAATATTTCACTTATATTACAATCATGAACTGGTCATTAGGTAGGTCAAAACCACAGTACCCAGAGAAAAACTACCTTATCATCTATTGCTGACACTGTTTTTTTCCTTGCCCAAGTGACCCCTACAAAGGTGAGATGGTCAACACTCCTTTCTCCCACTATCCCCATGAGGCCTGTTTTGGATCATTTTTTTATTATTATTAATTTACTGCTCTCAAGAATATTTCTCTTATTTCAACCTGACCATTAATCATCTGAGCAAAAAAAATAGAACCTGGAGATAAACCACATTCTGCTGCAGAACTTGGCGGATCTAATATACATGTAACCTTATATCATATGTTGCAATGCAAATGAATATCGAAACTCTAAATTTAATTATTTTATATCTGAACAAGCCAGGTGAAAAAGTGAAATACAATGTTAACCCTTATCTTGCTGAATATTCATTTAAGCCACACCAATTTCTGTCTATCAACCAATCAAATTACTTGATGTAATTTATTGCTACGAATTCACAAACTGAATGCCAAACAGTGAAGATCCTGATCAGATGGCTTTTTCAGAAGCCATCTGATCTGGATCTACACTGTTTCCAAAGATAGGGGTTGTCTACACTGTTTGCAAAGATAGGGGTTGTTATGAACAGCAAGATAAGGGTTAATAATCGATAGCAAAAACTCACGAGTCTAAGGTATAGAGGCTGACAAACTGTTTTCTCCCATGTAGTTCTGTAGTAAGGGACTTCACTTTGTACCTGCAAATTACAGATCACCCTCTTTATACCGACATTTTATATAACAACAAAGCTTGTTACAATGACAATTTCAAACAAATCTTTAGCTTAATATGTGAGGGATTAAGGGAGACATTCAAGAATACTGTATTAATTACTCAAAGGAACATCGTTAGAACCGTCTCCGTGACATAGCCACCAGATAAGAGGGGTTAGCCAAATATTCTTTTCTTATTTCTGCATGAAAACATATGTTGTGGGTACTCATTAGAAGCACATCAGCGAGGCGCTTCTAATGAGTATCCACAATATATACTACTCAAAGTTTGATAGGGATCACTTTTTAATGCAAAATAATTTTTGGATGAATTAATCAGCTGAATCCAAATTTGATACATAATGATAGAAAACGTATCCTTCACAAAACCTAGTGATTAATTTTGTCAACTGGTACTGCATTCAAGCGTGACAACAGCAAACGTCTTGGCACCCCCAAAATTTGCCGTAACACGAAGGGATTTGGACAACTGATTTTTCACAAATTTCCAAATTTGTTTAGACAAACGTGCTTAATAACGTGTATGGCGTACAAGGGCATCAATTACAGTACGACATCGCTTGCGCATGCTCGTAATCCGAGTCTGTATCCGGTTTTGTGAAATCAGCTTTCATTCAGCAACCAATGCATCTTTGAGCTCCAGTAAAGTCCTCGGATGCACAGGTCGGGCTGAAACAGCACTCTGTAGCATGTCCCGCGCATGCTCAATCAGATTTAAGTGCGGTGACCGAGCAGGCCAGTCCATACGAACGATTGTCTCACGTTCCAGATAGGAATCAATGACATTGGCAGGGTTGGGACGGGCATTATCATCCATCAGAATAAAGTCCGGGCCGATAGCATCTGCATATGGTCTCACAAACTCACCAAGAATCTCATTACAGTACCTCACTGCCATTAACGTTCCGTTTTCAACGACGTACAAGTCAGGTTTACCGTTCGCGCTTATCCCAGCCCAAACCATGACTGACCCCTTTCCATAGCGATCATGCTCTGCCACATTCAAGTCATCGAATCGCTGTTTAGACATTCGCCACACTAATTGACGTTTATAAGTGAAGTCTAGACAGAATCTGGACCCCTCAGTAAACAGTACTGGCGTCAAGTCACGAACCGTCTACCTGACGTGAGTTCTGACAAAGTCTAACCGGTCTAGCATGTGCTGTCTCTTCAACGGGACACGTACAGCAGGCCTCATGGCATTAAGTCCGAACTCGTGGAGTCCGTTTCTGACAGTTTGTGTAGAAATTCGTACTCCAGTTCCGTTCATAAGCTCGTTATGCAAACGCGTAGCGTTCAGGAACCGTTGACGTTGAGACTGAATCAACAAGAAACGGCCCTGACGTTGAGTTGTAGCCCTTTCTCGACCCCGCCGCGGCTGTGTGAAGGATTTCCGTGGGTAAGATGCCGACTCCACATTCGTGAAACCACGCTCTGAGACACATTCAGAATCCCAGCAACACGACGTTGAGAGACGCAAGATTCCAACATTCCGACGCAACGATTCATTTCTTCGGGGCTCAGACGGTTTCTTAATTGTCCCCCTAGGCATTTTAGTGTTTCACAAATCAAATGAAGTCCTTTTTACGCTTGGTAAAGGAACACTGACAAGTTTGATTGGTCTGTTTGAAAGCAGTGCTACGCAAGATTTTGGGGGTGCATGAATTCATTTGCGAATTGTGAGAAGTGTACACTTTTATGAGTACTGAACTGCACACGAGTTTCTGCTTAAGATATTTATCAATATACCGAGTACAAATTCTGTCAAGAACTTAGAAATTTTCTGTGCAAAATTTGGTACATAAAAAGTGATCCCTATCAAACTTTGAGTAGTATATGTTTCCATGCAGAAATAAGATAAATATCAGTATTTTTCGGATGAAAAAAGTGCCTTTCTGGAACTATGAGCGAGGTGATTCTAACAAATGTCGGAAACATTTGTTTCTTGGTGTAAATGAAGGGGGGAGGAGCCATTTATAACCTACAAAACTACTTCTTAAGCGGCAAATTCTTTAAAATGGTAAAATGTCAGGGAGAATATACTGTCATTATAAAGAGGGTCCTCTTTATAATAAAGGGAAATAAACACACTTGGCATAATTTTTCTTGTTAATTACCCATAACCCTCCCTGTGCTGAACAGAGATATATCCTTTTTCTTTAAAACAGTAAAGACCCAGATCACTTGGCTTCTTAGACATACCTGTGATACCTCCCTCGTCAGGAGGGAGACTTCCTGATTTTGATGCTAAATTTTGCCAAACTTATGCTAAATTTTAGTAAAACTTTGGAGTCTCCCTCATTTGAACTGAGCATTTCCTATATATTCTTTACATCTCCCTCATCACAATTGCAAATCTCCCTCATACAGTTAAAAACAAGAGCATAGGTGAAACCGAGGGATGCTCCCCGAAGATGCGCAGTAGTAGGAGGGTTATTTTAGTGAAATGATCCTATACACTTTGAAGTTTGATAAGATTTGTTTGAAGACAAAGGTTATGGGTACTCACTAGAACTGTCTGAATGAGGAGGTTCTAATGAGTACCCTCAGCTGATGTTTGGAGTACAAATAAAGTAGGTAGTGATTTTCATCCAAGAATGCCAAAAAATGAGAAATGTAAGGCCCCTTCCCTGCAAGGACCTGTAAATCTTAAACCATAAGGCTAAGAAACTCAATTTTGTGTTCCCTAGTAAGTGATTTTCAATGGAAAATGTCACAAGGAATACACATGTGAAACATGAAAGCCCTATCACCCATGGTTATGAAATAACAGGAGATATTTTTTTTGAAAAAGGGGAGATGATTAGTGAAAATAAGCAATATAGTAATGGCCCTTTGTCAGAATGTAGCCTGACATAGTGACACACACCCAAATGCAATCTGTCAGGATGTAGGTCTTGTGATGGTAATTATGTGTGTCATGTTTCATGAGAGTAGACAAAATACTTTTGAAGTTATCACCGAGGTTAAGGTTTTTGGTTTAGGTGTGACAAACACACAAGTTATTCTCCTTTGTCAGAATGTAGGTCTTGTGATGGTAAGTATGTGTGTGAAGTTTCATAAGAGTAGGGCCAGGTTAAGGCGTGACAAACACAAGTTTCGTGGCGTCTGATCTGGGCCTGTACTGTTTGCCACTTACCCCTTTTGGGGTTTCCGGTACCAAATGGGTTTAACCTAAAGTCTAAGAATTCCCTAGTTAGTGATTTTCAAAAAAGACTGCAAAAATAAGGAGAAATGTAAGGCCCCTTCCGTGCAAGGGCATGTAAATCTTAAACCATAAGACAAAGAAACTCAGTTTTGTGTTCCCTAGTAAGTGATTTTCAATGAAGAATGTCACAAGGAATATATATGTGACATATGAAAGCCCTATAGTTTAATCATATTTTATTGCATATAATAGCAAGCAATGGGGTTGGGCCACAAGTTCTCACAACATTAGTTACGGCCCTTCCCCTACAATTATACACTCAAATTATTTATGCACATGGTAATGGCTAAATATAATACAGCATATTGAAATAAATAAATGAATAAATAAATAAATAAATAAATAAATAAATAAATAAATAAATAAATAACCATGTCGGGAAATTCTGTAAGTCAAAGCAGCCACTTTTAACAAGTAAATAATAGACAGGTTCATGATCTGTCAAGAGAGATGCATGTTCATACATGTATTTTTTAAGAATTATTGAAACGTTTAGTATCTTTGATAAATTTTTGGACAGCACCGAAAATAAGTAGATTATCCTGATCAGTCAAGAAAGGATCCCCAAATAAAATCTTATTCAAGGACAGAGGGTGAAAAGGTCTGGTAGTCTGGAACAAAGTAACACGTTCTGTGAGGAAATTTGGACATCTAAAAAAGAAGTGTTCAGCGTCTTCAATAACTTCTGAACAACTGCAGTATGGCGAAAGACAAATATGATTAGAATATAAGTCTCCTTTGAGATTACTACATTTGTTCCTAATCCTTGCATGTATAACAGAGAAGAACCTTTCTCCACTCGTATAATAAACAGGAATTTTAGGAATTCGAGGGGAACTATTTTTTAAATGTTGTTTAAAGGCTGATATACTTCCTGCTGCACGAACATCGTTATCAAGAGAGTTCCATAAGGAGATAGAAGAGGGTATACAGGACCGTTTAGAAATTTCTGTGCGAGTATATGGAACTGTGATGTTGCTGCTATTTCTCAGAGGATAGTTTGTGACTTCTCTAACTAGCGGAGGAATAAGATCGGTTATATATGAGGGAACTAAGTTGTTATTTACCTTGTACATAAAAGCCAATTTCTGATAATTTCGTCTGTCAGATAAGGGTTCCCAACCACATTCTCTATAAAGATTTTCAAGTGACACGGACCTTGTAAGACCCGTGACTAATCTAGCCGCCTCGTTTTGAAGCTTTTCAAGGGCTTGCTTATCATAAGCAGAACAGCCGTCCCATACTATTGAAGAATACTCAAGGATAGGTAATACGTATGAAATATATATCTGGTTTAAAGCAGTTCTATGAAATGTAAACTTCAGTTTTCGCATTATCCCTATGACCTTGGATGCGCTGGTTATTATATTTTCTATATGTCTATGCCATTGGCCGTTATTACTAAAAGTTAAACCTAGATGCTTGTGAGCCTCTACAAATTGTATCGGGGTATTTTCGAAAATAATTTGAGGATAATTTTCAAAATGTTTAAGGGTAAAAAACACTGCCTCGGTTTTTAAAGGATTAAAGGTAATTAACCATTGCTTAGCCCACCCAGAAAGAATATGTAAGTCATGATTTATGATTCCTTCTATATCAGCAATTGAGGACGCTGCATAATACAAAGAGCTGTCATCGGCAAAAAGTCGAGTCAAACTAAGCAGTGAGTCAGAAATGTCGTTTACATATATGAGAAATAACAGTGGTCCTAGCACAGAACCTTGAGGGACTCCAGCATGTATATCTCTAGAACTTGAAGTGCAGGACCTTATAACAACTTTTTGTCTTCTATTGCTTAAATAATCGTTTATCCAATTAAGAAGAGAACCAGTTATACCATGCTGTTTTAATTTGAAATGGAGCCCTTTATGCCATACTCTATCGAAAGCTTTTGACACATCACAAAATATCATACAGGAAAACTGATTATTATCAAATGTCTGACATATATGCTGAAAGATGTCTATTAATTGGAAAGTGGTAGAATGTTGTGGTAAAAATCCAGACTGGTATCTATATAAAAGGTTATTTTCATGGAAGAAATTATACATATTTTTATGTGCTATTCTTTCCTGGAGCTTTCCAACACCACTTAAAAGTGAAATTGGTCTATAATTGGATAAAATCGATTTGTCCCCTTTCTTATATAGAGGCAGCACATTGGATGTTTTCCATATATCCGCAAAACAACCTTCACGAAAAGATCTGTTAAAGATAATTGACAAAGGGATAGATATTTCCCTAGCAACAGCCTTAAGCATCCTATTGCTTATGGCATCAGGACCCGTAGCTTTGTTAGGATTCAGAATTAATATCAGTTCTGTTATTTCTTCCGGAGTACAAACAATATTAGAAAGAGAATTATCAGTTATAGATTGAAATGCAGGCAGTTGTGTGTTATGATCACCTAGATCACAAATTGAACTAAAATAGGAATTAAGACATTCAGCCTTTTCACTGTCAGTAAAACAATAGACATTCTGGTCTTGAAGTGAATTTAACAATGGAGGTATATTTCCAGAGTTGCTGTTATTTTTTACAAAATGCCGGATGACCTGCCAAAATTTTTTCTTGTCATTGTTTTGAAAATCAGACAAAGAAATTTCCAAACTGTTATAAAACTTTTATTTGGCGTGTTTTTTCAGATTGTTAACTTTATTTCTCATTTGTTTAAATTTATTCCTGCCAGAATTATTTGATTTCTTTCTGAGTTTATCTCTTATACGAATAAAATGGCGAATTTCTGCATCAAACCAAGGTTTATCATTTGGACGAACTGTTACAATTTTGGAAGGTATACATAATTTTACGAATTCCAGAAATTTATCAGTGAACTTCATACAAGCTTCATTTACAGAACCCTCAGACAGGATGCTCCAATCATAGTTTGAAACTAAAGTTTTCAGTTGTTGAAAATCAGCATTTCTGTATAACCATACAAGTCTCTTAAAAGTTGCCTGACAACTGTAATGGAAAGGGATTCTAATAAAGGTCGCTCTGTGATCACTTATATCAGTTGGAGTTTCTAGAACACCAGAATCTGAGAATAACATATCGTCAGGTATTAGAATAGGATCTAATATAGCTTGTAAACGAGTACCTTCATGAATAATATTCTGCAGTGAATTAATAGTAATAAGATCTTTTAAACTGTGAAAATTAGAGTTCGAAAGGTCTTCATTGAGGTCACCAAGAATTATCAAATTCTTGGAAAGATCAAATGCTTCCTCGATGTTTAAGTTCAAATTATGAAAAAATAGCCATCGGAAGAGATGGCAAATCCCCCGACCAAAAGCCAATATGGCCTTCAGAAGATTGTTCACCAATAGAAAGTGCAACAGAATTAAACCAGCAATATATCACAAAAGTATTGCAGTTATGGCCATCACAAGATTTTACTGTTAGGGGAGATAACTAAAAAACCAGGGCACTCAGAAATGTCGTTCTTGCGCATGACATGCCTGCTTAAGCTCGTGTATTTCTGTATAAAGTACCATCAATATGTCTCAAAGGGTATTGGAGATATGGTGATCACAAGCAGGTCATACTGTTATATTTAAAGGGTAGATAACTCAAATACCACAGCACCAACAGTTGTGGTTCTTGCACATGACATCCCTTCTGTACCTTGTATACAATTGTGCCAAGTTCCTTCAATATATCTCAAAGGGTGTTGGAGTTATGGCCATCACAAGGTTATATTGCAAGGGGAGATAACTAAAAAACCAGAGCACCAAGAGTTGTAATTCTTGAGCATGACACACATGCTTAACCTCATGTACATCTGCATCAAGTACCACAAATATGTCTCAAAGGGCATTGGAGGTACGATGATCACAAGGTTGTCATACTGTTATATTGGAAGGGGAGATAACTCAAATACCATAGCACCAAGAGTTGTGGTTCTTAGGATGAAGCGCCATCTCAATGTTGTATACAATTGTGCCAAGTACCAACAATATATCTCAAAGGGTATTTGAGTTATGGCCATCACAAGGTTATATTGTCAGGGGAGATAATTAAAAAACCAGGGGACCCAGAGTTGTGGTTCTTGCACGTGACACACCTGCTTAACCTCATGTACAACTGTACCAAGTATCATCAATATATCTCGAAGAGTGTTGGAGATGTGGCCATCACACGGTAGTGATTCTATATTATTGGAAGGGGAGATAACTAAAAAAAACATGGCACCCAGAGTTGTGGTTCTTGTGCATGAAACACCGTCTCGGCCTTGTGAACAACTGTGTCAGGTATCATCAATATATCTTAAAGGGTATTAGAATTATGGCCATCACAAGGTTGTCACGCTATTTTATTGAAAGGGGAGATAACTTCAAAACCATGGCAACCAGAGTTGTGGTTCTTGTGCATGACACTCCGTCTCAGCCTTGTGAACAACTGTGCCAGGTACCATCAATGTATCTCAAAGGGTATTGGAGTTATGGCCATCACAAAGTAGTCATTCTATTTTATTAAAAGGGGAGATAACTAAAAAAGTATGGCATCCAGAGTTCTGGTTCTTGCGCATGACACGCCGTCTCAGCATTGTGAACAACTGTGCCAAGAACCATCAATGAAACTCAAAGAGTATAAGAGTTATGGCCATCACAAGGTTGTCACTCTATTTTATTTGAAGGGGAGATAACTCCAAAACCATGGCAACCAGAGTTGTGGTTCTTGTGCATGACACGCCGTCTCAGCCTTGTGAACAACTGTGCCAGGTACCATCAATATATCTCAAAGGGTATTGGCGTTATGGCCATCACAAAGTAGTCACTCTAT
The DNA here is from genome assembly GCA_963580285.1 of Lucinisca nassula. NCBI lineage: Eukaryota > Metazoa > Mollusca > Bivalvia > Lucinida > Lucinidae > Lucinisca > Lucinisca nassula. The sequence continues at coordinate 127,430,242 of OY757010.1, read as the reverse complement.
TTTATTAAAAGGGGAGATAACTAAAAAAGTATGGCATCCAGAGTTCTGGTTCTTGCGCATGACACGCCGTCTCGGCCTTGTGAACAATTGTGCCAAGAACCATCAATGAATCTTAAAGGATATAGGAGTTATGGCCATCACAAGGTTGCGTCTACGGACGGACGGACGGACGGACGGACGGACAGACGGACGGATGGACGCCAGGCTGATCGCTATATCCCCCGAACCTATTCGGTCGGGGGATAAAAAGCCAAGGTCAGCTGTTCGAGGACTGTAAAATAGACCAATGAGATAATTTACGTGATTAATCTTGACTTCCACCCAGATTGACTCATCACAGAATACTTCTAAATCAGCTCTTCTTGAGTGAATAAGATTTGAATTAAGATAAACCATCACACCCCCACCATGGTTGGATCTATCTTTTCTGTAAGGTTCATCAAAGATGTCTGATAGGAATAACATATCATTCGTGATGCTATGATCAAGATGTGTCTCAGTAAAGCAAAGTATGTCAAAATCTGAGAAATAATCCTTAACATATTCAATTTTGTTTCTTATACTCCTTATATTCAGGTGTAAAATTGAGAGATCAGTCGATGTGTTAGCTGGACCAGGGTTCGGTTCTATATCGAAAGACTGAAGCAAGAGCAAAAACATTATGAAATGAAAACTTATATTACAAGTGCTGTCCATTAGGAAAGCATTAACGGACCTAAGAAAATATTTAATATAAAGAAGAATGACATTAAGAAAGAAAAATTGCTTGTACCTAAAATAGATACGTCTATGGCCACAAACTGCGGTGGAAGCGTGAAACAGTCCTATGGAGACTCTCCATTGATCTACAGAAATACCCATAGATCTAGTAAGTTATTGTCCGAAAGAGAACCTCCATATGACCGTCCGCACACTCTCCAGCCCAACAGAACTCCCGACAGTGGTATGTAAATAGGTAAGCATAAGATAAATAACTACTAGATAAACAACAAAGTAAATGGTAACTGACAAGTATGTACATAACTAAATAATGCTAACAATATTGGAATTTGTATAAATGAAAATACTCCTGGCATCATTAGTGAAATATTTCAACCACTATTCTTTTAAGAAATGAATTTCATTTATCTGCTGTTCATGAAAGTATAAACGCAGCGGGTTGCCTGCCAAGATAATGAACCACGAGTGAGGTTCATGTAAACTATGCAAGCTATCCGCTGGCGTTCACAGCTCCGTGAAAAGCAGAATGGTTAGGTTTATTTTTTCATAGTTACTTTCTCCTCATCATTAGGCGAGGAAAAAAAAAAATGCAGCTTATAAAACAAACTTTTAAAGCTGATAAAAACATATAGGCACTGTTTTTTCAACAGCCATCGGCCAGTCAGACGTAGAAAACCATGGTTTATCGTATGACGTCACGTCTATGTGAAAAAAAAAAAAGAAAGAAAAAAGAATCCGTTTAATAATGGCGGAGTACTGTCATTGATGCAAACAAATGGTGAACAAAATCCGTATTAAATGTCATATGATAAATGCGTTCATATATTATTAAGTCTATCAAGCTCGTTGAGGAAACGGGATAAAGTTCTCGGCGTGGCCTCCAATTCTATTCCCTTTCCACAACTTTCTTAATCAATACATGAACACTCAAGCAAGATCATCTATTTAAACTGACGTCACTTGACGTCACTTAAAAATCATGTAACTCGGTACGTTGTATTCTGTAGGTTTACATTAGGCTTTACCGATGCCGGATGAACGCTGAGACAACGTTTTTAAAACGTTACCTGAACATCGACTCACCCATTAAGCGCCTGTTGTGAAGTTGTACGCTGACAAACATGAAAACTGCAAGATCATGAAAGCATGCCCGTAAGAAATAAATTTAAACTAACCATAGTCATAATAATAAATAAATTCATACTACAGTGAAATTCCGCTAATAAGACCACCTTAAATTAAGACTAATTCTGCTATAAAAAGCTTATTTTGAAGGCGTCACTTAATCTTTCTTTGTGTGTTCTACCCTTCGTGTCCTCTGGTCAGGGACCACCTTTGTGACTGTTCAAAAGTGGTCTTAAAGACCACTTTTGAACAGTCCCAAAGGTGGTCTTAATATAGGAATTGTATTTTATCATTGCCACTTCTTACCCGGTATCAATCTGACTCGCCTCAGTGAGGCCCCTGTAAAATTTATTTTGAGCCGAGTGTAAATCAGAGGTATGCGGAATCCGGAGTACCCGAAGAAAAACACAATACCTTGCACACGCGGCCCGAGATAGGCCCGTACCATAGCGCTAATGATTTATCTTAGGCTCTTTAATATTTAGAACTTATTGAAGATCCCCGAATATCTCGCCCTTGTCGAAACGAAACACAAGAACAAGATTTGGGGAGCTCCTTGGATAAAGCATGCCTTCCCCCCTCTCCCTCTCTCTCTCTCGCTCACTCTCTCTCTCTCTCTCTCTCTCTCTCTCTCTCTCTCTCTCTCTCTCTCTCTCTTAGGGAGGGGGGCAGATGGAAAATAATGGTACATATATCCAATTGAGACGTAAGACCCGTGTATTAGTTTCTTGGGCCTGTTGTTCAAAACCATTGACGTCGCCAATGTTGATTTATCTCTGTAATATTTACTTAGCGATTATAACAGATATTAATATTGCTGAAACATAAATTAAAGTTTTACCTTTTTATGCAAAAATACAAAAAAAAAAAAAAAAAAGAAATAATAATAATAATAATCTGACCACTTACGAGGTCATTAATTTCTTAAAGCTAATAATGCTTTGAACAACTGGACCCTATTAGACAGATTTGGACCAAACAACAAATTGTTAACGTTTACAGACGACATATGTTAACAAGTCACTACTCAAAAACTCCATGTTACCTGGACAAAAGTTAAATCTGCGGGAGAATTCATTGTGTTATTAGCTCTATTTAATCACTAAATAAATTGAGAAAATAGACCGATTGTGCTCGTTAGAACCGCGCCTCGTTGAGGCGACTGCTAGAAAAAAACACCTTATTCTGGAGATAAGCAAGTCATCAATTTAGAACACAGACGTGTTGTTGCAATGACAGCAGGCACACATCGTTGACTCGTTGTTAAGTCAACGTTGTTTGTCTGAATGCGCACAAACAGTCATTTCAGCACCATCATGCATTGTAAATAACATGCACCAATGCCTGTTCCGGTAAGTAAAAAGTGAATAAGACCAATAAACTGTTACATGAGTAATTGTAAATAATGTTCTCAAGCGGGACACGTGGTAAACAACCTGTACTCGTAGACGACACCTGTGAAAAGGGCACTTTTCTACATAAAATGAACACTGATGAATAAGCCCTCATGCAACAACATACCTTAAACCATCCCGCTAGGGCTGGATCTGAGCTCGAATTTATATTTCACTGCGATATGGCGAGGCTGTTCGTATGCTCAGTCTCGCCAGACCCTAGCTGGTCACCTAAAAATCTAAGCGTCGTGCCGACCTAGCACGGGGAAATTCGGCGGTTGTAAACAAAACCACGTGTTAACACTAAATACTATTTTACGCAAAAGCGCCAATCAAAACGCTATAGCAAACAGCTTCCCGCACAGAATATCAAAGCCCTATTCACTTCTATTAGTAATAATAATAGTAATAATAATATAGAAGATATTTCCTTTTTTCGGGCCGATACCAAAAATATTCCATCGAACATGATGAAAACATCCAAATTTTCACGAGTGCGAAGCACGAGTGAAAATACGGCCCCCGTCCCGACGGGGACGTTAAACAAATCAAACAAACGAGTGAAAATTCGGATGCCCTCAACACACGAGACTAAACATTCCCGGCATCTGCCGAAAGAATAAGTATATTTTTATGCGGATACTTATGGTAATTGATAATCGTAATGTACATCACAATTTTGCCCAGCTATGACGTCACAGAAATCAGTTTCAAAACATTAACAGATCGCCATTTCAAATACAGCATTTTTAAATCGTTTGTACATGTACGTCACAATTTTGCCTGGCTATGACGTCACAAAGTCAGTTTCAAAGCATAAACAGATCACAATTTTGAATACAGAATTTTTACAGTTCAAAGAGTGCTTTTCAGTGTATTTTACAGAATTATTTTGTAGATAACATATGAATCTTGGCGAGAAAAGTAGTCCGGACTGCAACTGTGAAAATATCATGGTCATGATTTTTTTTTCCCACACTGTGAGACTATTTATAAATATTTCACACTGTGAAAATATCACTGCTATGTATGAAATAAAAAAAAAGAAGACATTCACTGGAGATGGGATTGCCTGGCAGATAAAAGACGTTGAACCGACCTTGAAACAGCGCTCAACCCTTCCCCCACTGAATATTCAGTTAAGCCATACCCATTTCTGACTTTGAGAACCAATCAGATTAACTGATGTAATTTATTCCTACAAATTCATAAATTGAATGTCAAACAGTGTAGATCCTGATCAGAAGACGTCTGATCTGGATCTACCCTGTTTGCAAAGATTGGGGTTGTCATAAACAGCATGACAAGGACAAACGCTGCTTGAACGGCGAATCAACGTCAAATATCTTGGGTGGTGCCTCAGCAATTAGCTACTGTCTGACTTTTAAACCGGGTTGGCGCCTGTGACCCCTGTAGGGCTTGCCAGTCCTAATGTTTGAAATACACTGGCTTTAGGTGAGAGGCGAACCGGGTTTCCGTATCTGTCTTTTTTAACTAGGATTTTCCCATCACGGGTCCAAAAACTATCAATCTTGCCGTCTTTCTTTAGCGGAAGGAGGGATTTAATCACAGAGTGATTGACTGAAGTAAGGTCCTCGGTTAGGAATGTTTTATTAGAATTGTTTTTCAGATTTTTCTTGCATGCGAATACTTTTTGTTTGTCATGGTAACGAAAAAATTTAACTAATATTTGTTGGGCACCTGATACTTTTGGCTTTCCTACATAGTGACATCGTTCAATATCTGACTCTGATAGATTTCCGGCACTTTTTAAAACTGCGGTATTCAAAAACTGCACCACAGCAGTCGTTAAGGCTGGTTCGTTGTTTGGAGGACCCATTGGGCCATCAAGCATCAAATTATTGATTCTCAATGAGTTTCTACGCCCGTACTGTTCGAGTTCATTGATGCCGAACCTGAGTTCATCCACCTCAGAGGACAACACATGAACTTGGCACTGCAGTTCATCGATCGTATCGTTGTTGTCGTTGATGATTGTCCGTTGTTCTTCAATGACGGCCTTTTGTTCATTGATAATGCTGCTTTGTTCCTTTACGGACTCTTGTAGCTCTCTATTAGATCTGATCATTTCATCTATAACACTTGATCTAAGACTGTCTATCGCAGCAGTAACGGTTGATGATACAGTAGACTTAATTGTCTCATGTATAAGAGGGCAAACCATGTCATACAATATAGGTGTTATAGTATTTTTGAAAGCCTGGTCGTCAAATGTCATTTTCATCATATCAGAGAATGCCATTGCTTTCGGTTTTATTTTTTTCTTATCTGGCTTGTCAGTTTCAAGGATTTTGGAAACATCTGGAAATGAGTTTCGCCTTCTAAGACCTTCATATGTAGACACCGGTTTCTTTACCGGTTCAGAGTTTGTAAGAGGCGATCCTTTACGTTTCGATCTCGCATCATCATTTGATTGTTCAGTGTCTAACACATCAATTTCAGCAGCCTGGCAATCCATAGGCAAAGATTTATCAGCAATGGTATCAGCCATTGTGAGTCGAAATAACACAAGAACGTATACAAACGTAAACAAATGCTGATATCTACACATATGAGTATAGTCCGTAATCTGTGTAGTGTGAACCGACAGTCGAGCGAACAAAGCAAAAACGTTTACTCACTGTTTTACAAGTCAAATCTTTGTATTTTCCAGTTTTTTCTATACCAGGATCAAAGAAAATCCATTTAACTTAATCACAACATAAAGTTTACAGCATTTAATTCCAGAGAAATAACAAATTCCAATATTATTACACCCCGCTCAAATCATCGACTTTCAAACGCCATGACCACGTGACTGTCGTGAAAGCCCTATTACCCATGGTTATGAAACAACAGGAGATATTTTTTGGAAAAGGGGAGATAATTCAGTGAAAATAAGCAACATAATTATGGCCCTTTGTCAGAATGTAGGTTTTGTGATGGTAAGTATCTGTGTGAAGTTTAATGAGAGTAGGATAAATACTTCTGAAATTTTGACCCGAGTTTAAATTGTTTGGTTATTGCCTGACAAACACACACTGAAAAGCAATATAGTTATGGCCCTTTGTCAGAATGTAGGTCTTGTGATAGTAAGTAAGTGTGTGCAGTTTCATGAGAGTAGGGCAAATACTTTTGAAGTTATGACCGAGGTTAAATTTTTTGGTTAAGGCGTGACAAACACACGGACAAAAGCAATTTGGTTTGTCAGAATGTAGGTCTTGTGGCTGTTAGTAAGAGTGTGAAGTTTCATGGGAGTAGGGATAATACTTTTGAAGTTATAACCGGTTAAATGTTTTGGTTTACATTTGAAACTGACTGACAAGATTACTATAGGGCACCCAAAAATACTGTGTGGGGCCCTAATTAAGAAGGGAAGTAACTCCGTAAATACTGATGGTAGGGTTATGCTTCTTGCATTCTGCGATTTCTCTCATAGCCCCCTATCAGTGTATCAAGTTTCACTAAATTACCTTTAAAACTTTTAGAGATATGCTCCGGACAAGTTTAATATAGCAAAAACTAAAAAGGGAAATAACTCTGTAATTACTTGTGATAGAGTTACAGTTCTTGCACTCTGCACTTCCTCTGATGGCCATCTATCAATGTATCAAGTTTCACTTAAATCCCTTCTATACTTTCAGAGATATGCTCCGGACAATCTTTTCATTGAAATAGTTAAGAAGGAAAGTAACTCCATAAATACTGGTGACAGGGTTATGGTTCTTGTATTTTACGATTCCCCTCATCGCCCTCTATCAGTATATCAAGTTTCACTTAAATACCTTTAATACTTTTAGAGATATAGAGCGTGACGGACGGATGGACGGATGCAGACAGACGGACGGACGCACGGACGGACGGACAAAGCAGCGACTATATGGCTCCCCCTTCGGGGAGCATAAAAATATCACAGGTATGCTTAGAAGACAGCTGATCAGTGTCTATACCATTTTCCATTCTGCTTTTGAATCCATGGTAAAAACTGAAATCATGCAGTAGATGGTTGCAAATTGGGAATATTGAAATATTCAGCATTGTGAGGGTTAAACTGCTAATCCTGGCATTTGCAGATGTTATTCATCTTCTTTTTCAGGGAAAATAAGGCTTGACATTATGTGTGAGTCATGCTGCCCAGATGATTCACATGAAATGTCAAGTCTTATTTTCTCTGAAAAATAATTTAAAAAATAAAATTGTCATCTGCTGTACAATTACTGTGGTGCTTTAAGGGTTAAATGTGAAACAATTTTTGTGACTTTATTTTTGTTCTCCATAGCAACAGATAAGGTAAGCATTTTGTGATAATTGAAGGATAACTTTCCTTATTTCTCCATATAAACCTTTGTTGTGGGTACTCATTAGAACTGCCTCTATGCTGTTTTAATGAATATCCACAACATAGGTTTTTAAGGTGAAATGATATTTTTAATGTAAAATTAATTTTAATTAATAATATACCTACCCATCACTACAATTATAGCCTTTTCACCAGACGCAGGTCTGGGACAGTCTGACACAAAAAAAATCTAGCCAGAAATGCCACCGGCATGTCCCTTTTCCCGTGACCTCCCCAGCGTCGAGTCCTGATTGGTCGCTGATGTCACATGACCTATCAGACCAATAGGCAGACGATACAGGTCACGTGACCGCGATTTTCGCGCCGAGAAGATCATTATTTCTTTCAGGAAAACAAATATTTCAGGCGGGGCTGGGAGGCGGGACATACCATTGTAGTGATGGGTAGGTATATTATTAATTAAAATTAATTTTACATTAAAAATATCATTTTAATATCAAATATAACTACCCATCACTACAATTATAGCCTGAATTCAAAGCAAGTGGAGGGTTGGATGAAAAATAAAGTTACACATACCTAACTCCTCCAACCTTGTTTGTTTATACCCCTTTTAAAAACATCCAATGATGGTAATGTAAGAGAGTATCCACCATGACTGCAAGGGATCCAAATCCAAAATTCACAAGTGGAGAAGATAAATGGACAGGAACCGGAGTCAAAATAGAAGGTTCATACCTATTCAAACAGGCTAACAAACAACCAAGGAAAATAAAATCCCAAAATAAGTGCTGCTCATAATAGATTGAGAAGCTACTAAACTACCCAAGGAATGAGTACCACTACGAATGGGAACCAAGCCCTTAGGTGAAGGGATGAAAAGTAGCGTTGGAACATCCATTACGCAGTAAGAAAAAAACATTCTGAAGAAAAAACGGAGTTCCAATATGCCAAAAATGTAGAAGGTTCTAACCTCATTCTGTATTCTGAATGATAATAGGGCAGAAGTGAAATTAGCATATACTGGTAGAAGCTTTATCACTTTACAAATCCACTTTGCAATCAAGGATGGTTAGAAATATATCCAAAACCCCTTGATTGAAAAGAAAAAATTCTCATGATAATCTCGAAACGTTTTAAACATTCTAATGTATACAAAAAATTCACATTAGCCTACGATCCACGAATCCTGGAAATGACAGGACAAATAATAGTTTCAGACAAGGTTATTTATAGCCTGAAACAAAAATAGGTTGAATGAGAAGAGAAAAAGAAGTCATTGTTCTTCTCATACCTGAAAACAACCCTCTGTAATTGGCAAAGCATGACTATAACTTCTACGAACTGAAGCAAATGTCAAATGAAATACAGCTTGACTATCAAATGAATAAAAGAAGCTGAATTCACCGGATCGTAAGGTGGTTTAGAAAAGACCACAATACTCATGCAAGATTCCATTTGGATACAAAGTCCTGGAAACCTGTCGGCATAGTGAAAAAACCCCTTTAATAAGCTGGTGATGGTAGGGTTTAATGAAAAAGTGTGAAGCCGACTAAAATTTTAACATGTTCGAGATTACTGATCTGTACCCTTCTCTTAGATGAAATAGAAATTGAAGGGTAGAGAACAGACAGAAAAAAAAAAATCCGGTAAAAAACCTCCCTAGAGGAATTGTCTGGATTTATTTCCCTTTTTCTACACCAACTAGAAATTATCTTCCATCTTCCAGAGTAAAACTTGAGAGTGGAGATCTTTCTATATTTGAAGATACACTCGGCAGAGAAACCAGAAAAGTGTCTACCTCTGGTTTGATTCCTGACAACATCTGGATGTGTAAGTAAAGCATTTCTGGATTGAAATGGAATGCCTGACCCACACCTTTTAGATATTTGATCTGAAACTACTGGAAGACGGGTTGCAAGTCTTGAGACTAGGCTCAGAATGACTAAAAAACCAAGATCTCTGAGGCCATAGGAGGCGTAATCAGAATGGCTCGGCTTTTGGACGCTTGAATTTTTACCTAGAACTAGAGGAATTCAGTTGAATGGTGTAAACGCATATGTAAAAGATTCCCCCAATCTAGAGATTTTAAATCAACTGCATGTTCCAGGTGATCTGAAACTTGAAACACAAAGGAAGTTGATTGGAGAACCCAGATGTTTGGACATTTGATTAAAAAAGGCCCAATAAAGGTTCTCTCCATTTGAGAAAACGCCCTGTAGAGAACGGATGGTGAACTGGTCTATAGGGGCGATCCCAATGACATAATCTGCCTGGAGGTGTCCGACAAGGATAGACACACCTTCCTGAAGACACCAAGTTATAATCTTCCATGTAAAAGCCAACAGGGAAGAGTAATGAGTCACTCCCTGATAAGTAGAAAAAACTACACTATTCATTTGTCTGGAGTAACAATAATGAAGGTGTTCCTCAGTTTGGAGCTATGAAGAACTGATAAACCAAGGAAATTTGTCTGAAGTTTCAGAAAGTTTATACACATATACATATATACATACATATACGCATACACAATACACCCACATATATATATATATATATAGCCCCGCCTAATATAGGCCCCACGTTCCCTGAACAACTAATCCTTGAGGTTCAAAGTGGGAAACCAACCTGAAAGGCTGGCATGCGAACAAACAAATAGGGAATAGTCTCTAAAAGAGGAGACCCCATTTGATACTGAGGGATTCATAAATCGTAGAGAGCAATCTTGATAATGGAATTTATTGCTCCTATAGACCGTATGGTATTTCCAGTGATAATATTAGCAAAAAAAAAAACTGGAAAGGTCTAAGATGAGATTGTCCAGGGAAAACTGGATCCAATTACTAAGTTCTAAAAAGGGGAAACAAACCCCTGACATAAATCGAAAGTTTTTCGGGGCGTGAAAAAAAAAAAATTTGGAGAAGTATCTTCGAGGTAGAGTCAATTTCAACTTCTCGATAAAGTGTATTAAATCTAAATTCACAATAACCTGTACACGTTAGGACAAGGTATGATAAACAGTATCTGTAAAAATGATGACAAAACCCATCATCGGAACACTACACGAGATTGGGGCCTAATTCTATGATGAGAGCTGCTTAATTAATTTCCATTAAGTTGGTGAACAGGGAAAAACATTGATCCGTTGACAAATCCAACAAAGGAAAGGCAACGGACTGATACACAAAAATTCCATCCAAGGTGAAACAAAGGTATTTGCGTAATGACCTATGGATGGAGATGTGAAGGCTAGCGACCTTTAAAACTACGGAAATCGTCCCCGAATTTGGGAAATTTGACCTGACTAATCGAGGACGAAGTTTCCATTTTGAGACGATCGACTCGCATCATCTTGTTAAGTGTGAGAAGTCGATGATGAGTCGATTTTCCCATTTTCTTCTTTTCTTTTCATTGATCCGTTGACAAATCCAACAAAGGAAAGGCAACGGACTGATACACAAAATTCCATCCAAGGTGAAACGAAGGAATTTGCGTAATGACCTATGGATGGAGATGTGAAGGTAAGCGTCCTTTAAAACTACGGAAATCGTCCCCGAATTTGGGAGAATTGACCTGACTAATCGAGGACGAAGTTTCCATTTTGAAATGATCGACTTGCATCATCTGTGTTCAGTGTGAGAAGTCGATGATGAGTCGATTTCCCATTTTCTTCTCGACCAGAAAGATCCGCCTGTAGAAGCCTGGGGAAAGGAGAAATTTTTCTACTTACACGGCTTTCTTTTGGAGAAGAACCCTTCCTCTTCCAATAAAAAGATTTCTTTTCTTGATACTATTTACCAGAAATAGTATTTGCATGTGAGAAAGAGAAAGGATTCCTAACGAACTCAATCCAGTAACCCTTTCTCAAAACTCATAAAACTCAAAATATATTTAATAAAAGAAGCCAAGGCTTGATAGAACTGAAAAAGCTCGGCTCCTACTGGGAGAAGATGAAGAGGAGGGGAAGGAAGAAAGTCATTTGTTAGACTTGTGTCTTCCTCTATTGGGAGATTTCGTTCCAGTCCGACCTCTGGAACGAAAGGACCGTGTACCCTGATCTGAGAATGATCTATTAGTAGACGAGGACTGATTGAGATCTTCTAGTCGAGGGTGATAAGCACTTAAAAGTCATCGGAAGTAGTCGAAGAGCGTCTCTTGGTTGCGGTACCTGTACTTGATACGCTCTCCGAAGACTTCAAAAAAGACGAGTGCCCACGGTCTTGAAGCTTGATTCTGAAAACGTTGGGAAGACATGGTCCGCTTGTAGTTTTAGAATCAAGAGGCGCTGAGGCTCTAAGTTTTCATTTACTATGCTCAGTAAAAACTGAACCAGTTATCCAGAGCAGAGTTGCGCCAAACATGCAACATGGTGGTAGACAGCCATGGCATGTGAAAAAATGACCGGGAAATAAACAAAAGCATTAGAATAGCAGCTATATGGTCGGAATGCTCTTGTTTGAAGGCAAAGTGGGTAGAATTAGAATACCAGACATAATGAGAACCCACTTAATAATAGTCCTGGTAAGAAGCTCCAATGTTAGAGCGTCGAAACAGGAAGTAATGCCAATTTCCCTGACGTCATATATACAGAGACTGAATCTGGGTCGAATTTTGGAATTTCATAAGAACAAAAAATTGATGTTTTTTGTTGTTAGAACCAATGTTCCAAGTTCTTTTCACGAGTGCCCCCGGTCTTGAAGCTTGATTCTGAAAACGTTGGGAAGACATGGTCCGCTTAAAGTTTTAGAATCAATAGGTGATGAGGCTCTAAATATGTCCTTCTCATAATCGCTAATTAGTAAGGACGAAAAAAGACCAACCTCTGAGTATTGATATATCCCCAGAGGATAATTCACTAGGCCCAGATTCAGCTCTAGGGGCAAAACACTCGAGGCTCAATTAAACTTCCCCAGTGTTAGGCCCTTTATTGTGTAACGTGCACTGAACATGCGAAATTGCCGAATCAAAATTGAGCATTCAAGGAGCCGTGCCAAAAACGATCAAGGCCGAATCGACCCAAGGCCGAACCGACCCACCGAAATAGGCCGAATCGATCCAGGTGCAAATTCGGGTCGAAAACGACCCAGGCCGAAACGACTCTGTACCGAAACGTCCCGGATTCACTTGCAATGGTCACGGTATTCCAATAAACGATGCCCAAGTCTGTATGTTTTACAAGGGAAAACAATCCAATTTAATGATTATGATAACAAAAATTTATCATAATAAGAGGAAAGAAGCATATGACCAAGGTAAACTAAGTACCGAAGGTCCGGAAAGGTTATCCGATAAAAACCGGGATCGGAACCGTACCAAAATTCGTATGTAACATGGATTCGGAAAAAATTTTTGGGCATAGGTTCCCCGCACCCCGGAGTCCCCGCAATTATGAGCAGGGTCTCTACGGGGCGGTCGACGAACCTATCCTAGTCAACCCAGGCCCAAATGGGAGGAGGGGACATAGACTGGCTCATCTTGATTCGGCAAAGGTGACCCACACGAATTGGATGGATTCTGTTTAGAAGATACTATAGAAAGGCCACAAAGGGACCTGAATATTATCCATCTGCATCGTGGGATTTATAAGAGCTAAACGAAGACGGGTCTTGCACATGTTCAAAACTAAATTAATGTTGAGAATTTTTATTCAGCGATACAACGTCTTCCGATACCGGAAGTGGAAGGAACACGCACAAAAACCGTCCTCTTTTCTGGCAATTTAAGTTTCCACAACGCCGACTTCTATTAAAACATTACCAGGAATAATACGAGTCTATACCCTGGCACATAACATGAAAAGAAGTGTGGTGCTTATCAAAAACCAAAAACGGTTGATCACATGATAAACAAAACTTCCAAGTGAAAATTCAAAATGGCGGACAACCACTACACATGTAATGTCGGCAGAAACACGCGAAATAAAGTCTCTAAGAATTTCGGAATAAACAGTAAGCTTACAAAGCCTAAGTACGTTGTGGAAACTCAAGGTAAGTGCAAAATCAAAAAAGAATAAAACACTTATCCGTTTATTCATTCTTCCATGGAATGTAGTTTGACCATCCTATCCCAAGCAAGTCTGAAAAAATAATGATCTTCTCGGCGCGAAAATCGCGGTCACGTGACCTGTATCGTCTGCCTATTGGTCTGATAGGTCATGTGACATCAGCGACCAATCAGGACTCGACGCTGGGGAGGTCACGGGAAAAGGGACATGCCGGTGGCATTTCTGGCTAGATTTTTTTTGTGTCAGACTGTCCCAGACCTGCGTCTGGTGAAAAGGCTATAATTGTAGTGATGGGTAGTTATATTTGATATTAAACTGATAAAAATCACCTTCAATTATCACAAAATACTTACCTTATCCTTTGCTATGGTTCACTGAAGGGGTCTGCTCTTAAAGGAAAGACTTTGCTAGTTAAAGAGAAGACCCCTGTTCATAGGGGAGTCAAAATTTTGCTGAAAGAGTTGCCTCCCCTGAAGGTGTATCCATCTCGTTAAGTCTGATCAGCCTATCCATAGCTGAAGGCTGCTATTCTGCACTAACAAGATTTTAAAGTATGGTAAAGCATTCAGGTATTACCAAGCAACATGAAAGCTTCTCAAATACATTTCAAATTCATCTTCCAACTCAAGTCAATGACAACTATAGTTGCCATATCAGTATGATCTTAATAAAGTGTCAACCATGGGGATTCTTTTTGAGGCAAAATACATGTAAATTGTTAGCCCCCTCTCACCCATTGGGGCTTCGAGAAATAGATTGGGCTGCATGATGCTTTCATGCAGAGCTGAAATGGACCACACAAGAGTACTGGTAAACCCCGTAGGTCTAAGCCTGCCCAGGCAACGCAGTGCGAGTTGGACCATCCATGCATTAAAACCTACTGGTTTCATTGGGCAGCAGGGCTTGAGATGTCATTGCATCTCAATGTCGGGTAAAAGTCCCACAAAATATGAAGCTGTTGTCTCCAAAATGACTTAAATAGTGTTGACTGGGACGTGCAACCTCAATTCAAACAAACAAAACCGTGTTAAATGCCATAGCTTGAGATATGAAGTAATGAAGATAGTTTATGGGTTCTTGTTAGAATAGCCTTACTGGTGCAAATTTAATAAGTACCTGCAATGTATGTTTCAATTTTAACAAGTACCTACAACATATGTTTCTAACAGGTTTTGGGAGACTGTGACCTTGAAAATAAGGCCAAGGCCATCATAACCTAAGCACTGTTTTCCCAGGCCCTGTGCTGTAACCATGCAAGTTGAGTAATAATCCATCCATTGGTTCAGGAAACAAAGTGCTTCCAACAACATATGCCAACACAAATGCTGACACTTGACGCTGACAGAAATGGAATCCACTCCAAAAACTATATGTGTCTATCCCCTTCGGTGAGGGGGACATAATCACATTGTTCGAAAGGTGACTACCTCCCAAGTGGTTAAACAAAAAGCAGTGTAACAGAACAGCACAATGTCATACTCACTCCAGTAACCCATTGTAACCTTTACCACCCTCAAGGCTAATTTAGCAGACGACAAGACAAAATGATTATATTTTTCTCTTTTTTCTCCAGAAAGCAGGACTTGACATCTCATGCAAATTGTCTCCATAGGAGACAATTTGCATGGAAGTCAAATCCTGCTTCCAAAAAATATAAGAAAAATATTTCAAAATATCGTCTGCTGAAAAAGAAAATACCCAGCATGCAAAGCGTTAAGCTGAGCAGAATCTTCCTCACTATATACAGAGTAAAACAAATGCAAGAACAAACAAACAAATGGAGAGAAAACCATATTCTTGTACCGTGGCATGCTAAAAGCAGACGCAACAAAAATCATACCTCCGAAGATCTTCAAAGATCTGTGGATGATCTTCACTGGTAATGATCACTTTTGGAGCTTCTACTCGTTTCTTCTTCAACTGCAATATAACATTTATTCTACAGTAAAACCTGTCTTAGTGGCCACCTCTATTAAGCAAGCAACCTGTCTTAAGCAAGCAGGCATTCAGTTCCCAAACAAGGAAAATGCATTAAAATTCACCTGTGTTAAGCAAGCACCTGTCTTAAGCAAGCACTTTTTGAATATCCCACAGGTGGTTGCTTAATACAGGTTGGACTGTACATACATATGTATTGGTACAACTTTATGAGGAATACATTCAACTGGTATATTTTCAGTCATGTGCTTGGGTGATGTGCTTCATTACTCACAATCAAGAACTTTTTGTGATTACTTTCTATTGCCAGATATTGCAGAAAACTTGGAAAGTGTCACTGACCTCTTTTATAAGACACGTCTGAAAAGTTTGGCTTATTTTGGATGGAAAAATTCCGGTCATATAGCCAAATTTTTTACCTGATTTCATAAAGGAGACAACTGCCATACCTATCTGTCAGCTTTCTTGTAAGGTGAAACCATCAGAAAAGGGTGGCTCTCTTGAATTAAATTTTCTATTTTTCGGTTTGAAATGGGTGTCACTCTTAAAGGAAAGAATTGCTCCTCAGGAGCAAGAGTAGACACCCTACTGATAAAAGAGACAGAAGTAGGGCTACAACTATACAGGTTTCTCTTTTGGAAACTAAGCTTTAAATTTTCTATTTTCAGTTTGATTTTATCACTTTAATGACTTTGCCACAAAGAAATTCTACATATGGTGCTGTTTTTTATCAACCACCCTGCCCCCTACAGCTTCACACTGTTTGCAAAAAATTATTTTTAAGGTAACCTGCAGAGGTTTAAGCAGATGACAATTGTCGTGATTGGCATTTTATGGGTTAAGGTAAAATTTACATTTATGCCAGCCTGTAGTCTTTAGCATCTGAACCAGACTCTTGTTTTTATGATCAGGGACCAGTTGTTCAAAACTAATGACGGCATGAGTTAACGTATCTTTAAAACTTTGATCATCTACTATTTCAAATACGGCTGTATTTCTGCTGATACAAAAGCTGCTCATACTTTTTTCAGCAAAAATTCCAGAGACCCTTTAACCCTTAAGATGCTGAGAAAAACTACATCTGAAAATGTCGTCTGCTTATGGCGTCTGCTGATTTTTTTTTGCAAACTTTTTAAAAATATTTTTGCATACAGGCAAACAGTGTGGGCCCAGATCAGACTGCTCCTGGTCTATTCACACTGTTTGCAAAACAATTACTTTTCAGGTAACCGGCAGATGGCAAAGCAGACGACAATTGTCATGATTGGCATTTTATGGGTTAAGGTAAAATTTACATTTATGCCAGCCTGTAGTCTTTAACATGTCTACATGTAAGAATTTTACTGTATTTCGTATGAAATCATCAGAATGCAGCGCATTGTTGAAGCGGTCTAGGTCAAAGGAAGATGATTTTCTTTCACGTCTGGTGACTGTAGATGAGACATTTTCCAGTATCTTACCATAGATGAGAGTATATCTTCCTCCCAGAGGAAACCAGAGATTTCTGCTGACACCACGTAAGTCACGCCCTCCAGGTTCACCGTGTGTATCACATAATCCTTAGTCAGCTGTACCCTGCAGTAGAAATATACATACACAACTATCACGTTATTGGATAAGACAGGTCTGAGCAAACTGTAGACCCAGATAAGATACTGCAGAACGGGGAATCTCATCAGGCTCTACACTGTTTGCCACTCATCCAGCTGTTTTTCAGACACAACATCGGGAATTATTGTACTTATTCAAATTTTAATTTACAGTAAAATTCTACTATTAAGACCACCTAAAATTAAGACAAATTATGCTTTTAAAAGCTTATTTAGAAGAGTTCTGGTACATTTTCTTTGTGTTTGCAGCATCCAGTGTGTTCTAGTTGAAGACCACCTTTGGGATTGTTCAAAAGTGGTCTTTAAGACCACTTTTGAACAGTCCCAAAGGTGGTCTTAATATAGGAATTTTACTGTAATTATAGTAAGCAACTGAGGTGTTAAAAATATTATCATCATCATCATCATCATAAGTGGGCCCCCTTTCAGGATACTTAGGATAAATACAGTACCAAGAAAACGGCCACCGACCATTGGGGCTTGAAGAAATAGATGGGCTGCATGATGCTTCCCGAATGCACAGGAGTACTGGTAAACCGCTTAGAGGATCTAAGCCTGCCCAGGCAAAGCGGTGCAAGTCGGACCATCCACGCTTATAAACCCTATTGGTTTCATTGAGCGACAGGGCTTGAGATGTCATTTCATCTCAATGTAGGGTAAAAGTCCCACTAAATTGGAAGCAACGTCTCCAAAATGACCTTTACAGTGTTGACAGGGATGTAAAAGCTCAAATCAAACAAAACGAAGTACCAAGAAAAGGATCATTAAATTTTGCATTCTGAAAGGTTTTTGGTCTGGTTTGCAGTTTATAACAGCCCAGTCAATACTATTCGGTCATGTTGAGCTATCTACTTTTCCTGGGCAGAATTGTAACCGCTGTTAACCAGTATAGAGAACATTCTTCTACCAGAAATTTAATACTGCCCTTCTTGAACCAGCAGAAGGGACAGAAGGACTATAGAAAATATTTTGTGATCAATTTCCACAAAAGAATGTTACCATACTAATCTTCCTACAAACTTTTCAAACATATTTTTGCATACAGGCAAACAGTATGGACCCTGATCAGACTGCTCCTCTAGGAGCAGTCTGATCTGGGTCCACACTGTTTGCAAAAATTACTTTTAAGGTTACCAGCAGACGACACTTGTTGTGATTGACATGTTCTGGGTTAACATATTTTCACCCTTCAAGCCTTGGTAGAATGTGCTAACAAGGGAGACAACCTTTATGCTTTTACAACCTGAGAATCTCCTCTGCTAGTGACGGAAAGAATTTCCTTTAAGGGGAATGGGAAAACCTTCAGGGGAAGCAACTCCTGCAAAATTATTTTTGTCTCCCATGTCAATAGGGGTCAACTCTTAAAGGAAAAAATTTGCTCCTGAGGAGCAAATTCTTTCCTTTAAGAGTAGACCCCTTTTTCTGCAGGACAGGGCTTCTAGAAAAGTGAACTGGAAGTCCCAAAAGTTGTCTCCCTTTGAAAAACGTCGGAAAAATCAGACAGGTGTTCCCATTCCCCTTAAGAGGGAGACAAAAAATAAATTTAAAACAGCTACCTCCCCTGAAGGTGCATCCATTCTCAGACTCGGAAGCCTCCGTGGTGAAGTGGTTATGATATTCGCCTTATAAACCAGGGGTTGCAAGATTGATCCCGGTCGTCTCCAGACTTTCGGATGAAGTTTTTTACCGAAGTCCCGTCTCCATATAACCTTAGCTGTTGGGAGACATAAAACTCGAACACTCACTCACTCAGCCCCCGCCCATAGGGGCTTGAAGAAATAAATGGGCTGCATGATACTTCCATGCAGAGCTGAATCCGGCCCGCACACTAGTACTGGTAAACCGCTTAGAGGATCTAAGCATGTCCAGGAATCGTGGTGCGAGGCGGACCGTCCATGCTAATAAACCCTATTGGTTTCGTTGGGCGACAGGGCTTGAGATGCCATTTCATCTCAATGTCGGGTAAAAGTCCCACAAAATTGGAAGCAACTTCTCCAAAATGACCTTTACAGTGTTGACGGGGACGTTTAACCTCAAATCAAACAAACACTCACTCACTCCACTCTCAGACTCTATTCTGACACTTGACGCTGACAGAAATGTCTAGGTTTTTACAAGAAAATAATTTGACCCTTATCCTGCTTTTAAGTCTATTTAGCCACACCCATTACTGACTGTCAACTAATCAAATTACTTAATATAATATATTAATTCAATTTCATAAACTACAGTAGAACTTCAATGTCTCGAACACCTCTGGGACAACGTAAATCTGTTCGAGACAGCGGTAGTTCGAGCCATAGAGGGTTACTATTAGTGCCATACCAGGAGACATAATGGAGATAATTGTGGATATCTTTTCAGTGTTCTGTATTATAAATGTATGTTGTGTGTACTCATTAGAATCGCCTCATCGAGGCGATTCTAATGAGTACACACAGCATATATTTGCAAGATAAATGAAGAAAATTTTCCTAAATTACCCCAATATCGTATTTGGAGGAATTCCCTGCGGACTCAAGAACGGGTTCGACTCATAGTAAATGAGCATTCGGAGTTCGAGCCACTGAAGTTCTGTACATGACAAACAGTGTAGATTCAGATCAGATGGCTTCTCCATCTAATCTGGATCTTCTGATCAGATAACTTCTTCAGAAGCCATCTGACCTTGATCTACACTGTTTGCAAAGTTAGGGGTTGTCATGAACAGCAGGATAAGGGTTAAAATTGGGTATTATGTATCGGTCACAAAATCTGACTTACCATTTAACATAGCTTGCTCTGCCTGTGTTTTCTTCTTTCTGATCATCTTTTGCCACAGACGGCAATCGTGGGGGCTCTCTGTTGGTTGTCCACCCATAAACATGCCCATAATCTGGTACCTGAAAATACAGCAGTAACATAACAGTCATACCCTTAGGATTTTAGAAACCAGTCAGCCCCCACCCATAGGGGCTTGAAGAAATAGATGGGCTGCATGATGCTTCCAAGCAGAGCTGAAATCCAAACGCACAGGAGTACTGGTAAACCACTTAGAGGATCTTAGCCTGCCCAGGCAAAACGGTGCAAGTCGGACCGTCCATGCTTATAAACCCTATTGGTTTCATTGGGCGACAGGGCTTGAGATGTCATTTCATCTCAGTGTCAGGTAAAAGTCCCACAAAATTGGAAGCGTCGTCTCCAAAATGACCTATACAGTATTGACGGGGACGCTAAACCTCAAGTCAAACAAAAACCCGGAAACGAGTAAAAAGGACACAGGCAAACAATGTAGACCGTGATCAGATGCCACATGAAGTGGCATCTGATCAGGGTCTACACTGTTTGCTTACAGGACTTTTCATCAAAAGATCAATAAAAGCAAAAAAAATTAGACGCAACACCCTTTAAATTACAAATGGACTTGTCCAACACATAACAATGGAAAAGTCCACAAGTATACAATGGGTTAAGAATAAATTCATTTTTTTTTTGAGGGACTCTGTTAACAGGAAAGCAAACAGGAAGGTCCTGAAAGTTGTCTCTTATAAATCAAAGCACAGACAGCAGTGAAAGCTGGAAAAATTCTCCTGAACGGGGACTTAGACCTTAAATTCCAGTATTAGGTAAACAATGTAGACCTGGCCCCCGCCCATCAGGGCTTGAAGAAATATATGGGCTGCATGATGCTTCCACGCAGAGCTAAGTCCGACCCGCACATAAGTACTGGTAAACCGCTCAGAGGATCTAAGCCTGCCCAGGCAAAGTGGTTTGAGTCGGACCGGCCATGCTTATAAACCCTGTTGGTTTCATTGGGCGACAGGGCTTGAGATGTCATTTCATCTAAATGTTGGGTAAAAGTCCCACAGAATTGGAAGCAACGTCTCCAAAATGACCTTTACAGTGTTGACGGGGACGTTAAATCTCAAATCAAACAAACAAACAGTGTAGACTCTGATCAGATGCTGTGTTCTGCGGAGTTTTTATTAAGCCTGTCACTTTACCTAACCACACATTTACTGGACTGCCCCAATGATATTTTACTCTTTTGGAGAATACTGGCCCAGTCAACATATTGATTTGTTTGTTTGTTTGATTTGAGGTTTAACGTCCCCGTCAACACTGCATAGATCATTTTGGTGACATTGCTTCCTATTTTGTGGGATTTTTACCTGACATTGAGATGAAATGACATCTCAAGCCCTGTCGACCAATGAAACCAATAGGGTTTATAAGCATGGATGGTCTGACTCACACCGCTTTGCCTGGGCAGGCTAAGAACCTCTAAGCGGTTTATCAGTACTCATGTGCAGTCAGTTTCAGCTCTGCGTGAGCAAAATTTTCCTTAGCTTGCAATTAAGCATTAACAAATAAATTGCACATTGTATTTTGCTTGTCCAGGGCCTATATACTCCTACCTTTTGGCTCAAATTAAGCCTATTCATCAATCTTCAGTGACCCATCATCGATATATGCACCGAGATCTAAAATTTCTTGCCATTTCAATTAAGAAGCAACGATCACTGGCAGCATAACAAAAAGATTACAACAATGAGACAGCTATAAAAATGTTATTTCTTCTGATAAATCATTATTAACAAGTGGGCCACTAAATAAATATATTTTATTACCGTAAATCTGATTCTCACTGACCATACAGGTTCTTCATACAAGTAAGTTTATATATTTCTTATTCTTTTTGAGTTTTCTATTTTCTTCATTCTTTTTGAGTTTTCTAGTTTCTTTATTCATTTTGAGATTTCTATTTTCTAATTATTATTTTTTTAACATAAAATTTGTATTTTTCTTAGTGAGTACTGCATTTACCATTAATATGTGAACATTTTAACCTTTATTCCCAGCCCCTGGCCATCGGGGCTTGAAGAAATATATGGGCTGCATGATACTTCCACACAGAGCTGAAACCGACCCGCACACGAGTACTGGTAAACAGCTTAGAGGATCTAAGCCTGCCCAAGCAAATCGGTGTGAGTCGCCCCGTCCATGCTTATAAACCCTATTGGTTTCATTAGGCGACAGGGCTTGAGAAGTCATTTCATCTCAATGTTGGGTAAAAGTCCCACAAAATTGGAAGCAACATCTCAAAAATGACCTTTACAGTGTTGACGGGGACGTTAAACCTCAAGTCAAACAAACATTCAAACAAACAAAATAACCTTTATTTCACTGAACATTGCAAACAGTGTAGATCCAGATCAGATGGCTTCTGAAGAAGAAGCCATCTGATCAGGAACTATACTGTTTGTCATGCAGTTGTGGAAAGAACAGATGCATTATATATAAAGTAATTTGATTGTCGGGTAGTCAGAAATGGGTGTGGCTAAATTAATCTATTCAGCAGGATAAGGGTTAACTAAGCCTTACAAGTATCATAGATAATTTGTTACATATTTTGACCACAGTGACCCTGATCAGCCTGCTACTTCAGTCTATATAAGCTCTTTGCTCCGGCTGATTTTTAAGACTTTTGGTGGCTGAGTTTATTTACTTTGGTTTTATGGCCCTTTCAAGATTATTTCACTGATATCAAGCCAATCCTTAATCAGATGTGGCCGAATACCTCCTTCAGAGAACTTTGTGTCCCATGTGGCTGAATTAATTCATGCAGCGGAATAAGGGTTAACAATTAGTCAATGGAGGCCCACTGATTTTATTTATACTATTTTATCAATTTTGCCAGGTAGACAGTTGCTTTAATTCCATGGGGCAGTTCACTACACATCTGGATGCAGTTGTTCGAAGGTCAAAATTTTAACTGTTCTAACAAAACAATCGATCGGGGCCTGGAGAATTGACTGGGCTGCATGATACTACCACGCAGAGCTGAAACCGACTGTCCATGAGTACTGGTAAACGGCTTAGAGGGTATAAGCCTGCCCAGGCAAGGTGCGAGTGGCACCGTCCCTACATATTAAACCTTTTTGTTTGTTTGGGCAGCAGGGCGTGAGGTGACATTTCATCTCAGTGTTGGGTAAAAGCCCCATAAAATTGGAAGCATTGCCCCCGCCCTAATCAAAGTTTTTAACAATATGTTAACTAATAACATTTTTAATGGCTGAGTAAATTCTCAACCCTGTCACATAAATAAATATGATATTTTTAATGTAAAATTAATTTTAATTAATAATATACCTACCCATCACTACAATTATAGCCTTTTCACCAGACGCAGGTCTGGGACAGTCTGACACAAAAAAAATCTAGCCAGAAATGCCACCGGCATGTCCCTTTTCCCGTGACCTACCCAGCGTCGAGTCCTGATTGGTCGCTGATGTCACATGACCTATCAGACCAATAGGCAGACGATACAGGTCACGTGACCGATTTTCGCGCCGAGAAGATCATTATTTCTTTCAGGAAAAAACAAATATTTCAGGCGGGGCTGGGAGGCGGGACATACCATTGTAGTGATGGGTAGGTATATTATTAATTAAAATTAATTTTACATTAAAAATATCATTTTAATATCAAATATAACTACCCATCACTACAATTATAGCCTGAATTCAAAGCAAGTGGAGGGTTGGATGAAAAATAAGGTTATACATACCTAACTCCTCCAACCTTGGTTGTTTATACCCCTTTTAAAACCATCCAATGATGGTAAAGTAAGAGAGTATCCACCATGACTGCAAGGGATCCAAATCCAAAATTCACAAGTGGAGAAGATAAATGGACAGGAACCGGAGTCAAAATAGAAGGTTCATACCTATTCAAACAGGCTAACAAACAACCAAGGAAAATAAAATCCCAAAATAAGTGCTGCTCATAATAGATTGAGAAGCTACTAAACTACCCAAGGAATGAGTACCACTACGAATGGGAACCAAGCACCTTAGGTGAAGGGATGAAAAATAGCGTTGGAACATCCATTACGCAGTAAGAAAAAACATTCTGAAGAAAAAAAAAAAAAAAAAAAAAAACGGAGTTCCAATATGCCCAAAATGTAGAAGGTTCTAACCTCATACTGTATTCTGAATGATAATAGGGCAGAAGTGAAATTAGCATATACTGGTAGAAGCTTTATCACTTTACAAATCCACTTTGCAATCAAGGATGGTTAGAAATATATCCAAAACCCCTTGATTGAAAAGAAAAAATTCTCATGATAATCTCGAAACGTTTTAAACATTCTAATGTATACAAAAAATTCACATTAGCCTACGATCCACGAATCCTGGAAATGACAGGACAAATAATAGTTTCAGACAAGGTTATTTATAGCCTGAAACAAAAATAGGTTGAATGAGAAGAGAAAAAGAAGTCATTGTTCTTCTCATACCTGAAAACAACCCTCTGTAATTGGCAAAGCATGACTATAACTTCTACGAACTGAAGCAAATGTCAAATGAAATACAGCTTGACTATCAAATGAATAAAAGAAGCTGAATTCACCGGATCGTAGGGTGGTTTAGAAAAGACCACAATACTCATGCAAGATTCCATTTGGATACAAAGTCCTGGAAACCTGTCGGCATAGTGAAAAAACCCCTTTAATAAGCTGGTGATGGTAGGGTTTAATGAAAAAGTGTGAAGCCGACTAAAATTTTAACATGTTCGAGATTACTGATCTGTACCCTTCTCTTTGATGAAATAGAAATTGAAGGGTAGAGAACAGACAGAAAAAGAAATCCGGTAAAAAACCTCCCTAGAGGAATTGTCTGGATTTATTTCCCTTTTTCTACACCAACTAGAAATTATCTTCCATCTTCCAGAGAAAAACTTGAGAGTGGAGATCTTTCTATATTTGAGGATACACTCGGCAGAGAAACCAGAAAAGTGTCTACCTCTGGTTTGATTCCTGACAACATCTGGATGAGTAAGTAAAGCATTTCTGGACTGAAATGGAATGCTTGACCCACACCTTTTAGATATTTGATCTGGAACTACTGGAAGACGGGTTGCAAGTCTTGAGACTAGGCTCAGACTGACTAAAAAACCAAGATCTCTGAGGCCATAGGAGGCGTAATCAGAATGACTCGGCTTTTGGACGCTTGAATTTTTTACCTAGAACTAGAGGAATTCAGTTGAATGGTGTAAACACATATGTAAAAGATTCCCCCAATCTAGAGATTTTAAATCAACTGCATGTTCCAGGTGATCTGAAACTTGAAAAACAAAGGAAGTTGATTGGAGAACCGAGTTGTTTGGACATTTGATCAAAAAAGGCCCAATAAAGGTTCTCTCCATTTGAGAAAACGCCCAGTAGAGAACGGATGGTGAACTGGTCTATAGGGGCGATCCCAATGACATAATCTGCCTGGAGGTGTCCGACAAGGATAGACACACCTTCCTGAAGACACCAAGTTATAATCTTCCATGTAAAAGCCAAACAGGGAAGAGTAATGAGTCACTCCCTGATAAGTAGAAAAAACTACACTATTCATTTGTCTGGAGTAACAATAATGAAGGTGTTCCTCAGTTTGGAGCTATGAAGAACTGATAAACCAAGGAAATTTGTCTGAAGTTTCAGAATGTTTATACACATATACATATATACATACATATACGCATACACAAGACACACACATATATATATATAGCCCCGCCTAATATAGGCCCCACGTTTCCTGAACAACTAATCCCTGAGGTTCAAAGTGGGAAACCAACCTGAAAGGCTGGCATGCGAACAAACAAATAGGGAATAGTCTCTAAAAGAGGAGACCCCATTTGATACTGAGGGATTCATAAATCGTAGAGAGCAATCTTGATAATGGAATTTATTGCTCCTATAGACCGTATGGTATTTCCAGTGATAATATTAGCAAAAGAAAACTGGAAAGGTCTAAGATGAGATTGTCCAGGGAAAACTGGATCCAATTACTAAGTTCTAAAAAGGGGAAACAAACCCCTGACATAAATCGAAAGTTTTTCGGGGCGTGAAAAAATTTGGAGAAGTATCTTTGAGGTAGAGTCAATTTCAACTTCTCGATAAAGTGTATGAAATCTAAATTCACAATAACCTGTACACGTTAGGACAAGGTATGATAAACAGTATCTGTAAAAATGATGACAAAACCCATCATCGGAACACTACACGAGATTGGGGCCTAATTCTATGATGAGAGCTGCTTAATTAATTTCCATTAAGTTGGTGAACAGGGAAAACATTGATCCGTTGACAAATCCAACAAAGGAAAGGCAACGGACTGATACACAAAAATTCCATCCAAGGTGAAACAAAGGTATTTGCGTAATGACCTATGGATGGAGATGTGAAGGCTAGCGACCTTTAAAACTACGGAAATCGTCCACGAATTTGGGAAATTTGACCTGACTAATCGAGGACGAAGTTTCCATTTTGAGACGATCGACTCGCATCATCTTGTTAAGTGTGAGAAGTCGATGATGAGTCGATTTTCCCATTTTCTTCTTTTCTTTTCATTGATCCGTTGACAAATCCAACAAAGGAAAGGCAACGGACTGATACACAAAATTCCATCCAAGGTGAAACGAAGAAATTTGCGTAATGACCTATGGATGGAGATGTGAAGGTAAGCGTCCTTTAAAACTACGGAAATCGTCCCCGAATTTGGGAGAATTGACCTGACTAATCGAGGACGAAGTTTCCATTTTGACATGATCGACTTGCATCATCTGTGTTAAGTGTGAGAAGTCGATGATGAGTCGATTTTCCCATTTTCTTCTCGACCAGAAAGATCCGCCTGTAGAAGCCTGGGGAAAGGAGAAATTTTTCTACTTACACGGCTTTCTTTTGGAGAAGAACCCTTCCTCTTCCAATAAAAAGATTTCTTTTCTTGATACTATTTACGAGAAATAGTATTTGCATGTGAGAAAGAGAAAGGATTCCTAACGAACTCAATCCAGTAACCCTTTCTCAAAACTCATAAAACTCAAAATATATTTAATAAAAGAAGCCAAGGCTTGATAGAACTGAAAAAGCTCGGCTCCTACTGGGAGAAGATGAAGAGGAGGGGAAGGAAGAAAGTCATTTGTTAGACTTGTGTCTTCCTCTATTGGGAGATTTCGTTCCAGTCCGACCTCTGGAACGAAAGGACCGTGTACCCTGATCTGAGAATGATCTATTAGTAGACGAGGACTGATTGAGATCTTCTAGTCGAGGGTGATAAGCACTTAAAAGTCATCGGAAGTAGTCGAAGAGCGTCTCTTGGTTGCGGTACCTGTACTTGATACGCTCTCCGAAGACTTCAAAAAAGACGAGTGCCCACGGTCTTGAAGCTTGATTCTGAAAACGTTGGGAAGACATGGTCCGCTTGTAGTTTTAGAATCAAGAGGCGCTGAGGCTCTAAGTTTTCATTTACTATGCTCAGTAAAAACTGAACCAGTTATCAAGAGCAGAGTTGCGCCAAACATGCAACATGGTGGTAGACAGCCATGGCATGTGAAAAAATGACCGGGAAATAAACAAAAGCATTAGAATAGCAGCTATATGGTCGGAATGCTCTTGTTTGAAGGCAAAGTGGGTAGAATTAGAATACCAGTCATAATGAGAACCCACTTAATAATAGTCCTGGTAAGAAGCTCCAATGTTAGAGCGTCGAAACAGGAAGTAATGCCAATTTCCCTGACGTCATATATACAGAGACTGAATCTGGGTCGAATTTTGGAATTTCATAAGAACAAAAAATTGATGTTTTTTGTTGTTAGAACAAATGTTCCAAGTTCTTTTCACGAGTGCCCCCGGTCTTGAAGCTTGATTCTGAAAACGTTGGGAAGACATGGTCCGCTTATAGTTTTAGAATCAATAGGTGATGAGGCTCTAAATATGTCCTTCTCATAATCGCTAATTAGTAAGGACGAAAAAAGACCAACCTCTGAGTATTGATATATCCCCAGAGGATAATTCACTAGGCCCAGATTCAGCTCTAGGGGCAAAACACTCGAGGCTCAATTAAACTTCCCCAGTGTTAGGCCCTTTATTGTGTAACGTGCACTGAACATGCGAAATTGCCGAATCAAAATTGAGCATTCAAGGAGCCGTGCCTAAAACGATCAAGGCCGAATCGACCCAAGGCCGAACCGACCCACCGAAATAGGCCGAATCGATCCAGGTGCAAATTCGGGTCGAAAACGACCCAGGCCGAAACGACTCCGTACCGAAACGTCCCGGATTCACTTGCAATAGTCACGGTATTCCAATAAACGATGCCCAAGTCTGTATGTTTTACAAGGGAAAACAATCCAATTTAATGATTATGATAACAAAATTTTATCATAATAAGAGGAAAGAAGCATATGACCAAGGTAAACTAAGTACCGAAGGTCCGGAAAGGTTACCCGATAAAAACCGGGATCGGAACCGTACCAAAATTCGTATGTAACATGGATTCGGAAAAAATTTTTGGGCATAGGTTCCCCGCACCCCGGAGTCCCCGCAATTATGAGCAGGGTCTCTACGGGGCGGTCGACGAACCTATCCTAGTCAACCCAGGCCCAAATGGGAGGAGGGGACATAGACTGGCTCATCTTGATTCGGCAAAGGTGACCCACACGAATTGGATGGATTCTGTTTAGAAGATACTATAGAAAGGCCACAAAGGGACCTGAATATTATCCATCTGCATCGTGGGATTTATAAGTGCTAAACGAAGACGGGTCTTGCACATGTTCAAAACTAAATTAATGCTGAGAATTTTTATTCAGCGATACAACGTCTTCCGATACCGGAAGTGGAAGGAACACGCACAAAAACCGTCCTCTTTTCTGGCAATTTAAGTTTCCACAACGCCGACTTCTATTAAAACATTACCAGGAATAATACGAGCGTATACCCTGGCACAAAACATGAAAAGAAGTGTGGTGCTTATCAAAAACCAAAAACGGTTGATCACATGATAAACAAAACTTCCAAGTGAAAATTCAAAATGGCGGACAACCACTACACATGTAATGTCGGCAGAAACACGCGAAATAAAGTCTCTAAGAATTTCGGAATAAACAGTAAGCTTACAAAGCCTAAGTACGTTGTGGAAACTCAAGGTAAGTGCAAAATCAAAAAAGAATAAAACACTTATCCGTTTATTCATTCTTCCATGGAATGTAGTTTGACCATCCTATCCCAAGCAAGTCTGAAAAAATAATGATCTTCTCGGCGCGAAAATCGGTCACGTGACCTGTATCGTCTGCCTATTGGTCTGATAGGTCATGTGACATCAGCGACCAATCAGGACTCGACGCTGGGTAGGTCACGGGAAAAGGGACATGCCGGTGGCATTTCTGGCTAGATTTTTTTTGTGTCAGACTGTCCCAGACCTGCGTCTGGTGAAAAGGCTATAATTGTAGTGATGGGTAGTTATATTTGATATTAAAATGGTCATTAGTGCCCTTTTGAGAGAGTAGTTAATAGCTAAAAATAGCAGGCCTCGGTCAATGTGACTTTAAGTGTTGACTTGGCTGTTACACTCAATACAAGCACTTTAAAAGGTACAGCACCCTAAATCTGAAAACTGAAATATTCCAATAATTAAAAAAAATAAAAAAAATTGGGATCACCATTAATGAAAACAAACAAACCTGAAATGTGTCTAAAACATTTTGAATTGCTCTTGAAACATGAAATGCTGAAAGATAAACACTTAATTTAATGAACATCGATAAAAAGAACACTCACAAACCCATCAAACACTTAACCCTTCTCTTGCTGAATATTCATTTAAGCCACACCCATTTCTGTCTATCAACCAATCAAATTACCAGATGTAATTTATTGCTACAAATCCATAAATTGAATGCCAAACAGTGTAGATCCTGATTCTTCAGAAGCCATCTGATCTGGATCTACAGTTTGCAATGATAGGGGTTGTTGTGAACAGCAAGATAAGATTTAAGTTTGCCTTGCAAGGTTTTAGAGGGTTTTTTTTTTCACTGATTTGGGTTTCACAGTTTCACAAAAATCTGAGGTGGTTGGTTTGGAGTTTATCGGCCCTGTCAACACTATTATGGTCAGTTTACCAACCACACGTTTCCTGGGCAGGCTTGTACACTACAGTGCACATTCTTTTGCCAGACTGACAACCACTCTTCTTGACCATAGAAAATATTTCAGTCTATAGGAAAGAATGCTGCTGGACTCTGAGGAGGTTGAAAATCACGACCACTCGATCTTCAGACATGTATCAGACTGAGCCACAGAGACCAGCATTTACGCTTGTCCTGCTGAATAAATAAATTTAGCCACACCTATTTCTGACTATCAACCTATCAAACTACTTGATATCATGTATTTGTTCAATTCACAAACTGCATGAAAAACAGTGTAGATCCTGATCAGATGGCTTCTAAAGAAGCCATCTGATCTGGATC
Organism: Lucinisca nassula; assembly: GCA_963580285.1. Lineage (NCBI taxonomy): Eukaryota > Metazoa > Mollusca > Bivalvia > Lucinida > Lucinidae > Lucinisca > Lucinisca nassula. Next base: position 127,399,867 of record OY757010.1, on the reverse strand, counting down.
TTCAGTTTGTAAAGGTTGGTGTTGTCATGTTCAAAAAAGGTTAAATCTGCTAAAAGGGTTAAACCTTATAAATATTTTCTGACTCTGGAGTTCAAACCTTTATGACAATTACTGTAAATTCTAACCAAATTTAGGAATTAGAAACTTTCAGCTCTTGAAACAAAGAGATAGCCACTACTCATGCTGATGTCACTTTTTAATTAGCACCCAATTTAGTATGACTATTACCGAAATTAGTGCATAGCAGAATGAAATGTCCTTTGTCAATGAGACAATAACAAAACTGTGAAAACCTGAGATCAATAAGTTGATTGGTTATAATCGGAGCACAGGATGGTAAAACCTGTAACACTATGTACCCCGTCGTGAGAAAACCTCTTTTGCCATTGGGGAACAACAACGGTGCAGATCAGACTGCGCATACACGCAGTCTGATCAGCACCTTTGTGTTCGCTGCTTGGATAGAACAATGCCTCTTGCTTCCGTGTCTAAAATTTAGAAGATCTCGCTAGTCAGTGTAGGTGAGCAGGTCAGTTAGTGTCTTACCTCGTCGCAAACCCAGACGACCGGTGTTCTCATGACAGGGCCCATATCAAGGCAAAATGAGCCAAGAAAACTGGTAAAATTTCCTGAAGGATTCCAAATGGTACAGGCTGCTCGGACAAAGATATTGACAGATCTTGGCAGTTTTTCTAGCCATATCAAACAAGCTGCTCCTCCAATTTCGCCCACCTCTGATTAACTGTCGGCTCGATATGAGTGAAATAATCTTGAAAGGGCCGTAAAACCAAAACCAAAAAAAAAAAAAAAAAAAAAAACTAAAATAAGTGGGAGTAATTAATGTTCTTTTAAATTAGCACCATTATGTAGTTGCCACAAACACTTAGTATAACTCGTATTGACAAAAGGTTCTTAGCAAGAAACCGATTTAGAAATGGGCAGCAATTTGCAGAATAGACTAGTTATTTTGTCATTCCCAAATTTTTGAGGTTCACTTTGAAGTATATGCACCGTCGTGAAAAAAACCTGTTCGCAACCTACTGAATAACTAAATATTCAGATACCTTGAGGACTTTCTGTAGTTCTTCTAAAATTTTAACAAATTTGTTTCATGATCCAGCAAGGAGTCCAAAATGTGCAGATGCAATGGCAAACAGTGTAGACCCTGATCAGACTGCAGTCTGATCTGGGTCTACACTGTTTGCTTAGGCCTATGGGATAATTATGGTATATCCAGGTTCAGCATGAAGAGGGTTAAGACTTTATATACACCTTGGCTCAATCAATGGAAAAGCTGTCATTCATTATTGTGACAGTCAACTGATAATTATTGGCATTGTGTTTCATCAGGCTTTTTAACATTTTTTCGGAAATCAGTTTTCCTGACTTTCAGATTATCAGAGGATATACATAAAGCTGTTTTAAGGACTATTTTGTGAGTTTTTGTTTGTTCAAAATCATTTGTACAATAGCAGTTTGTTTTTTTTCATCTACTCTGAGGTAACTATTTTTCATTTTTTCATCAATACTATTTATGACTGGGTTTTCCTTTCATGACAAAACCAGTTTTTGTCATCAATTTTTGGAACAACAAAAGTGCTGATCAAACATTGCATACACGCAGTCTGATCAGCACCTCAGTGTTCATGAATTGGATTGTACAATAACTATCTATATCTAAAACTTCAAGACTTGCTTCTCATTGTGTAGCTGAGCAGTCTAGTTTGTGTCCTACCTGACTGCAAACCCCGAAATCAGTTTTTCTGAGTCTAGGCTCATATCAGGAAAAGATCAGTTTGTTTGTTTGATTTGAGGTTTAACGTCCCCGTCAACACTGTATAGATCATTTTGGAGATGCTGCTTCCAATTTTGTGGGACTTTAACCCGACACTGAGATGAAATGACATTTCAAGCCCTGTCGCCCAATGAAACCAATAGGGTTTATAAGCACGGATGGTCCGACTTGCACCACTTTGCCTGGGCAGGCTAAGATCCTCTAAGCAGTTTACCAGTACTGTGAGGACGGTTTCAGCTCTACGTGGAAGCATCATGCAGCACGTCTATTTCTTCAAGCCCTGATGGGCGGGGATGGAATACACTGGACTGCACAATAACTACTGTTTCTTCTTAATATCATTCCAAGACTTGCTACACATTGTGCAGCTGTGCAGGCCAGTTTCTGTCCTACATTATTATGTTCCCAACAACACTATTTAGGTCAATTTGGTGACATTGCTTCCAACTTTGTGGGACTTTTACCCTACACTGAGATGAAATGACATATCAAGCCCTGCCACCAAATGAAACCAATAAGGTTTATATGCATGGACAGTCCGCCTCACACCACTTTGCCTGGGCAGGCTTAGACCTCACAGTTTTTAAGTACTCATCTGCGGTCAGTTTCAGCTCATAGTGGAAGCACCATGGAGCCCAATCTATTCTTATAAGCCCTGATGGGCAGGGGCCTTTGTGTCAGCAAACACTGAAATCAGGTTTTCTCGAGTCAGGGCTCATTTTAGGAAAAGAGTGGTATTTTTTTCAGCTTTCTAAGACGTTTTTCCAGTTGTATGTCCTAATGATATGCCTAACCATGTTTTATTTTCTTTTGGATTTTTTTTTACTGCTCAGTGAATACTATCTATGCCATGTCCTAAATGGTCAGTTAATCTAACAGCATTGTATCTCGGCACATTTTTTATTTTTTACTTTTCACAACTGACCTATACAGGGCATATAACAATACTTTTCGCAAAGACCTGTATAGGGCATATAACAACTACCCTTCCTGAATCAGCAGAAGGGAGACAAGTACAAGTAGAAAGTATTTCATAATCAATCCTCACAAACAAATATGGTGGGAGTGAGGTGTTGGTGGTGCAGAGAAGAGAGAATTCAAATTCTGACCAGGAGGAGGATCTGGACCTGTGGCCACCTGATCACTGAAGCTACGGGAATTTTCTAGGGAGTGAACAATTGTCTTTGTGTCAGTTTTCGAGTTTTATATCCCACCAACAGCTAAGGTCATATGGAGACAAGACCTTGGTTCAGAGACACATCCCAAAGTCTTGAGAAGCACAGAATCAAACCCATGGCCCCTGAGGTATGAGGCGAGTGGCTTTACCACTACACTACCGAGGAAACTTTTTCCAAAGTGAAGAACAGATTCAGTAGCCATCAGTGTTTGAGATATTGAAGTTTCAGTGTGCATATTTTCTTCTTCCAAGTACAGTAAAACTCCTATATTAAGACCACCTTTGGGACTGTTCAAAAGTGGTCTTTAAGACCACTTTTGAACAGTCCCAAAGGTGGTCACTGACCAGAGGACACTCTATGCAGAAAACAAAAGGAAAAGAATAACTGCAACCTACTAAACAAGCTTTTTAATGCAGATTTAGACTTAATTTAGGTGGTCTTCAAAATAATAGTAGAATTCTACTGTATTTCGGAAAACTTTCCAAAAATTCATAACAGTCCAGGATACAGCCATCAATAGCTCTTTAATGCCATTAAAAGTTGTTTAAATATGACTTTTGTATTAAAAATTTCTATGAAAGATACCTGTGGATTTATTATTAGAAGGTACAAAATTTGAAACCTTTAATATAAGAAACTTATTGGATTAGCTTTTTCTATTAAGCAAAAGCATTGATCATCTTTAAACCAGTTTATCGCTGGGTATCATTTAAAATCAGTTAAGTGTGGAAAACTTAACGGGATGAAGAACACTTGAGATAAAACTTTTCTAATAAATCTGGTTTATGAGCTCTTTAAAAAGAAGTCTTTTAAATCTATAAAACTGACAAAAGATGGATAAAGTCTTACAATGGAAAGGCATGTAAAGGTAAAAATTAGCTTAACAAGCTTGTTAAGGGTCAAATTGTTAACCGTTCCTGAAGGTACAATATCTATAATTTTGGTATTTTTGCTGAAAAAAATGTGAGTAGCTTTTGCAAGTAGCTTTTGCATGCAAAAGCTCATCACATTTTTTTCAGCAAAATATCAGTATATTCGTCATATTTAATGATCAAACTTTTAAAGATTCATTAACATTATGTGGAAAAAAGAAACCATCCCGGATGCGTCAATTATGCACCTATTCAAACGGAACGGGAACCCTCAGACCTGTGACAATCACCGTCGCATCTCTTTATTGTCAATTGCTGGTAAAGTCCTTGCAAGAGTCCTACTTAACCGACTGAATGAATACCTTGGACATTCAGGGCTTCTACCAGAAAGCCAGTGTTGGTTTAGGAAGGACAGAGGAATCATTGACATGCTCTTCACAGCAAGGCGGCTGCAAGAGAAATGTCAGGAACAGAACATGGACCTATACATGACCTATACATGACCTCAGCAAAGCATTTGACACAGTTAGTCCTGAGGGCCTTTGTCAGATCATGGTGAAGTATGGATGTCCAACCAAGTTCATAGCAATGGTGAGACAGTTCCAGGATGGTATGCTGTTCACGGGTCCAAAATGATGGTGAGTTTTCAGATCCATTCCCTGTGCCAAACGAAGTCAAGCAAGGCTGTGTGTTAGCCCCAACACTGTTCAGCATGATGTTTTCTGCCATGCTCAGATGCTTTTCAGGATGGTGACAATGGCAAACCTATTAGGTATCGCTTTGATGGGAAGCCTTTCAATCTCAGAAGGTTGCAAGCCAAATCATAGGTGCAGACAGAGGTGCTAGATGAGTTCCTCTTTGCTGATGACATGGAAAAAGGTGCTCCTACGGAAGAGAAGATGCGAAAAAGGTATAGATCAATTATCTGACTCCTGTGATAGCTATAATCTCTCAATCAGCATCAAAAAGACAAAAGGTCAAAGATTTCAAGTGGTAGACAAGTTCACCTACCTTGGGAGCACACTGTCAAGAGCCATGCACATTGATGATGAGGTCAATGCCAGGATTGCCAAAGCTAGTGCTATGGTAGTGTCTGGGATCGAAGTGGAATCAGACTTGACACAAAACTGAAAGTCTACAGAGCTGTGGTGCTGCCAACACTATTGTATACATGTGAAACATGGACAGTTTACCAATGGCACACCAAAAGACTGAATCACTTCCATAGAAGCTGTCTTAGAAAACTCTTAAAGATTAAGTGGCAAGACAGGATTCCAGACACGGAAGTCCTGAACTGGGCAGGGATGCAAAGTGTACATACTCTTCTGAAATTAGCGCAGTTAAGACGGACAGGCCATGTTACCAGAATGCCTAAGGAACGTTTGCCAAAGAAAATTCTCTATGGAGAACTAGAAATGGGCAAACACTCCCAAGGCGGTCAGAAGAAGCGCTACAAGTACACCCTCAAAGCCTCCCTCAGGGACTTCAACATTCCAATAGTCGTCCGAACAAATTGCACAGGACAGAGCAAAGTGGCAAGGTCTCATCAAAAGTGGTGCCAATGAATATCAGGCAAAAGGAATCAGTGAAGCTGAACAGAAACGCACACAGTGCAAAGCCAGAGCTAAGGCATCATCAACAGAGCTGTCTTCCTCTAGCCTCTGTTGCTCTATTTGCAACAGACAGTTCAGAGCCAGAATCGGTCTCATCAGTCATTTTAGAACACATAAATAGTAACATTTCTCATATATGATTAAGATTGGTCATTGTCATTAATGACAGACAAACTATTATTATAACTAATGACATTGTTAGTTTCGAACAACTGGGCCCAGGTTTTAGTGAAACTATTAAGAGGAGCTTCATGAAGAATTTTAGAGGTCATGAAAGCTGAAAGAATGAAATTTTGATTTCAATATTGATCATTAAGTGTGTATGAAATTTTTTGTTTGTTTTTTTTTTTTGAGCTTAAGGGGAATGGATACACCTTCAGAGGAGGAAACTCCTGCAAAAGTACTTTTAAATTGTCTCCCATATCAATAGGGGTTAACTCTTTTTAAAGGAAAAAATTTGCTCCTAAGGAGCAAATTCTTTCCTTTAAGAGTAGACCCCTTTTTCTGCAGGACAGAGTTTATAGGAAAGCAAACAGGAAGTCCTGAAAGTTGTCTACCTTTGAAAAATAGCGGAAAAATCTGACCGGTGTATCCATTCCCCTTAACAGCCCAGTAAACATTATTTAAGTCATGTGTGATATTTTCCTTGGCAGGCTTATACTAGTACAGGTTACTTTTGCCTTAAACTAACAGCTGCCCTTCTTAAATCAGCAGAAGGGAGAGAATGACCATAGAAATTATTTCATGATCAATCACCACCCGGCAGCTATGAAACCTGCAAACTCCTGATTGATTGAGCTACAGAGGTCAGCTGTGTATGAAGTAATCGGGTGTGAAGGTTAGGTGTTGCCTATATGAAATACATGGTGCAAAAATGATATTAATCAATGTAAGCAGTGGTAACATTAAAGAGAGATGTGAAAACAATTCATTGTAATAACACTGCCCAATCAGTAAGTCCCATTATCAGTAAATTCATCTCTTGAGTGATGTAAACTAACAATCTTGTTAAGTTCATCTCTGAGTGATGTAAACTAACAATCTTGTTAAGTTCATCTCTGAGTGATGCCAGCTAACAATCCCGTTAAGTTCATCATCTCTGAGTGATGTCAACTAACAATCTCATTATCTATGAGCAAATGGGACTAGAGCCCAGTTATTCCCTGTTCTCAGTTGTTCAAAGCATTGTTAAGACTCGTTCAAGTGGTCAAAAAGTTAACTGTTCTATCACATACATGTACAATATTTCAATACAATGGTATTCCTGCAGTGCAAAAGCTGCTCACATTTTATCAGCAAAAATACTAGCGAATTGGCCATATTAAAAGATCGAAGTTGTAACAATATATTAACTAACACCATTGTTATGGCACGGCTTATTTTACCCCATTTTCAACTGAATGGAATCTTCCTCACTATGTATAGAAGGAGTCCATTTCAAACTTGAGGGGTGTTCCGGTGGAGTTACTTTCAGGAAGTCCATTAGAAAATGGGAGAGCTTTTTGCAAAATGTGGAGACCCTGATCAGACACTGCATTCTGTAGGTCTGATCTGGGCCAACACTGCCATTGCAACCATTTTCGAGTTTCCAATGGGTTAAGATTGTGATGTCAAATTAATTAAAGACAAATCCGGGACAATCTTCGGGGACGTTAAACCTCAAATCAACCAACCAACCAACCGGGACAATCTTGATAAATTTTTCACAAGGATCAGCAATATTTGAACTGTGCTCCCAAAGGTTATAATATCAATAACATTATGATCCTTACTAAATATACCATGTGTACAAACAACCAGGGACATATTTTTGTAACAAAAATCTCACTCCATCATAATCCTAAAGCAAACAATTGACAGGACAGACCAAGTCAACGATGTCTTATGTCATGTTTGTGTGTTTGAGTTTTAGGGTCCCACCAACAACTAAGATCCTACGGAGAAGGGACCTCGGTTTAAAGACTTATTAGATAGTCTGTAAAAGTCCTGAACTGAACCCATGACCCCTGGTTTATGAAGTGAGTAGCTTAACCACTACCACAGAGGTTTCTATTATGTCATGTAAAATTATCTCTTTGCCACCTGCTTGCAAAAATATTAAGGAAATTCTGGTCACAATGTCCACTGGGGTTCATAAAATTCGGAGTCTTTTCTGTGCAGAAATCTGCTTAAACATAAGGAAAATGGATACATCTTCAGGGGAGGCAACTGTTTAAAAAATCTCCAAGATCTATAGAGGTCTATTCTTAAAAGAAATAACTCTCATGTCTGCTGGGGTCTTCTCTTAAAGGAAAGAATTTGCTCCTCAGGAGCAAATTCTTTCCTTTAAGAGTAGACCCTTTATGTCACGCCTGCTTTTAGCATGGCACGATATAGGCGCCCGGTTTTCCGTCCCTTTGTTTGTCCGTCCTTCCGTTTGTCAAGGCGTCGACATTTGCGACCACCCTAGGGTTCACCCTAAAGGTCAAGTTTATTTCTCAAGAACTATAAGAGCTCCATTAATGATATGTGGTACAAACTTGTATCTGTTGATGGCAACTTAAATGCAAGCATCCATATTTGACCTTGACCTACATTTCATGGTTCACTGACTTTGTAAAATATTGCGACCACCCTAGCATTCACCCTAATGGTCAAGTTTATTTCTCAAGAACTATAAGAGCTTTATTAATGATACTTGGTACAAACTTGTATCTGGGAATGATAACTTAAATCCAAGCTTCCATATTTGACCTTGACCTAAATTTCATGGTTCAATGACTTTGTAAAATAGTGCAACCACCCTAGCATTCACCCTAATGGTTAAGTTTATTTCTCAAGAATTATTAGAGCTTCATTAATGATACTAAGTACAAGCTTGCATTTGAGAATGGAATCTTTTGTGCAAGCATCTATGTTTGACTTTGACCTACATACATGTATCATGGTTCGATGACTTTGCGCCCCCACAGGTGCGACATAGCCTTCGGCGGAATTCTTGTTTCGATAGGGTTCATCCAGCAAACAGGAAGTTCAGAAAGTTGTCTCCCTTCTAAAAATGACCGGGAGTATTTGTCCCCCTTTGTAACTGACCACTCAAGGCATGATATACATGCAGCAGCCAACTGTAGGGTGAATACATTGTTGACCATATTTTACAGTAGAGACCATTTTTAGAAGTTCCTGATTTTCTTTCCTGTAAGCTGCATAACTTAATTACTCTTAACCCATTTTGTACCAGAAACCCCAAAACCGGTAATTGGCAAACAGTGCAGGCCCAGATCAGATACCGCACAACGTGGCATCTGATCAGGGCTTACACTGTTTGCAAAAAGTTCAGCTATTATGAAGAAATAAACTGGGCTGCATGATGCTTCCATGCAGAGCCGAGTACTGGTAAACAGCTTAGAGGATGTAAGCCTGCCCAGGCAAAGTGGTGCGAGTCGGACCATTCATGCATATAAACCCTCTTGGTTTCATTGGGTGGCAGGGCTTGAGATGTAATTTCGTCTCAATGTCAGGTAATAGTCCAACAAAATTGGAAGCAACGTCTCTAGTGTTGACAGGGACATTATACCTCATCAATCAATCAAATCAGCTATTTTTCAAATAAATTTTTTTAATTTTAATTTTCTGTCCATTTGAGGGGCCTTCTCTAAAATAAAAGGAAAGCATCAGCTCCAAATTCTTTCTTTCAAGAGTGGACCCTTATATTGAGATGGGAGACAAAAATAGGTTCGAAAAAGTTGCCTCCCCTGAAGGTGTATCCATTCTCTTGAAATTTCAGAAACTCTTTCATAGCTTGTTTCAGATCAGCCATGATAAGAATATAAATTGAACTGTATGGAATTATAAATTGAATTCAATGGAATTATAAACTGAATCACTGACATTGGTTTAATTGAGAAAATGGAATAAACAAAGTTCTGTCAATGGTATAACAGTTTTATGGTTTTCTATTCATTTTCTATATAAAAACATCATTTTTACTTTCTTTTATTTTTTTGTTTACTTGTTTGTCTTTTGTGTTTTTTTTTTGTGTTTTTTTTTTTTCGCAAGTATCCTTTTAATACTTTTTTTTTTGCAAACATCCTTTAAAACTCGTACGCACAACTTTACAATTTTCATTTTTTTTTCTGAGTTAGCTTTTGTTCCTGCAGTTGGCAGAAGCAGTATATTTATTAAAACATTACATCCAATAACAAATTCGCTCACCTGGATGTGACTGTCTCTAGTACATTCTATTTTTAGCTCTGGCGACCAGCTTGTTCCTCAGAATGGAACAATTTTAGCTATTTTGGTAGGGATTCACCTAGGCAACATTCCTGTGAAGTTTGAATCAAATTGGCCCAGGGGTTTTTAGAGTTCGTGTTTGAAGCAAATTTACTATGTTTTTCTATTTTTAGCTCTGGTGGCCATTTTACTCATTGGAGCAGGATGGTTTTAGCTATTTTGGCAGAGGGTCATCTAAGCAACATTCCTACGAAGTTTGAATGAAATTGGCTAAAGGGTACAGGATGGGGTGTCGTTTGAAGATTTTTTTCTATTTTTAGCTCTGGAGGCCATCTTGTTACCTGTTTTGGTAGGGTGTTACCTAGGCAACATTCCTGTGAAGTTTGAATCAAATTGGCCCAAGGGTTTAGAAGGAGTTTGCGTTTGAGGCAAATTTACGATGTTTTTCTATTTTTAACTCTGGTGGCCATTTTGTTCATGGGATTGGGATCGTTTCAGCTTTTTCGGTAAAGAGTAATCTAAGCAACATTCCTGTGAAGTTTGGATGAGATTGGACCAAGGTTACAGGAGGAGTTGTCTTTTCAAGATTTTTTTCTGGTTTTAGCTCTGGGGGCCATCTTGTACTTAAGAGCAGAACAATTTTAGCTATTTGGGTAGGGTGTCACCTCAGAACATTCCTGTGAAGTTTAAATCAAATTGGCCCAAGGGTTCAGGAGGAGTTCGCATTTGAAGCAAATTTACAAAAAAAAATTTCTATTTTTAGCTCCGGTGGCCATTTTGCTCATCGGAGCTACTTTGGTAGAGGGTCACCTAAGCAACATTTCTGTGAAGTTTGAATGAATTTGGCCCAAGGGTACAGGAGGAGTTGGCGTTTAAAGATTTTTCTATTTTTAGCTCTGGTGGCCATCTTGTTCATTGGAGCGAAACGATTTTAGCTATTTTTGTAGGAAGCCTCCCAGGCAACATTCCTGTGAAGTTTGAATCAAATTGGCCCAAAGGTTTAGGAGGAGGTCGCATTTAAATCAAATTGTTGACGACGCATGACGGATGACGCATGACGAACATTCACTGATCACAACACCTCACCATGAGCACTTCATGCTCAGGTGAGTTGATAAACACAAGTCAGCAATTTGTCCCTCATGAAAAGTATAATAATGGAAATGTTAGTGTGACGTTTTAGCACTTCAACTTCAACAGAATACAAACTTGATGTCATATATACTTCTTGAAACAGTATTAGTGTGCACTTATTAAAGCGTGTGCAATTATTATAGCAACTACAGTATATGTGTATATTTCAGTGGTTTGATTGGTAACAAAACAACGGCATCCAAGTGAGGCTTGTGTGAGACTCATACCCATGTTTCCGGGCAAACAGATGAAACCGTGACTGTGAATAAGACCAGCCAGAGACATGTGTGCCGCTATGAATACAGAGGGCCCATACCAGTGGCTGGAGGGAACTCTGGACTCAGAAATAGGGGACTGGAGGCTGGAGAAGAAGATTCGCAAATGTGAGTATTACACTAACACACCGATTAAGATAACACATCCATGCGAGATAGTGCAATCTTTTGTATCTTCATAATGGCTGCTTTTCTGATGAAAATCTGACATTTTTTTCATATTTATACTGCAAATGCAGGTTGTGGGTGCTTGTTAGAACCGCCTCAATGAGGCGGTTCTAACGAGTACCCACAACCTATGTCTTGGAGCAAAACTAAGAAAAATAATGTATACCCCCATAAACCTCAGTTTTCTCTAAATAAAGTGGGTTTAGGGGGTATTCGTTTCATGGACTTGTTTACATGATGTAAGCTATTATAACCATAGCCGCAGACAATGAAAAGTCTAGAGGAACGGAGAAGTAAAAGGATTATTATGGAATAATTTTCCTTTTCTGGTTGATTGTATGTCAATTGACCCAAAGTTACTAAGCACAGAAGCTCTTTAGTGCTATGTCCATGTGACTACAAATGTTTTGTAGGAAATCAGGTAATAGTTATTTATAGAAAACAGCCGTGTTATACTTATGGTTGTGAGGACAGATTGTTGTGTAGGAGGGTAATCCAGAGAATTTGGACTCTAATCATATGTCCGATTTGGCAAAGTGATCATGCAGATCAGACACAATGCAGAATGCGGCGTCTGATCAGGGTTTTCTCTGTTTGCTTACAGTACAGGAATGTAAGGGTTAACCAATTCAGTACCAGAAACCCCAAAACGGGTACCTTTGCAAACAGTACAGGCCCAGATCAGATGCCTCAGAATGATCATCTGATCAGGGCCTACACTGTTTGCAAAAAGTAAAGCCATTTTCCAAACAAATTTTGAAGAAAACACAACCTGACACTCCTAAATTTTGAAATGGACTCCTGTTATATATAAGGAGGAAGATTCCATTTGGTACAAAAAGGATTAAACAGAATGTTTACAGTCTTAGTCCCCAACACACCAAAAAAAAGTTTTTTGACTCCCTTATCAATAATAAGGGTCAACTTCTAGAGGTAAGAATTAACTTCTAAGAGTAGATATCCCTTTTCAAGAAAAGATCAGTCTTGCAAGAAATCAATCAGGAGGTCATGAATGTTACTTCCCTTGCAATCAAAGCACTCACACCACCGGTTGGTTGATTTCTCTGAGTGCAGGCTGGACTGAGATTTAAACTGATAAGTTTAACTCTTAACCCTTTTTGTACCAAATGGAATCTTCCTCCTTATATATAGCAGGAGTCAGGGTGTTAGGTTGTGTTTTCTTCAAAATTTATTAGGAAAATGAATAAACTTCTTGCAAACAGTGTAGGCCCTGATGAGATGCCACATTCTGCGGTATCTGATCTGGGCCTGCACTGTTTGCCAGGATATTCCAATTTGGGGTTTCTGGTACAAAATGGGTTAAATTCCAGTTTTTAAGCAAAAAGTGTAGACCCTGGTCAGACACTGCTTTTTGAGGCATCTGATCCTTAAGTTCCTGTACTGTAAGAAAACAGTGTAGACCCTGATCAGATGCTGTGTTCTGCGGTTTCTGATCTGGGTCTACACTGTTTGCCAAGTCCAACCCATGATCCCAGCCCAAATTCTATAGATAACCTTATTATGCAACACACAAGCCCCTGCCCATAGGGGCTTGAAGAAATATATGGGCTGCATGATGCTTCCACGCAGAGCTGAATCCAGCCCGAACACTAGTACTGGTAAACCGCTTAGAGGATCTAAGCCTGTCGAGGAACCGCGGTGCGAGAAGGACCATCCATGCTAATAAACCCTATTGGTTTCATTGGGCGACAGGGCTTGAGATGTCATTTCATCTCAATGTCGGGTAAAAGTGTCACAAAATTGGAAGCAACGTCTCCAAAGTGACCTTTACAGTGTTGACGGGGACGTTAAACCTCAAATCAAACAAACAAAATTATGCAACACACTGACCTCACTGCAATAAAATTGACACTGCTCTTTTCTATAAATAAGTTACCTGGATTTCCTATAAATCAGTGATAGTCACATGGACTTAAGCACTGAAGAATTTCTATGCTTGGTAACTTTGGGGCAACGGACAAGCAATCAACACAAAAAGTGGCAGAAAGTATGTCAAGTATTTCCATTCCTTTTTGGATCCTACTTCATTTAGGTCAACCTTTTTCACCTTAACCCTTGAACTGCCACTCTGACGTGGCATTTGCAAAGATCGTTTTCAAACATGTCGTCAAATAAATTACCTTGTTTACCGTATGTATTCGGACAGACATGCCTTAGAAAAGGATTTAACCCTGGTGAGAGGCTGCAGAATGCAGCATCTCATCAGGGTCTACACTGTTTGCCACTCATTCAGCTATTTTTAGACACAACATCGCATAGTTAATTGTACTTGTTCAAATTTAAGAACAAGTATGGTAAGGAGTTGAGGTGTTAACCCAATTTGTAACGGAAACCCAAAACGAGTACCCTGACAAACAGTGCAGGCCCAGATCAAATGCCGCTGAACGCGGCATCTGATCAGGGCCTACACTGTTTGCAAATACTTCAGCCATTTGCCTAAAAAATTCTTAAGAAAACACAATCTGACAACCCTAAGTTTTGAAATGGACTCATGCTATATAAGATGGAAGATTGCTTTTGGTACAAAAGGGGTTAAATACAATATTTAGGGTAAATACAGTAGGCTTGACATGTCATGTGAATCGTCTGCTTGGCAGATGATTCACATGAAATGTCAAGCCTTTTTTTCCCTGAAAAATAATCTAAACAAAAATGCTTGTGCTCTGAAAGTTTCTGTGGTGCTCTAAGGGTTAAATGATTGAAATAAGATTGATTAATCAAAGCCTAGTTCAATGCAATGTTAGGCAAGATAAATTCTGAAAAGCACCTTATACCGAAGATAATCTGGCATGGGGTATTGTGCGGGGAAAATAATGAATGTTCAACAGATAAATTGATCTTTTCACCGACAGTGAAAGTTCAAATGAGAAATCTATTATTCATTTTATTTAATAAATTGATCTCTGTTATCTTGTTAAAATACACTATGTTGGCATGAATATGTCAAAAATTTCTTCTGTGCAGAAGATTTCTGCATGGGCATGCTGAAAAAATCCCCTTCCCCCCACTTGCTTTTTAAGAAGACAATTGAGATTTACAGGGGTGTACAGTCCAACCTGTATTAAGCAAGCACCTAAGGGATAACAAAAATATGCATGCTTAAGACAGGTGCTTTCTTAATACAGGTGAATTTTTATGCATTTTCCTTATTCAGGAACTGATGTGAGGTCAGATTGTTGTGTAGGAGGGTTATCCAGAGAATTTGGACTCAAATCATGTGTTGGGTTGGCGAACAGTGATCATGCAGATCAGACACAATGCAGAATGTGGTGTCTGATGAGGGTTTTCTCTGTTTGCTTACAGTACAGGAATGTAAGGGTTAACAAATTCAGTACCAGAAACCCCAAAATGGGTACCTTGGCAAACAGTGCAGGCCCAGATCAGACACTGCAGACACTTGCTTAAGACAGGTTGCTTGCTTAATAGAGGTGGCCACTATGACAGGTTTTACAGTACATTATTATTATTTATTTCTGTTCCAACAAATAGGTCGTAGGTACTTGTTAGAACCACCTTGATGAGGCAGTTATAATGCACCAACAATCTAAATGTATGCTGGAAGTATAAGTAAGACAAGAAACATGTCTAACAGCATTATGGAGAAGCTTTTCATTACAGTTTTGGCAGTTTGTTTAGCTGAGTGGAACAATTTTACCAGTTTTTGAACATGGTCATTACAGGAACACATCTGCGGAAGTATTTTGAAATCGGGCCATTTACCTATGAAAAGAATGCCCTTCTAAGTTTTTATCTATTCATAACTCTGGTGGCCATTTTATTCAGCAGAACAAAATGATTTTAGCAACTGTAACTAGAGTGCGCAGTCGATGGCAAGCCATCGCAAATCCCCACGTTTTCTCCACAGTAGGTCAAAATTTGACCTTTTGACCCCTCCCCAGGGCCCCTGGGGGCGGGGACAAAAAAAAATGTGCTCTTGCGCAAGCCATTCATGTAAGCAACTCGCATACCAAATTTGGTTGAATTCCGGCTAACGGTTTAGGAGGAGATAGCCGGACAAACAGACGGACAGACGGACAGACATACGGACGGAGGCGATAACAATATCCCCACTTTTTCGTTGAAAAACGTGGGGATAATAAAGGGTCATATGAGCAATTATTTTGAAATCTGGCCTTTGGCCTAGGAGATGTTGTTTTTGGCCTCGGAGAAGATGTTGTTTAAGAGTTTTCTATTTTTAGCTGACAGCCGTTTTGGTCAGCAAAGTTGTAACATTTTAATTATTTAGTAGAGGGTAATATAAGTAATGCAGAAGTCATTTGTAACCCCGGCCCCCACCACCTACGGGGATGGGTGGGGGATAGCGGGGCTAATGTGTGGGGTAGTTACCCTCTGTGTTCCCACGCAGTGCCGGGTTAATGCAGGGGTTTTGATATTATGCAAACATACCCCAGTGGAATTAACAACATACCCCAGTGGAATTAACTATCATAACAGCGGGGCAATGGCATTCAGGAGGTCCCCGCAGTGCAGGACTTCTAGCAGGGCTGTGAAAAGTGAAAAGTCATTGTCCCCACTATCCCCGTAGGTGGGGGCAGTGATTACAAATGACTGGTGCATAACAGTTCTGTGAAATTATTTTGAATCAGGCCATTTGTCTAGATGTCATTTAAAGGATTTTCTATTTTTAGCTCTGGTGGCCATTTTGTTCAGAGGAGTGGAACAATTTTAAAAATTTTGGTGGAGGGTCATATTAGTAACATTTCTGTTTAATTTTTTTGAAACATGCCATTTGTCTAGATGTTGTGATAAGGTTTTTTTCTATTTTTATCTCTAGTGGCCATTTTGTTCAGTGGTGCAGAATGATTTTGGCAATTTTGGTAAAGGGGCATAAGAGCAACATTTTTGAAATCTGACTACCTATTGACCTTGCAGGAGATGTCATTTAAAGGTTTTTCTATTTTTAGCTCTAGTGGTCATTTTGTTTAACAGAGCGGAGCCATTTTATCAATCCTGGTAGAGGGTCATCCAAAATACATTCCTGTGAAATTATTTTTAAATCCACCAAGGAATAAAGGTAACATATAACTTTAACCAAAAGCTAAACCTCGCCCGCCAGCTGCCCGGACATCACTATTTCATAGGTCGGATTTTTTTTAAAAGTATAACAAATCTTCATCACAAAACTATCCATTTTGAAAGTTTGAAAGAATGCGTTATGCCACACTGATGTGTTATGGTAATGGAACTTGGGTGAAAAAGCCAAGTAAGGTTATCTGTAGCAAAATGATGAATAATCGCTCTGCATGTTGGGTACCGGTATTTTTATTTTTCACAGCAGACGACATTTTGAAATATTTTCTAATTTTTCTCAGAAAACAGGATTTGACATCTCATGCAAATTGTCTATGGAGACAATTTGCACGAGATGACAAATCCTGTTTTCTGGGAAAAATATCAACAACTTCAAGTGGAGTTTAAAAGGATTGATAGCACATAAACATGACTATTTTGACATGATATGGGTTTTAGAATCACTTATACAATCCTTTCAAGAATATATCATTTAAATTGAGCAGATCCTTTATGTCTGGATTGCATAAACTCGAAATACCCAGAAACCACCTGATCTGTTGCAGGACTTGTTATACACAACATGATAACAGTAATGAAATTTAAAAAAAAAAAAAAAAAAAAAAGACAAGAGGGCCATGATGGCCCTGGATCGCTCACCTGATCCATAGAGTAACAAGTGTGCCCCAGGGAGGGCCATTATTGACCCCAGGGCTATAATGTGCATAATGTTGAGGGATATCTAAAAAGGTGAAGCTTCATACCAAATATCAACAAAGGCAAGAATTTGAACAATCTTGGTCTAGGTCCACTAGATTAAGCAACACACCAAATATCAAAGACCTGGGCCTTGCGGTTTCAGAGAACAAGATTTTTATAAAGATATTCCCTACAAAAGCCTATGTAAAACCAAATGACCCCGGGGTGGGGGCATTTTTTGCCTCAGGGCTATAATTTGAATAATCTTAGTAGAGGTCCACTAAATGAAGCTTCACACCAAATATCAAAGGCCTTGCTGTTTCAGAGAAGAAGATTTTCTAAGATTATCTCTATATAAGTCTATGTAAAACCAAAGGGCCCCCGAGGGGGGGGGGGGGGGCATTTGTGGCCCGAGGGCTATAATTTGAATAATCTTAGTAGAGGTCCACTAGATGAAGCTCCATACCAAATATCAAAGACATGAGCCTTGCAGTTTCAGAGAAGAAGATTTTTAAAGATTTCCCTATATAAGTGTATGTAAAGTGTATATAAGTATCGGGGCGGGGGTATTTTTGGACCCAGGGCTATAATTTGAACAATCTTGATAGAGGTCTACTAGATGAAATTTCAAACCAAATATCAAAGACCTAGGCCTTGCAGTTTCATAGAAGAAGATTTTTCGAGATTTTCCCTGTATAAGCCCATGTAAAACCAAAGGGCCCCGGGGAGGGCGCATTTTTGGCACCAGGGCTATCATTTGAACAATCTTGGTAGAGGTCCATTAGATGAAGCTTCATACCAAATATCAAAGACCTGTGCCTTGCGGTTTCAGAGAAGAAGATTTTTAAAGATTTTCCCCATATAATCTTATGTAAATTGTTTGTTTTGTTTGATTTGAGGTTTAACGTCCCCGTCAACACTGTAAAGGTCATTCTGGAGACGTTGCTTCCAATTTTGTGGGACTTTTACCCGACATTGAGATGAAATGACAGCTCAAGCCCTGTCGCCCAATGAAACCAATAGGGTTTATTAGCATGGACGGTCCGCCTCGCACTGCGGTTCCGGGACAGGCTTAGATCCTCTAAACGGTTTACCAGTACTAGTGCGCGGGCCGGATTCAGCTCTGCGTGGAAGCATCATGCAGCCCATATATTTCTTCAAGCCCCTATGGGCGAGGCGGTCTTATGTAAAACCAAAGGGCCCCGGGGCGGGGGCATTTTTGGCCCAATCATTAATTTTTTTAACAATCTTGGTTGGGGTCCACTAGATGAAGCTTCATACCAAATATCAAAGACTTCGGCCTTGTGGTTTCAGAGAAGAAGATTTTTTAAGTTTTCGGTGAAAAAATCTATTTTTGGCTCCTGTGACCTAGATGTGCAATGGACCAGAACCATTTGAACAACTTTGAAAGGGGACCACCTAAGGATCATTCCTGTGAAGTTTGGTCAAAATCCAATCAGTGGTTTAGGAGGAGATGTCATTTGAAGAAAAAGTTTACGCACGCACGGACGGACAGACGCACGTACGCATGGACACACGACTGACGACGGACAAAAAGTGATCCCAAAAGCTCACCTAATCACTATGTGACAGGTGAGCTAAAAAATAGGTATTCTGACAATTTGTTTTTACAATGGTTTTTATTCATTCAAATACAAGCTGGCCTCGGTAGCTCAGTCGGATGTGCGTCTGACTGGTGATCAGGAAGACGCGGGTTCAATACCTGCCAAAAAGGCAACATTCTTTAGTGGAGATTGATCATGAAAACTTTTTTATGGTCATTCTCTCCCTGCCGCTGATTCAAGAAGGGCAGTTGTCAGTTTTTGGCGAAAGAATGTGCACGGTACTTGTTAACTGCTTATGTATAAACCTGCCCAGGAAAAGTGTGGATAGGTAAACTGACCGGCTCAAAAATGACCTAAATAGTGTTGACTGGGCTGATAAACTCCAATACAAACAAACAAATCATTCAAATACAAACTATACAGAAGACTATAAGACCTCCAATTACTGAAAACTCTTAAAGATTATAGACGATCTTAAGTATGATTTGGTATATGACCTCCAATTACTGAAAAGTCTTACAGATTATAGCTGATCTTAAGTATGATTCGGTGTATGTATGACAAGGTCTACCTGTTATTTACCAGGTTTTAAAAACCCAAATAAACCCTTCATCCACCTCACCATTTAAATACCCAAAGGTCAACTATTAAAAATTAGCAAACACTGACAAACACAGGTATATGGATAGACCAATGCCACTCGACGTTAATACTTTATGCTTGTTCAATGAGGCAAACCTTTCAATCACAAGTAAAGCACAGCCCCAGATAAGACGGGGGTATCCACAAATTATTTTTCTTATTTCTGCACAAAACCATATGTTGTGGGTACTCATTAGAAGCGCCTCGCCGAGGCGCTTCTAATGAGTACCCACAACATATGTTTTTGTGCAGAAATAAGAAAAATATTGGTGCATTTTTGACGAAAAATGCGCCTTAGCTGGAGCTATTGCAAGTTCAATAATCACAAATTATAAAATGGTAGAAGAAATCGTAGTGTGGGTTACATATAATAAGTATGATTAGTGAGGCGAGGGGAGAAAAAAAGAATTCAATAACATTAAAGGTGTGCAGGATTAAAAACCATTTAAAGTCATATAAATATGTGTAATGCTAAAAAAACTTGTGCAACAAACTGCAATCGCGACCAGAGTGAAAACTGTCATATCGAGACTGACTGGGAAAAAATATGTGACTGATATAAATTCTAATGGCCATGAGCTGAATCAGGTAGGCGTTTTAATTGTTGTCAAATTATGCCCAAGCAAACAGTGCAGACCCAGATCAGACTGCAGTCATTTGACTGCTCCTTCAGACTGCTCCTGAAGGAACTGTCAGATCAGAGTCTACTTGTTAAGATTTTAGGAGAACAACAGCAAGTCCTCATGGTGTCCGAATTTTAGTTTTTTAGCTCACCAGAGCCGAAGGCTCCGGGGGAGCTTATAGGATAGGCAGTTGTCCATCGTCTGCGTCTGCGTCTGCATCAATTACTGCCAAACCTTTGCAGATATTTTGACAAAACTTTTATAGAAATATTCCTTGAGTGAACCTCTTGTAGCCACATGCTTTTATGCTAACCTGGGGAACCCCCAGGGTGTGCCGGGGCCATGGCCCACCCCCTCCAGTGCATAAAAAGCCATATATCTCAGAAACTATTCAGATCCCCACCCCTAAACCATATGTGTTCTTTTTTCTTATGATAAGACACATTCAGAGACACCAACCTCGGGCCCCTGAGATGTGCCCGGGCCATGCCCCCATCCCCTCCATTTTGTAAAAGACCCAATATCTCAAAAAACCGTTGAGATCCCTACCCCTAAACCATATATATTCTCGTTCCTTATGATAAGACGCATTCAGTGATACCAACCTAGGGGTCTCCCAGGGTGCGCCGGGGCCATGCCCCACCCCTCCATTTCATGCATAAAAGGCGATATATCACAGAAACCATCCAGATCCCCACCCCAAAACCATATATATTATTTTTTCTTATGATAAGACACATTGAGTGACACCAACCTGGGGGTCCCCTGGGATGTGCCGGGCCATGCCCCACCCCCTCAACCCCATCAAAGGCCCAATATCTCAGAAACTGTTCAGATCCCCACCCCTAAACCATATATATTCTTGAACCTTATGATAAGACGCATTCAGTGATTTCAACCTAGGGGTCACCCTGGGTGCGCTGGGGCCACCCCCAGCCCTCCACTTCATAAAAGGCAATATATCTCAAAAACCTTTCAGATCCCCACCCCAAAGCCATATAATATATTCTTGTTTCTTATGATAAGATGCATTCAGTGACACCAACCTGGGGGTCCCCATGGATGTGCCCAGGGCATGCCCCACCCCCTCCACTTCATAAAAGGGCCAATATCTCAGAAACCGTTTAGATCCCCACCCCATAACCATATATATTCTTGTTCCTTATGATAAGAGGCATTCAAAATACCAAACCTAGGGGTCTCCCAGGGTGCACCTGGGCCATGCCCCACCACTCCACTTCATAAAAGGCGATATTTCTCAGAAACCATTCAGATCCCCACCCCAAAACCATATATATTTTTAGCTCACCTGTCACGTAGTGACAAGGTGAGCTTTTGGGATCACTTTTTGTCCGTCGTCCGTCGTGCGTCCGTGCGTGCGTCCGTGCATCCGTAAACTTTTCTTCAAACGACATCTCCTCCTAAACCACTGATTGGATTTTGACCAAACTTCACAGGAATGATCCTTAGGTGGTCCCCTTTCAAAGTTGTTCAAATGGTTCCGGTCCATTGCACATATAGGTCACAGTAGCCAAAAATAGATTTTTTTCACCGAAAACTTAAAAAATCTTCTTCTCTGAAACCGCAAGGCCCAGGTCTTTGATATTTGGTATGAAGCTTCATCTAGTGGACCCCTACCAAGATTGTTCAAATTATAGTGCTGGGGCCAAAAATGCCCCCACACCCGGGCCTTTTGGTTTTACATGGGCTTATATAGGGAAAATCTTTAAAAATCTTCTTCTCTGAAACCGCAAGGCCCAGGTCTTTGATATTTGGTATGAAGCTTCATCTAGTGGACCCCTACCAAGAGTGTTCAAATTATAGTGCTGGAGCTAAAAATGCCCCCGCACGGGGGCCCTTTGGTTTTACATGGGCTTATATAGGGAAAATCTTGAAAAATCTTCTTCTCTGAAACCGCAAGTCCCAGGTCTTTGATATTTGGTATGAAGCTTCATCTAGTGGACCCCTACCAAGATTTCTCAAATTATAGTGCTGGGGCCAAAAATGCCCCCACACCGGGATCCTTTGGTTTTACATGGGCTTATATAGGGAAAATCTTTAAAAATCTTCTTCTCTGAAACCGCAAGGCCCAGGTCTTTGATATTTGGAATGAAGCTTCATCTAGTGGACCCCTACCAAGATTGTACAAATTATAGTGCTGGGGCCAAAAATGCCCCCGCACCGAGGCCCTTTGGTTTTAGATAGACTAATATAGGGAAAATCTTTAAAAATCTTCTTCTCTGAAACCGCAAGGCCCAGGTCTTTGATATTTGGTATGAAGCTTCATCTAGTGGACCCCTACCAAGGTTTTTCAAATTATAGCCCCGGGGCCAAAAATGCCCCCACGCCGGGGCCCTTTGGTTTTACATTGACTTTTATAGGGAAAATCTTGAAAAATCTTCTTCTCTGAAACCACAAGGCTTAGGTCTTCGATATTTGTTATGAAGCTTCAGCTAGTGGACCTCTATAAAGATTGTTTAAATTATAGCGCTGAGACCAAAAATGCCCCCGCCATGTGGCCCTTTGGTTTTATATAGACTTATATAGGGAAAATCTTTAAAAATCATCTTCTCTGAAACACAAGGCTTAGGTCTTTTATATTTGTTATGAAGCTTCAGCTAGTGGACCTCTACCAAGATTGTTCAAATTATAGCCATGGGGCCATAAATGCCCCCGCTCCGGGGCCCTTTGGTTTTACATAGACTTATATTAGGGAAAATCTTGTTTTACATAGACTTCTATATACAGGGTAAACCTTTAAAATCTTGTTCTTTGAAACCACAAAGCCAAGGTCTTTCATATTCGATATGAAGCTTCATCTTGTGGACCTCTACCAAGATTGTTCAAATTATAGCCCTGGGGCCAAAAATGACCCTGCCTGGGGCCCACTTGTTATACATTGGATCAGGTGAGCGAACCAGGGCCCTCTGGGCCCTCTTGTGTTTTATATTAGGATCACTTTTTGTCTGTCATCCGTGCGTAAACAATTTCTTCAAACGACATCTCCTCCTAAACCACTGATCGGATTTTGACCAAACTTCACAGGAATGATCATTAGCTGGACCCCTTTCAAAGTTGTTCAAATGGTTCTGGTCTGCTGCACATCTAGGTCACAGGAGCCAAAAATAGATTTTTTCACCAAAAACTTAAAAAATCTTCTTTTCTGAAACCCTAAGGCCCAGGTCTTAGATATTTGGTATGAAGCTTCATCTCGTGGACCCCTACCAAGATTGTTCAAATTATAGTGCAGGTGCCAAAAATGCCCCCGCCCCAGGGCCCTTTGGTTTTACATGGACTTATATATGGAAAATCTTCAAAAATCTTCTTCTCTGAAAGCGCAAGGCCCATATCTTTAATATTTGGTATGAAGCTTCATCTAGTCCACCCCTACCAAGATTGTTCAAATTATAGTGCTGGGGCCAAAAATGCCCCCGTTTCGGGGCCCTTTGGTTTTACATGGGCTTATATAGGGAAAATCTTTAAAAATCTTCTTCTCTGAAACCGCAAGGCCCAGGTCTTTGCTATTTGGTATGAAGCTTCATCTAGTCCACCCCTACCAAGATTGTTCAAATTATAGTGCTGGGGCCAAAAATGCCCCCACTTCGAGGCCCTTTGGTTTTACATGGGCTTATATAGGGAAAATCTTTAAAAATCTTCTTCTCTGAAACCACAAGGCCCAGGTCTTTGCTATTTGGTATGACGCTGCATCTAGTGGACCCCTACCAAGATTGTTCAAATTATAGTGCTGGGGCCAAAAATGCCTCTGCCCTGGGGCCCTTTGGTTTTACAAAGGCTTATATAAGGAAAATCTTTAAAAATTCTTCTTCTCTGAAACCGCAAGGCCCAGGTCTTTGATATTTGGTGTGAAGCTTCATCTTGTGGACCTCTATCAAGATTTTACAAATTATAGCCCTGGGGCCAAAAATGCCCCCGCTCCGGGGCCCTTTGGTTTTACATAGACTTATTTTGGGAAAATCTTTAAAAATCTTCTGTGAAACCACTAGGCCTAGGTCTTTGATTTTTGGTTTGAAATTTCATCTAGTGGACCTCTATCAAGATTGTTCAAATTATAGCCCTGGGGCCAAAAATGCCCCCGCCCTGAGACCCTTTGGTTTAACAAGACTTATATATGGAAATCTTTAAAAATCTTCTCTGAAACTGCAATGCCCATGTCTTTGATATTTGGTATGAAGCTTCACCTTTTTAGACGTCCCTCAACATTATGCATATTTTAAACCTGGGGTCAATAATGGCCCTCCCTATGGCCCACTTGTTTCTCTATGGATCAGGTGAGCGATCCAGGGCCATCATGGCCCTCTTGTTGTTTCTTATGATAAGACGCATTCAGTGACACCAACCTGGGTGTCCCCTGGGATGTGCCTGGGCCACCCCTCCACTTCATAAGAGGCAATATATGTCAGAAATCATTCAGATCCCCACCACAAACCATATATATTCTTGTTCCTTATGATAAGATGCATTCAGTGACACCAACTTGGGCGTCCCCTGGGATGTGCCCGGACCATGCCCCACCCCCTCCACTTTGTAAAAGGTTCAATATCTCAGAAACCATTTAGATCTCCATCCCTAAACCATATATACTCTTGTTCCTTTTGATAAGACACATTTAGTAATACCAACCTAGGGGTCTCCCAGGGTGCGCTGGGGACATGCGCCAACTTCATAAAATGTTCAGATCCCCACCCCAAAGGCATATATATTTGTGTTCCTTTTGATAAGACTCATTCAGTCACATCAACCTTGGGTGTATTTGTCCGAGGGCAATGTGTCGATGCCATGGCCCACCCCTTCACTTCATAAAAGGCCATATATCTGAGACACCATTAAGATCCCCACCTCATGATCATATATATTCTTGTTCCTTGTGATTAGACACTTTCAGTCACACCAACTTGGTGGTCCACAGGGGCCATTCCTCTCCTCTTCACTTCAAAAGAAGGCCTCATATCTGAGAAACAGTTCAGATACCCACTCCTAAACAATATATTTTCTTGATCCTAATGATAAGACACATTCAAGGACAACAATCTTGGATTTCCTGGTGTCTGCCAGGGCCATGCTCCAACCCCTCCACAGCTGAAAAGGCCTTATATCTCTGGAACTGTACACATCCCCACCCCATAACAATATATACTCTTGTTCCTTATGATAAGATACATTCAGTGATACCAACCTGGGCTCTGTCGGATCCATGTCCCACCCCTCCACTTCATAAAAGGCCTAATATTTCAGATACAGAGCCCACATGGAATGGGGGTTCATTTGGGAGACTTTATAATTGATAAATTGAAACCATACATGGCTGCCAGTGGGCAGTGCCCGCCTGAACTCTGGTGAGCATAATGGCCCATGGGCCTCTTGTTTAACAGACTATTCAAGCAATAAACAACAAAGACACAGATCAGACTGGACTGTGAAAATGCACAGTCTAATATCTGCACAGTCTGATCTGTGCCTTGGCTGTTTGCAGGTGGAAAAAGACAAGTCATGATCAATCTCCATGGTAGAACGTTGCCAGACCTAAGGATCATATCAGTGATCTCTTTATCACCAGTCAGAAGTGCATCCTACTGAGTCATCAAGCCAGTTGCATTCTTGAGCATTCACTGATTGATAGTAAATGTCAACCCTTCTGGACCATTTGATCTTGTCTCCCAATGATTGATTGATTGTCTTGGCATGCCAACCCTTCTAAGTCATTTTGTCTTGTCTCCCAATGATTGACTGATTGTATTGGCAGGTCAACCCTACTGGGTTGGTTGTATTGGGGTTTAACTACATGTCTATCCTTCTGGGTCATAATGCCTTGTCTCCCAATGATTGATTGATTATATTGGCATGTCAACCCTTCTGGGTCGTTTTGTCTCGTCTCCCAATGATTGAAGGATTGTATTGCAGTTTAACGACATGTCAACCCTTCTGGGTCATTTAGTTTTGTGTCCCATGGATTGATTGATTGTATTGGCATTTAACGACATGTCTATCCTTCTGGGTCATTTAGTCTTGTCTCCCAATGATTGATTGATTGTATTGGGGTTTAACAACATGTCTACCCTTCTTGGTCATTTTGTCTTGTCTCCCAATGACTGATTGATTGTATTGGGGTTTAAGGGCATGTCTATCCTTCTGTATCATTTAGTTTTGTCTCCCAATGATTGATTGATTGTATTGGGGTTTAATGACATGTCTATCCTTCTGGGTCATTCAGTCTTGTCTCCCAATGATTGATTGACTGTATTGGTAGGTCAACCCTTCTGGGTCATTTAGTCTTGTCTCCCAAATGATTGATTGTATTGGGGTTTAACGACATGTCTATCCTTCTGGGTCATTCAGTCTTGTCTCCCAATGATTGATTGACTGTATTGGTAGGTCAACCCTTCTTGGTCATTTAGTCTTGTCTCCAAATGATTGATTGATTGTATTGGCAGGTCTTCCCTTCTGGATCATTTAGTCTTGTCTCCCTATGATTGGTTGATTGTATTGGCAGGTCAACCATTCTGGGTCAATTAGTCTTGTCTCCCAATGATTGATTGATTGTATTGGGGTTTAACAACATGTCTATCCTTCTGGGTCATTTTGTCTCGTCTCCCAATGATTTATTGATTGTATTGGGGTTTAACAACATGTCAACCCTTCTGGGTCATTTAGTCTTGTCTTTCAATGATTTATTGATAGTACTGGCAGGTCAACCCTTCTGGGTCATTTAGTCTTGTCTCCCAATGATTGATTGATTGTAATGGGGTTTAGCAACATGTCTATCCATCTAGGTCATTTTGTCTTGTCTCCCAATGATTTATTGATTGTATTGGCAGTTCAACCCTTCTGGGTCATTTAGTTGTGTCTCCCAATGATTGATTGATTGTATTGGGGTTTAACAACATGTCTACCCTTCTGGATCATTTTGTTTTGTGTCCCAATGATTGATTTGTTGTATTGGGGTTCCCTTCTGGGTCATTTAGTCTTGTCTCCCTATGATTGATTGATTGTATTGGGGTTTAACATGTCACCCCTTCTGGGCCATTTTGTGGAGAAGCACTATAAGAGACAGACTGAGTGTGTGTGTTTCAGTTTTACATCTCACCAACAGCTAAGGTCATATGGAGAAGGGACCTCGGTTTAAAGATTCATCCGAAAGTCTGGAGAAGCCCTAAAAAAGACAGAAGAGTAGATAAAAGAAAGGAAGAGGGGGAAAGAGTAAAATGAATGGAGGTAAAGAAACAGAAGAAATAAAAACATTCCTCTTTAACCCTAACTTGTTGCAAGGACGGTAGTCCTTGCCCAAATGTAAGCCATTATCAGCTGCCGGTGTTGTACGATACATGACACCTTTGCCTCATCCAACCATCCCCGCAAACTGTAAGAATGAACAAACTATCTCATTGTTCTATTTATCTGACAATGGTCCTAATAATTCATTACGATTCATTACTCCCATGCTGTTCATTATATTACTGCATACAAGTATGAATGCTATACAATACATCAACAAACTGGAATAAAATATTCATAAGGATCAAATTACGAAATCCTTGATCAAAACGGTTTTATTTCAGTTAATGGTTAAAAGCAGTTTATATCATCGCAATGACTTAATAATTTATGTTTTATGCAAATATAGCAATATACAACTTTTTTCCGGTTTTCTTCACAAACTTTATCTACTTTCAATAAAGTTAAGGCCGGATAAAATGAATTTTATGGTCCTCATTTCTCTTGCAATTCACTTTTTTAACCCTTATCTTGCTGAATATTCATTTAAGCCACACCCATTTCTGTCTATCAACCAATCAAATTACTTGATGTAATTTATTGTTACAAATTCATGAACTGAATGCCAAACAGTGTAGATCCTGATCAGATGGCTTCTTCAGATCTGATCTGGATCTACACTGTTTGCAAAGATAGGGGTTGTCGTGAACAGCAAGATAAGGGATAAAAATATTTTTGCACACAGGACACAAATCAGACTTAGAGAAGCAGTCTGATTTGGGTTCACACTGTTAGCAAAAATGTCTTTTAAAGTAACTGGCAGATGACAAAGCAGACGACAATTGTTGTGATTGGCATTTTATTGGTTAAAAGTTTGGGGCATTAAGCTGAGTTTAGAAAGTTGTACAGACAAGAATTCCGCCGAAGGTTATGTCACGCCTATGGGGGTGCAAAGTCACTGAACCATGATATCAAGGCCAAGCATCTATCTGATTTAACCCTTATTGTACCAAATGGAATCTTCCTCCTTGTATATAGCAGGAGTCCATTTCAAAATTTAGGGGTGTCAGGTTGTATTTTCTTCAAAATTCATTTGGAAAATGAGTCTTAATGATTGAACTGTTAGCAAACAGTGGAGGCCCTGATCAGACGCCACGTTCTGCGGCGTCTGATGTGGGCCTGCACTGTTCGCCAGGGTGCTCATTCAGGGGTTTCTGGTAGAAAATGGGTCAAGTAGAAGTAAAACAAAGATCAGGAATCGATACAATTGACTTACTCCACCCATCAAAGACACCAAAGGGAAAGAAACACAAACATTAAGCGACCAGACCATAATGGAAACCTAAACAAAGGAAGGCCATAAGGACAGTTACTTTCCCACAAAATGGCCATATGGCCATTCAAAATAAAAAGACACAAGTGATACACACAGCAAGCAACAAACAACACCATAAATAAACCGCCACAGAAGAACCGCCTTGGAACGGTCAGTGGAATGATTTCCACTGGGGGGGCTTAAATCGATTTTACATGGCCACAATCCTCGCCCTTACTTCCGTCGCGATTTAGAATAATAATTTGTTCAGTCCGCATGAAGGCCTCCTAACTCATCAGTGCAACATCTCCGTGAACACAAAAATCAAAGAACCACAGAGGTGAGACAACGGTGAGGACTCGACAGCAAGAAACCACTGAAATGCTGGAGCAAAAGAAAACCAACAATGCTCTATGGGAATAAGACTTCTAGAGGTCACCACTATTAAGCACATACATGCTTTAAAAGGCCTCTTCAATGTGTGTGCCACCCCCCCCCCCCCCCCCCCCCCCACACACACACACACAACACATACGCACACACACTAAAACCATTTTGTACTGGAAACCCCAAAACAGGTGATTAGCAATCAGAGCAGGCCCAGATCATATGCTGCACTCTAGCCAACACAGAACGCATCTGATCAGGGCCTTCACTGTTTGTCAGCCATTTTCCCAATAAATTTTAAAGATAACACAACCTGCCACCCCTAAATTTTGAAATGGACTCCTGTCAAATATAAGGAGGAAGATTCCATTTGGTACAAAAAGGGTTAACAAGGATGTGTGCCAAGCACAGCCAAACTTCACAATTACTGCCAGCACCTTATCTGAGATTAAATGGTTAATTTTTCAGTCGTATCAAAACTTGGTTTACAGGTCTGTTTATAGGTTCAATAGTCATTACAAGTTATCAACTTTTTTGGTCTAAGTCAATGTCTGTTAACCCAGTTTCTTTTCTATAAAAAGCAAGGCACTGACTGTCTTGGAGTGTAAGCAGTAAAGAGGTCTGTGAATGGAGACTGCTTCATTTAAGCCTTATATTCACTGTTTCATTTAACACTTATATTCATGTCCTTTAAGCAAACAGTGTAGATCCTGATCAGATGCCACATTTTCAGTCTACACTGTTCATTTTGTGTCCATAGACATATATGGGTTAACCATTTCAGTAATGAAAAACATTTTCCAGGACCATTATTTCCATTGCCCTGCATTCATTTTTAACCCTTTTTGTACCGAATGGAATCTTCCTCCTTATAAATAGCAGGAGTCCATTTAAAAATTTAGGGGTGTCAGTTTGTGATTTCATCAAAAATTATTTGGCAAATGACTTAACTTTTAGCAAACAGTGGAGGCCCTGATCAGACGCCGCAGGATGCGGCGTCTGATCTGGGCCTCCACTGTTTGCCAGAGTAGCCGTTTTAGAGTTTCCGGTACAAAAAGGGTTAATTTGCATTAACTTTAAGTGATAGTCAACTGGGCATCACCAGTATAACTGCACTTGTATGTAACTTTGGGTTGCATGATGAAACATGTATACGTAACTTTGGGTCAGCAACCCCAAAAGAAGCTAATAAATATATGAGCCAAAACCTTCAAGAAGGGCTGTTTGAGAAGTGAAGACTCAGATAAGCATGCACATCCATGCAGTCTGATCACTGTCTTTGCATTTGCCACGAGTCTTCTTACCCTTTAGCTGCTGGTTTATCCAAAGAGCAAGAAAAAGGAGACTTTATCCCGACTGTGTGGCTGAGCTCTTGTCGGGGGCTGATGTTATGAAACTTTTTCATGCTCAACTCAAATAAGCATGAAATTTATAGTTGCAATAATTATTACAATACCAACATTTTTGGGATTTTGTCAAATTTTTAATCTGCAAAGGATGGTATTTGTCCTGCTAATAAATATTAAAATGCCAACAATAGTTGGCATTTTAATATTTATCAGCAGGACAAGTTTTATGCTCAAGGGAGTTGAGTTTATGCTCAAGTGAGTTGAGCATGAAAAAAAATTTATAACCTTAGGGCCAGGACTAGTTCATACCATCATTTCCAAACTGAAAAAGGGTTTGCATATACACCTAACCAGTACCATACTTAAATGTTTGTGACCAGTCTTGATGTCAGAAAACTTCTTACATACTCAGCTGAGCATGAAATGCTTTTCTAAAAAAATTTAAACGCCAACCATGTACATAGTTGACTCTAATAAACTCAAACTCGAAGGGTCTAGAAATTTTGTTTTGAGATACCAGAAAGCTGAGATAGCAAGAGTTGAAATCTAACAAACATTTAGCAAAACTAGAACAACAGTGCCCAAAATTCAGTTACTTAACCAGTGGTTTGAGATATCAGGTGTTTGAGATAACGAGAGTCAACTGTAACGGCAGTAAGTGGGTAGGGACTAATATCAAACGCTGAAGAGTACTAAGTTACAACTTTTTAAGCTGCTGGCTTAATATTCTATTAACAACAACGCTCTGAACAAGAATCTTTGCTAATTTCACCTTAGTCAGGATGTCTGTTTGAATGACAATATCTGATGGAGAATTTATTGACCAACTTGTGACAATGTTTAACACATATTATACGGGGGATCTGAAAGATGTTACAAGGAAAAACAGTGCAGACCCTAATCAGACGCTGCAGATAGCAGCGTCTGATCAGGGCCTTCGCTGTTTGCAAGAAAGTAACTAAATGAGTTTCTAAAATAAACTGAACCTCGCACCCCTAAATTTCAAAATCAACACTATTAAAGTCTTGCAGATTTTAAGGGGAATATTGCATTCAGTGCAAAATGGGTTAATATCCATAGTTATAGGCAACTTCAATGCCAGGCATTCTAGAGCTCCAGATATCCAGCCTGCCAATGACCATTTCACCCTTTTTGTACCAAAATGGAATCTTCCACCTTATATATAGCAGGAGTTCATTTCAAAATTTTGGGATGTTAGGTTGCGTTTTCTTCCAAATCTATTTGGAAACTGGCTGATGGTTTTTGCAAACAGTGTAGGCCCTGATCAGACGCCGCATTCTGCGGCATCTGATCTGGGCCTGCACTGTTTGCCAACTACCTGTTTTGAGGTTTCGGGTACTAAAAATGGGTAAAGGATCATCTTAACCATTTCACCCTGGACCCGTTCATTTTCAATATTTTACACATCCATTTTGGCAAATAGGGGTTTTGGCAATCAAAACTCCCAAAATCAAATGGCTAACAGTGTAGATCCTAATGAGATAGCTTCTTGTATTCTGGGCCTTCTCATCTTTGTGTGTTTGTTTGATTTGAGGTTTAATGCCCCCATCAACACTGTATAGGTCATTTTGGAGACATTACTTCCAATTCTGTGGGACTTTTACCCGACATTGAGATGAAATCACATCTCAAGCCCTGTTGCCCAATGAAACCAATAGTGTTTATAAGCACGGACGGTCAGACTCGCATCACTTTGCCTGGGCAGGCTTAGATCCTCTGAGCGGTTTACCAGTACTAATGTGCGGGCTGTTTAAGCTTTGCATAAAAGCATCATGCAGCCCATCTATTTCTTCAAGCCCAAATGGGAGGGGTCTGTCTCATCTTTATTTAATCTGCCAGAAAGGTTTATCTGTTTTCATGTATATTGTACACAAGTTACAATAATACAGTTTAATTTTGATGGGTCCAACCCCTTTAGGACAATAAAAATTTGTTTGAGCCAAGGGTGGTTCGAGCCACTGAGGGTTACTATTAGTGCCACACCAGGAAGCATAATGGAGAAAACTTTTGGATATCTTTGGATATTTTTTCAGTGTTCTGTAATATAATGTTGTGTGTACTCATTAGAATCGCCTCATCGAGGCGATTCTAATGAGTGCACACATTTGTTTCTTTTTTTTTTTGTTTGATTTGAGGTTAAACGTCCCCGTCAACACTGTAAAGGTCATTTTGGAGACATTGCTTCCAATTTTGTGGGACTTTTACCCGACATTCAGATGAATTGACATCTCAAACCCTGCCGCCCAATGAAACCAATAGGGTTTATAAGCATGGACGGGCTGACTCGCACTGCTTTGCCTGGGCAGGCTTAGATCTTCTAAGCGGTTTACCAGTACTCATGTGCGGGCCGGTTTCAGCTCTGCGTGGAAGCATCATGCAGCCCATATATTTCTTCAAGCCCCGATGGGCGGGGGTGTGAGTGCACACATCATACATTTGCAAGTCAAAAGAAAATCTTCCTAACATAACCCCCACTATTTCGTTTCTGGAGGAGTTCTCTAGGGACTCAAGAAAGGGTTTGACTCATCCATGGTAAAAGACCCATCGGAGTTTGAGCCATTGAAGTTCTACTGTAGCTTTAACAAGGCAGTTTGGAATTGTATTTTGATAGAAAATATATACAATTTTAACAGAATTATTTGTCCAATGTTCTCTTTTAACTGGAGGTTGGCAATGTCAATAACACCATTGTCCCAGAGAGATTGATTTCAGTGTCAATTCAATAATGACGGCTTAAGCGACATCACATAAAAATAAAGTCTTTAGCATGTGTCCTGGACACTGAAAGCTCTGTTGAGATAGCATAGCCTAACAGTCTCACCAGAGACATTGCTGTTCATGTACATGTACATGCTACAAGATATTGTCTCAACAAGTGCATCCATTTGATTGATCAACTATAAATATTTTCCTTGTGATGTGGCTTACACTTTGTTCCCTTCCGGTGAAATAAGGTTATATCTCAGAAGGCAGGGTTAATGTTTTTTTTATTTTGTTTTTAACCCATTTTCTACTTAATAATGGAATCTTCTGCCCGATATACAACAGGATCTATTCTTTGAAATTTATTTAGAAAATAACTTAACTTCTGCCAAACAGTGGAGGCCCTGATCAGATGCTGCATCCCATAGGATGCAGCATCTGATCTGGGCCTGCACTGTTTGCCAGTGCCCCGTTTTGTGTTTTTCTGAATAAAATGGGTTCAACTTGGCAACTTCAATCAATTGCTATTAATTTTGTGCTTAATTATCCAAAGCACTGTTTTCAATCCGGAACACATGGGTTTGAATATTCAACTTGCTCTTCTGACATTCTTTTTTTTTGGTCCACTACTTAAAAATATCCTAGAGCTGTATGAAAGGGATTCACACACACCCATGCATGCTCACTCATACTGATGCACACACACAGTACACTTAGACATACAAATGTAAAGCGCAAATCTATATCTGTATGTTGACAAGTCACCCTTGGTACCTGACCTTGTATGTTCAGACCAACTTACATGTGAAGTTCAACTTTAACCCGTTTCCAATTGATGACTGACACAAATCTGCATGGCAAAACCATTAGCTTCCAATTGGACCTTGACCTAGTTGTTTTAAAACTGATATCACACTGTTATGGGTCGCACCTCCTTTCTTCAATTATCTATCTTAGTAGAATATGCATAGCTTATAGTTTTATGACCAATCTCCGACAACTGCGTCAGAGATTAGACTTGTTGGCTCAGTATCTAGAGCATTGGATTCGAGTTTGAATCCCCCAGTTCGATTAGCACTTTAAATGTTTAAAAAATATTCAACTTTCCCATGTCATAACTAAGGCAGTTCAACAAGCAAGCGTACCGACATGGCCTGTCTAACCCACTGTATGCTAGTGAACTTTTCCATTGCTATATGTTGGACAAGTCCATTTGTCATATAAGTGGTGGTATGCCTATTTTTTCGTTCTTATTCTATTTTTGACGGAAAATTCTGTAAGCAAATAGTGCAGGCTTGCCAAGGTACCCCTTGAGGGGTTTGCCCGCATGCAATGGGTTAGAGAGTTCTACTTTGACAACAACAATAATGAAACTGACACTTTCAATTACTTTTATCTATTCTGCAAGAATGTGGGGGGGGGGGGGGGGGGGGGGGGCGGGGGGGGTAGCCCCAATGTGCTTCTAGCGCCCTGTTACCTTAAAAACCAAATCAATCAAACTTTTATCTTCTTTCAGCAATGATGGATGTTCAGTCTGAGTGTGAAGTAATACCACGAGACTTCCTGTGCTGCAAGATCTGCGATGAGGAATTCAAGCAACCTAAATATTTGGTCTGCCTCCATTCTTTCTGCAGCCATTGTCTGGAAGGCTACATGAGGGAGGACGATGACGATCACCGCATATACTGGTGTCCCATCTGCGGCACAGATACAGAAATTTCTGAAGACAGTCAAGGTAGCCATGAACTTCCTGATAACCTACTAGCACGGCGGCTAGCTAGTCCAACAATCAATAGCCAGGATAAGGATAAGATCTGCAAGTTCTGCAAGAATGGGGGAAATTTTATTGATGCTACAATGTTTTGTATCAACTGTGATGATTATCTCTGCACAGGATGTATGGAAACACATCAAGACCAAGATGACACAAAAGAGCATCAGATAGAGACAGTTGAGGAGAATGAAATTAGGTCAGAGTATGAGGAGAAATTTAAGTTAGGACAAGTTATTCCACGTTGTTGTGAGTTCTATGACCCTCTTGACATTGGTGCTCAATTCTGTGTTGATTGTGATACAGCAGTCTGTGCTGACTGTCACCTGTCATACCATGAGGAGCACAGATGTGCTGAAATGACAGCTGTGGCTGAAAACTTTGAAACTAAAATTAAAGCTCCATTACTAGAGCTTCAAAGTGATGCTGAAGCCTTACAAGAGGCAATGATTAACCTGAAGAAAGCAGAAAGAGAGACAATTAATCAGCAAAAAGAAATGCACAACAAGGTGGCTCAAAGAAAGAAATACCTTTTCAATATGATAAATGAATATGAAAATGTGTTGCTTCAGGAGGTAGACAGAAGACACACCCAGCATTTGGATGACATTCATCAGAGAAGAAAAGAGTTACAGATGCATTTAGCAGCTATTGATGGTGTAAATGACTTTTCAGAAAAGCTTATTTCATATGGATCCTTTGAGGAAAAAGTGCTAATGAGAAAGAAAGTAGGTAAAAGGGTGCGAGAACTGTGTGAGGAACCTCTTCTTACTGAACCACTGGAACCAGTCAGTGTTAAATTAAATGAACCAAATGTTGCTGTTGAGACTATCTGTAATCTGTTTGGTGAATTATCAAATGGGAATATCTCTGGTGATAAAACAAAGTCTAAAATATCTTATCCTTCTATTGACTCCGGACATGCTAGTGACACTCTGGAAAATAATGATGCGGAAAGTGGGCTAGAGTATGATCATGACAATTTGGCCTCAACTAGTGGAAGTGACATTAAGATGTTGTCAGTTGGTAACTCTACAGAATTCCGAGTTAAATTTAATGAAGAAGTAAATGCCACAGAATATGAAGCTCAGAACTGTTTCACTCTTGAGAACCCAAAGAGAGAAATTCTTCTTCCAAATTCAATACAACATGAGTGTCTGAAAGGAATAGGGGTAAATTCAGCAGGTGATATTATTGTTGGTGCTTCAGCTGCTAATTATCAGATGGTTTATATGTTAGAGAAA
Source organism: Lucinisca nassula (assembly GCA_963580285.1). NCBI lineage: Eukaryota > Metazoa > Mollusca > Bivalvia > Lucinida > Lucinidae > Lucinisca > Lucinisca nassula. The sequence goes on along the minus strand of OY757010.1, from coordinate 127,364,019 downwards.
AGAGGAATACTTCGAGGACAAATTTCTATAGAAAGTGGCTGGAATATTCATTCAGTAGCAAGTGACGGCAAAGTAGCACTCACTATAGCTAGGGGAGATAATCGCTACAAAGTCAGAATACTTAAAAGTGACTGCTCAGGAAAAATGTTAACTGATACACAGATTGAAAACTTTGGTCTAAATTTTGTAACTGCTGACTATCATGGTAACTTGATAGTTGTTTCTAACCGCTATGCACATGTTACAAATTTTGGTAAACTGACCTCCAAATCAGGTGGAAATATCAGTATGTATGGAACTGATGGATTACTGACACGTCGTATCACAAATGAGGATTATCAGGATTTGGGGTTATACATCTTGGAGAAACCTCACTTCATAGCTGTGGACAATAAAGTTGGGAATTTTTATGTAGCTGATATTGGTAGTCACAATGTAACAGGCTATGACAATACTGGTGAACTCATATTTGAGTATGGCAACACTGACCATGAGGGTGAAATCTATGATGGACCAGATCTTGTTTGTACCGATCAGCGTGGTAACATTCTGGTTGTGGATAAACGAGACAGCAGGATTGATGTTCTGAGTACAAAAGGTGAACTGAAAAAATCTCTATTCACTGATGACATAATCAAGTATATTTCTGTCACTCCAGACAAACTACTGATGTTAGCCACTGCAGAAGGGAGTATAAAATTTTATGAGTACCTGTAAAACAAGTGAACTAATGAGCTGTACTCTCCCAGACAAATCCATATTATCTAATGAAAGAGAATTTTGTGAAAAATTAGGGATTGTAACGTAATGTATGTTGTGAACACTTGTTAGAATTGCCTCACTGAGACATATTAAGCTACATCTGTGATATATAGAGGATCTTACATGAGTGGTCATTTCATATATTTATGAAATGAGCCTTCGGCAAGTTTCATAAATTTCATATGAAATGACCACGAGTGTAAGATGCTGTTTATCATATGACCATTTTAAATTGGATTTCATCACCTTTAAATTTGACAATTTTTCTACAAAAATGCATGGTTGACATCGACGTCGTCATGACTTTACTTAATCCAGCCAAAGTGTTATTACACGTGTGGTCATATGATTTTTTATTACACGGCATTATCCACTGCTTATGAATGACATATAATATAAATCATTTAAGCCCTGTCACAAGAGAACCTGTCTTAGGGATTTGCAGTCAGATTCATAGCAACAGATAAGCGGTTTGTATTTTGTGATTATTAGTGTTTTGTCAGTTCTCCATAAAATTCTAAGTTATGGGTAGTCATTAGAACCGCCTCACAGATGCAGTTCTAATGAATACCCACAACATAGGTTTATATGGAGAAATATGGAAAACTATCCTTCAATTATCACAAAATACCCATCTTATCTGTTGTTGCTATGGTCAGCATCAAGAAAACACGCCTATAAAATGTTGACCCCCTTGAACCCCACTTTTATATAGTAAAACTGTGGTTTACAGGGGTAAACCTTATTTTTTCTTATTTCTGCTCTGAAATATAGATTGTGGGTACTCGTTACAACCGCCTCATCAAGGCGGTTCTAACGGGTACCCACAATCTATATTTTGAGCACAAATATAAAAACTATTACAATTTTTCCTCTTCAAATGTTCGTTTTCTTGGCGGTAAAGTGTACAATGCATTTGTATAGGCCTGTTTTGGTAAAGGATTACACACAAACTGGCTTTCCTCAGCTACACAGGCAAGTTAGACTTAAAATTCGAACTGGCTTCACTCGCTGCACAGACTAATTAGACTCTTAACCCTTATCTTGCTGAATATTCATTTAAGCCACACCCATTTCTGCCTATCAACCAATCGAATTACTTGATGTAATTTATTGCTACAAATTCATCAACTGAATGCCAAACAGTGTAGATCCTGATCAGATAGCTTCTAAAGAAGCCATCTGATCAGGAGCTACACTGTTTGCAAAGATAGGGGTTGTAGTGAACTGCAAGATAAGGGTTAAAATCTAAGATCTACAGAGGTGTTGCACTGTCTAAGCAGTGAATACTAGGGTGCTGATCAGACTGCACAGATGTTCCCCAATGGCAAAAAAAAAAGGTTTTCTTGTGATGGGGCTTCATTTAGGGGCATTTAGCTGTAGATTTCTATTCTCTTATATTAACGTCATACAATCAATGTGAATCGAAACTCCTGACATTATTTCTGTTTTTTTCTTTTTTTTTTTTTTGTTGTTTTTTTAACTTGTCACTGTCATAAGAGAGGATGAGTTTCAGGACTCCCTATTTGATCTCCAATAAACAGATTCCTTCCAAAAAAAGGTCTACCCTTCATTGCTATGAACTTGGTTGGACAGCCAAACTTCACCATGACAATGTCAGATGCATTGGTAAGGACAACAAAGGTCATGTAGTGGTCCATGTTCTGCTCCTGGCATTTCTCTTGAAGCTGCCTTGCTGTTAAGATCATGTCAAGTATTCCTCTGTCCTTTCTGAATCCACACTGGCATTCTGGTAGAAGCCCTGACTGTTCAAGGTGTTCATTCAGTCGGTTAAGAAGGACTCTTGCAAGGACCTTCCCAGCAATTCACAATAAAGAGAATGCCACATGGTTGTCACAGACTTGAGGATTTCCTTTTTGTTTGGATAGGTGGCTAATTGACACATTCTTGAATTCTTGAGGGAAGGTTTCTTTTCTCCACATAATGTGAAAAAACTCTGTCATTTTCTTTGCAACTGGAGCACCTCCTGCTTTGTAGATCTCAGCAGCCAGGAGCTTTACCACATGACAGAAGATTTATTGCTTTCATTGTTTCAGAAGCGATTAGGAACTTGTCAAGCAGCAGATTACATTCCACCTGTGATAGTCTGTTGACAGCGTCAACATTGATAGATGATGACCATCATCATTGATAGATGATGACCAATTAAGAACACTATCAAAGTGCTCAGCCCATCTATTCAAGATAGCCTCTTTGTCAGTCAGAAGACTGGTGGTTCCTGAGCTCTGGGGACCATAAAATGTCTTTAGTGCATCAAAGAACTTCATCATATCCTTTCTATCTGCAAAGGACTGGATTTCATCCCAAAGACGAACTATAACAATAATGAACCACAACAGAGGAACCGCTTTGGAACGGTCAGTAAAAAGTTTTTACTGTGGGGCTTAAATCGATTTTACATGGACACGCTAGGTCCTGTCTGATTTATATATCTGCTAGTCATACAAATAAATGAAACTTCTCTATATTTGGTCTGTTTGAAATTCAGTAATTTCAGCAGAGCTTCATGCTTTTGTTCAAAAAGCAACAAACTCTTTCAAGGCACAACCAGCCATTCATTGCAACAGTGCATGGACCATTTAGCAATGCAGGCCCCGGATACACTTTGCCAGTTGTCAAAATAGTGCTGTATATATTTTCTCATGGAAACCATGTTTTCTGTAGTGATATATACACCATTCATTGTTCATTGTATGTCATAATGCAACCTTGAAAAGCCATGTCTGTTTTGTCTGCAATTCACCTCAGATATCTTGACCCGATTGATTGATTGGTTCATGTGACAAATAGCTGTCCAATCAAAATCTGTTCCAGGAAACAGGTTTAAAATAAGCATAATCCCAAGTAAATTGCACGACCCAAAGAAAAAGCGACCGACTGAAGTCGGTTGATTTCTAAGAGTGCCCTAAAATCACCGTGTCATTCTGTCATTCGGTCATTCTGTCAGTCTGTCTGTCCGTCCGTAACCCGTTTGTGAAAATTGGTGATAGTGACTTAACCGCTTGAAATATTTAAACAATTTTTGGCATACTGATAGATATCAATGGGATCTAACCAATGAACTTGAGAAATATTACATTCCATTTAGTATAGCCTCGCCGAGGGGAAAAAAGTGAAAATTTTTTAACTGCTTCTCCTCGGAAACCGTTGGGCCGATTGAAGTCAAATTTCATATGGAGCCTCTATGGGATGAGGGAAACCAAAATTTGCTCATGGGGTCCAGGTAACATGACCAAAATGGCCGCCAAGCCATATATGGTCTGTCTGTCTGTCCGTCCGTAACCCATTTGTGAAAATTGGTGATAGTGACTTAACCGCTTGGAATATTTATACAATTTTTGGCATACTGATAGATATCAATGAGATCTAACCAATGAACTTGCGAAATATTACATTCTATTTAGTATAGCCTCGCGGAGGCGAAAAATGTGAAATTTTTCTAACTGCTTCTCCTCGGAAATCGTTGGGCCAATTGAAGTCAAATTTCATATGGAGCCTCTATGGGACTGGGAAAACCAAAATTTGCTCATGGGGTCCAGGTCACATGACCAAAATGGCCGCCAAGCCATATATGGTAAAAACCCTTCAAAAATAGTCTTCTCCAGAACCACTGGGTAGATTTCCACGAAACTTGATAAATAGCACCTGGGACGTAGGCCCATCATAAATTGCTAAAATGGTGACCCTGGGTTGACCTTGACCTTCTTTGTGCCTAGGTCAAACTTTGACACATATCCTTTTGTATTGGAATGCATTTTATCCTGCAAACGATTCAGACTACAGTACTAAAGTATAAGATATATTTTTGCTCCTTACGATAAGGCGCATTTATTGGGGGAACCGTTTTAGGTCCAGGTCACATGACCAAAATGGCCGCCATACCCATATATGGTAACACTCATAAAGCTAAAAGCATCCGGCGGGTCGTGCACTTCAGCTGAAGCACTGGTTTCATCCTTAAAATACCAAGGTGGCTGATGATTGTAATAATAATTTTTTTTCTAGATATTGTTCGAAAGATCCTCGGTCAAAGACGACTGCCAGCATTCAAGGCCAAGTTGTTCAAAGCATTGTTAGCTTGTTAGAGGTCAAAATGTTCTTTTCTAGAAAATACAGTATAGACTACTTGTTACTTTTGCTGGAAAAATGCCACTCACATTTTTTTTTCAGCAAAAATATTAACATATCTGACATATTAAATGATCAAAGTTTAAACGATATATATATTAATTAATGACATTGTTAAGTTTGGAACAAATGGCTTATAGCCAAAGAAAAGTGCATATATCACGTAGAACAAACTACTGTTTCTATATGCAAAGATAAGGTTGTTATTTTGTGATAAATGAAGGATAGTTTTTGTCAATTCTCCATAAAAGCCTATGTTGTGGGTATTCATTAGAACCACCTTGGCGAGCAGTTCTAATGAATACCCACAACATGGGCTTACAAGTCGAAATAAGGAAAATTATCCATCAATTATCACCAAATACCCTCCTTATCTCTTGCTATGTAATAACATGGCATTTAATTTCAAATTTAACCCTCAGCCCTTAAGCTGCTGAGAAAAAAACAACATCTGAAAATGTCGTCTGCTGATGTCATCTGCTGAATCTTCTTGCAAACCTTTTAAAAATATTTTTTGCATACTGGCAAACAGTGTGGGCCCAGATCAGACTGCTCCTTAGCAGTCTAATCTGGGTCCAAACTGTTTGTGAATGATGAATTCTAAGGTAACCGGCAGACGGCAAAACAGACGACAAATGTCGTGATTGGCATTGTATGGCTTAAACTACTAATCACAGTACAAAACTACATGTATTTGCAGACGTCATTTTCAAATATTTTTCGTCTTATTTCAGAGAAAATAAGGCTTGACTTTACATGAGAAACACCTGCTGGGCAGATGAAACCAATGAAATGTCAAGCCTTATTTCACCTGAACAAGAGGGCCCAGAGGGCCCTGGTTCGCTCACCTGATCCAATGTATAACAAGTGGGCCCCAGGCAGGGTCATTTTTGGCCCCAGGGCTATAATTTGGACAATCTTGGTAGAGGTCCACAAGATGAAGCTTCATATTGAATATGAAAGACCTGGGCTTTGTGGTTTCAAAGAACAAGATTTTAAAGGTTTACCCTGCATATAGAAGCCTATGTAAAACAAGATTTTCCCTATATAAGTCTATGTAAAACCAAAGGGCCCCGGAGCGGGGGCATTTTTGGCCCCAGGGCTATAATTTGAACAATCTTGGTAGAGGTCCACTAGCTGAAGCTTCATAACAAATATAAAAGACCTAAGCCTTGTGTTTCAGAGAAGATGATTTTTAAAGATTTTCCCTATATAAGTCTATGTAAAACCAAAGGGCCACATGGCGGGGGCATTTTTGGTCTCAGCGCTATAATTTGAACAATCTTTATAGAGGTCCACTAGCTGAAGCTTCATAACAAATATCAAAGACCTAAGCCTTGTGGTTTCAGAGAAGAAGATTTTTCAAGATTTTCCCTATACAAGTCTATGTAAAACCAAATGGCCCCGGCGTGGGGGCATTTTTGGCCCCAGGGCTATAATTTGAACAATCTTGGTAGGGATCCACTATATGAAGCTTCATACCAAATATCAAAGACCTGGGCCTTGCGGTTTCAGAGAAGATTTTTAAAGATTTTCCCACTATATGCCCATGTAAAACCAAAGGACCCCGGTGCGGGGGCATTTTTGGCCCCAGCACTATAATTTGAACAATCTTGGTAGGGGTCCACTAGATGAAGCTTCATACCAAATATCAAAGACCTGGGCCTTGCGGTTTCAGAGAAGAAGATTTTTAAAGATTTTCCCCATATATGCCCATGTAAAACCAAAGGGCCCCGGTGCGGGGGCATTTTTGGCCCCAGCACTATAATTTGAACAATCTTGGAAGGCGTCCACTAGATGAAGCTTCATACCAAATATCAAAGACCTGGGCCTTGCGGTTTCAGAGAAGAAGATTTTTACAGATTTTCCCTATATAAGCCCATGTAAAACCAAAGGGCCCCGGTGCGGGGGCATTTTTGGCCCCAGAACTATAATTTGAACAATCTTGGTAGGGGTCCACTAGATGAAGCTTCATACCAAATATCAAAGACCTGGGCCTTGCGGTTTCAGAGAAGAAGATTTTTAAAGATTTTCCCACTAAAAGCCCATGTAAAACCAAAGGGCCCCCGTGCGGGGGCATTTTTAGCTCCAGCACTATAATTTGAACAATCTTGGTAGGGGTCCACTAGATGAAGCTTCATACCAAATATCAAAGACCTGGGCCTTGCGGTTTCAGAGAAGAAGATTTTTTAAGTTTTTGGTGAAAAAAATCTATTTTTGGCTACTGTGACCTATATGTGCAACGGACCGGAACCATTTGAACAACTTTGAAAGGGGACCACCTAAGGATCATTCCTGTGAAGTTTGGTCAAAATCCGATCAGTGGTTTAGGAGGAGATGTCGTTTGAAGAAAAAGTTTACGGACGCATGCACGGAAGGACGCACGCACGGACGGACGCACGACGGACGACGGACGACGGACAAAAAGTGATCCCAAAAGCTCACCTTGTCACTACGTGACAGGTGAGCTAAAAATAATTTAGAAAATAAAATTGTCTGGTTTAAAAATTTTCTGCGATGTTTTAAGGGAAAGAGTCTGGTCAGTCCTTTATTACGACACCTGAAACAAGTTTGCTTGTTTGATTTCCGGTTTAACACCCCCCACAATACTATATAGATCATTTCGGAGACGTTGCTCTCAATTTTGTGGGAGATTTACCTGACACTGAGATGAAATGACATCTCAAGCACTGCCGCACAATGAAACCAATAAGGTTTATATACATAGATGGTCTGACTCATACCACTTTGCCTGGGCAGGCTTAAACCCTCAAAGCGGTTTACCAGTATTCATATCGGTCAGTTTCAGTTCTGCTTGGAAGCACCATGCAGCCCAAATTAGTATGGGACATCTACAATGTACATGTATATACAATGTACATGTATGTTCACTGACAGACTGAAAATTGTTATATCCAGTATTGCATTTAAACATGTTTTAATATTAAGTATTGCTTTTTTGTTTGGATTTATTTAAAATACTGGAATTTTTGGTATTTTTGTTAAGTTTTATGTTTTTATTGCCTTCATCAAGATTCATTAAGTTGAGTTTACAGATGCTGACATTTTTCAATTGTTCAACCCTTTTTGTACCAAATGGAGTCTTCCTCCTTATATATAGCAGGGGCCCATTTAAAAATTTAGGGGTAACAGGTTGTGTTATCTTTGAAATTTATTTGGAAAATGACTGAACTTTTATCAAACAGTGGAGGCCCTGATCAGACGCCGCTCTTTGCGGCGTCTGATCTGGGCCTGCACTGTTTGCCAGGGTACCCGTTTTGGGATTTTGGGTACAAAAAGGGTTAATAGGAAAAACATACAAAATCACGTTGGTATATGAGACTTTTCTGGAACTTAAATAAGTACAATCTAATAGTGGTACTTTTGCTGCAAATATTATTTTGTGGAGATCGATCATGGAAACTTTTCTGCAGTCATTCTCAAGAAGGGCAGTTGTCAGTCTGTGGCAAAAGAATATGCAATGTACTGGCTAACAACCAGGGGCCAGTTGTTCAAAACTAGTGACGTCGTTAGTTAACGTATCGTTAAAACTTCGATCATGTATTATGGCAAATACGCTAATATTTTTGCTGAAAAAATGTGAGCAGCTTTTGCGTATGCAAAAGCTGCTCACATTTTATACGCAAAAGCTGCTCACATTTTTTCAGCAAAAATACCAAAATTTTAAATATTAAACTTTCTAGAACAGTTAACAATATGACCACTAACAAGCTCGTTAAGCTAACGATGCTTTGAACAACTGGGCCCAGGAGAAGTGTGGTTAATTAAACTGACTGGCTTCATATGACCTAAAGAATGTTGCTGGGCTGTTGAACTCCAAACAAACTAACTCAAAATAAGGATCTGATCTTGCTAAAAAGCAACAAATTCTTTTAAGAGTAGACCTCTTATGAGGAAACAAAAATAATTTTGAAAGAGTTGCCTATTACCTGAATTTAACACTCTGCATGCTGGGTATTTTTTAGCAGCAGACGACATTTTCAAATTAGAAAAATACAAAAAATTTGTCCTCTGCTAAATTAGCCCAGAGTGAGATAAAGGCTAAACTTGTGCATTCATATGAAGTAATCGGACCTTCTTTTCTTGGCTGCAGTGTGAAGACTGATAAAACTGCACCTCCGCAGTTTGATCTAAACATGCGCTGCTTGTTACATTAAACATACAGTAGAACTTCGATGGCTCGAACACCGATGGCTCGTTTACCATGGATGTGTCAAACTCATTATTGAGCCCCTAGCGAAATCCTCTACATAAGAAATAGTGGGGGATAATTAAGAAGATTTTAGTCTTTTATCTTGCAAATGTATGCTGTGTGTACTCATTAGAATCGCCTCGATGAGGCGATTCTAATGAGTCACACAACATACATTTTCATTATAGAACGCCAAAAAGATGTCTAAAAGTATATCGTTATGCCTCCTGGCAGTAGCCTTCAGTGACTCGAACTACCCCTGACTCGAACAGATTTTCGAGGTCCCAAAGGTGTTCGAGCCATTGAAGTTCGACTGTACATAGTATAGGGCTTTCTGATAACATATGACATTTTCATACAAACTAGAACTTCCATCCAAGCTCTAAGACTTATATGCTGTGTTTGGCTTCAACAAAAAGTATCATATTTACCGTATGTATTCGGACAGACAGGCCTGAGCAAACAGTGTAGACCCAGCTGAGACAGCGCAGAATGCAGCATCTCATCAGGGTCTACACTTTTTTGTCACTCATCCTGCTTTTCTTAGACACAACATCAGGAAGTAAATTGTACTTGTTCAAAGTTTAGGACAAGTATGGTACAGAGTTGAAGTGTCCGAATATTTTGGGTAAATACACTAGTAGAAGTTATGCTGTTTTGTTAGTTATGCTAAGTTTTTTTTTTTAATTTATTTAAAATAAACATTGAAAAGAAAGTACCGTATGTCTTAATTTTAATCTCCAATGTTTGGAAACTGCTATTAACCCTCAAAGCACCAAGTGCCATGTACATTTCCTAAAGCAGACGACAATTTTAATTTTTCAACTTATTTTCATCGAAAAATGCAAAATTAATTTTTGAAAAAGACGTCTGCTAATGTCATCATTGACAGTTCAATGGTTAACATTACTTCCATAAATACACTGACTGCTTTTCTCTTTCAGTAATGGTAAATTTATGTCTTGTCATTTCTGAACGGAAAACTGACTTAAGGGGAATGGGAACACCTGGCAGATTTTTCCGCCAATTTTCAAAGGGAGACAATTTTCGGGACTTCCTGTTGGCTTTTCTATATGCCCTGTCCTGCTGAAAGAGGGGTCTACTCTTAAAGGAAAGAATTTGCTCCTCAGGAGCAAATTCTTTGCTTTTAGAGTTGATCCCTATTGGCATGGGAGACAAAAACACTTAAGCAGGAGTTGCCTCCCCTGAAGGTGTATCCATTCCCTTCTAATCTCTGAGAGAATGTGCTGATTCTGAGTCATTTTCACCGAGCAACCATGAAATCTCTATTCAGCTTTTTTGCTAGCCTTAAAATCAGGGTTTGGTTACTATCCAATCTTAATAATTTTTTTATATCATCTGAATCGCTTTCAGATTTTCAGACTGAAGGCTACTTGTAAAACACAAAAGTGGAACTACACAGATGATAGAACAAGATGAGTGAGTGAGTGTTTCAGTTTACGTCTCACCAACAGCTAAGGTCATACAGAGACAGGACCTCGGTTTAAAGACTCATCCAAAAGTCTGTAAAAGCCCGGGATCGACGATCCTGGGACCCCTGGTTTACAAGGCGATAGATAGAACAAGATGTTGTGTGTTTGTGTGTGTTTGAGTTTTATGTCCCACCAACAGGTAAGGTCATATGGAGACGGGACCTCAATTTTAAAGACTCATTCGAAAGTCTGGAGAAACCTGGGATCGAACCCACGACCCCTGGTTTACAAGGCGAGTAGCATAACCACTACACCACAGAGGCTTCTTATAGAACAAGCTGTCCTGGTAATTTACGTCTTTCCACTATACAGTGAAACTTCAATGAGTCAAAAAGTTGATGCCTCAATTACCATGGCTATCTCAAACTAGCACGAGTCCCCAGGGAAGACTTTCAATAAACTCCAGATATTAATATATTTTGAACATTTTAAAGAGGATTTTCTTACTTTACCTTGAAAAGATATATATGCTGTGTGTACTCATTAGAATCGCCTCATTGAGGTATTCGGGTGTTGTCAATATATGTCAAATTCATTGAATCCACAAGAAGATTCGGCAGGGTGCCTTTTGCATGCTTTTCGCAAGCGGACCATATGGCCATATGTGCCAAAGCTTTGTTAGTGTTCCATTTGAATTCACACAATAGGGTGGCTTGGTTTTCCTTTTTGTTTATAGACTATTCCAAAGGCAGATGCAAATGATAGCTCCCCCCTGTCAATCTTATCTGTGACTACTATACCTTTAATTCATATAAAACCAAAAATGTCCCTTTATACTTCCCATTTTGCCCCCTGACCTGTCACTATGAGTACCTCTCAGTAGCCCAAGCTACCCCTGTCTCAATCATCTTTTTACAGTCCCATAGATTATTGAACCACAGAAGTTCAAATGCACTTCTGTAAGGAACAAGAATTCCCCTGAAAGTTATGTCCCACCTGTGGTTGTAGTTCTTTAAGAAATGAATGTTTGTTTGTTTGTATTAGGGTTTAACGGCCCAGTCAACACTATTTTAGGTCAATTTTGAGCCGGTTGGTTAACCTATCCACACTTTTCCTGGGCAAGCTAATATGTAAGCGGTTAACCAGTACAGTGCACATTTTTTCGCCAGAAACTGACAACTGCCCTTCTTGAATCAGCGGAAGGGAGAGAATGACCGTAGAAAAGATTTCATGATCAATCTCCACAAAAGAATGTTGCCGACCCTGGCAGGTATCGAACCCGCGTCCTGCTGATCACCCGTCAGACACGCATCTGACAGTACCGAGGGCGGCCAGAAATGAATGTAATTCATTTAATGTTCATCGAAGTATGAACAACAGAAAACATAAGCCCCCGCCCATAGGGGCTTGAAGAAATATATGGGCTGCATGATGCTTCCACGCAGAGCTGAATCTGGCCCGCACACTAGTACTGGTAAACCTCTTAGAGGATCTAAGCCTGTCCAGGAACGGCTGTGCGAGGCGGACCGTCCATGCTAATAAACCCTATTGGTTTCATTGGGCAACAGGGCTTGAGATGTCATTTCATCTCAATGTCGGGTAAAAGTCCCACAAAATTGGAAGCAACGTCTCCAAAATGACCTTTACAGTTTTGGCGGGGACGTTAAACCTCAAATCAAACAAACAAACAAACAACAGAAAACAGAAAACAAAGCTTCAGAGCCAGCACTCTTACTCACTAGGCCAAGGAGGCCCGTTTCTTCTAAGAACGAACAACATTTTAGGACACGACTAACTGCCTATGAAGTACAGCCTCTTTATAAAACTATTTATTGTATGTGTATGAGCATCTGAGTTTTACGTCTCACCAACAGCTAAGGTAATATTGAGATGGGACCTCGGTTTAAAGACTGATCCAAAAGTCTGGAGAAGCCCGGGATCGACCCTGCAACCCCTTGTTTACTGTTCATTGTAACACTGTTTTTGACATAACACTTTTTAAAGATAGATCCAAAAATGTATAGATTATTCGGAAAGAAGACCATAAATGCTCATTTTTCTACATAATTTATACATTTTTGTTTGGATATAAAACAGTTGCTTAAGAGGTATGGGAAAACCTTCAAGGGAGGCAACTACTGCAAAAGTATTTTTGTCTCCCATGTCAATAGGGGTCAACTCTTAAAGGAAAGAATTTGCTCCTGAAGAGCAAATTCTGTTCTTTAAGAGTAGACCCTTTTTCAGTGGGACAGGGCTTACAGAAAAGTGAACAGGAAGTCCCAAAAGTTGTCTCCCTTTGAAAAATGGCAGAAAAATCTGCAAGGTGGTCCCATTCCCCTTAAATAACACTGTTTCTGGTTTCTGCTTTGAACCCCAACAACAGTGTTGTAAAGAGGATCCATTCTATAACTTTCACACTAAATTAACTTCTACGATTCAGAAAAATCTTACCTCCAACCGGTTTAAGTGCGCACTGTGAAGAGTTTCCTCTGTGTCAGGGCAGAACAATGCATACCCATCATGCACCAGGAGGTCGTTAATATGGACGTCTTCAGCTGAATTTGTGTCTGTGAGACAAACTGACAGAACTTGGTCCTGAAAACAGAAAGCACTGCTCAAGGCTAAGTTTTTCAAAGCATCCTTAGCTTAATGAGCTTGTTAGTGGTCGAAAATGTTAAATGTTCCAGAAGTACTGTATCTAACACTATGCTATTTTTGCTGGAAAAATGCGAAATGCAAAAGCTACTCACATTTTTACAGCAAAATTATAAGCATATTTGTCATATTAAATGACCGAAGTTTTAACAAGATGTATACTGGTGACACTGTTAATCTGACAAAAACTGGACCAAGATCTAGAATATTGGTTTGGAGTTTAACTTCCCAGTCAACACTATTAAGGTCATATTTAGCCATTTTACATAACCTAACATTGCTTAGGCAGATGTAGACCTAAGTGGGTCTCCATTGCAGTGCACATTCTTTCAGCAGACAGTGACAACTGCCCTTGAAACGGTGGGAGTAAATGATTGCAGAAAATGCTTCGTGATCAATCTTCCATGGAAAAAGACCTGGCATGGATTGAACCTGTGACTTGATCACGAGTCAAAAATCAAACCCTAAAGTAGCTTGGGATGGCCTCTAGGAGATTGTCATTACTGCCAAATTTCAATGGCTTGAACACCTATGCAACCTGAAAATTTGTTGGAGACAGTACTAGTTTGAGCCACTGAGGGCTAGTGATGGCGCCAGGTCAGGAGGCATAATATAAGAATCTAATATGGGTGTGAGGGGTGGATGGAAAAATCCGTCCCGAGGGACACTGTCCGGCATCACGAGGCTTGCCGAGTGATGCCGAACAGTGATCCCGAGGGACAGATTTTTCTATCCACCCCTCACACCCATATTCGATTCTTTTTCATGCATACCTTCCCGGATTTTTAATGCTGAAGTCACTTCGGTTACCAACGTCTGCCATATTGTGTTGACACTGCAGGAATGTTTAGTGACGTCACGTAACGTGCTGTGACGTCAACCTTAACGACGGCGCAAAAAAGGTCTTAATCAACCAGTGAATTTATCAAATACGCGATTATATTCTATTTTTGGTCGGAACACCAGGGTCAGAACGTAAATTCTATCCCAGGGTAAAATCACAGATTTCCTTGTCTGGTGTGCAAGAATAAGGAATCTTTTTGAATGTCTTTGAAAATTGGTATGTCATATGTACACATAAGAATGGCCACATGGAGGCGATTCTAACGAGTACACACGAAATACATTTTCTAGATCAAATAAGAAAGAAAATTCTCACTTTATTCTCCCAAATAGAGTACAGTCGAACTTCAATGGCTCGAACACCTTTGGGAGCTCGAAAATCTGTTCGAGATGTGGGTAGTTCGAGCCACTGAGGTGACTGCCAGGAGGCATAACGAGATACTTTTAGACATCTTTTCGGTGTTCTATAATGGAAATGTATGCTGTGTGTACTCATTATACCCCCGGCATACGAAGTATGTCATTATACCCCCGGCATACGAAGTATGTCATTATACCCCCGGCATACGAAGTATGTCATTATACCCCCGGCATACGAAGTATGTCAGGGGGTATATAGTTTTCGTCTTTCCGTCCGTTCGTTGGTTCGTTCGTATGTTCGTTTGTTCGTTCGTTGGTTCGTTCGTTCGTTTGTTCGTTAGTTCGTTCGTACGTTCGTTCGTCAACCTTTACGTCAAAGTTTTGCGTTAAACCTTTTTGATTGCTCATATCTCTGTAACCACAGGTTGGATTCTCTTCATATTTGGTACAGGATATCTCTATAGCATTACCTTTCATATGGAATATCTAAGCCCCTGGGTGGGTTGTCTGTCTGTCCGTCTGTCTGTTCATCTACTTTTACGTCAAAGTTTTGTGTTAAACCTTTTTCATTGCTGATATCTCTGTAACCACATGTTAGATTCTCTTCATATTTGGTATAGGATATCTCTATAGCATTACCTTTCATATGGAATATCTAAGCCCCTGGGTCAAGCCCCTGGGTGGGCTGTCTGTCTGTCTGTTCATCTAATTTTACGTCAAAGTTTTGTGTTAAACCTTTTTCATTGCTGATATCTCTGTAACCACATGTTAGATTCTCTTCATATTTGGTATAGGATATCTCTATAGCATTACCTTTCATATGGAATATCTAAGCCCCTGGGTCAAGCCCCTGGGTGGGCTGTCTGTCTGTCTGTCTGTTCATCTAATTTTACGTCAAAGTTTTGTGTTAAACCTTTTTCATTGCTGATATCTCTGTAACCACATGTTAGATTCTCTTCATGTTTGGTAAAGGATATCTCTATAGCATTACCTTTCATATGGAATATCTAAGCCTCTGGGTCAAGCCCCTGGGTGGGCTGTCTGTCTGTCTGTTCATCTACTTTTACGTCAAAGTTTTGTGTTAAACCTTTTTCATGGCTGATATCTCTGTAACCACATCTTAGATTCTCTTCATGTTTGATAAATGATTTCATGATGCATGTCCATTCCCCCACCCATGGTGACCTTGACCTCAAGGTCACGGACTTAGAAAATTTTACATTTGGTTAAAGTTTTATGTCAAAATTTATAGATGCCTGTGTGTTCTATTTGATGCCCTCACTCCCTTGGTCCATTTAGAAATTTTATGTTTGGTTTAGCTTTTACAAGCACATTTATAGATTCTTATAGCTTCTTGACTTCATTCATATTACATACAAGCTCGAAAGATATATCAGAGGGTGATGCTGGCCGGGGGTATACGTGACCCACTGGTCACTTTCTCTAGTTAGAATAGAATCGCCGAGGCGATTCTAATGAGTACACACAGCATACATTTGCAAGATAAAAGAGTAAAATCTCCTTAATCATCCCCCACTATTTCTTATGTAGAGGATTTCGCTAGGGGCTCAAGAATGGGTTCGACACATCCATGGTAAACGAGTCATCGGTGTTCAAGCCATCGAAGTTCCACTGTAACATCTTCAGATATGGTACGAAACAAGCCATTGGTGTTGGAGCCATTAAAGTTTCATGGTATTACTGATGACCACTACACAAAGGGAACTTGTAAACAGTAAACACTTCAAACAGCATACAGTAGAACTTCGTTGACCATGGATGTGTTGAACCCGTTCTTGAGCCCCTAGCGAAATCCTCTACATAAGAAATAGTAGAGGATAATTAAGGAGATTTGAGTCTTTTATCTTGCAAATGTATGCTGTGTGTACTCATTAGAATCGCCTCGATGAGGCGATTCTAATGAGTACACACAGCATACATTTTCATTATAGAACACCGAAAAGATGTCTTAAAGAATCTCGTTATGCCGCCTGACAGTAACCTCAGTGGCTCGAACTACCACAGTCTCGAACAGATTTCCGAGGTCCCAAAGGTGTTCGAGCCATTGAAGTTCAACTGTATGTGGTCACTCTTTCAGACTAGACCATGGCGACCATCTTGGATTTTGGAACAGAACTATTTTAGCAATTCTGAATCTCCACGTCGCCATGATGCCCCCCATCAAGTTTCAGCTCAATCAGACCCTCGGTATGGGAGGAGATGTCGTTTGAAGAATTTCAAGATGGCCACCATGGCAGCCATCTTAGATATCAGTAGGGAACAATTTAGCAATTCAGAATCTCCATGTTGCCCTGATGCCTCCCATCAAGTTTCGGCTCAATCTGACTTTCTGTTCTGGAGGAGATGTTGTTTAAATAATTTCCAGACGGTGGCCATTGCATTTGTTTTGTTTGATTTGAGGTTTAACGTCCCCGTCGACACTGTAAAGGTCATTTTGGAGACATTGCTTCCAATTTTGTGGGACTTTTACCCGACATTGAGATGAAATGACATCCAAAGGCCTGTCGCCCAATGAAACCAATAGGGTTTATTAGCATGGACCGTGGTTCCTGTACAGGCTTAGATCCTCTAAGCGGTTTACCAGTACTAGTGTGTGGGCCGGATTCAGCTCTGCGTGGAAGCATCATGCAGCCCATATATTCCTTCAAGCCCCTATGGGCGGGGGCTTTCAGAAGGGAACAATTTTGCAATTCTGAATCTCCACGTCGCCATGATGCCTCCCATCAAGTTTCAGCTCAACCAGACCTAGGCAATGCAAGATGACCTTTGAAGAATTTCAAGATGGCCACCATGGCAGCCATCTTGGATATCAGAAGGGAACAATTTAGCAATTCAGAATCTCCATGTTGCCCTGATGCCTCCCATCAAGTTTCGGCTCAATCTGACTTTCTGTTCTGGAGGAGATGTTGTTTAAATAATTTCCAGACGGCGGCCATTGTATCCATCTTGGGTAGTAGAATGCTACATTTTAGCAATTCTGAATCTTCATGTTGCCCTGATGACTCCCACCAAGTATCAGCTCAATCTGACTTAACGTTCTGGAGGAGATGTTGAAAATGTAAAAAGCTAACAACATACAGACAACGGACAACAGCCATGGCATAAGCTGACCTGGAGCAAGTGTAAGTGCAAAATGGCAACTTTTCAGGAGAGACAAAAAACTGTTTTATTAAAGAATGGCATAGAAAACCATACTATAAGCTGGTTTCTTAACATCATGGCGATTTCTTTCATTCTGTGTGATTTTTACTGTTGAATAAATGGCATTTGAAAAGAAATATTTAGCATTTAAGGGTTCATACACCATTTCTGCACCGAGTGTTTTTGGTGCAAAAATGGTGTAAGTGCATTCAGAGCAAAAACAGTGTATCTGACCAAAAAAATTCCAAAATGCTGAAATAAATCATGATTAAGGCAGAATCCAGCTGTAGTACTTATTTACCAAGTGTGTCAAGTCCTAAGGCACCTATTTATGGAAAAAAACCTATTTTGGCAAAAATGTCAGTTACACCGTTATTGCACTCAGCAGACGAATAGTCATGACTGGCGTTTAAAGGGGTTAAGTACCTTTAGACTTTACATACCACACATCACCATAGCAAAAGTTAAGGTAAGTATTATGTGATAATTGAAGGATAGTTTTCCTTATTTCCCCATAAAAAACTATGTTGTGGGTATTCAAAGCGAGGAGGTTCTAATGAATACCCACAACATCAGTTTTTATGAAGAATTGACAAAAACTATCCTTCAATTATCACAAAATACAAACCTTATCTGTTGCTATGCACATCACACAAAATCAATGGTTCAATATCTTTAAACTTGCAGTACACACCACACCAAATTAAAAGATATTCACTTACCACCACAGCAGTGACATAAGCTATTAACGGTTTGTTCACACACAGCTTCAACATTTTTGCCTTGGCACCCGTCTTCCAAACCTGCAAAACACGATTTACAATAAATGGGATACTAAACTCTTATCCTGCTGAACACAACAACCAGTATTCAGAAACCATCGCTCAGGATCTACACTGTTTGTCAGACAACTAGAAATGTTTTCAGAAGAAAACTATTTCCCTTCCAACATAAGAAGCCTCTGTAATGTAGTGGTTTTGCTACTCGCCTCATAAAAAAGGGGTCGTTGGTTCGATCCCAGGCTTCTCCAGATTTTCGGATGAGTCTTTAAACCCAGGCCCCAACTCCATATAAAGCTAGCTGTTGGCGAGATGTAAAACACACCAGCCATAGCTCCCCTCCACCATAAATATGGCCTGAAAAACTTTATGACCTCGATAATGACTTCAAGGTCACCAAAGAATAATCAAGCCTTTGTGACATTGCCATGGTATACTGTACCAAGTTTGGTCAGAATTCTTCAATATGTTTAATATTTATTCATCCATATCTATCCACCATAATTTCAAGGGATGTTCTGACTGAACATCTGATGTAGATGTGAATGTAATAAGATGTCTGATTGGATAACCTAAAAAATGTGCAACTGCAAATTCAGTGATACTATAGTTGGAACATGACAAGAGCATCTTAAGGGGAATGGGAACATCTTCAGGGGAGGCAACTCCTGCAAAAGTATTTTTGTCTCCGATCCCAATAGGGGTCAACCCCTAAAGGAAAGAATTTGTTCCTTTAAGAGTAGATCCCTTTTTCCTCCAGACAGAGTTTATAGAAAAGCGAACAGGAAGTCCCAAAAGTTGTCTCCCATTGAAAAATGGTGGAAAAATCTGCCAGGTGTTCCCATTCTCCTTAATTATACTGTTATTAGATCTAAAAGAAAATCTGTGTTCATTACTGATCCTTTATAAAATATTGGACTATACATTTATCTTTCCAATCTACACAATTCATCTATATAATCTATAAATTTTACACCCCACTATAGCCTTTAACCCTTTTTGTACCAAATGGAATCTTCCTCTTTGTATACAGTAGGAGTCCACTTCAAAATTTAAGGGTGTCAGATTGAGTTTTGTCAAAAATTCATTTGGAAAATGGCTGAAGTTTCGGAAAACAGTGAAGGCCCTGATCAGATGCCGCATTCTGGGGCATCTGATCTGAGCCTGCACTGTTTGCCAATTACCCAATTTAGGGGTTTCCGGTATAAAATGGGTTAAAAGATAAAGATTTCTAGAACTTCCATCAGTCTACATTTCATCCATCACTGGACACTTGAATAAACTGATGAATAACCTCAAAATGTGAACTGAGAGCAACCACTAACAGAGGGACACTAACATTTGTTTGTTTGATTTGAGGTTTAACGTCTCCGTCAACAATGTATAGGTCATTTTGGAGATGTTGCTTCCAATTTTGTTGGACTTTCACCCGACACTGAGATGAAATGACTTCTCTAGTCCTGTCGCCCAATGAAACCAATAGGGATATAAGCATGGATGGTCAGACTCACACCGCTTTGCCTGGGCAGGCTTAGATCCTCTAAGTGGACGCATCATGCAGCCCATCATGCAGCCCATCTATTTCTTCAAGCCCCGATGGGTTGGGGCCATGAGGACACTAATGAGTTAACATTTTGTCCCAAACAGTATCAATGCCTTACCTTATCTTTTGGAGCTATACTGGCC
This sequence comes from Lucinisca nassula, assembly GCA_963580285.1. Taxonomy (NCBI): domain Eukaryota; kingdom Metazoa; phylum Mollusca; class Bivalvia; order Lucinida; family Lucinidae; genus Lucinisca; species Lucinisca nassula. The sequence goes on along the minus strand of OY757010.1, from coordinate 127,343,977 downwards.
AGTCGAGCCTGTAATGCTTGTGCTGGTAACTTCAGGTGCTCCAACCTAGGGATATACAGGAAAATCAATGCTCATTAATACACCACATCTGAGTAAGCAACATAAGAATAAGAGCAGTCTCGCCAGAGCTTTTGCTACTTACAGTGTAACTTCTATTGCTAGAACACTGATGGCTCGCTTACCACGTCCGTAAATGCAGATTTATTTTGGATAATTGTTTGTATTGGAGTTTAATGGCCCAGTCAACACTATTTAGGTCATTTTGAGCCAGTCAGTTTACCTATCCACACTTTTCCTGGGCAGGCTTATATGTAAGCAGTTAACCAGTATAGTGTACATTCTTTTGCCAGAAACTGACAACTGCTTGCCAGAAACTGACAACTGTCCTTCTTGAATCAGCGGAAGGGAGGGAATGACAAGATTTCATGATCAATCTCCAGCTGACCGTGGCAGGCATCAAACCAAAGTCCTCCTGATCACCAGTCAGATGTGCATCCTACTGAGCTACCGAAGCCATCTCTTTTGGATAATTGTCTTACTTGATCTTGAAAATGTATGTTGTGTGTACTCAATAGAATCATCTCAACGAGGCAATTCTAATGATTACACACAACATACATTTATTTTGAAGAAAACTGAAAAGATATCATATTATGCCTCCTGACCTGGCTCTAAGATCAACCTGCGGTGGCTCGAACTACCCCTGTCTCAAACAAATTTTCATGCTCCCAAAGGTGTTTGAGCCACTGAAGTATGATTGTATCAATCTATAATCATATCCTGATCTCAAATCTGATAGTTGGGCAAGGCCTGCTATCCTTGCAGCAGGTAAAGGTAAAGGAGGAATATTATTATTCTGTTTCTTCACTTTCATTCATATGTTTCTTTCTCTCTTGTCAATCTCTATCATCTCTACTATCTGTTTCCCCCCTTCCTCTGGGACACGACACAAATGACCCACAAGTGTGGATGTGTTATTAAAACCCAATTGTCAGTCAGACATGAGAAAAGAGTTCATTACATTCTCTGATATATTTTCTTCAAATGCACATACGCAGCCAGCAAATAGGACTGGAGAAGTAGATGCACAACTTCTAGCATGAAGCTACTCAAAGGTCTCCTCCATATGTCTGCAGATCGCTGAGGCAACTGGTAAATATTACCAGAATATGAACATAGATAAGATCCAGATTAAAGAAGCCAACTGATCAGGATCTAGTGTTTGACATTCAGTTTGTGAATTTGTGGAAACAAGAAATAACTGTTGAAAATTTTACATTATCTGGAAAAACTCTAAGAGTTGTGAGCCCTTGTCCCTCATTTCAATGAGCATGATACATTACCAGAATGTCCATGTTTATACTAAATTTCATCTTCCATTTTTCAATGTTCAAAGGGTAATAACTCCTAAAGTAGGCAAATCAGAGTCAGGGTTCCTGCGCTCTGCACATTGTCTCATGGTGTTTTACACTTGTGTGAAGTGTCATGAAAATATCTCAAATGGTTTGTGAGTTATGGAGCCGACACAGTCAAAATTGCCTTTTTAAATGTTCAAAGGGCAATAACTCCTAAAGTAGGCAAACCAGAGTTATGGTTCCTGCACTCTGCACATCATCTCAAGGTGCTTTTCATTTATTTGAAGTTTCATGAAAATATCAGAAACGGTTATGGAGCGGACATAGTTAAAATTGCCATTTTTTAATATTCAAAAGCCTATAACTGAAAAAGTAGACAATCCAGAGTTTGGGTTCCTGCGCTCTGCACACGTAATATGGTGCTTTACATTTGTGTGAAGTTTCATAAAATTATCTCAAACGGTTTTTGAGTTATCGAGCAAAGACGGCTAAAATTGATATTTTTCAATATTCAAAGGGAAATAACTCAAAAATTAGGCAATCCAGAGTTATGATTCCTGCACTCTGCACACCATCTCATGGTGTTTAATGTTTGTGTGAAGTTTCATGAAAATATGTGAATGGGTTTTAAAGTTATGGAGCGGACACGAAAATTGTTAACAGACACAGACAGACACACAGACAGACACACAGAAAATACGAAAACCAGAGTTATGGTTCTTGCGCTCTGCACATTGTCTCATAGTGCTTAACATTTGTGTGAAGTTTCATGAAATTATCTCAAACGGTTTTCGAGTTATGAAGCGGACACTGTTAAAATTGCCATTTTTCAATGTTCAAAGGGCAATAACTCCAAAAATAAGCAATGCAGAGTTATGGTTCCTGCGCTCTGCACATCGTCTCATAGTGCTTAACATTTGTGTGAAGTTTCCTAAAAATATCTCAAACGGTTTTCGAGTTATGAAGCGGACACAATTAAAATTGCCATTTTTCAATGTTCAAAGGGCAATAACTCCAAAAGTAGGCAATCCACAGTTATAATTCCTTCGCTCTGCACATTGTCTTATGGTGTTTAACATTTGTGTGAAGTTTCATGAAAATATGTTAAGCAGATACAAAGTTATGGAGCCAACACAAATTAACGGAATCACGGAATTACGGAAAATGTTCAAAGGGCAATAACTCCAAAAGTAGGCAATCCACAGTTATAATTCCTTCGCTCTGCACATTGTCTTATGGTGTTTAACATTTGTGTGAAGTTTCATGAAAATATGTTAAGCAGATACAAAGTTATGGAGCCAACACAAATTAACGGAATCACGGAATGACAGAAGGACATGGCAAATCCAATATAGCCCCACTTTTTCAAAGCGGGGCTATAATAAATTAATTTGATTGGTTCAAAATCAGAAATGGGTGTCTAAATTAATTATTCAGCAGGATAAGGGTTTAGTGACAATTTTCCTTATTTTTTGTCAAATTGAGGCGATTCTAACAAGTACCCACAACATACAGTTTTATAGAGAAGTATGAAAAAATATCCCAAAATTATACAGGTAAAGAATATAGGCATACTTAAGGAAATTTTCTCTTATCTGTTGTTAGACACATGTTGTGGGTAAATGTTTGAATCCCCTTGACGAACAAGTACCCACAACGTATGGTTTTATGGAGAAATATGAAAAATTATCCCGAAATAATCCAGGTAAAGAATAAAGAGCATACTTAAGGAAATTTTCTCTTCTGTTGTTAGAAGCATGTTGTGGGTACTTGTCTGAATCCCCTCGAACAAGTACCCACAATATATGGTTTTATGGAGAAATACGAAAAATTATCCCAAAATTATCCTCGTTACTCTGGGCAATGATGAAGTATTTTTATCCCATTAAGGAAGTGTAATGATGATAATTCAAGGATGGTCTTCTTTCTATTTTAATAAAAATCTGTGTTGTTGATACTTGTAAGAACTGCCTCAATTAACATGTGTTTTTTGAAGAAAAATGAGTAGAATTAGGAGAAATATCAGTAATAATTATCCTTGTAATTCCTCCTTACCTGGAGCTTTGTTTAAGAAATAGATCAGCTCTAGCCAGTGATTTGTTGGGTAATAAATCACAGTTTGGAGGTCAGTTGTAAAGTAGACAAATCACGAGCGCGTAGCGCGCGTGATTTGTCTACTTACAACTGACCGACAAACTGTGATTTATTACCCAACAAATCACTGGCTAGAGCTCATCTATTTCGATTCTAACACGCTGAAACTCGGCAATAATGCTGTTGTTTCCTTCAAATTCTCACAACTTTTCGCCATTTTTAGAAAAAATCCCGCTGAAATTATCGACTGAAACACATGCATTTATATCCTTTTCTAATGTTTTCGATGCGAAAAAATGACGTTACACCGTCTAACGTCAAGGAAATCGACTAGTGACGTCATAAATTGGTAGTTTTAATGACGTCACTCGTCACACTCTTCCTTGTCGTGATTTGTTGTAGAATAAAACACAGTTATTTTCCATTGCCTATATAGGCACGCTGTGTTAGAATTACATTTATACCACAACCTCGTTATAACACTGTTCATTACAACACAGTTTTGGATATAACACAGTTACAAGTAGATTCCAAAAATGTAGAGATTAAATAGAAAAATGTCGGTAAATGGTCATTTTTCTATATAATCTATACATTTTTCTAAGGATATAACACAACTGTTTAACTAACACAGTTTCTGATTTGGACCCGATTAATAATGTTATAAAAAGGTTGTGGTGTATCTAACATTACCCATCACATAATTACTAGTGTACTGAAGTTCACTTGAAATCTTTTCTACGGTCATTCTCTCTCTTCCGCTGATTCAAGAAGGGCAGTTGTCAGTTTCTGGCGAAAGAATGTGCACTATACTGGTTAACCGCTTACGTATAAGCCTGCCCAGGAAAGTGTTGATAGGTTAACTGACCGGCTCAAAAATGACCTAAATAGTGTTGACTGGGCCGTAAAACTCCAATACAAACAAACAAACAAACAAACTGAAGTTCACTACACTTACTTGAGAAATTTAATACTTGTCCTGTCAACGTAGTTGGTGTTACCATAGTCCACATAGTATACCTGAAAAATGTATGGTAATACTGAACAATGGCTGGACTTGACTCAAATTTGGCAGTTTTGTTTTGTTTGGCGTTTAAAGGCTCAGTCAACACTATTTAGGTTATGTTGAGCCAGTCAATTTACCTAACCACTCTTTCATACATGTGATATTTTCTTGGACCCAAATAGGGAGATTTTGATTTTCAGATAGGGAGATTGGGATCCCAAATCGGGAGATTTTTCCGCGGTAAAAAGTGATGTTATTTTTTGTTCAAATTTACCTCCGAAGCACTTTTTCACCCACAGCATGCTAACACAACAATTGTCGTCTGCTTTGTCGTCTGACATCTGCATTAAAAATCATTTTTTTGAAAACAGTGTGGGCCCAGATCAGACTGCAGAGCAGTCTGATGAGGGACCACACTGTTTGCCTTTATGCAAAAATATGTTATAAAAGCTTGGAAGAAGAAAATGCAGCAGACAACAAACATCCAACAAACTTAGTTTTTATCCAGTGAATAATAAATTAGTAAACTTCCAAAATGTTTGTTGTTCTTTTATGACCAATCAAGCGCCCCAAATCTAGGGAACTTACTGCAATAGTCTTGCAGTTTGGATAGCTTCATCTGTAGATCGGTAAACAAAGCTAAAGATCGTGAAGTACGGAAGTTTTTGTCATGCCTAAATTTTTAAATGCCCATGATTTTTCCATGGCTACGTTCCCCCAAAACGTGCCTCGGAACTTATAAGCATGCATGATTTTTATTTATTTAACTTGGGGGCATTTTTCTTTCATAAAAGATCCTTTAAAAACACGGCAACAAATACTTTTTCTCGCAAGATAAAAATGAAACAGGTTTGAATAGAAAATGTCACCCTGCGAAACCCCGGTTCTATGTTTATTAATAAATGAAAAACTGCATACAGATGCTTAGAAAATACCAGCGTCTGCTCCATTTTGGCGGGAAAAAAATTTAGCGCGTTCATCTGTCAGAGGCCAAAAAGCATGCACGAATTTTCATTGATGTCACGTGGGGCATATTTCTTTCAGCCGTTAAAATGGCAAAAATATTTTTCTCGGGTTTAAATAGAAAATATTACTATGTAATACCCCAGTTCTATGATTAATAAATGAATAACGGTTTACAGACGTGTAGAAAAAAAAACAGCGTCTGCTTTGCTCTGTTTTGGCGGGAATAATATTTAGCATCTACATGTGTCAATTACAAAGGGTTAAATAAGATTTAACTGGTATATCTTGATTGACTAGTTTTCACACCTTGCCACATTGTTAATAATTATTGGCGGCTTATCAATAAGGCCCGCCTTGGGTGTAGACGGTTTAATAGTGTTGGCAACTTGAGCAAATCAGCGATCAGGGGAGTATAATTTTAATAAATGTTTGCAAACATCACTTTTCTTCCTTTGTTTTGACACATTATTGAATTTCTCACTTTTTATCACAATGTTTGCGGCTTGTTTGATGATTGCATTTTAATACGTTCTTTTTCATATCGCGATATCATACCTGTGCAGGTGTGTATTGCAATTTACCGGTATACCGGTTTACCGCATAGGTATTTTACGGCGGTAAACACTAAAATGGTCGGTCGGCGGAAAACTACTATAGGAAAATTGTCATGTTGGGTGATTACGGCCGTCGGACGGGAGACCGGGAGATGGGGTTCGAAATCGGGATATCCCGACGAAATCGGGAGATATCACATGTATGCTCTTTTTCCTGGACTGGCTTATACAGTGGTGGTTATCCAATACAGTAAATATTCTTTTACCAGAAACTGACAACTGCCATTCTTGAATCAGGGAAAGGGCAAATCTTATGGTCGACCAAGTGACTGATGATTAATAAACCCATTTTGTTTTGTTTTTTTTGTTTGATTTGGGATTTAACGTCCCCGTCAACACTGTATAGGTCATTTTAGAGACATTACTTCCAATTTTGTGGGACTTTTACCCGACATTGAGATGAAATAACATCTCAAGTCCTGTCGCCCAATGAAACCAATAGGGTTTATAAGCATGGACGGGCCGACTCGTACCGCTTTACCTGGGTAGGCTTAGATCCTCCATGCTATTTAACAGTACTTGTGTGCGGTCGGATTTCAACTCTGTGTGGAAGACGGGCGGGGGCCGATTGCTGGTCTTTGTAGCAGTGTATGCTAGTTTGTGTATTACCTGGGACGGCCCCGCCCATCGGGGCTTGAAGAAATATATGGGCTGCATTATGCTTCCACGCAGAGCTGAATCTGACCCACACACAAGTACTGGTAAAACGCTTAGAGGATCTAAGCCTGCCCAGGCAAAGCGGTGTGAATGTCGGACCCTCCATGTTTATAAACCCTATTGGTTTCATTGGGCGACAGGGCTTGAGATGCCATTTCAATGTCGGGTAAAAGTCCCACAAAATTGGAAGCAACGTCTCCAAAATGACCTTTACAGTGTTGATGGGGATGTTAAACATCAAATCAAACAAGAGGGCCATGATGGCCCTGGATCGCTCACCTGATCCATAGAGTAACAAGTGGGACCCAGGGAGGGCCATTATTAACCCCAGGGCTATAATGTGCATAATGTTCAGCGACGTCTTAAAAGGTGAAGCTTCATACCAAATATCAACAAAGGCTATAATTTGAACAATCTTGGCAAAGGTCCACTAGATATGCTACATACCAAATATCAAAGACCTGGGCCTTGCCGTTTCAGAGAAGAAGATTTTTATTAAAGATATTCCCTACATAAGCCTAAATAAAACCAAATGGCTCCAGGGCGGGGGCATTTTTGGCCTCAGGGCTATAATTTAAACCATCTTGATAGAGGTCCACTAGAGGAAGCTTCACACCAAATATCAAAGACCATGGCCTTGCTGTTTCAGAAGAAGATTTTTAAGGAATATCTCTATATAAGTCTATGTAAAACCAAAGGGCCCCAGGTCGGGGGCAGTTTTGGCCCTAGCACTATAATTTGAACAATCTTGGTAGGGGTCCACTAGATGAAGCTTCATACCAAATAGCAAAGACCTGGCCCTTGGGGTTTCCGAGAAGAAGATTTTTAAAGATTTTCCCCATATAAGCCCATGTAAAACCATAGGGCCCCGGGGCGGTGGCATTTTTAGCCCAAGCACTATAATTTGAACAATGGCCATGTGGGATGAAGCTTCATACCAAATATCAAAGACATGGGCCTTATTGTTTCAGAGAAGAAAATTTTTAAAGATTTTCCCTATATAAGCCCAAGTAAAACCAAAGGGCCCCGGAGCAGGGGCATATTTGACCCATGCACTATAATTTGAACAATCTTGGTAGGGGTCCCCTAGATGAAGCTTCATACCAAATATCAAAGACCTGGGCCTTACGGTTTCAGAGAAGAAGATTTTTAAAGCTCTTCCCTATATAAGCCCATGTAAAACCAAAGGGCCCTGGAGCGGGGGCATTTTTGGCCCCAGCACTAAAATTTGAACAATCTTGGTAGGGGTCCACTAGATGAAGCTTCATACCAAATATCAAAGACCTGGGCCTTGCGGTTTCAGAGAAGAAGATTTTTAAAGATTTTCCCTATATAAGCCCATTTAAAACCAAAGGGCCCCGGAGGGGGGGGGGGGGGGAAGGGGAAGAAGGTCCATGGCCATGTGGGATGAAGCTTCATACCAAATATCAAAGACATGGGCCTTATTGTTTCAGAGAAGAAAATTTTTAAAGATTTTCCCTACATAAGCCCAAGTAAAACCAAAGGGCCCCGGAGCAGGGGCATATTTGACCCATGCACTATAATTTGAACAATCTTGGTAGGGGTCCCCTAGATGAAGCTTCATACCAAATATCAAAGACCTGGGCCTTACGGTTTCAGAGAAGAAGATTTTTAAAGCTCTTCCCTATATAAGCCCATGTAAAACCAAAGGGCCCTGGAGCGGGGGCATTTTTGGCCCCAGCACTAAAATTTGAACAATCTTGGTAGGGGTCCACTAGATGAAGCTTCATACCAAATATCAAAGACCTGGGCCTTGCGGTTTCAGAGAAGAAGATTTTTAAAGATTTTCCCCATATAAGCCCATATAAAACCAAAGGGCCCCGGAGCGGGGGCATTTTTGGCTCCAGCACTATAATTTGAACAATCTTGGTAGGGGTCCACTAGATGAAGCTTCATACCAAATATCAAACACCTGGGCCTTACGGTTTCAGAGAAGAAAATTTTTAAAGATTTTCTCTATATAAGCCCATGTAAAACCAAAGGGCCCCGGAGCGGGGGCATTTTTGGCCCCAGCATTATAATTTTAACAATCTTGGTAGGGTCCACCAGATGAAGCTTCATACCAAATATCAAAGACCTGGGCCTTGTGGTTTCAGAGAAGAAGATTTTTTAAGTTTTTGGTGAAAAAAATCTGTTTTTGGCTCCTATGACCTAGATGTGCAACGGACCGGAACCATTTGAACAACTTTGAAAGGGGACCACCTAAGGATCATTCCTGTGAAGTTTGGTCAAAATCCGATCAGTGGTTTAGGAGGAGATGTTGTTTAAGAATTGTTTACGGATGCACGCACGGACGGACGCACGGACGGACAGACGCACGACGGACGAAAAGTGATCCCAAAAGCTCACCTCGTCACTACGTGATGGTGAGCTAACAAAACAAACTGGGCAAAAACCCCCGAAGACAAGTTTTATCATGATTGGGACCATAGGTTGTGGATATAATAGAGTTGGAAACTTGCTTGCATAATGTATGATTGAATTTGCAAAACTACTCACATTTTTTTTCAGCAAAATTATTACTGCAATTGTTGTATTTAATTCTTTTTTGTTTGTTTGTTATAAGTGTTTAAAAGCCCTGTCAACACTTTTTAGGTCATATGGAGCTCACCAGTTTACCTATCCACACTTTTCCTAGGCAGGCTTTACATAAGCAGTTTACCAGTACAGCACACATACTTTTGCTGCCGTATTTAATAATATAAGTTTTAACAATATGTAAACTTGAGAAAGCGACCAGTGGGTCACGTATACCCCCGGCCAACGCCACCCTCTGATATATCTTTCGAGCTTGTATGTAATATGAATGAAGAAGTAAAGAAGCTATAAGAATCTATAAATGTGCTTGTAAAAGCTAAACCCAACATAAAATTTCTAAATGGACCAAGGGGGTGAGGGCATCAATGTTACTGAAGCAGCAGGGTGGGTATGCATAAATGAAATCTTTGGACTGGTATGCAACATCGATGCAAGTATCAACTGAATTTGTCTTAGATTTTGGAACATACAGGCATCTATAAACTTTGTCATAAAACTTTAACCAAATGTAAAACTTTAACCAAATGTAAAATTTCTAAGTCCGTGACCTTGAGGTATAGGTCACCATGGGTGGGAAGGGACATGCATCACGAAATCTTTGGACTGCTATGCAACACTGAATCAAGTATCAACTGAATTTGTCTTAGAGTTTAGAACATACCAGCATCTATAAACTTTGTCATAAAACTTTAACCAAATGTAAAATTTCTAAGTCTGTGACCATTACCTCAAGGTCACTGTGGGGGGGGTGGGACATGCATCAATGAAATCTTTAGACCAGTATGTAACTTCAGTGTAAGTATCAACTAAATCTATCAAAGGGTTCAAAAGATACAATCTCTTTGAAACTTTAACGCAAAACTTTAACCAAAATGTTAATGGACGGACGGAAGGACAAACAGACGAACAGCATGACGAAAACTATATACCCCATAGCATACTTCGCATGCCGGGGGTGTAACTAACAATCGATAATGCTGAACAACTCAGCCCTGTATTGAAGCAGCTACAAACCTGGATAAATCCTTCAGCATTTTTGCCAGTGATTACACCACGGTGCCAATTCTGATCTTCTGGGAAGATGACAGCACAAACTTGTCCCGGAACTATCAGACTGTCAGGAATCACATAGTCTCGCGCACTGTCGCTGTTGTAGAAATAGCTGCAGGAAGAATGATACATATAGAGTCGAACTTCAATGGCTCGAACACCTTTGGGACCTCGAAAATCTGTTCGAGACAAGGGTAGTTCGAGCCACTGTGGTTACTGTCAGGAGGCATAACGAGATACTTATAGACATCTTTTCGGTGTTCTATAATGAAAATGTATGCTGTGTGTTTACGCATTAGAATCGCCTCATCGAGGCGATTCTAATGACTACACACAGCATTCATTTGCAAGATAAAAGACTAAAATCTCCTTAATTACCCCCCACTATTTCTTATGTAGAGGATTTCGCTAGGGACCCAAGAATGGGTTCGACACATCCATGGTAAACGAGCCATCGGTGTTCGAGTCATCGAAGTTCTACTGTATATATACTTCGCCCCCGCCAATAGGGGCTTGAAGAAATATATGGGCTGCACGATGCTTCCACGCAGAGCTGAATCCGGCCCGCACACTAGTACTGGTAAACCGCTTAGAGGATCTAAGCCTGTCCAGGAACCGCGGTGCGAGGCGGACCGTCCATGCTAATAAACCCTATTGGTTTCATTGGGCGACAGGGCTTGAGATGTCATTTCATCTCAATCTCGGGTAAAAGTCCCACAAAATTGGAAGCAACGTCTCCAAAATGACCTTTACAGTGTTGACGGGGACGTTAAACCTCAAATCAAACAAACAAAAAACAAACTGTATATATACTAACAATATAGTAGTGCTCTGCTGATTTATCTGTTTACTTGATGATTACTAAAGATTTTGTTTGTTTGTTTGCTGATTAACAGTCCAGTTAACCAGAGGGGATCTACCCTAATGATCCTTAATATTTGGACAGACTGGCCTAAAAATGCTGAAGATATATGTTAAAGTCAACAGACTCAGCTACCAAGGCTGGCTTGCAAATTTGAATGAATGATTTATATCAAGTAATTTGATTGGCTAATGGTCAGAAATGGGTGTTGCTTTACTAAATTTTTGTTTTTGTTTCTTTTTTTTTTTTTTTTTTTTTTTTTGGTTTTGGGTTTTACGACTCTTTCAAGATCATTTGACTCATATCAAGCCAATTGTTAATCAGCTGGGCGAAAACCGGCGTACCCGGAGAAAAACCACCTGACCTTCTGTTGCAGAACTTGGCGTCTCACATGCGACCCGAGCCAGGCTTGAACCCACAGCAGTGAGACCTAATGATTAAGAGTCATCGCTCTTATCCACTAGGCCATGGAGGCCCCTAGCTTTACTAATTTATTCAGCAGGAAGAGAGTTAAACTTACTCAAGATTGTCCATCAGATTCTCCAGTGCCAGCGAAGCATTTTTCCTTCTCATTTGTAACCAGAACAGCCCAGGACTGGATATGTTGGACACATATATTTCCACATAGCCCTCGGGCTCTGGCGGGAGAACCGGGGTGTAATGGCATCCTGGTCCTACCACACCACTGGGACAGTTTGGTACTTCTGCTGGAATCGAGGTCTCTTCAACATCCTCCTCCATCTTTTCATCATCAATATCAGCATTTGCTGGATATACCAGGAAACCACCTGGATTGAGATACAAATGGAACATTTGATTTTTGTTTGATTTGAGGCTTAACATCCCCGTCAACACTGTACAGGTCATTTTGGAGACGTTGCTTCCAATTTTGTGGGACTTTTACCCGACCTTGAGATGAAATGACATCTCAAGCCCTGTCGCCCAATGAAATCAATAGGGTTTATAAGCATTGACTGTCCGACTCGCACCGCTTTGCCTGGGCAGGCTTAGATCCTCTAAGTGGTTTACCAGTACTTGTGTGCGGCCAGTTTCAGCTCTGCGTGGAAGCATCATGCAGCCCATCTATTTCTTCAAGCCCGGATGGGCGGGGATAGAACATTTGAATTTTAGAACTTTAGTGAAACAAGGCTGTATCAGGGACCAGTTGTTCAAAGCATCGTTAGCTTAACGAGCTCGTTAGTGGTCATATTGTTAACTCTTCTAGCAAGTACAATATTGTAAATGTTGGTATTTTTGCTGAAAAAATGTGAGCTGAAAAAATGTGAGCAGCTTTTGCATCCGCAAAAGCTGCTCATATTTTTTTCGGCAAAAATTTCAGCATATTTGCCATATTTAATGACCAAAGTTTTGATGATACGTTACCTAACGACGTCGTTAGTTTTGAACAACTGGACCCAGGTGTTTTGGATACATCTCATTTTTTCTGCTATTTTTTCTTCATGGAAGATAACACTATTCATCTGTCATTTTTTTCTTTTCTTTTTCTTTAAATAAGATAACATTCTGACCTGTTTCTACTCCTGTGATCTGAACCCCTCCCAAAAGGGGTCCACTCCTAAAGGAAAGAATTTGCTCCTCAGGACCAAATCCTTTCCTTTAAAATTGGGCTCCGATTGATCAGGCGACAAAAATATTTTTTCAATGAGTTATCTCCCCAGAAGACAAAGATTCATTTTGAGATACTACTATATCTGCTGACATTTTCTACTGAATATAGAAACCATGAATTATGTTTTGAAATTATCTATGCTGGCTTCACAAAAACAAGGCCAAAATAATCATTCAAAGCCATTTTATTCAGCTGTGTTTTCAAAAACTGTCTGACTTACTTCACTTTAGTCAGTCTTTCACTCATGATAAACAAAAGCTGTCGAAAAGTGGAGTGCAGAAAACCATGCTAGCCTGCTTCAATGAAAGTACAAAATCAGCTTTGGAGGTGATTCTTATTGTTTCTGAGACCAAATCTGTGTCAGTTTCATACAGAGTTAAATCAAAATCTACAAGTCGACCTATTTCTTTGTTCGTGTTTTACATCCCTGTCAACACTACTTAGGTCATTTTGGAGACTTTGCTTCTGATTTTGTGGCACTTTTACCTGACACTGAGATGAAATGAATATCAAGCCCTTCGGTCCATAGCAAACTGCTAGGGTTTAAGCAGCAGTCGGACTCACACAACTTTTCCTGGGCAGGTTTAGACCTAAACTGTTTACCAGTACCCAAGTTCCGTCAGTTTCAGTGATGAGCAGAAGCACCATACAGCCCAACCTATTTCTCCAAGCCCCGAAGACACCTATCCGAACATCCAAGACTCAGATCAGTATTGAAACACATCCAGTCCAGTCCGAATCTTTGTTGTTGTTGTTTTTTTGTGTGTGCTTTTTTTTCTTTGGACAGTCCAGAGACTCTAGGAAGCTCTTACAAACATCAAAGACTCCGAACAGACTGTGGAAATGTATAGGGACATCCAAGTCTTTGCTGGTTGCGCAGATGTTTGCCGTTTTTGTTGTGCCAGTAGCAGTGTTTGGGCAATAGCCCTAAAACAAAGCATGTAACTATTAATACACCTAAACCTCTTTATAACACTGTTCATTATACATGGTTTTTGATCAGGATATAATACAGTTTAAAGATGAATCCAAAAAAATGTATAGATTGTGCAGAAAAATGACCATAGATGGTCATTTTTCTGTGCAATCTACACATTTTTGTTTAGATATACCGTAACGATCCTTAGTATTGGGACAGATAGGCTTAAGCAAAGAGTGCAGATCGAGATCAGTCTGATCAGGGTCTACACTGTTTGCCATTCCATCTGCTTCTTCCAGACCCCTTGCTGGATCATGAAAAAAATTTGTTAAAATTTTAGGAGAATTGCAGCAAGTCCTCAAGGTGTCCAAATTTTTAGGACTTTTACGGTAGCATGGTTATTTAGCCAACACAGTTTTTGCTTTAGACGATAAAGAGGGTGTGGCATAGCATATTACTTGTGCTTCTGTAGACCAGCTGTAGAACTGAGTCAGCAAGAGAAATGAACATTTCCTCCGGTGTATCGAATCCCAGCTCTTGTATTGACAAATGGGAACCAGTTAGTTCCTGGAAATAAAAATAACAAAAGCATTGCAGATACTGCATTACACCCCGCCACTGGAGGTCATTAAGATGCATATTTTTCAATTATTTCTACACTAGATAATCTTAGATATGGTAGAGAGAGAATTCTTGCACACCAGACAAGTAAATCCACGATTTTACCCTGGGGTAGAAATTTATGTTCTGACTCTGGTGTTCCGACCCAAAATCGAATATAAACGCGTGTTTGATAAATGCACTGGTTAATTGCGACCTCTTATGCGCCGTCGTTAAGGTTGACATCACAGCACGTTACGTGACGTCACTAAACATTCCTGCAGCATCAACACAATATGGCGGACGTTGGCTACCGAAGTGACTGCCGCATTAAAAATCCGCATTAAGAAATGGAAGGTATGCAAGAAAAAGAATCCAATATGGGTGTGAGGGGTGGATAGAAAAATCCGTCCCTCGGGATCACTGTCCGGCATCACTCGGCAAGCCTCGTGATACCGGACAGTGTTCCTCGGGACGGATTTTTCAATCCACCCCTCACACCCATATAAGATTCTTATATGCTAGACCCGTCATACAATCTGTGACAATGGGCTAAATATGCTTCCAGTAGTGTTCTACGCAAATGTAAATTTGCACCACGATATTCCACTTTAAAGAGAAGTACAAGCCAAAACTCATTCTTCAGATACATCAGGGGCTAATCTAAAGAACTGGATAGGCCCAAATATTGTTTTGTTTGTTTGTGTTATAGTTTAACGGCCCAGTCAACATTATTTGGGTCATTTTTGAGCTCGTCAGTTTACCTATCCACGCTTTTCCTGGGCAGGCTTAAACGTAAGCGGGCTAACCAGTACAGTGCACATTCTTTTGCAAGAAACTGACAACTGCCCTTCTTGAATCAGCGGAAGGGGGAAAATGACTGTAGAAAAGATTTAATGATTAATCTCCACGAAAGAATGTTGCCGACCCTGGCAGGTACCGAACCCGCGTCCTCCTGATCACTAGTCAGACACGCATTCGACTGAGCTACCAAGGTCGGCTGCCAAAATAGTGTTTCTTGCCCACAATATGCTTCCTTTTGTAGTCTACATGTCCATGATGTTTCATCCATGTACTCCATATAGTAAAAAAAAAAAAAACATTCTAAACACCATTTATCAGAAAATGACAAGGGCCATAACTCTGTCAAAAGTTGACAGATTTTTCCATCAATCATCTAAAGCCACCTTTTTTTTTTTGCATACAGGCAAACAATGTGGACCCAGATCAGACTGCAGTCAAATATCTGGGACTACACTGTTTTTGCAATAACAACTCTTAAAGTAACCGGCAGACACCAAAGCAGATGACAATCATTGAGATTGGCATTTTAAGGTCTAAGTTGCAATGCTATTACTGTAAATAAATATTACTGTGATAAATATATGTACAATGAATTGCCCATGTTAAGACTCATTCTGCTGAGCCCGGATATGTCTAATCTTCAAAACAATGTAGATCCAGATCAGATGGCTTCTGAAGAATCAGATGGCTTCTGGAGAAGCCATCTGATCAGGATCTTCATTGTTTGTCATTCAGTTTATGAATTTGTTGCAATAATTTGCATCAGAAATCTGATTGGTTGATAATCAGGTGTGGGTGTGGCATATTTAAATATTAAGCAGGCCAAGGGTTAAGGGTATACCTGAAAGACTTCTGGGAAACTAGAAACAGGGATTCCGTTTGGCTGTATTTCTAGAACTTTCTGGATGCTGTCTTTTGTCTCCTCTAGGGCTAATCCACTGTGATGTCTGTCCCGGGCACTACTTGTTGTATCGTAAACTAAATAAGACCAATTGAAAAAGATGTAACTTTTTTAGAACATTTGTGTTGATAGAATGGTCATACAATGCAGACCTTGATCAGGCTGAACTTAAAAAGGAACAGCCTCATCTGGGACCACACTTTGAACTTGCTGGGCAAGACTCTAAGGCATCAATCACAATAATTGCCATCTACTTTGTTGTCTGCTGGTTACATTAAAGTCAATGTTGCAAACAGTGTGGACTCTGATCAGACTGCTCTTTGAGCAGTCTGATCAGAGTCCACACTGTTTGCCTGTATGCAAAAACATTTTTTTTAAAGTTTGCAAGAACATGCAGCAGATGTTAGACAGATGAAAATTTTAAATGCACCTTTTCTACATGCCTTATTGGTTGACACTTTGGTCAGACACTAACTACTGGGCCCAAATCTTTAAGTTTTACTGGTTGCTTTCCCCATACATAGCTTTAAAGAGAATATATGCGTGTAGGTTTAAGATCAGCACCGTGGCCTTTTTCGTGCTCAACTCACTTCATTACTAAAACTCTTATCCCCGTAAACATTAAAATACAAACAAATGAATCAATTTTCCTGCTCAGATCAACAACGTTATGTGTCCAGCTCATAAATGCTGGCATTTTAAAAATCCGAAGCAAGACAAATTTCAAGTGGGCTGAGCACAAAAAGAGGTTTTACAGCTTCAGGGCTAATCTGTTTTGCCACCAAAGGGAGATCACTCCAGTAAGAAATAATATCTGCATTGTTTGTCATTCAGCTGATACCTCAGACAGCAAATATATACTAAGGGAAACAAGAAACGCAACATTATGATTTTTGGCGAGAAAATAACCATCTTTTTTCTGGTTAACAATAGTTTTAAATTGCACCATCTAACCGTGAATGAACCATAGCAAAAAACGTCTGAGAATTGTAAACGTCCCGGAGTTGACGCTTCCATATTTAACCAACCCCACAGAAAAAGAACTGCACAAAATTGCATTAAAATCGCAAAAAGAAGAATGGTGTCGTGTTTGTAACACACTATACGCGTTGAGACTCAATTCATCGGAAAGGAATGAATACAGCCAAAATTCCGTTACTTGTTTCGACGTTGACGTCATAAACGGCAGTGTGCAAAAAGCGCATGAAAGAAGCAATTTTCCGTTTGAGTACGGGTTTGGATGCCAAAAAAAGCTTCAATGTTGTCTACGCCAGATAACATTTCCGTATACAGATCGTTTAGCCACAGTCAACACCCTTAGAAAGACGTTGAATGCACTTCTTTGTCGTTGCGCGTATGGTTATGCATTAACTGAGTTTGAAACAAGTTTATCCAAATGTTCTTTAACTTTTTATGCTGGTCCATACTCGCACTTTGTAAAGTCGACGTGAAGGGCTCTAAAGCCGCAAAAAAGCATCCATTAGTCCGACATGCTGACGTCAACGTCACATTGATTGGTTTAAAGTGATTTTCATATACGACATGTAACACATTATTTCAAATGACGTTTTCAGTAATAAACTAACCGCAAAAATAGTCAGTTCATCATACGAGATATAGAAATTATAAAACGTCAGCAATTTACGCAGACATTCAAGAATACAACTGTTGCGTTTCTTCTTTCCTCTCATATATCTTGTAATTCTAGTATTGTGTCAAATTGCTCTATAATTTTTGTTTATGATAACCAGTTAAGTAAAATCTGATGTTTTAAAATAATATTACAGTGAAACTTCAATGGCTCGACCAGCGATGCCTTATTTACCATGGCTCTTTTGATCTCGTTTAGATTCCCTAGAATTTTTTTTCCATACCTGCAGATACAAATATATTTGTGATAATTGTCTTTTTTGATCTTGAAAATCCCTGTTGTCTTGTTTGATCTTGAAAATGTATGCTGTGTGTACTCATAAGACTCGCCTCAATGAGGTGATACTTATGAGTACACACAACATACATTTATTTATGAGTACACACTTATTTTGAAGAAAATTGAAAAGATGTCCATATTATGCTCTTGACCTGGTTCGAAGATCAACCCTTGGTGGCTCAAAGTACTTCTACCTTGAACAAATTTTCATTGTCACAAAGGTGTTCGGGTCATTGAAGTTCAACTATACATTGTGAAAAGCTATAAATATTAGGAAACGTGCAATAAAATATGAGATATAATCATGCTGATATCACCCGATATCCGCCAGCTTCCTCGATACTGCACCTTTACCGAATATTGCCTTTGAATTTTACTTTTAGGCAACATTGGATCTAATGACATCTTCTGGCAACTCAGTCACAGGAAAAATTTGTTTTGTACTCTGACCCATACAGATTCTAATAAACTACTCTTAATGTTGCAAAATATTCATACCTATAATAATCAAAGTGTTATTACCCTGGTTTTGGTGAATATTGTCCCTCATCAAGATACTAAGGGACCTTTGATATCCCAACATGTAACAGTGGAATCCCGCTATGAAGACCAGCAAAAATTAAGATAAATTCTGCTTTTAAAAGCATATTTAAACTAGAATTTGTTTTTCTACAAAAACACAGATGTCTCCCCCGTTTTTGACTGCTAAGTATAACCTTGACATTGGAGGTATTGAGCTGGGTCTTGTGTGCAACACATCATCTAATGAAGATGAACATTTCTGCATAGTAACTTTAAAAATGTTCATAAAAAAATAAAAAAGTTATTGGCCGTAAACAAAAAAAGCACTTTTTTACCTTTGACCTCTAAGTATGGCCTTGACCTTTGCCGTACAACACATCGTCTCATGATGGTTAACATTTCTGCCAAGTAATTTCATAATCCATCAAAGAATAAGGAAGTTATTGACTGTCCTTTTTTTACCTTTGACCTCTAGGTATGACCTTGACATTGGAGGTATGGACCTTGGTCTTGCACATGACTCATGGTCCAACTTTCAAGCCTCTAGCTCAAACAGTTTTTGAGATATCTTGCTGACAAGATTTTATTAAAAAAAATTCAAAGGGCAATAACTCTTGAAAGGGGCATAATCCGGATGAGAAAAAAAATACGTGTCAGCTTATTTTCCATTAGGAATGCATATATGAAATTTCAAAACCATAGCATACACAGTTCTAAAGTTATGCTATGCATCACTTTTAGGATTCATTACAATGGGCACAAATTACCAAAATGACAAAGGGCCATAACTCGCAAAGTATTTTTCGGAATTTTGTCAAAAGTTAATCAGTTCATATACTCATCACCACCAATATACTCAACAACTTTCAAGGCTCTAGCTCCAATAGTGTTTGAGATATTTTGCTGACAAGATTTTATTAAAAAAATTTCAAAGGGCAATAACTCTTGAAAGGGGCATAATCCGGACGAGAAAAAAAATATGCGTCAGCTAATTTTTCATGAGGAACACATATATTTCAAAATTATAGCATACACCGTTCTAAAGTTATGCTAAGCATCACTTTTAGCATACATTACAATGGGCACAAATTACCACAATGACAAAGGGCCATAACTCACAAAGTATTTTTCAGAATTTTGTCATAAGTTAATCAGTTCATCTACTCATCAAGATTTATTAAAAAAATTTCAACGGGCAATAACTCTTGAAACGGGCATATTCCGGACGAGAAAAAAAATACGCGTTAATAATTGACCATGAGGAATCTATATATGAAATTTCAAAACCCTAGCATACATGGTTCTAAAGTTATGCTATGCATCACTTTTAGCATACATTACAATGGGCACAAATTACCAAAATGACAAAGGGCAATAACTCACAAAGTATTTTTCGGAATTTTGTCAAAAGTTAATCAGTTCATCTACTCATCACCATCAATATAATCACCAACTTTCAAGGCTCTAGCTCCAATAGTTTTTGAGATATCTTGCTGACAAGATTTTATTAAAAAAAAAAAATCAAAGGGCAATAACTCTTGAAGGGGGCATAATCCGGACGAGAAAAAAAATACGCGTCAGCTAATTTTCCATGAGGAATCCATATATGAAATTTCAAAACCCTAGCATACACGGTTCTTTAGTTATGCTATGCATCAAAAGCATAATGGACGGACGAACGAACCAGAACCAATATGCCCCTCAAACTTTTTCAAAGTTGGGGGCATAATAAGAAAGTTATTGACAGAACACAAAAAAGGCCCTTTTTTTACCTTTAACCTCTATGTATGACCTTGACCTTTCAGGTATTAAACTGGGTCATGCGTGCAACACATCATCTCATGGTGGTTAACATTTCTGCCTAGCAATTTCAAAATCCATCTAAAAATAAGAAAGTTATTGACCAAACACAAAAAAGGCCCCTTTTTTACCTTTGACCTTTATGTATGACCTTGACATTTTAGGTACCAAACTGAATCATGCATGCAACACATCGTCCCATGATAGTTAACATGTTTGCCAAGTAACTTCAAATTCTATTTAAAAATAGGCAAGTTATTGACAAAACCCGAAAAAAGGCCCCTTTTTTTACCTTTGACCTCTAAGTATGACCTTGACCTTTGAGGTTACAACCTGGGTCATGCGCGCAACACATCGCCTTATATTGGTTCACATTTCTGCCATGTGATTTCAAAATCCATCTCAAAATAAGAAAGTTATTGACCAAATACGAAAAAAAGGCCCACTTTTTGACCTTTGACCTCTAAGTATGACCTTGACCTTTGAGGTACCAACCTGCCTCATGTGCACCACACATCGTCTCATGATTGTTAATAATTATGCCGAGTAATTTTAAAATCCATCTCAAAATTAGAAAGTTATTGACCAAATACGAAAAAAAGGCCCCTTTTTTGACCTTTGACCTCTAAGTATGACCTTGACCTTTGAGGAACCGACCTGCCTCATGAGTACCACACATCGTCTTATGGTTGTTAATAATTATGCCAAGTAATTTTAAAATCCATCTCAAAATAAGAAAGTTATTGACCAAATACGAAAAAAAAGGCCCCTTTTTTGACCTTTGACCTCTAAGTATGAACTTCACCTTTGAGGTACCGACCTGCCTCATGCGCACAACACATCGTCTTATGGTTGTTAATATTTCTGCCGAGTAATTTTAAAATCCATCAAAAAATAAAGTTATTGACCGGACACGATTTGCCCATACATATATACATACCAACAAACTTCCAAGGGAGATAATTCAAAAAGTATAGATGCGAGAGTTATGGTTCTTGCGCACTGCACGTCGTCTAATGCTGATTAATATTTATACGAAGTTTCGTGACGATAGCTCTAATGGTTTTCAAGTTACAGAGCGGACACGAAAGTGTGACAGACGGACAGACAGACAGACAGACGCCCGGGGGAAAAACAATATGTCTCTCCGAAAAAAAAATTTTCGGGGGAGACATAATTCGCTGTTCCTTCTTTGTGTTTTCTACGCCCAGAGTCCTCTGGAGTGAGACTACCTTTGGGACTGTTCAAAAGTGGTCTTAAAGACCACTTTTGAACAGTCCCAAAGGTGGTCTTAATATAGGAATTTTACTGCATATATAGAGAATACCAGGTTCGTGTCATATGATATCAAGTTTATCAGGCAAGGCTTTGTAGAGAACGCCTGTAGAATCGCAAGGCTTATCAGTTAATCCCCTTGTACACTCCTTGTACACTCCTACAGTTTTGCCATTTTTTGCCACTAGTTCAGTTCATAGAAGTGCAATATCACGTTGACCTGATTAAGCTCACTTGTCTGAGATAGCATATCTTTATCAGGTCAGTATGTTACAGTGCAATTAATATTGGGGATAATCCGCAATATCAATGCAATAAGCCTATATGTTACCTTGTGGTGAAGGTAGGCGAGCATCAAAAAGCATCCAGTCACTCTTGGGATTTGGTCGGTCCAACCTCACAACCTCAGGGAATGAAGCTACACAGTCAATCACACTGACATATCCCTGCTCTCGGAAATCCAAACGTTTCCCAAACTGTTCCTGAAATTATCACAGGCAGCCCTCTCACTACACAGCCTTCAGGAGAATGTAAGGTTGGTATTTTGTAATAATTAAAGAAAAGTTTTTGTCATTTCTCCATAAAAAAAAATACTTTGTGGGTATTCATTAGAACCACCTCGGTGAAGCGGTTCCTATGAATACCCACAACATAGGTTTATAGATGAAATAGGGAAAAATATCCTTCAACCTTACCTCCTTAGCTGCTGCTATGTTCATGAGGTGAAAAATGTTTCAACATGTGACAAAATTAAAAGATGCAACTGTTTGGGAATTACCTTAAAGAACCAAAAAGCCGGCCTAGGTAGCTCAGTCAAATGAGCATCTGACTGGTGATCAGAATGCGAGTTCAATACCTGCAAGGGGGCGGCAACATTCTTTCGTGGAGATTGATCATGAAATCTTTTCTATGGTCATTCTCTCCCTTCAGCTGATTCAAGAAGGGCAGTTGTCAGTTTCTGGCAAAAGAATGTGCACTGTACTGGTTAACTGCTTACGTATAAGCCTGCCCAGGAAAAGTGTGGATAGGTAAACTGACTGGCTCAAAAATGACCTAAAATAGTGTTGACTGGGTCGTTAAACCCCAAAACAAAAACAACGATCCTAAGTATTAGGACAGATAGGCTTTAGCAAGCAGTGAAGACCCAGATCAGACTGCTCCTGAAGGAACAAGATGATCAGGGTCTACACTGTTTGCCATTCTGTCTGCACATTCTGTCTGCAAATTTTGGACTCCTTGCAAGATCATGAAACAAATTTGTTAAAAGTTTAGGAGAATTACAGCAAGTCCTCAAGGTGTCCAAATTTTTAGTAGTAGTTGGTCTCAGCAAATATTTTGAGGTTGATTTGTTTGTATAGGAGTTTAATGGCCCAATCAGCACTATTTAGGTCATTTTGTCTCCTATGTCAACAGGGGTCAATCTTAAAGGAAAGAGTTTGCTCCTGAGGAGCAAATTCCTTCCTATAATTGTAGACCCCTTTTCCTGTGGGACAGAGTTTATAGAAAAGCAAACAGGAAATCCCGAAAGTTGTCTCCCTTTGAAAAATGGCAGAAAAATCTGCCAGGTGTATGCATTCCCCTTAATCAATCATGGAAAACCATGTTTAGGTCAGGTTGAGCTGGTCAGTGTTTTCTGCTGGTTCCTAGTCTGAAGGTAATCAGAGTTGGCAAAACAGGTAACCAGACCCCCCTGACAGGGGGTCTGGTTACCTGTTTTGCCAATATTGACCAGGTGCAAGCTGGGAGCCAGCAAATAATGCAAATACACTGTAGCGTCGTTATAACGCTGTCATCGGGATCCATCGACGTCGACCGCGTTATATGTGATCCAGCGCTATATTGATCCCGAAAATATAGCGTTATATTGTTACCCCACCCACTTTTTCTGTATGCATGGCTACTGTTTCTGCCAGTTTATTATGAATATTACATACTGCATGTATTTTATAAATTATATAGTTACTAGATTAAATAATAATCTGATTCTATACTTCTAGTGGTCATTTAGCTTTTCATTCAAACCATTGCTGAATTTATTTATTACTGTACTTTCGTTTCTGTATCTCTGGCCGCCATTTTTATTTACCTCCTCCGGTCTCAAGAAGGTATCACTAAATAGTGAAGTAAAATGCAACTTGACAATTCCGAAAGGTTAGCTTGAAAGAGGGGCTATTAATGTAAGCGAACCAAGTTTAACATGGGGATTATGAATGTTTATTGTTGTACCTTGCCTGATTTCCGTTTCTTTGTTTTTATCTAGTGAATAATAAATAAATATCAAAAAAATAAAACCCCGTCTGCTATGCTCTGTTTTGGCGGGAAAAATATTTAGCGTGTGCAAGTGACAATTACAAAGGGATTAATTGAGACAAACAGTTACAAATACCTTGATTACCTAGTTTTCACACCTTACCACGCAGTTAATTGCCGTCTTATCAATAAGCCATAGGCGAGTATTCACACTTTAATAGTGTTGACAACTTGAGTAAATAAGCGAGAATACAGGTATTGCCTTGGCTGATGGTATTTTGACTGCCGAGTTCGGCGGAAAAATGGGGAAAAAAATGACCATTTTCAAAACTGGGGGACAAAAGCAAAAAAAAACGGAGCGACAGACCAACAGCGTTATAACGATTCCCCCCCCCCCAACAAACGGCCCCACGGATTTACCGCATGCAGATGCACAGGTGAAAACAGCGTCTGCATTGCTCTGTTTTGGCGGGAAAAATGTTTAGCATATACAGGTGTCAATATAATTTCACACCTTGTCCAGCTTATTTTTAATGCCTTAGGCGAATATTCACAGTTTGATAAGTGTTGACAGCTTGAGTAAATCGGCAAGTATACACGTCTTACCATTGCTGACGATGTTTTGACTGCCGAGTTCCACAAAAAAAGGGCAAAATTTTCAACCAAACTTTCAAAACTGGGAAAAAAACGTAAAAAAAAAACGGGAGCCACAGACCAACAGCGTTATAACGATTTCCGCGCTATAAGCATCAGCGTTATAACGACTCTACAGTGTATGGTGAATAACTTGCTTTTGTGCTTGCATTATGCAATGAGGGGACTTTTCAGGTTTTGACTGAAACGGGCTAGACCAGGTCAAGATCAAGAAAACGACAGGACAAGCTTACTGCATATTCTGCTGGTAGTTGTCTGGCCCATAACCCATCTGGGTACTTCTGAAGAACCTGAAACAAATAAAAGTTGAGCCCTAATTTAATCATCTCAAGTGGGAATCATTTGAATATACAGAGTAAATGAAAAAATTCAACATAGATGACTCATTCACCTTGGCTAATTCTAACTCACTCCTGAGTTCCTTAAGAATTCTGACAGGTTGTTTGTTTGATTTGAGGTTTAACGTCCCTGTCAACACTGTAAAGGTCATTTTGGAGACGTTGCTTCCAATTTTGTCTGACTTTTACCCGACATTGAGATGAAATGACATCTCAAGCCCTGCTGCCCAATGAAACAAATAGGGTTTATAAGCATGGACGGGCCAACACACACCGCTTTGCCTGGGCAGGCTCAGATCCTCTAAGCAGTTTACCAGTACCAGTGTGAGGGTTGGTTTCAGCTCTGCATGGAAGCACCATGAAGCCCATCTATTTCTTCAAGCCCCAATGGGTGGGGGTGGGCCCATTTCTTCAAGCCCCGATGGGTGGGAAATTCTGACATCCACATATTTGGATATTTTAGGGAGGTTTTCCTGACTTAATCTTTAACCATATCCTGCTGGATATTCAGTTTAGCCACACCCATTTCTGACTTTGAACCAATCAGATCACTTGATGTAATTTATCCCTACAAATTCATGAACTGAATGTCAAACAATATAGATCCTGATCAGATGGCTTCTTCAGAAGCCATCTGATCTGGATCTGCACTGTTTGTAAAGATAGGGTTTGTCGTGAACAGCAGGTTAAGAGTTAATAGGTATGTTCTGTGTTTGTTTGTTTGAGGTTTAACATCCCCTCAACACTATATAGGTCATTTTGGAGACATTGCTTCCAATTTTGTGGGATTTTACCCAACATTAAGAAGAAATGACATCTTAAGCCCTGCGGCATGTTTTATATGCATGAACTTGCCCCTCTTTGCCTGGGCAGGCTTAGACCCTCTAAGCGGTTTTCCAGTATTCATTTGGGGTCAGTTTCAGTTCTCCATGGAAGCACCATCAGGCCAAGTTAATTTCTCCAAGCCCTGATGGACTGGGGCTCATCTTTAAAAGGCATGTTGTGTGTACACTTTAGAATCAGCTCAATGAGGTATCCTTTACTTTATAGAAGATATATCTTTAAGTGATCCCTGTTAAGTCTTAAGAAGAATGAGAACTCCTGCAAAAGCTTTCAACAGGGGTCAACTCTTAAAGGAAAGAATTTGCTCCTGAGGAGCAAATTCTATCCTTTAAGAGTAGACCCCTTTTTCAGTGTTCCCATTCCCCCTTAAAGGCATTTATTCTTAGACAGTAGGACCCACTGTGTGTTCTAATTGTTTTATTGCCCCCCTGTGATATACTGGATATAGCAGATCAAAGGCAGGCCCTAATAGGGTGATTAGTAGCTCCTGTTGAATCCCCTGACTGAGGCACTAAAGGGGAAAATCAATAATGTACACTCAAGTTAACAGTTGGTCAATTATTGATTTTCTCCTAGGAGGCCCCTTACCTGTTGCAGACAGAGGAGTTCTCTTCAGTCAGCACTGAGGGCTATATACTATTATGTAATGAAATGATAGTCCTCAATAATCAAGAATAAATGCCTTTAAGACCTGGCACAATGATTAAACCTCAGTAGTTTGTTCGCCCCAGCAGACATGCCTACCCCTTGAGACAGAAAATAGTAAGAACCCCCCCCAAAAAATCGTAAAATTTAAATTTTATTCGTAAGGGTTTTAAGGTATCCGATGCGAGGTCAAAATAAGCCCATTTCCTCAAGTTTCTTTATTTTTTTACAATAAAACGGCCGATTCAGCTTTTCTTTTTTCCCCATGTTTTTTTCCGTTGTAAGGGCATCCATCTTGACGCTCATACCGAAACAAATTTGTTAAATGAACTGTGATTGGCTTACCTCCCTATCATTAGCCAATGAAATTTTATTTAAATTCGCAACGAGAGTAAGCCAGGAACGACAACTATTGTCTTGTTCTGGTATAAATTGCACTTACCCGAACCGAAGCGAATTAATCGGCCCATTTACCGATTTTTTTACAAACAACGAAAATCGGCCGGGATCGTAAGGTCGTAATTTGGACATGAAAATAGTAAGCCTAACGACCAAATCGTAAGGGTAGGCAAGTCTGCTTTTACAGTGTTCCGATTCCTCTTAAGACCTGGCACAATGATTAAACCTCAATAGTTTGTTTGCCCCAGCCCATCGGGGCTTGGAGAAATAGAATGGGCTGCATGAGCGGATTCTGACCAAACACAAGTACTGGTAAACCGCTCAGAAGGACTAAGCCTGCCCAGGCAAAGCGGTGCGAGTCAGATCATCCAATGCATATAAGCCTTTGGTTTCAATGGGCGGCGGGGCCTGAGATGTCATTTCATCTCAGTGTCAGGTAGAAGTCCCCAAAAATTGGAAGCAATGTCTCCAAAGTGACCTAAATAGTGTTGATGGGGATGTTAAACCTCAAATCAAACAAACAATAAAAGCACCGCAGACACTGCATAATACCCCCCACTGCTAAGCAATGTAACTTATTTGAAAATATATCAAGGCTAAATAACTAGAAAGGGGATAGCAGAGATATGATCCGCAAGGGTAATGTCTTAATGTGAGTGGATGAAGTTGTTAGAAGATGTAGGAAGCATATGTAAAAATCCATTTTTCAGACATTTGATGGGAAGGCAACTCAATAAGTTGACATTATTAGAAAATTATGGAGGCAAGTATTTACCTTAAATGGCTGTGGAACATGTATCTTTATGTGGTACATGTAAGAATTTCATGTTTTTCGATGTACTGCTTGTCTGACTATATTCTTTCGTGAAGACTGATCATGAAGTGTATGACAGTGTAGATCCTGATCAGATGGCTTGTTCAGAAGCCTGATCTGGATTTTCATTGTTTTGCAAAGGTCGCGGTTGTCATGAACAGCAGGATAAACCTGAGTTTATCTCCAGTAAAGTTATGTTATGTTATGTCTTTGGGATTGTTCAAATGTGGTCTTAAAGACCATTTTTAACAGTCCCAAAGGTGGTCTCTGACCACACGACATGGAATGCAGAAAACACATAGAAAGAATGACTACAAGCTACTAAATAAGCTTTTTAAAGCAGAATTAGTCTTAGTTTTACTATATTCCATATAGTAAGGGAACTAGAGGCCAAAAACCATTTTTCAGATATTTCAAAGGCAGTTAACTCAATCGCTGGGAAAGCCAGAGTCATGTTCCTTTGCCACAGTATATAACAATTAATTTACTACATATCTATGAAGTTTCAGCAAGATATTGTAAATGATAAACGAACCACAGTCTAAAATGCATTTTTAAATACATCAAGGGCAGATACTCAAGAACTGGAACAGCCAGAGTAGTAGCCACAATATGAACCGTTTAGTCCTCTATATATATGTGAAGTTTCATCCAGATATTCCATATAGTAAGGGAATTAGAGGCCAAAAACCATTTTTCAGATACTGAAAAGGGCAATAACTCTGCTAAAAATTAACGGATTTTGCCCATTAACAATCCCAAACCACTCATCCCCGATACCAATATGTATGCAAAATTTGAACAAAATCCGTGAAAAAATACTCAAGTTATCGATCGGAAACGAAGTCAGACGGACAGACGGACACCGGAGGGTATAACATAATACCCCGCCACTATCGTGTGGCGGGGTATAAAAACAGTAGTTTGAACTACCTATATCTCTGTTAACAGTACAATGAATTTGAAATTTTTGAAGAAGATACCAAACCATTCATTTACATACATTTACATTCATTTACATACATGAACTTTCAGCAATAGACTCCCTCTTTATGGTAGGGTGACAATGGGCCAAAAAGTCCACTATTTCTGGTAGTAACCCATACCCCCCCGTATAACAAAACATGTCATATACCAAAATGTTCGTCAGCATCCGTAGTATCTGAAACTGCCGGCATAAATTGGCATAAATGATGGCGAGCTGAGAAATCCAAGATGGCGTCCAAGATGGCCGCCATAGCTGTAAATTCCAGTTTTTCGTAAAATATGAATATAAATACCACAAATCATCTTACAAACTTATTTTAATTTATTTTTGTGGTGTAGAAAGAAGATTTGTGCTAGAATATAGATCAAATTTTTAGGTTTGACTTGAAAACGGGTGAAAAAAATGATATTTTATTGTTTTTGTGTCTAGTTTCCAAGGTGGTACATAAAAGCAATTCTGATGTTTCAAAATTTAAACAGTTTTTACATATGTATTGTTTTATTTTAACTAAGACACTATTCTAAAATACATTTAACACTATTCTAAAATACATTTATGGTTGGTTATGACTTTTTTACCGTCAATTTAGCCCCAGGATTACCCCACTCACTCAGTTTACCAGTAAAATTCATTCACATAATATTGCCACAAATCATCTTACAAACTTATTTTTATTTATTTTTCTGGTATAGAAAGACAATTTGTGCTAGAATATTGATCAACATCTTATGTTTGACTTGAAAACCGGGGAAATAAAAGACATTTCATCGTTTTTGTGTCTAGTTTCATAGGTGGTACATAAAGGCGATGCTGATGTTTCAAAATTTTTAACAGTTTTTATTTGTCTATTGTTTTATTTTAACTAAGACACTATTCTAAAATACATTTAACACTATTCCCAAGTACATGTATGGTTTGTTATGACTTTTTTACTATCAATTTAGCCCCAGGATTACCCCACCCACTCAGTTCACCAGTACAATTCATTCACATAATACTCACACTCAAGGGATTTGCAGGCGCGGATTTCATTTTAGACAACAAGTGGAAGAGAGCATTGAAACTAATGCTTAGTTCTGTTTTCATACTTTATTATATAATCAGCCATTAGGATACACCACCTCTTTATAACACTGTTTTCGGGATCTGAGCATTAACCGTCTTAATTAAGCAGTGTTACATCCAAACAAAATAGCAAAATAGTGTTTATCAAATTGATCTAAAATGACTTTTATTGTCATTTTTGCTGTGTAACTGGCTAGGTTTTGGGGGTTATAAAGTGCTATATCCAAAACTGTGTTATAAAAACATGTTATAAAGAGGATTTGCTATACAATTAGGTTATATTTTGTTTGATTTGAGGTACAACATCCCCGTCAACACTGTATCAGTCATTTTACTTTTTTTTGAGACATTGCTTCCATTTTTTGTGGGACTTTCCCCGACATTGAGATGAAATGACATCTCAAGCCCCGCCACACATTTAAACCAAAAGGTATTATATGGAAGGATGGTCCAGCTCGCACCACTTTTCCTGGGCATGCTTAGAATCTCTAAGCGGTTTTCTCTGTATACCCTAGGTCTACTGGGCTAGGCAAATTAATCTTAGATTTTATAGCTCCCCATCAAATAGGAAGCTGATATGCACACCAGGTCCTGTGCACCACTTTCATCTGGCTCTAGCTTCCTGAAAACAGTGTGAACTGGAATATACCTGGTGCAGTAAGCATGAATACCTTTTCTACCTGTCATCAGCATAAAGCAGGTATAAGTGATGCACAAGTAGAAAGAAAACTTCTGTATCAGAAGTGACAACAAGGGCTACGTGAACTCCAAGAGAACCTGCAACTGCTAGTTGCAAATCATTCTACTCTCAGCTTCTTCACGGTTGGAATAATGAACAGAAACAACACCAGCGGAAACTTCAGAGCCTTGTTCTTAAGTCAACCTGCACCAACAACAGTAGCATTCTTCTTAAGAAGCTCATGGCAGTTTTCGTTAAGGTACCTGGTGTAAAGTATTGTCAGTTCGTTCTTGCTTTTACTGCTTGAAAGTATCTATCAGTCACCAGTTACTATTTTTCCTCGTAGACACAGGCGCGGGTGAAGAAACATTCTTTCCACACTTTTGTTGGGTCTGTGATTTGAGACTGTTTGCCTCATTCCTGTCAAAACCGAAGTGAATGGTTGCTACCCAAATAATGGTAAGAAGACTGTAAGACCAAAACATAGCAGTCATCTGTTGATATGTCAGTTTGAGACATGATGAATGCTGCAACACTTGAAGTACAGACATCCCGTCAAATACTATACAACCAGCAAGTCTTTCTAGTTTTTCAAGGAAATCCGACTTATTGGTAGATATCATACATTCTTCATCTGTAAACAAACTCGCGTGATCATGCGCATTTTTGAAAGACAAGACCTTGAATGAATGAATTGAGGTATAGAAAGCATATATCTCTTCACCGGTGGCAGTCAGTTCCTCAGACTGGTTTCCCCAGACACCTGTGTCATTGAGTGTCTCTTGAGGAACTTCATCTCCAGTAGCTATATTGTCCAAATGTCTTCGGCCCCCGCCCATCGGGCTTGAAGAAACAGATGGGTTGCATGATGCTTCCACGCAGAGCTGAAACCGACCGCACTTGAGTATTGGTAAACCCCTTAGAGGATCTAAGCCTGTCCAGGCAAAGCGGTGCGAGTCGGACCATCCATGCTTATAAGCTGTATTGGTTTCATAGGGCGACAGGGCTTGAGATGTCATTTCATCTCAATGTCGGGTAAAAGTCCCACAAAATTGGAAGCAACGTTTCGAAAATGACCTGTACTGTGTTGATGGGTACGTTAAACTTCAAATAAAACAACAAACAAACAAAATTGTCCAAATGTCAGGGAAAATGTTTCAATAAATTTTAAACTGGCATTGTGAAATAAATCCAGCATCTTGTTAATAGGCTTATTATAAGCCTGTGTATTGGTATGGTGTTTAGTAGAGCTTGCAACTATGCATGACATACTTAGCAGTAATGGGTCGTGATAAAAAAACATCTTATAAGGGCTTGTTCATAACTTCATTGTGGGTGATTCCTTTAATATAACTGGATAGCCAGTTTGCCATTTTATGGGACAGTAACTGTCCTTTTGGCTTTCTTCTGTTGTTGTTTCCATTAAGTTCTAGTAACTTCATGTTTGTGATTCTTTCCCTTTAGTGTCATTGATGGGAGGTGTAAATTAATTGTATTGATTCTTGATCATTGCTTTACTTCTATTTTGAGAACAAATCTCTGAAAGTATGCAGTGAGGTTGTTGCTGCTCAGCATTGACTCGATTCCAACTATGAAGAAGCCGATAGTAGAATGATTTTGCACCTGCAATTTGCAGGTTCTCTGGGAGGTAACACAGCTGTTCTGGTCAGTCCATATACCCAGGTTGTCGTTCTGCTTCTGCTTCACTTTAGCCAGCTTAATGTTGATAACATATTCTTCAAGACAGGCAGGAAGGGTATTCATGCTGACTGCACCATGTATTCCAGTTCACACTGTTTTCAGGAAGCTACAGCCAGATGAAAGGGCAATTATGCTGTCTGTATTGCCTTACAGGTTGTGATACCTGCTCTTCTTTACATAGTATAGGCAAGAAGAATGCCTAAATCAGACTTCAAGCTTCAAGAGATTTCAGATCTTGGTATTGAGTCAAATGTCTCAGGGCCAGTTAAGACAGCAGCAATTTTTCTGTAGGTTTGCTGTTCAGACAAACACATTAGACAACAATGGTGCTCAAAAACTCCAGAGTTAGACCTAGTCATCTACATGTACCACCAACTAATAGTTTTTTTTTGTTCTTGCTCCATTTGTACAGGTGTACATATCAGCTACTGATTTCTAAGATAAATTTGTCTAGCCCTATAGACCTAGGGCATATGGTTGATCCTGAAACTGGGTTATTTATTCCACAGATCATAAGACAGACACAAGCAGCCCCTAGCTATTACTTGATATGGTTGTAAATAGCCTGATCAGTGTAGTGATGACTGCATTTGCTCATATAAAGTACAACAATGTACTCTTTAAACCTTAATGGTTTCATTGGGCGACAGGGCTTGAGATGTCATTTCGTTTCAATGTCGGGTAAAAGTCCCACAAAATTGGAAGCAATGTCTCCAAAATGACCTTTAGAGTGTTGACGGGGACATTAAACCTCAAATCAAACAAACAATGACAGTTTTAAAACATGTACTTGTAGTCTCATTTGGCCTAGTAGTACAGAACAATCATTTTATAACATATTTTCATATAACACTGTTCAAAGCCCAAACCCCTAACTAATTGCATAGAAAAATTGACAAAAAAAAAAACATGTAAAGGAAGTTATTTTGCGCTATTCTACCTTTTTGTTTGGATATAACACTGTTTAACTAAGAGCTTTATGCTTGGATTAAGATAAATGTATTATAAGAGGTGGTGTTTCCAAATGGCTAAATACATAATATAACATTACGAAAACACGCAGAATTCAAATGCAATGGAAGATTGTACTACCATCACCCCATCACCCCCCCCCCACACACACACACACAAAATTCAGATAAAAATGATATTTTTCTTATTTCTCTTCAAAACAAAGATGGCGGGGACTCGTTAGAACCCTCTCAATGTGGCGATGCTGTCAAACACCCACACGCTATGTCTTTAAGCATAAATTAGAAAAATAATGCTTACTCCTGAAAACCCTAGTTTTTCTATATAAAAGTGAGGTTCAAGGGGGTCAAAAACATATGGACATGTTTTCGTGACAATATGAAAATAGAACTAAGCATTATTGTGAATGTCCTCTACTTCTTAATTGTCTAAAATGAAGCAGATGCCTACAACTCCCTTGTGTGTCAGCATTTTTGTGAATGAATTTTACAGGTAAACCGAGTGGGTGGGGTAATCCTGGGGCTAAATTGATGGTAAAAAGTCATAACCAACCATACATGTATTTTAGAATAGTGTTAAATGTATTTTAGAATAGTGTCTTAGGTAAAAAAAAACAATATATATGTAAAAACTGTTTAAATTGTGAAACATCAGAATTGCTTGTATGTATCACCTATGAAACTAGACACAAAAACAATAATATATCATTTTTTCACCGGTTTTCAAGTGAAACCTAAAAAAATATTCTATATTCTAGTACAAATCTTCTTTCTACACCACAAAAATAAATTAAAATAAGTTTGTAAGATCATTTGTGGTATTTATATACATATTTTACGAAAAGCTGGAATTTACAGCTATGGCGGCCATCTTGGACGCCATCTTGGATTTCTCAGCTCGCCATCATTTATGCCAATTTATGCCGGCAGTTTCAGATACTACTGATCCTGACGAACATTTTGGTATATGACTTGTCTTGTTATACGGGGGGGGGGGGTATGGGTCGACATTTTTTTGGTCCAGATTGTCACCCTACCATTAGGACAGCTGCATCGTAATTGGTCATATCAGACATCTTCGAACACCATGATTGTTTTAAGCATAGCTCCAAGATAGTTTTTCTTATTTCTCCACTGAAACATATGTTGAGGGTACTTGTTAGAATCACCTCAATGAGGCGATTTTAACAAGTATCCACAACTTTTGTTTCTAAAAAGAACAAGAGCTGTCGCCAGACAGCATAGCTCACCTGTTTCGCGCCTTCAAGATATAAGGTAAAATTACTGCACCATGAAATGTAGGTCACACACACCTAGATACATTTTGAGGTCAGTGACCAGGTCACATGGAACATGTATGCCAGATATTACATTTCAGAATCACAATGTGTATGAATTATAAGGCAAAATCAATGAACCCTGAAAATAGGTCACACTGACCTAGATATATTTCTATGTCAATCTGGTCACATGGAACTTATAATTCAGGACTGAAGTTTCTAACAAAAAAAAATAGTATTCAATTTGGCAGAGTCACTGAATCATGGAATTTAGGTCACACTGACCAAGATATAATTTCGAGGTCAATCATGGGGTTACATGGAATAAATAATCCAGACATGATGTTTCTTCATGAAAAAGTTTTCAAGAAACTAGGCAAATCACTGAACCATGAAATATAGGTCACAGTGACCTAGATATATTTTGAGGTAAATCATGGGGTCACATGGAACTAATAACCCAGGTATGACATTTCTCCATCAAATAGTAATAAAGATAATAGGGAAAATCACTGAACCAAGAAATATGGGTCACAATGACCTGGATTTATTTTGTGGTCAATAATCAGGCCACATGGAATAAATAATCCAGGTGTAACATTTCTTCATCAAATAGTATTCAAAATAATAGAAAAAATCACTGAACCATAAAATATAGGTCACAGTGACCTAGACATTTTTTGAGGTCAAGCATGGGGTCACATGGGACTAATAACCCAGGTATGACATTTCTCCATCAAAAAGTATTCAAGATAAAAAGACAAAATCACTGAACCATGAAATATAGGTCACACTGACCTAGTTATATTTTGGGGTCAATTACCGGGTCACATGGAACTAATAATCCAGGTATGACATTTCTGCATCAAACAGTATTCGAGATATAAAGCAAAATCACTGAGCCATGAAATATAGGTCACACTGACCTAGATATATTTTGCAGTCAATTATCGGGTCACATGGAACTAATAATCCAGGTATGGCATTTCTCCATCAAATAGTATTCAAGATAATAGTCAAAATCACTGAACCATACAAATAGTTTTCAAGACAAGAGGCTCAATGAGCCTAAACCGCTCACCTGAGGAAATTAAGTTTTAACAATTCACAGACTTGACTACTAAATCTGCTATAGAATCCAGCCCATTGACCCTTACAGGATATAAGTCATCATTATTGCATTGCATTCCAAGTTTGAGACTTCTAGCTTCTATAGTTCCTGAGAAATCTTTGACGAAAATTTAACATTGGTCAAAATGGAGAGAAAGAAGAATGAAAGAACAGATGAACAAATAAGCTGAGAAAGCCCAATGTCTCTTACACAAAATAAGTCATCATTATTCTATTGAATACCAAATTTGATGCTTCTAGCTTTTATAGTTCCTGAGAAATCTTTGATTAAAAATTTAACATTGGTCTATTATCTCTATATGGAGAGAAAGAAGAATGAAGGAGCAAATGAACCAGACTAGCTCCAAAACCTAATGCAGCCTTTCCCCTTGCCCAATGGTGCTACACATAAAATTTAAACAAGATTGGTCGACTGCCATCTGAGATATGCTTCATTGAAAGTGTGGACGACGGATGGACGGACGACAGACAACAGACTCCGGAGCCTTGGTATACTATCAGCTCACTGGAGCCTTTGGCTCAGGTGAGCTAAAAATTCAAGTCGCTATTTCTGTCACAACATTTTCCCTACGTTAAGTCTATGGGCAAATTTTTTTGTCTCTCAAGGTCACGTAACTCCGAGGTCAATATTCCGATTCGGCCCAAAATCGAACTTAACCGAGATTTTATGCCTGTCCTCGTTACCTGCAAGTTTGAAGCTGATATGAATAAAAATAAAGTTGCTATCGTGGTCACAAAGTATTTTTTTATGCTCAAGGGCAGGTAACTCCAAGGCAAATAATCCGATTCGGCCCAAAATCGAACTTAACCGTGATTTTATGTCTGTGCTCGTTACCTGCAAGTTTGAAGCTGATCTGAAAAAAATTCAAGTCGCTATCGTAGTCACAACATTTTCCCTATGTTAAGTCTATGGGCAAATTTTTTGTCGCTCAAGGTCACGTAACTCCGAGGTCAATATTCCGATTCTGCCCAAAATCGAACTTAACCGAGATTTTATGCCTGTCCTTATTATCTGCAAGAATGAAGTCGATCAGAAAAAAATTGACGGAGCTAGAGTGATGACAAGCTTTTTCCTATGTTAAGTCTATGGGAGCTATATGTTGCCATGGTAACCAAAGTTCCACTCAGATCTGCATGAAAACCTTATGCAGTCTTTTCACTTGCCCAATAATGTGAAATTTGATCAAAGTCGGCCAAGTAGTCTTCAAGATATACATTTTTGAAATTCACATTAACCCTTATGCAAAAATGCACAAGGGCAGGTAACTCCGAAGTGTAGGATCCGAGTCTGCCAATTATCGAACTTGACCGAGATTTCATGGCTGTGCTGGTTATCTGTAAGAATGAAGCCAATCCGAACAAAATTGAAGCAGCTACAGTGATGACAACATTTTCCCCATGTTAAGTCGATAGGCAATTTTTCGGGCGCTCAAGGGGACGTAACTCTTGAGTGAATTATCTGATTCGGCCCAAAATCGAACTTGACCGAGATTTTATGCCTGTACTGGTTATCTGCAAGAATGAAGTCGATCAGAAAAAAATTGACGGAGTGATGACAAGCTTTTTCCTATGTGAAGTCTATGGGAGCTAGATGTTGCCATGGCAACCAGAGTTCCACTCAGATCTGCCTGAAAACCTAATGAAGCCTTTCCACTTGCCCAATAATGCGACACATGAAATTTGATCAAAGTTGGCCAAGTAGTCTTTAAGATATACATTTTTGAAATTCCCATTAACCCTAATGCAAAAACACACAAGGGCAGGTAACTCCTAAGTGAATGATCCGATTCTGCCCGTTATCGAACTTGACCGAGATTTCATGGCTGTGCTGGTTATCTGCAAGAATAAAGCCAATCTGAAAATAATTGAAGCAGCTACGGTGATGACAACATTCTCCCCATGTTAAGTCAATAGGCAATTTTTTCAACGCTCAAGGGCACGTAACTCCTGAGTGAATAATCCGATTCAGCCCAAAATCGAACTTGATCGAGATTTCATGCCTGTCCTCGTTATCTGCAAGAATGAAGTCGATCAGAAAAAAATTGACGGAGCTAGAGTGATGACAAGCTTTTTCCTATGTTAAGCCTATGGGAAGCTCTTTGTTGCTGTGGCAACGAGAGTTCTCATCCGATCTGCACTAAAACCTAATACAGCCTTTCCCCCTACCTGATGATGGTTCATATGAAGTTTGATCAAGGCCGGCCCACTGGTTCCAGAGATATACTTCGTTGAAAGTGTGGACGACGGACGACGGCTCGTGGTATACTAATAACTCACATGAGCCTTCGGCTCAGGTGAGCTAAAAAGTTATTGGCCGTAAACAAAAAAAGCACTTTTTTACCTTTGACCTCTAAGTATGGCCTTGACCTTTGCGGTACAACACATCATCTCATGATGGTTAACATTTCTGCCAAGTAATTTCATAATCCATCAAAGAATAAGGAAGTTATTGACTGTCGTTTTTTTTACCTTTGACCTCTAGGTATGACCTTGACATTGGAGGTATGGACCTTGGTCTTGCACATGACTTATGGTCCAACTTTCAAGCCTCTAGCTCCAATAGCTTTTGAGATATCTTGCTGACAAGATTTTATTACAAAAAATTCAAAGGGCAATAACTCTTGAAAGGGACATAATCCGGATGAGAAAAAAAATACACGCCAGCTTATTTTCCATTAGGAATGCATATATGAAATTTCAAAACCATAGCATACACAGTTCTAAAGTTATGCTATGCATCACTTTGAGCATACATTACAATGGGCACAAATTACCAAAATGACAAAGGGCCATAACTCGCAAAGTATTTTTCGGAATTTTGTCAAAAGTTAAACAGTTCATATACTCATCACCACCAATATACTCAACAACTTTCAAGGCTCTAGCTCCAAAAGTGTTTGAGATATTTTGCTGACAAGATTTTATTAAAAAAATTTCAAAGGGCAGTAACTCTTGAAAGGGGCATAATCCGGACGAGAAAAAAAATACGCGTCAGCTAATTTTTCATGAGGAACCCATATATGAAATTTCAAAACCCTAGCATACACGGTTCTAAAGTTATGCTATGCATCACTTTTAGCATACATTACAATGGGCACAAATTACCAAAATGACAAATGGCCATAACTCACAAAGTATTTTTTGGAATTTTGTCAAAAGTTAATCAGTTCATCTACTCATCACCACCAATATATTCACCAACTTTCAAGCCTCTAGCTCCAATAGTTTTTGAGATATCTTGCGGACAAGACTTTATTAAAAAATTTCAAAGGGCAATAACTCTTGAAAGGGGCATAATCCTGACGAGAAAAAAAAATACGCGTCAGCTTATTTTCCATCAGAAATGCATATATGAAATTTCAAAACTATAGCATACACGGTTCTAAAGTTATGCTATGCATCACTTTTAGCATACATTACAACGGGCACAAATTACCAAAATGACAAAGGGCCATAACTCACAAAGTATTTTTCGGAATTTTGTATTAAGTTAATCAGTGTTTGGGACATACATTTATGACACATACTTTTCTGATTTCCATCTTTATTCTCACTTCACTGTCCTGGAGCTGGTCCAGATTCTCGGAAGAACTGTGAGATTCTGTTGATCCAACACTTTTTGTATTTACATCCCCGGAATTTTCTCGCCGCCGCCCTGAATAAAATGAAAATGAATGAAACGTCCCAGCTTCCTACTAAAGTTCTAGTCTTCTTATTCATTTTACAGTAAAATTACTACATTAAGATCGGCCCCCACCCATAGGGGCTTGAAGAAATATATGGGCTGCATGGTGCTTCCACGCAGAGCTGAATCCGGCCCACACACTAGTACTGGTAAACCGCTTAGAGGATCTAAGCATGTACAGGAACCGTGGTGCGAGGCAGACCGTCCATGCTAATGAACCCTATTGGTTTCATTGGGCGGCAGGGCTTGAGATGTCATTTATCTCAATGTCGGGTAAAAGTCCCACAAAATTGGAAGCAACGTCTCCAAAATGACCTTTACAGTGTTGACGGGGACGTTAAACCTTAAATCATCCAACCAACTACATTAAGACAACCTTTGGTATTGTTTAAAAGTGGTATTTAAAACCACTTTTGAACAGTCCAAAAGGTGGTCTCAGAGCTGAGAACACTGTATTCAGAAATCGCAAAGAAAGAATAACTGCAGCCTACTAAATAAGATTTATGCAGCAGAATTGGTCTTAATTTCAGGTGGTCTTACTGCATATGGGAAACTCCAAAATGGGACTCAGGTCATATCAATTGTTGCAGAATGAACTGATCAGATGTTGCAGAATTCAGTGTCTTATCAATCTTCACTATTTGCAAAAAAAGTTTTCTAAATAAATGAATTTCTGCAAGTTTTCCTGCCTGCAATAAAATTTACGACTGAAAATCTACAAGTATGCACATTTCTGTTTTGTAACCTGGTGTTTGTTTGTTTGATTTTAGGTTTAACGTCCCCCTCAACACTGTAAAGGTCATTTTGGAGACGTTGCTTCCAATTTTGTGGGACTTTTACCCGACATTGAGATGAAATGACATCTCAAGCCCTGTCGCCCAATGAAACCAATAGGGTTTATTAGCATGGACGGTCCGCCTCGCACCGCGGTTCCTGGACAGGCTTAGATCCTCTAAGCGGTTTACCAGTACTAGTGTGCGGGCCGGATTCAGCTCTGCGTGGAAGCATCATGCAGCCCATATATTTCTTCAAGCCTCTATGGGCGGGGGCCGTTGAAACCTGGTGTACCTGTATTATCATTTATTCTAGACAATATATTTTCTGTGAATGAAAATGAAAAACAATCTTGCCTGAATGATTAAATTTGCAGTTACTTACACACTGATTCAAATTAACCCTTATTCCGCTGAACACGATAATTCCTACATTTGCAAACAGTGTAGATCCAGATCAGATGGCTTCTTAAGCCATCTGATCAGGATCTACACTGTTTGTCATTCAGTCTGTGAATTTGCAGGAATAAATTACATCAAGCAATCTGATTGGTTCAAATTAAGAAACAGGTGTGGCTAAATTAATTATTCATAGGGATAAGGATTAAATTTGACATTTCAGACTGGGCCCAGTTGTTCAAAGCTTCGTTAGCTTAACGAGCTCGTTAGTGGTTGTATTGTTAACTGTTCTAGGCTAGAACTTCTAGCAAGTTTAATATTTAGAATTTTGGTATTTTTGCTGAAAAAATGTGAAAGATGTGTATTTGCCACAGTAAATGATCAAAGTTTAAACGATACGTTAACTAACGACATCGTAAGTTTTGAACAACTGGCCCTGTATACCTCTTCCTCTCGATGGCCGTTTCTGACCTGCTGACTCTTCAGATAACCTTGACCTTGAATGTAGACCTTGATCTCTAGCCTCCTCAGCAACAGGAGATACAACACCAGGATGAGAAGCAGCCAAAGATCTTCCAGGTGAATCGGCAGCTTTGACCCACCATTCTCCTCCCTGTAACTCTTGAAGCCGCACGACATCTTTCAAAGAGCATAGTAACTCCTGCAGAGAACTGAAGCCAAATCTTCTAAAATTAAGCGCGGTTCCATATTTTTTTGAGAAGACATTGCTGAAGTGAGTCAGAGGAAGCCCGTCGGTATGACACCGTAGGAGCTGTTTGATCTGTCCAAGAACATATGCGGACACAAGTGGCGCTGGCGGACTAGGGCCATGTGTTCTATACTGTACTCCAGTTGATGGTCGCTGATAACGTGAAGATGGTCTGTTTCGTAAAACAGCATATTTCTTCTTTCGGTCAACTTTCTGGCGTGATACAAGACTTTGGATATGTTTTGTGGCCTCGTCAGCTTTGGCAGATAGTGTCATCATACCATTCTTCCATCCAATATGTACAGCATCCTCAATGTCTCTGAAGAAAACATTCAAATCATGGAGTGCCAAGTATGACTGGCAAGATTAACCCATAAAACGCCAATCACGACAATTGTCGTCTGCTTTGCCATCTGCTGGTTACTTTAAAAATCATTTTTGCAAACAGTCTGGACACAGATCAGACTGCTCCTCTAGGAGCAGTCTGATCTGGGTCCACACCGTTTGCCTATAGTATATGATTTTTTTTTAAAAGTTCGTAAGAAGATTCAGCAGATGACATTATGTCAAAAGCAGACAACATTTTTGGATGTAGTTCTCGACATCTTAAGGGCTAATAGATTAACCCAAAGTATACTGGTGGACTCTTCCATTGCTATATATAAGTTAATTAAGTCCATTTGTCATATAAGGGATGTCAGGCCTATTTCTTTTTTACTTCTTTTTTGTTTTTAATCTATTTTTGACGGAAAATTATGTTAGCAAATAGTGAAGGCCCTGATCTGTGCCTGCACTGTTTGTCAAGGTACGCTTTTGTGGGTTTCCTGCATGCAAAGGGTTAATCAATCGACGAATTGAATTAATCCCACAATAATGATTATCCTTACTGATTTGCTATTAATCAATTAAATTAAATCATCCGCCACACTCAAAAAGGAGCAACACCATCCAGACTCAAGGTCGCCCATGAATCTGCTAGGTGTTACTAGGATGAAAGTGCCCGTTAACAACTTCAGCAAGCCGACATAAGTAATAGTAATGAATAAAACACAAGATCCGCTTTTGGGAGCTCAAAACCATATAATTGAAAATTTTGATACTGGCACATATAAACAAGCAACTGTATGAATTGCATGCGGTCTCCGAACGTTTGACCCCCAGGACCTTTGCCCCCCAATGAAAAAATGCATTGATGGACATTTGCCCCCCAGTTGAAAATGTGACCTGGACATATGCCCCCAGAGCTTATTTTTGGTATGGACATCTGCCCCCCAGTGCTTATTTTGCAGTTGGACATTTGCCCCCCAGAGCTTATTTCAATACAAAAGGATGATCAAAGCATTTTACATTGTAATTATGATTAAGAACATAATCCTCGTCAGGGGGTGTTGTAGTAAACCTAGATAGATAGAAGAATAAGACACAAGTACTCATTTTATCTTACTATTTACCAAATCACACTTTCATTCTTTTCCATTCATTGTAGGATAAGTGTGTTTGGCCTTTTTAAAAATGACAATGACATTAAATTAATTAAGGTAATTTCACATAAAATGATTTTAAAATAGAAATAATTGTTAGAAATTATACATGCACCTGTTTAATAAAAATTATTTTCTAGGCTTCACTAATTCCCTTGAATTTTATCTACTTCGCAAAAGCGTACTTTTAGAAATGTGTATACTGAAAACCCCATTGTATCCATTGCGACAAACATCTGTGCACTAAAATGGTACCTCTACAATCTGTGGAACTGAAACTAGCATTTTTCATCTTTTAATCCTAATATGTACTTACATGTATACATAGCTGGAGTCAAATCCATCACTGATAACATATCTATCTATCTATCTATCTATCTATCTATCTATCTATCTATCTATCTATCTATCTATCTATCTATCTATCTATCTATCTATCTATCTATCTATCTATCTATCTATCTATAATCCTCCACCCTCTTCCGAGTGTTATTAGGATGGTTGCGCATGGTGTGTTAGTAAGAGAAGTAAAAGTGTGATAGTGCAGAGGTGAGCATAGATGAAAGATTTTGGGTGTTAGTAAGGAGTTTAAAAGCAGGATTAAAACAGGAGCACTTTTGTAGGGAATAACCATGTTT
Source organism: Lucinisca nassula (assembly GCA_963580285.1). Lineage (NCBI taxonomy): Eukaryota > Metazoa > Mollusca > Bivalvia > Lucinida > Lucinidae > Lucinisca > Lucinisca nassula. The sequence goes on along the minus strand of OY757010.1, from coordinate 127,300,990 downwards.
TCAAATTTTAGGATAGTTACAGCATTTTACTATTGCCAAAAACTTGAGTTTGATAGTAAATAGCAAGATTACTAAAACAACAATTCTCAAGACCTTGTTTATTCGAGAGAGCACAGGATAGCCAATGGCAAGGATGGACTATAGGATGTCAAGTTTTTATATGACTTTAAACAATTAGTCACTGTGGCAGGTTCAAAATAGGCCTTTTTTTCTTAAATTACATTTTTTATCATTGAATAAGATAAAAAAAATACCAGCGTTAAACTATATTAGTAAAATATAACCTCTATTATTGAAATTGTCCATATATAATTGCTGAGTATATGGTTTTGTTTTAATTCCAGGGTGGAAAATTCCATTTTCCATTATTTGCCGGCATTTTCCATTAAATGCCACCGGCATGGAAAACACTCATATTTGCCAGCATTTTGCCAACCTTGCCTGTGGTTGATCGAGCTGACTCTTAACTTGAAGAAGTCAAGATCAGAAACCAGGACAAGATCAGCTGGTAGCCTGTTCCAAAGAACAACCAACATTTTCTAGTAAGTATAAATGAATAATCAGATTTTTTCTCCTTGGTTTTCAGCCAGGGTGAATCTGAGGGGCAATTGTCCCTTTCTGAAATAAGCACTGGGGGCAAATATCCATACCAAAAATAAGCAGTGGGGGCAAATGTCCAGGTTGTATTTTCAACTGGGGGCAAAGTCCATTAATACACTTTGTCATTGGGGCGCAAATGTCCGGGGGGAGGGGGGAGGGGGGGGGGGCAAATGTCCTGGAATCCTTACGAAGACATGCCTATTCCAATATATTGTAAATTTTACCACCAAGAAAAAAAAGAAAATTTTCAGATGAAAAAATCTGATATTTTCATATTTCTGCTTTGTTTGATTTGAGGTTTATCATCCCTGTCAACACTGTATAGGTCATTTTGGAGATGTTGCTTCCAATTATGTGGGACTTTTACCCGATACTGAGATGAAATGACATCTCAAGCCCTGTCGCCCAAGGAAACCAATAGGATTTATAAGCACCGATTTGCGACGGGCCTCCGTAGCCTAGTGGTTAAAAGCGCTGACTCTTAATAATTAGGTCTCTCACCGCTGTGGTTCGAGCCTCGCTAGGGTCACGTGAGACGCCAAGTTCTGCAACGGAAGGTCAGGTGGTTTTTCTCCGGGTACTCCGGTTTTCGCCCACCTCTGATTAACGAGCGGCTCGATATGAGCGAAATAATCTTGAAAGGGCCGTAAAACCAAACCCCCCCCCCCCCAAAATAAAAAAGCACCGCTTTGCCTGGGCAGGCTCAGATCCTCTAAGCGGTTTACCAGTACTCGTGTGCGGTCGGTTTCAGCTCTGCGTGGAAGTATCATGCAGCCCATGTATTTCTTCAAGCCCCGATGGCCAGGGGCCTTCATATTTCTGCTGAAAAAAAGAGTGTGGGAATTCAATAGAACCACCTGGACGAGGTGGTTCTAACAAATACCCACCATCTATCTTTTATGAGCAAAGAAATAAGAAACATAATGTATACCCCAGCTGCGTAATGCCTTACAGTCATTCTCACCTTGGTTAATGTGTGATTATAAGTGTTTAAGATTAAGAATTATCGTGGTGGATTATCGCCTTTGCCAAAAGTAAATGGCACAGAAATTATAGATTGGACACAATAAAAAAGACGCTTTTTTGACCTTTTATCTCTAAGTATGACCTTGACCTTTGAGGTACGGCTGTGGGTCTTGCGTGTGACACTTCGTCACATTATGGTTAACATTTCTGCCAAGTAATATTTAAATCCATCCAGGAATAATAACAAAGTTATTAATTGGACACAGGAAAGACCCTTTTTTTGACCTTTAACCTCTAAGTATGACCTTGACCTTTGAGGTACGGACCTGAGTCTTGCGCGCAACACTCCATCACATTATGGTTAACATTTCTGCCAAGTAATATTTAAATCCATCCAGGAATAAGAAAGTGTTGGAGGATAAAAAAATTTGTGGACGGACAGACGGACAGACAGACAGACAGACAGACGGACAGACAGAGTGATTACTATAGGGCACCCACACTTTCAGTGGAATAAGAAAGTTATGGAGGATAAAAAAATTTGTGGACGGACAGACGGACGGACGGACAGACAGACAGACGGACGGACAGAGTGATTACTATAGGGCACCCACACTTTCAGTGCGGGGCCCTAATAATTAATGTGCACTTGTTTTCACACTTAACCAATTATACCGTCTGTCAAAGCGACCACATCTCTCTCTCTTTCTTCAGTCTGTCCATACATTTCCATCCTTGGGTGTCATTTGACATTCCATTTGTCAGTAAATCCGTCCATCTACCAACACATTACTTACTCCATCCATCAATTCGTTCTTCTCATCTACTCATGCACTCCATCCATACATTCATTAATTCACTTATCCATCTCCGTATTCACCATATTTGCATTATTTGCTGGCTCCCAGCTTGCACATTGTCAATATTGGAAAAACAGGTAACCAGACCCCCCCTGACCTTTCAAGTGAGGGGGGTCTGGTAACCCGGTGCGTAAATTTACCGGAACGGACCTAATTACCGGAACATACCCTAACGGACCCATTTCTTACCCTTTTTATGCATTTTTATTAATACATTTTATATTTTCACATGCATATTGAGTTGATCATTAAACGAATACCATTTTTGTGAGTCCTTTGATTTCCTTGTGCAATATTATGAAACAATAGATGGATTAGATTGCAGTATGACCATAGTGATAGAGAATTGCTTTATATTATTTCAGACTAGATTAATCAAACTTATATATTCTTGTAAACCCAACTTTTATCTACAAAAAATATGGTTTTCCAGTGTGTTAATTGATAGCATGATAATTTTTGTTTATTTCTCCTGTTGGCATGTTTGTCACCCCTTAGAACCCCTTTATGGGATATACATTATTTTCTCAGTTCTGCTGTTGATCATAGATTGTGAGTGCGCACTAGATCCTTCTCATTTGGGCTTTCCTAACGAACACCCACAATCTGTGTATCTGCGTTTAAAGAAGGTATAAGAAACACACCCCAAAATCACATCTGAAATGTCTATAGCCATGTTGCGGCTTTTTTTCTTTTCTTTCTTTTTTAATCTCAACTTCATTCATTTATTTATTTATTTACTTATCTATAAGATTTTCCCTGATTTTAAGCTGTGTTTTATTTCGTCCAAGCTGACGTGTGTTCGACCATTTACACCTCCTTCACACCTAATTAAAAGACCGACACATCGTCTTATCAACATCTAAGATAATTACACTATCCACACCTACTCAGGCACACTTTCATGTTTATTGGTTTGTTTTACAAAGATTATCACTGTAATATACTTTAATCGCATTGAACTGGCGGAATTTAAATCGACTGACAAATTATTGTGTGCCTTTTTATTTTATTTTTATTATTTTATTTTATTTTTTTTTTTGAGATAATTATCAAATTATCAAACTCCAAGGGACAGGAAATTTTGATTTGAAATAATAGCAGTTTGGGATAGAAGGATTTGATATCTAATTAAGAAATAGATCAGCTCTAACTGTGATTTGTTGAGTAATAAATCACAGTTTGGAGGTCAGTTGTAAAATAGATCAAATCACGAGCGCGTAGCGCGCGTGATTTGTCTACTTACAACTGACCGACAAACTGTGATTTATTTCTCAACAAATCACAAACTGGAGCTGATCTATTTCGATTCTAACAGGCTGAAAATCGGCAATAATGCTGTTGTTTCCTTCAAAATCTCACAACTTTTCGCCATTGTTAGAAGAAATCCTGCTGAAATTATCGACTGAAACACATGCATTTATATCCTTTTCTAAAGTTTTCTATGCAAGAATATGACGTTACACCGTCTAACGTCAAGGAAATCGACTAGTGACGTCATAAATTTGCAGTTTTTAATGACGTCACTCGTCACGCTCTTCATGACGTGATTTGTTGTAGAATAAAACACAGTTATTTTCCATTGCCTATATAGGCGTGCTGTGTTAGAATAAAAAATAGAAGAACTGAAAAGTGGCCAAAATCTAGTTTTCCTTAAGCAGTAGTTTGTGATATCAGTGTTTGAGATAACGAGAATCAACTGTAACATGACTCATAATAGCGAAATAACATAAAGTTAACCCTTGTCCTGCTGAATATTCATTTTAGCCACACCCATTTCTGTCTATCAACCAATCAGATTACTTGATGTAATTTATTCCTACAAATTCGTTAACTATATGTCAAACAGTGTAGATCCTGATCAGATGGCTTCTTCAGAAGCCATCTGATCTGGATCTACACTGTTTGCAAAGATAGGGGTTGTTGTGAACAGCAAGATAAGGGTTAACCCTTGTCCTGCTAATCCCGGTTATACTTTATCTTTGAAACAATGTAGATCCAGATCAGATGGCTTCTGACGAAGCCATCTGATCAGGATCTACATTGTTTGCCATTCAGATTGTGAGTGAGTGTTTGAGTTTTACGTCCCACCAACAGCTAAGGTCATATGGAGACAGGACCTTGGTTTAAAGACTCATCCGAAAGTCTGAATTCAGATTGTGAATTTGTTGCAATAATTTGCATCAAGTAATCTGATTGGTTGATAATCGGCAGTGGGTGTGGCATATATAAATATTAAGCAGGACAAGGGTTAACAAGTCTGTATAATGAAGACCCCAGACACTCCACTTATATAGAGAAAACTGGGGTTCAAAGGGGTACTCATTATTTTCCTTACTTTTGCTAAAAAACATAGATTGTGGGTACTCGTTAGAACTGCATCACTGGGGCGGTTCTGATGAGCACCCACAACTTATGTTTGCAGTATAAATAAGAAAAAATATCACAGATTTTCATCAGAAAACAAATATTTTTTTAGATATGAAAGAATGCACCGTCTCACACGGATGTGTTATCGTCATGTTAACCCTTATCTTGCTGTTCACGACAACCCCTATCTTTGCAAACAGTGTAGATCCAGATCAGATGGCTTCTGAAGAAGCCATCTGATCAGGATCTACACTGTTTGACATTTAGTTTATGAATATGTAGCAATTAATTACATCAAGTAATTTGATTGGTTGATAGACAGAAATGGGTGTGGCTTAAATGAATATTCAGCAAGATAAGGGTTAATTAATAAATGGATTCGTAAATTGGTGATATATTTATGTAAAACGCACACGCATGCATTAGAGTGTCAAACAATCTGGTTCAAGAAATAACTATTGTGCTCCAAACACCACTAGGGAATTGATTGTGGTGGCTCAGATGCACTGGGTGAGATTATTGTGAACTGATCCATAGACCACATTTTACAAATTAATTTGTGAACAAGGACATGCACAATGTGGTTGTTAAATGAAAATAGTGTGCATTTTATATAAATGTCCTAAAAATATGGTGGAAACTGAGGTGAAAATGGTCCGTTCCGGTAAATTTACGCACCCCTGGTAACCTGTTTTTCCAACACTGATAACCTTTAAACTAAGAACCAGCAGATAATACAAATAAGGTGAATATTCAACGATCCATTCGCCTATCTACAAATGCACAAATCCATACATTCATCAGTCTGTCCGTTTACACATACATTCCGTTTGTCACTCCCTTAAAAATATTATTGAGGCGAAATGACCCACACGTGAAACAACACGTCAAACGACTCACCTGACAAGGGCTATACGACCCACCCCGAAATCAAGTTGAAACGATCAGGCAAAACAACCCATGGGTGAAACGAACCAAATTCGGACCTACAATGGGACATTTTGTACAGACAAATTGTAGTCCAACAAGTTAGACGTACACATGCACTCATTTATAGATTTGTTTTTTTTTATAGATGTCAGAGTTCTCACTAGGATTTTGAAAACAGGAGTTTAAGAATCCATCCATGGAAAAAGTTGGATTCAAATCTGAAAAGTTGGAGTCAAATTTTGAAAAGTTTGAGTTTGACCCTAAAAACGTGTGTCAATTATGGCTAAATGCGTACAGCTGTGGAGGGTGACTCCAAAAGACTTTGGGGCTAGAACCCTTATTCTGCTTAACATTACAAACCCCTTTCTTGCAGTGGAGATCCAGATCAGATGGCTTCCATCTAATCAGGATTTACACTGTCACTCAGATTGTGAATTGGAATGGATAAATTACATTAGGCTTTGAAAGTCATGAGTGGACTAGGTAAATCAATTTATTCATCAGGATATGGGTTTAAATTGAGTGTGAGCAGTTAACAGTCGTACAGGCCCTGGTCAGGCTTCACCAACAGGACAAGTCCGTTCAGGCCATGCACAACATCCTAGTTCATAAAATGGCATATGAAACTTTTGGATTCTTTGATATGTTACACGACCATGTCATGGAAATTTTTATTTTTGACCTCCGCGGGCCCTACCCCCCTGGGCCCACCCCTAGGGCATGATCAAAATTCCGAAAGTGTCATGCACTCCCCAGACCAAAGATCTGTCAGTTCCCAAAGTTTCAAGTTTCTATCTATCACTGCCTAGGAGTTATCCGGTAAGACGGATGGATGTACGACGAAGACCATTACAAAAGCCCCATGTGGGGACAAAAAAAAAAAAAAACAACAGTGCAGGCCCAGATCAGATGCCACAGGTGTCTGTTCCGGACCTCCACTATTAGCAGGCAGTTCAAACAGAGTTCTCACTAGGATTTTGAAAACAGGAGTTTAAGAATCCATCCATGGAAAAAGTTGGATTCAAATCTGAAAAATTGGAGTCAAATTTTGAAAAGTTGGAGTTTGACCCTAAAAACGTGTGTCAATTATGGCTAAATGCGTAGAGTGTGACTCCAAAAGACTTTGGGGCTTGAACCCTTGTTCTGCTTAACATGACAAACCCTTTTCTTGCAGTGGAGATCCAGATCAGATGGCTTCCATCTAATCAGGATTTACACTGTCACTCAGATTGTGAATTTGAATGGATAAATTACATTAGGCTTTGAAGGTCAGGAGTGGACTGGGTAAATTAATTAATTCATCAGGATATGGGTTTAAATTGAGTGTGAGCAGTTAACAGTAGTACAGGCTCTGGTCAGGCTTCACCAACAGGACAAGTCCGTTCAGGCCATGCACTACATCCTAGTTCATAAAATGGCATATGAAACTTTTGGATTCTTTGATATGTTACACGACCATGTCCTGGAAATTTTTATTTTTGACACCCCGCCCGGGCCCTACCCTCCCCCCGGGCCCACCCCTAAGGACGTGATCAAAATTCCGAAAGTGTCATGCACTCCCCAGACCAAAGATCTGTCAGTTCCCAAATTTTCAAGTTTCTATCTATCACCGTCTAGGAGTTATCCGGTAAGACAGACGGACGTATGACGAAGACCATTACAATAGCCCCACGTGGGGACCAAAAAAAACAAAAAAAAAAACACCAACAGTGCAGGCTCAGATCAGATGCCACAGGTGTCTATTCCGGACCTCCAGTTCAACACTTGATTATCCCCACGTTTTTTAAAAAAAGTGGGGATATTGTTATCGCCTCCGTCCGTCTGTCTGTCTGTCCGGCTATCTCCTCCTAAACCGTTAGCCGGAATTCAACCAAATTTGGTATGCGAGTTGCTTACATGAATGGCTTGCGCAAGAGCACATTTTTTTTGTCCCCGCCCCCAGGGGCCCTGGGGAGGGGTCAAAAGGTCAAATATCAATAAAATTCAATTACAAAGTCAATTTTGAAGATTTTGATGCCAAACTTTGCACATGTACTTAGTTATGAAAAAAGTAAAACATATTGAACGGGATTTTGGCTGTGACCCCTAGGTCACGCCCTGGGGGGGGTCGGGGGTCAAAATTAAAGTTTTTCAGAATATAGTCATGTTGCATATCTATGCGAAGGGGATAATGGGTAGAATAAACTACAAGTAAAATTTTGACCCTGGGGTCAGATTGGGGCCCTGGGAGAGGGGTCAAAGGGTCAAAATTTAATTTTTTTTTAACATAGTCATGTGGCATATGAAATTGAAGGGCATGATTAGTAGAATATAATACAGGTAATATTTTGACCATGGAGTCAAATTAGGGCCCAGGGTGAGGGGTTTTCGGTACTTGGCCCCTCTGTAGAAAATGTGGGGATTTGCGATGGCGCGCCATCGACAGTATTCTAGTAATTAATTTCTTTCATTCAAATAGGCCTAATCAAGGTAACTTGATAATGCAACAAACTCGAGTCATAATTTTCTTTATTTAAATCGTAATAAAGACGATTTATACACTAGATTATCGCATCCTTTAATTATGCCTCCGACATTTTTTCAACAATCAAATTACCGATAATCCAACTGTGTATACTAGTATCCGGAAACAAAACAGTCAATTAATGTTAATCAGCCACGAGATTGCTGCATCTCGCAAACCGAAAGACTGACCTGCCAATCTTCTAGCCGTGACGCTCCGATTGGTCGAGAGAGTAATACAGACAACTGTCCTCGCCAGGTAATGCTTGAACAAGCCTGGTGGCGACGATTAACGGTAAACTTTTGATCCTAAAGCGGTAGCTAAACTCAGTTCAGAAAATCTGAATCATCGATTTTTTCGTTTCTTGCTGTTAATCCTCATTTTAGCCCATACATCATTATGGGAAAGTTTTAGACCTGACACTCCGCCGATTTCTCCAGCAAGTCGTATGCCTCTGTGGCAACCAGGAAAGGCTGTGATTATTTGGAGAAAATTGCAAAATCGAAATTTCCTTTCACAGACTAAGACATTTTGACAGGTTCGGCACACCCATTTAAACCATATATAGAAGTGGTTACTATCTTGTAAATTACAAGGGCATATATGGTTTATTTGCACAATCACTTCATGGAAAATCATTAGCTGTGACACCACATCTGATTTCGGTATAATTCTTTTTGACCACTGTTGACAGCACATAGCATTTTTATCCCCCTCCGTGAAGCGGAACGGGGATTATAGGAATGGCCTTCGTCTGTCCGTCCGTCTGTCCATCTGTCTGTCCGTAACACTTTCTTGTCCGCTCCATATCTCCTGAACCCACTGACAGATTTTCATTAAACTTTGGTCAATTATTCGTCTCATTGAGCTGATGTGCAGAACTCATAAATGAACCATGCCGACTCAAGGTCAAGGTCACAGTTTAAGGTCACAACTTTGAAACTTTTTTGAATTTTGTGTCCGTTCCATATCTCCTTTACCCTTGGAAGGATTTCCATTAAACTTTGGTCAGATATTCTTTTGAGTGAGCTGGTGTACATGGGCCATAAACAAACCATGCTGACTGAAGGTCAAGGTTACATCTGAAGGTTAAGAGTTTGAAACTTTGAACTGTATGTCCGTTCTATATCTCCTTTCCCCCGGGAAGGATTCTCATCAAACTCTGGTCAATTATCCCCCTCAGTGAGCTGATTTGCAAAACCCATAAATAAATCATGCCGACTCAAGGTCAAGGTCACATTGGAAGGCCACGAGTTTGAAACTTTGAATTTTGTGTCCGTTTCATATCTCCTTTACCCTTGAAAGGATTTTATTAAACTTTGGTCAAATGTCCCCCTTAGTGAGCTAATGTCCAGAACACAAGGTCAAGAGTTTGACACGTCGAATTCTGTGTGCGTTCCATATCTCCTTTACCCCTGGAAGGATGTTCATTAAACTTTCATCAAATATCACTCTCAGTGAGCTGATGTACAGAACCCATAAATAAATCATGCCAACTCAAGGTCAAGTGAGCTGATGTGCAGTACCCATAAATAAACCATGCCAACTCAAGTTCAAGGTCACAAGATTGAGCCATGATACAAAGTGAGGCGGGGAATCTGGTTGTTCCTCAGACTGCATTCTTGTATAGTTTAAACTTATAGGACTGCCACAGACTTGCGTATGATTTGTTTGTTTTGAGATTTAACGTCCCCGTCAATACTGTAAAGGTCATTTTCGGGACGTTGCTTCCAATTTTTGGAAACTTTCACCCGACCTTGAGATGAAATGACATCTCCAGCCCTGGTCCCAATGAAACCAATAAGGTTTATAAGCATGGACATGCCGACTTGCACCGCTTTGCCTGGGCAGGGTTAGATCCTCTAAGCGGTTCCGTGTGCGGGTCGGTATCAGCTCTGCGTGGAAACATTGTGCAGCCCATCTATTTCTTCAAGCCCCATTGGGCGAGGGCAGAACTGGCGTAGGAGCTGCAGAAATTCTATCAAGAGACATATGTATACACCAGTGCAACTTTATTCTCAAATTCATAGTACAATGTCTTTTTTTCGGCCCCCGCTCATCGGGACTTGAAGAAATATATGGGCTGCATGATGCTTCCACGCAGAGCTTAAACCGACCCGCATACAAGTACTGATAAACCGCTAAGGGGATCCAAGCCTGCCCAGGCAAAACGGTGCGAGTCGGCCCGTCCATGCTCATAAACCCTATTGGTTTCATTGGGCGGCAGGGCTTGAGATGTCAATTTATCTCAATGTTGGGTATGAGTCCCACAAAATTGGAAGCGACGTCTCCAAAATGACCTTTACAGTGTTGACGGGGACGTTAAACCTCAAACAAACAAACAGTGTCTTTTGTTTGGCCTTCTCTCTCTCTCTCTCTCACTCTCTGATTCGCACGAAGGTGAGCGAAACAGTGATAATTAATTTGTTACGACAGTGAATGCTATGCCTTGTGGTTAAGGCCTCGTCGGGCCGGCCAGTTACAAGTACTGATGTGAGATCGCACCCCCCTCCCAGCCGTTATAAGAACCGGTGGTCAATGGCCGAGCCTAGTAGAGCCGTTCACCTTAAGCCGTCTTCCGAGAAAGGTACCATGGAAAGATGGAATGATGGGATAGAGAAAAAGAAGAACTAGAATTGCGTCAATAGAACACGGATGCCCCGCCATATGACATTGGACATAGAAATGAGTGTTATGTATAGTCTGTGTGGGGAAAACATTTATGACCTCACCTTTGAGCTACGGACCTGAGTGTTACGTATGCCACATCATCTGATAATGATTAACATTTTGGCCAGGTGATTTTAAAATCCATGCAGGAATACGAAAGTTATTGACAGGACTCCAAAAGACCTTTTTTGCTATTTGACCTCTAATGATGACCTTGGCCTTGGTGGCATCTACCTGGGTCTAGCAAGCCACAAAAATCTTCTGAGGATGGTTAACAAAATCGAATGTTACTGACTGAACACGGAAAATGCCTTTTATTTGACATTTGACCTCTAAGTATGACTTTGACATAAGTCTTGCGCGCGACACATCGTCTTATGATGGTTTTACATTGCTGCCATGTAATTTTAAAAATAATAATAAGTTATTGATCGGACATGATAAGACACCTTTTTGACCTTAGACCTCTAAGTAGGACCATGACTTTGGAAGTACCGACTTGGGCCATTCGTGTGACACATCGTCTTATAATGATTATCATTAACGTTATTTGGAAATCCATCCGGACACAAACACAATCGCTTTTTAACCTTTGACCTCTAAGAACGACCCCTACCTTGAAGGAACCGTCCTAGGCCTTACGCGCGACACATCGTCTCGTAACGGTTAATTTTTCTGCCAAGTAATTTCCAAATCCATCAAACAAAATATAACAAGAGGCCCATGGGCCACTACGCTCACCAGAGGTCATGTGGTTTATACCATATACAGGCAAGGTGCCCATCTTGGTCATGTGACAACAATACCAAGAATGTTTAATTGCTTCATCCCCATAGAGGCTTTTCATGTAATTTGGTTTCAATCAGCACAGCTCTTTTACTGGTGAAAAAGATAAAAATACTGAATCTGAGCCATCCAAGACAAAGGTCAGTAATGACCTTGACCTTTGGAATTAATAAACTTCCATTCAGCTAACTGTAAATATCAGTTTTGATGTCACAGCCTACAAGGCAATCAGAAATATGCACTACTTTGCCATTTTTCCATACAAATGTCTAAGTGGCCAAATTTGACCTTGACATAAAACATGTCAAGGTCAACCAAAGGTCATTATTTGAACAAACTTGGTAGGGCCAGAGTCCCTGATGCTGCATACCAAGTTTCAAGATCATCGGCCATTCGGTTCTTGAGAAGAAGATTTTTAAAGGTTTTTACCATATATGGGCATGGCGGCCATATCGGTCATCATGAAAAAACTTTCGTTCCCTCATTCCATAGAGGCTCCACATTTAATTTGGTTTCAATTGGCCAAGTAGTTTAAGTGAAGAAGAAGATGAAAATACTGAATCTGAGCCATCCTGGACAAAGGTCGGTAAATAACCTTGACGTTGGAACTGATAAACCTCCATTCAGCTGATTGAAAATACCATTTCTGATGCCACTAGCTAATATATGATCAGAAAAATCCACTGTTTTGCCATTTTTCCATACAAATGTCTAAGTGACCAAATCTGACCTTGACGTAAAACAGGTCAAGGTCAACCAAAGGTCATCATTTGAACAAACTTGGTAGGGCCAGAGTCCCTGATGCTGCATACCAAGTTTCAAGATCATGGGCCGTTCGGTTCTTGAGAAGAAGATTTTTAAAGGTTTTTATCATATTATACAGAGCTCTCACTAGGATTTTGAAAACAGGATTCCAGGAATCCTTCCTTGTAAAAAGTTGGATTCATAGATAAAAAGTTGGATTCCCACATAAAAAGTTGGAGTTCTGATCTTGATCGCGCATAGAACATAGACAAAAACTTTATTATCAGGCTACATGTCCATATGAAAAACTGTATACTTTCATGGCTCCCAAACTCTTTTTTTCTGATAAATGCATTTAATAACTTCGTTCTAAACATGTAGATTGTGGGTACTAGTTAGAAATATTTCACTGATGTGTCTATCCCCCCCCCCCCCCATGCAGTTGCTCAGATTTATTCTCACACTTGCAGTCAAATAATGCCACATAAAAAATAATGTAGTATTAGGATAACAGCATATATAATGTAAACCCAGATCAGAAAAGCAGCATTTTATTTAGCTATATTTGTGCTTTCAAATTCGGACGTATATGTACGTGACAGTAGCTCAATTATTTTTAATTGGTGTAAACAAATACGTAGGGGAAGCATCCTAACCACGTCTGACTTCCTGTAATTGTTAAAAATGATTGTATTTTAAAGAACTACATACATTTTTGTCACCAGTAAACGTCGAAACACACTTTGACGGAGCGGTAAAAAGTACGATCGTGTAGTCGCGAAAATACATGACATTGGTAATTCGTCAATTATATCGTCTTCGCCGTAACCCTGGTTTAACTAAACGTGATATTTTACCGACTCATGCTAATCCATTGATGATATGAGCTTACATCAATTAGTAAACTAATTAATTGTAATCCGTAATAACACGGGGATTAGCGCGGCGAGATTAAACAGGTACAATCATTTTTAACACGTGCCGCAAACCGACCACTTTCCAATATCGTCTCTCCCACTGACAGGTGCAAAAATACCTATCAATATAGGTCACACCTACTGATTTATGGCACGTGTGCTTTCAACATAAAAAGCCGCGCCGCATTTGATCTTTTATTGGTATTGCATAAGCGGCCTAAATTAGCTTCTGAATTTACCGCTTCTGTAATTTTGGACGCGTGTCGCAATAAAAAACATGCGTACACAAGAATCGCCGGTTGTGAATTTTACGCGTACAACGGCAAAAGTTGGCGTAAAATACGCAGAATCCTGCGTTTCCGAGAGCTCTGATATATGGACATGGCTGCCATATTGGTCATGTGACCCAGTCCTCACAAACAAACTTTCGTTCCCTCGTTCTATAGAGGCTCCACATGTAATTTGGTTTCAATTGGCCAAGTAGTATAATTGAAGAAGAAGATAAAAATACTGAATCTGAGCCGTCCTGGACAAAGGTCGGTAAATGACCTTGACCTTTGTTAATGATAAACTTTCATTCAGCTGATTGTAAATACCATTTCTGATGCCACTAGCTAATATACAATTTGAAAAATCCACTGTTTTGCCATTTTTCCATACAAATGTCTAAGTGACCAAATTTGACCTTGACGTAAAACAGGTCAAGGTCAACCAAAGGTCATCATTTGAACAAACTTGGTAGGGCCCAAGTCCCCAATGCTGCATACCAAGTTTCAAGATCATCGGCCATTCGGTTCTTGAGAAGAAGATTTTTAAAGGTTTTTACCATATATGGGCATAGCGGCCATATTGGTCATGTGACCCAGTCCTCATGAACAAACTTTCGTTCCCCCTTCCCATAGAGGCTCCACATGTAATTTGGTTTCAATTGGCCAAGTAGTTTCAGAGGAGATGTTGTTTGAAAATGTTGACGACGCAGACGACGACGGACCAATGCCTATACTATAAGCTCCCCCGGAGCCTTCGGCTCTGGTGAGCTAAAAAGTTAAACGCTATTGCTCGAACGCGATGCATACATACATACATACATACATACATACATACATACATACATACATATAGCATCCATCCGGCCAGCCATCCTCATCCTTTTTATCATCCTCATCCTTATCCATCTAACCATCCATGCCACAACGACCCAGTCTCCCATGAGGCTGATCTTCATTTGCAAACGAAACTATGCGGAGTCACAGCCTTTAATGCTGCATACCAATTTCTAATACCGCTGACAGTTTGGTTCCAGACAAGATGAGTTTCAAAGTGTTTGACAATACATGGGCGTAGCGGCCAACGTGATCATTTCACCCGAATGTCGGGGACAAACATCCAATCCCCCATCCACTAGAGGTCCCGTCTGAACTTGTCTTCCAGTGATTTTTTTACAAATTTTCAACTATGCGTCCTGGGACTCGCTCAACCAAAAAAATGTGCGTCCCAAATCTGAAAGTATGAGTCCCAATATTTGGAGGGGAAAAACGGAAGTACAAAACAGATTGGTTCAGTATAAAATGCCATTATTTATAGTTAAAAATAATGCGGTCTAGTATCTTTAATTTGCAATGAACAGAATCAATCATCAACTTGTGTTGTTTACTAGCCCAAAGAAATCCTGCTAAAGTGTACGTTTTTTAGCCTATTTTCCGTAATGTTTTCTACTTTCGTTTTCGATAAATGCGCACCGCAACATGTGCTTGAAATTTACTTCATGCACAAAGGAGATAATATTCCGAACCATTATCGACAAACGTTTCCTCCCTTGATTGGGACACCAGCTATCCAGGTTCAGGGGATGACAAATCCATTGCCCGGCCGCCCGGTACAAGTCCGAAATCGCGCCGGGTATGTGCACTTTGACCTTAGGACGCCCGGTCGGGCAAGTGCAAAAGATCGTCTTCAGCTGTCAGTCTTTTGAGTCCTTAAATACAGTAAAACTAGAGTATGTAAATCACAATAATTGTGCTGCACTGTCCTATTTTGTCGACAATTCAGAGACAAACCGTCTGTTTATTTATAACAGTTCAATTATGACACTATTGTTAATCCCTGTCATATAATTGCCAAGTAAACATGATTGCCCTGCGGTGCGTGTCTTTCATTTCTGGCGATAAGCCAACTTGAACGAGGTGTGAAAATATGGTCAAGTTATGTCTCTAATTTGCGTTTATTCCCCAATCATAAAATTTAATCCACAATCAATGTGAAAATGATTTACTCGCACCTAAGACAATAAACTACATCAAACGGTAGATTTATGCATTATAAAAACTGATCGTGAATGGTTATGATATGGCGCCAAATAGCAGAGACGCTCGGCTTGGCGGGAAAAGTCGAACGCTGTTGTTGGAGCTGCTGGGGATAATTCTGGGGCTGTGCAAAACCGCTGTTTTCTATCCACCTCCATTCACAACCGTTTAGCTACCGAGAAAATATTTTTTACTGGTTCCAAACAATTTTTTAAGAACGGGATACAGCCCATTAAAATAAAACAATGGCATTAAACACGTGCGGGGTTGCTGGCATCCGATGAGTCATTTGACACATTTACCTATCTATCTATCTATCTTCTGATACTGCGTCGGTCACATTTGACCATTACCGCAGGTGTATATTACATACACTCCAGTTTTGCAGGATGAAAGCCTACACAGTAATCATGTAATTACGGCAGGGATCTTTAACCTGCACAGGGGGCCTCCAGTTAACGTCCCGATCCGAAGGACGGTGCACTTAATGACATTCATCCCTGCAAATGATGCCAATGGAGCGTGTTCGGACACCGAAATTTTATCGCCGCTGCCGGGGATCGAACCCGGGACCTCTAGCATCAGAGGCAAGTGCACTAACCACTGAGCTATCACGCTCACATGCAGAAAAAATGGTAGAGTTGGTTTGTGGGCGGCGATTTGGATGGCGGAAAACTTCGATGTTCACATTGAACTTGCTTGTGTGAAAGTTTTGGCTCATTTTGGATGGAGGGGATTCTCGTCTTGTGGTTGGCTCATTAAATTGTACCTGTATCGATTTTTCGGTGACTCGTTGGGCAGTTGAAGGTTCGGTAAAAGTGCGGTATTTTATCACTTCCGCCGATATTTACAGCAGTGAATTTTCGCCCATGAAATATTTGCGTCCGACGGACGCACATATTTTATGATCGTGCGTCCTCAGTCCTATTTGTGCGTCCTGGACGCAGGGGTAAAAAAAATCACTGGTCTTCCAATCGAATTTTCAAATGACTGACCTATAAACAGGTGGCCGAAAGGACTAAGAAAACGTATAAAGAAGAATGACCTTTCTAGAGGCTCCATGTGCATAGTGAGCCTTTATCTTGCCATTCGAATGTAAAGTGTGTCGTAATTGCATATCTATTTATACAGTGTGTCACATGTATTTGAATATTTATTATTTCACCTGACAATCATCATCAAATGGACTTAGTCTGTGGTCTCATTTCTTTTGCAATTTTCTCCAAATAATCACAGCCTTTCCTGACTGTCGCAGAGGCATGCAGTTTGCTGGAGAAATCGGCGGAGGGTCAGGTCTAAAACTTTCCCACAGTGATGTATGGGCTAAAATGAGTATTAAAAGGAAGAAACGAAAAAATCAATGATTCAGATTTTCTGAACGGAGTTTAAATCTGGAGATCAATTGGACACCTGCTGTCATCTTTTGATGTGACTGAGGTCATTTTTACACTGGATTACGAACACGTCGGGCGAAAAAAAAATTGGCGTAATTAAGAATCCACGATAGGAAATTTTACGCGTACTAAAGCAAAAACAGGCGTAAAAATACGCCGGATTCGGCGTTTCCGAGAACTCTGTCAACACTTGATAATGCCACAAACTTGAGTCATAATTTTCTTTAATCGTAATAAAGACGAATTATACACTAGATTATCGCATCCTTTAATTACGCCTCCGACATTTTTTTCAACAATAAAATTACCGTTAATCCAACTGTGTATACATGTATCCGGAAACAAAACAGTCAATTAATGTTAATTAGCCACGAGATTGCTGCATCTCGCAAACGGCAAGACTGACCTGCCTATCTTCTAGCCGTGACGCTCGGATTGGCCGAGAGAGTAATACAGACGACTGTCCTCACCAGGTAATGCTTGAACAAGCCTGGTGGCGACGATTAACGGTAAACTTTTGATCCGAAAGGGGTAGCTAAATTTGGAGATCAATTGGACACCCGCTGTCATCTTTTGATGTGATTGAGGTCATTTTACTGATGCGTCAAGGCGGAAAAAAATTGGCGTAATTAAGAATCCACGACAGGAAATTTTACGCGTACAAAAGCAAAAACAGGCATAAAAATACGCCGGATTCTGCGTTTCCGAGAACTCTGTGCATGTGGAATAACAGAAACATCAGCATAAATGCAAAATATGAACATCAGGAATGCAAAACTCTCATGTATGGGAGTAAGACAATTTGTAGAAGGTATGAAGTCACCTTAAGAAATCTTCTAGGGTTGCAAACCCCATGTCTCTGTATCTAAGCTGCTCTCCAATAAAACTGAAATAGTCTCTTTTCAGTTCGTTGACCGTCAAAGGAACTGGGGCCGACATAAGCAATGCGCGAACATGCGCCGTAGTTTTGGATTTTAGTAATGCTTTGTCTGTCATTTTGATGATATTGCATGAAACTAAAGGCGCCAAACTAAAAGGGTTTTGATAACTTTATTCAGGCTAGAGATAGTTCCGCTGTTCTTCGAGTCACAATTTCCATTTTCAGCACGTGAACCAAAATAGTTGAACTTGTTTGAAGCGTTGGTAAACAAGACGTTTCGCCCCAAGACGTTTCGCCCCTGGTCGTTTCCCCTAGTCGTTTCTCCCCTGCCCCCTTTTTGCCACCTAGTCCTAATCGTTTCGCCCACAAACCATTTCCCCCTAGTCGTTTTGTATAAAAGATTATGAACTTGGAGAGAGAGAGACAGAGACAGAGAGACAGAAAATAATTCGACGAACATCTATTTTGAATGACAGTTTAATTTAGGAATAATTATTATGAGAAGTAGTATCTGTTTGGACCCACATCTATCTATCTATCTATCTATCTATCTATCTATCTATCTATCTATCTATCTATCTATCTATCTATCTATCCATCTATCCATCTATCTATCTATCTATCTATCTATCTATCTATCTTCTGATACTGCGTCGGTCACATTTGACCATTACCGCAGGTGTATATGACATACACTCCAGGTTTCCATCTCCATGTGAGAGATAGAGAGAGAGAGAGAGGTCGCTGAGCGGGTGCATCAGTGTTTCACAAACACATCTTGTTATTTTTGTTAATAATGGTTTGTGCACGATAACTCATTTGTGTTATTTTAATATAATACAAAAGACAAGGCAGCAGGAGAAGATGAAGAGTTGAATTAAATCACCAGAAAAGAAACCAAGAGCAAACGGGTCGGCTCTGCCATACCCAAAGGAGGCGATCTTGGTGCAAAACGGTGAACAACAACGGAACAAGATGTATTTGCGAAACACTGATGCCCCCGGACAGCGCATGGGAAATATGAAAAGTAGAAGTAAAACAAAGATCAGGAATCGATACAATTAACTTACTCCACCCATCAAAGACACCAAAGGGAAAGAAACACAAATATTAAGCGACCAGACCATAATTGAAACCTAAACAAAGGAAGGCCATAAGGACAGTCACTTTCCCACAAAATGGCCATATGGCAATCCAAAATAAAAAGACACAAGTGATACACACAGTAAGTAACAAACAACAACATAAATAAACCACCACAGAAGAACCGCCTTGGAACGGTCAGTGGAAAGATTTCCACTGGGGGGCTTAAATCGATTTTACGTGGCCACAATCTTCGCCCTTACTTCTGTCGCGATTTAGACAAATAATTTGTTCAGTCCGCATGAAGGCCTCCTAACTCATCAGTGCAACATCTCCGTGAACACAAATAATCAAAGAACCACAGAGGTGAGACAACGTTGAGGACTCGACAGCAAGAAACCACTGAAATGCTGGAGCAAAAGAAAACCAACAGTTAGACTCCGATAGCCCTATCACTAACCAATCAAAAGGTACGTCGATGTTCAAGTTTTTAAAAAATACGTAAAGGTTAAGGTCATAAGATCAAAATAATGGTACCACTGGAAAGACTTTGTCACCAGAAATGCACACGTGAAATATGAAAGCCCTATCACACACCAATCGAAAGTTATGGACAATGTTAAAGTCTTTAAAAAGTACGCCAAACGTCAAGTCAAGGCCACAAGGTCAAAAATTATGGTATCACCTGAAAGGTCTTGTGACAAGGAATTCACATGTGAAATTTGAAAGCCATATCACTTACCAATTGAACGTTATGGCCAATAGCAAAGTTTTTAAAATGTACGTCAAACGGAAAGGTTAAGGAAACAAGGTCAGAAATTGTGGTAACACTGGAAATTGGTGGTGACATGGAATGCACATGTGAAATTGAAAGTCATATCACTAACCAATCATAAGTTATGGCCAATGTTAAGGGTTTTAAAACGTAGGTCAAGGTCACGATACTGAAAATTAAGGTACTACAGGGAATGTACATGTGAACTATGAAAGTCCTATCACTAACTAATCAAAGGTAATGGCCAATGTTAAAGTTTTTGAAAAGTAGGTCCGAGGTCAAGGTCACAGGTCGAAAATTAGAAAGATCTTGTGAAGTTGTGACATAAAGGGAATGCACACGTGAAATATGAAGGACCTATCATTTACCAATAGAAAATTATAGCCACTGTTAACGTTTTTAAAAAGTAGGCCAAACATCAAGGTAACAGTCACACGGTCAAACATTATGGTACTGTTGGAACGGTCTTGTGACAGGAATTGCACTTGTGAAATATGAAACAGAAGTGGAGGCAATGATCAGGAATCGATACAATCAACCCACAGCTCCCATCAGAGACACCAAAGGGAAAGACACACAAACATGAAACAACAGACTCTAATGGAAACACCAACAGCGGAAAGCCAAAAGGACAGTTACTTTTCCACAAAATGGCCAATAGGCTATCCAAAATAAAATAACATAAGTGACACAAACACCCAAAGACAAACCATAACAAAACTAAACTGCGACAGAAGAACCGCCTTAGAACGGTCAGCGGAAACGAATTCCACTGGGGGGGGGGGGGGGCTTAAATCGATTTTACGTGGCCACAACCCTCGCCCCTACTTCCGTTGCGATTTAGACAAATCATTTGTTCAGTTCGCATGAAGGCCTCATAACTCATCAGTGCAACATCTCCGTGAACACAAATAATCAAACAACCACAGAGATGAAACAACGGTGAGGACTCGACAGCAAGAAATCACTGAAATGCTGGAGCAAAAGAAAACCAACAGTTAGAATGATAGCCCTAATTACCAATCAAACGTTAGCCTCGATAGCGCAGTGCTTAACGCGTTCGACTTATGATCGAAAAGTTGTGCGTTCGAACCGGCCAGCGGTATCGAGGTGTGTCCTTGGGCAAGACACGTAATGACACTGCTCCACTCCACCCAGGTGTAAATGGGTAGCAGTGGTGTAAAAGCCACTGCCTCTCTCTCGCGCGCGTGAAAACAACCGGAATGAGTGTTCGAGAGCGATTCAATAAGCTTGAAGCTTTCATCGCAATCGAACTAAAATAAATTAGTATAAACTAAACGTTATGGCCAATGTTAAATTGTTTTTAAAAAAGTGGGCCAAGCGTCAAGGTCTCGAGATCAAAAAATTATGGTACCATTGGTAAAGTCTTGTTACAAGGAATGTACATGTAAAATATGAATTATAGAAGTGGAGGCAATGATCAGGAATCGATACAATTAACCCACAGCTCCCATCACGGCCCCCGCCCATCGGGGTTTGAAGAAAAAGATGGACTGCATCATGTTTCCGCGCAGAGTAGAAGTAAAACAAAGATCAGGAATTGATACAATTAACTTACTCCACCCATAAAAGACACCAAAGGGAAAGAAATACAAACATTAAGCGACCAGACCATAATGGAAACCTAAACAAAGGAAGGCCATAAGGACAGTTACTTTCCCACAAAATGGCCATATGGCCATCCAAAACCAAAAGACACAAGTGATACACACAGTAAGTAACAAACAACAACATAAATAAATCGCCACAGAAGAGCCGCCTTGGAACGGTCAGTGGAAGATTTCCACTGGGGGGCTTAAATCGATTTTACGTGGCCACAATCCTCGCCCTTACTTCCGTCGCGATTTAGACAAATAATTTGTTCAGTCCGCATGAAGGCCCCCTAACTCATCAGTGCAACATCTCCGTGAACAGAAACAGACCCGCACACAAGTACTGGTAAACTGCTCAGAGGATCTAAGCCTGTCAAGGCAAAGCGGTGCGATTCGACCCGTCAATGCTTATAAAAAGTAAATGTAAAACAAAGATCAGGAATCGATACAATTAACTAACTCCACCCATCAAAGACACCAAAGGGAAAGAGACACAACCATGAAGCGACCAGACCATAATGGAAACCTAAATAAAGGAAGGCCATAAGGACAGTTACTTTCCCACAAAATGGCCAAATGGCCATCCAAACTAAAAAGACACAAGTGATACACACAGTAAGTAACAAACAACAACATAAATAAACCGCCACAGAAGAACCGCCTTGGAACGGTCAGTGGAAAGAATTCCACAGGGGGGATTAAATCGATTTGACATGGCCATAATCCTCGCCCTTACCTCTGTCGCGGTATACACTAATTTTGTTTAGTCCGCATGAAGGCTTTCTAACACGTCAGTGTAACATCTCCGAGAACATACAAATAAAAAAACTACAGAGATGAAACAATGTTAAGGACTCGACAGCATACAACAACAGAATAGCTGGAGCAAAAGAAAACCAACAGTTGGACTCCGAGGGGCCCGACCAAAGATGGAGCATCAGGCGCCAACCAACATAAAGAATACTAAAATAAAATAAAATTCCATTTATGCTTTTACGCTGTAACCGTCATATAATCTTAAGCCCGACCCACTGAACCCTATTGGTTTCATTGGGCGGCAGGGCTTGAGATGTCATTTCATCTCAATGTCGGGTAAAAGTCCCACAAAATTGGAAGCAACGTCTCTAAAATGACCTGTACAGTGTTGACGGGGACGCTAAACCTCAAATCAAACAAACAAACAAAACATCTCCCATCAGAGACACCAAAGGTAAAGAAACACAAACATGAAACAGACCCTAATTGAAACATCAATAGCGGAACGCCAAAAGGACAGTTACTTTCCCACAAAATGGCCAATAGGCTATCCAAAATAAAATAATATAAGCGACACAAACACCCAAAGATGAACCATAACAAAAATAAACCACGACAGAAGAATCGCCTTGGAACGGTCAGCGGAAACGAATTCCACTGGGGGGCTTAAATTGATTTTACATGGCCACAATCCACGCCTTTACTTCCGTCGCGATTAAGACAAATAATTTGTTCAGTCCGCATGAAGGCCTCCTAACTCATCAGTGCAACATCTCCGTGAACACAAAAATCAATAAACCACATAGATGAAACAACGGTGAGGACTCGACAGCAAGAAACCAGTGAAATGCTGGAGCAGAAGAAAACCAAGTTAGACTCCGATGGGCCCAACCAGAGACAGAGCATCAGGTACCAACCAACATAAGCCTTTACGCTGGAACCGTCATAGAATCTGAGGCCTGACCCACCGGCGTGCAATTAAAGAAGGAAGTAAAGTTGTCAACCGTGACTGGGATAACTACCATGCATGCGGTCTGTCGTATAATATTTATGTTGTACCCAATCTTTTTATATCGAAAAATGATTTTACGAAGTTGGGTACTGAAATCGTTACAGGTGTATATTTTTCTGAATTTATATACTAAGTCACCATAACATTCGGGTTCCGATAGACTTTGTTGCAGAAGAGATTTACGAGTAAGTCTAACATAGAATTTAAATCCGTTTGGTGTCTCAGATGGGAGGTATGGGTTAATTGTATCGATTCCTGATCATTGCCTTTACTTCTGTTTTACTGCGGGTCCAAGCGGGCAATAATCGGTTGATTCAACGCTGAGTCAACGTTGAAGACAAACGTTGAATAAACGGTGATTTTGGGTTGAATATGAAATTTGAATCAACGTTGCACAGTCAACGTTGACTCAAAGTTGATCATCCAACAGTGAATCAACTTTCAGTGTTGATTCAACGTTATTATATTAATGTTGAATTAACGTTGATATTCGGTTGAATATGAAAGTTGAATCAACGTTGAGCAGTCATCTTTAAACCATAGCTGAATTTTCAACCTTGCATCAACGTTGAAATATCAAACTGATATAACTACAGAAACAGCGTTTAAGAAACCATGATCTATTATAGAAATGAAGCTAACATGTAAATTTGCAAACTGTAAATATTTCATACGCACGCAAGGGCGCCCACTAGCTTTTAAGATATGTTATTACAAGCCACAAACACTGTTTTATTTCAAGTTTGTAGAACTGATCACTGTTTTTTGTTTGTTTAACATTTGCTGCCGCCTGTTCTGTAAGCTGCCGCCTGTTCTGTAAGTTGCCTATTTTAGTCGGACGCCAATTTCTTTTCTTTTCTTTTTAGCTCACCAGAGCCAAAGGCTCCGGGGGAGCTTATAGGATAGGCAGTTGTCCGTCGTCGTCGTCGTCGTCGTCTGGCGTTAACATTTTCAAACGACATCTCCTCTGAAGCCACTGGGCCGATTGAGTCCAAATTTCATCTGTTGCATCCTTGGGCTGGGGGATTGAAAGTTTGTGTTTTTTTTATGAAAATTGGCCCATTAGTTTGGTTGCTATAGCAACCTAGAGCTCCCATAGACTTATACTGGGGAAAATTGAAAAATGGCATTTACTGCCAAGCCGCTGCAGATATTTTGACATAACTTTCATAGAAATATTCCTTAGGCAATCTACTATCTGCCATATGATTTTAGGCCTACTGCTCATTTGTATTGGTTGCCATGGAAACCAAAATGAAAAAATAGAAAAAAATACTTAAAAAATCATCTCCTCAGAAACCGTATGCTCTATGAGGCTGAGAGTTTATGGAAATATTCACCATATTTGCCTTGACAGGTTTTGTGTTTTTTATGAAATTCGGCTCTTTAGTTTGGTTGCTATGGCAACTTAGATTTTCCATAGACTTATAATGGGGAAAATTGAAAAATGGCATTAACTACAAATAAAAATAAAAAAAATAAGTTCCTTTAAGAGCAATGAAAACATTCATAAGAAAGAAGATGGGTCATACTACGTAGTTTCGGCTAATAAAGCCTCATCAGTGACCCTGTAATGTTCCGACAAAGAAAGCCAGAGATAGCGTACTACAATTTGCGAATTTCGAATAGGCAGTCGATACAAAGACTGATATAAATCAAAATGGGGTCCAAATAATTAAAAACCTGTCTAGAATATGAGTCTAAACCAATAATTTATGCAGATATTTTGACAAAACTTTCATAGAAATGTTCCTTTAGTAAACTTCTCTCAGGCATATGCTTTTATGTCAACCTGGGGGTCCAGTAGGTTGTGCCGGGGCCATGCCCCGCCCCCAGTACTTCATAAAATGCCTTATATCTCAGAAACCTTACAGATCCCCACCCCTAAACCATATATATTCTTGTTCCTATTGATAAGACGCATTCAGTGACACCAACCTGGAGGTCCTCCGGGATGTGCCGAGGCCATGCCCCACCCCCTCCACTTCATAAAAGGCCCAATATCTCGGAAACCATTCAGATCCCCACCCCTGAACCCTATATACTCTTGTCCCTTATGATAAGACGCATTCAGTGACATCAAACTGGGGGTCCCCTGGGATGCGCCGGGGCCATGTCCCGCCCCTCCATTTCATAAAAGGAATATCTCGGAAACCTTACAGATCCCCACCCCTAAACCATATATATTCTTGCTCCTTATGATAAGACACATTCATTGACCCCAAATTGGGGGTCTTCCGGGGTGCGCCGGAGCCATGCCCCACCCCTTCACTTCACAAAAGGCCATACATCTCAGAAACTGTTCAGATCCCCACCCCTAAACCATATATGTTCTTGTTCATTATGATGAGACACATTCAGTGACACCAACCTGGGGGTCCCAAGGGATGTGCTGGGGCCATGCCCCACCCCCTCCATTTCATCATATCACAATATCTCGGAAACCTTACAGATCCCCACCCCTAAACCATATATATTCTTGTACCTTATGATAAGACACTTTCATTGACACCAACCTGGGGGTCTCCCTGGGCCTTGCCCCATCCCTGCACTTCACAAAAGGCCTTATATCTCAGAAACTGTTCAGAGCCCCACCCCTAAACCATATATATTCATCTTCCTTATGATAAGGCACATTCATTGACACCAGCTTGTGAGTCCCTGGGGCATGCCCGGGCCTTGCTCCACCGCTTGACTTCATTAAAAGCCACATATCTCAGAAACAGTTCAGATCCCCACCCCTAAACCATATATATTCTTGTCCCTTATGATAAGACTCATTCAGTCACACCAACTTGGGGGTCTCTTTGTGCTGAGGCAATGTGCCCCGCCCTTACACTTCATAAAAGGCCATATATTTCAGAAACCATTCAAATCCCCACCCCATATTCATATATGTTCTTGTTCCTTATTATTAGCACACCTACTGTAGGGGTGTCCGCAGGGGCCAGTCCTCTCCTTTCCACTTCATGAAAGGATATCTTGGAAACCGTTCAGATTCCCACCCCTAAACCATATATAAACTTGGTCCTTATGATGAGACACATTTAGGGACAACAATCTTGGGATTTCATGGGAACGACAGGGCATGCTCCAACCCCTCCACTTATATCTCCAGCCATGCAGATCCCCACTGCTAAACCATATATATTCTTGTTCTTTGTGATAAGACACATTAAGTAATACCAACCAGGGCTCCATTGGGTCCATGCCCCACCCCCTCTACTTCATAAAAGGCCTAATGTTTCATATACTGAGTCCACATGGATGCTCATTTGGATATGGGGGTCCATTTGGCAGATTAAAATGATATCATGTTAAAATACATGGCTGCAATTTGGCAGTGCCCACCTGAGCTCTGGTGAGCATAGTGGCCCATGGGCCTCTTGTTTTAATTCTGTCGGGGTCGTGGCTTTGATGCTATTCATAACACTATCTGAAAACAAGAAAGACAATTCTTCAAATTACACCACAGATGTATTTTCTCCTATAGATGCATGTATAGTTTCTGGAAGGAATTATACTGTATTGTGTAGAAAATCCGTACACTTTAGAGTTTTATCTTTCTGTTGTTTATGTCCGTATGAACGCAGTGGGTCGCATGCAAATTAAATGAAGCCCGAAGGGGTTCGTGTAAACTTTGCAAGCGATCCGCTGTCGTTCAAATTTTCAGGAAAAGTATGTGTAAGTGCTGTATGCTTTGAAGTATCGTTACCTGACCATGAATTCAAGGCATTAGGATCGTTCTCTAAAAAAGCCACCTCTCCTAAACAGACTGGTATGAGGATCGATCGAAAATTGGAAAAAGCATGAGCATAGAGAAGTTTATTTTCTGAATTAGTATTTCCTTACCTCATGTGCTAATTACGCAAATAATGAAATCATGCTTGTTAACCGAAAGTATGTATGTGTAAGTGTTGTATGCTTTGAAGTATCGATACCACCTCACCATGAATGCAAGACATGAGGATCGTTTTCTAAAAAGCCACTTCTCCTCAACAGACTGGTATGAGGATCGATCGAAAATTGAAAAAAAGCAAGAGCAAAGAGAAGTTTAAATTCTTAATTAGTATTTCCTTACTTCATGTGCTAATTACGTAAATAATGAAATCATGCTTGTAAACCGAAAGTATGTATGTGTAAGTGCTGTATGCTTAGAAGTATCGATACCACCTCACCATGAATGCAAGACATGAGGATCGTTTTCTAAAAAGCCACCTATCCTCAACTGACTGGTATGAGGATCGATCGAAAATTGAAAAAAAAAAAAAAAAAAACATGAGCATAGAGAAGTTTAAATTCTGAATTAGTATTTCCTTACTTCATATGCTAATTTCCTAAATAATGACATTATGCTTGTAAACCGAAAGTATGTATGTGTAAGTACTGCATGCTTTGACGTTTCGATACCACCTCACCATGAATGCAAGGCATGAGGATCGTTTTCTAAAAAGCCACCTCTCCTCAACAGGCTGGTATGAGGATCGATCGAAAATTGAAAAAAAAAACATATCATAGAGAAGTTTAAATTCTGAATTAGTTATTTATTGTTTTTAATTCCTTACTTTATGTGCTACTTAAATAGTGAATCATGAGTGCTGTATGCTTTGCAGTGTCGATACCACCTCACCAGGTCTGCTAGGTATGAGGATCGTTTTTTCTGTTGTAAGCCACCTCTGCACAACGGACTGACTTGAGGATCGACCGGTAATATAAATTGATATGCCGCAAGAGTTTTAATTATGAATTAGTAATTTAAAGTGAATGACCACCATTTTTTTTTCTCAGATCCATTTTATAGTAACACCATTGAGGAATGATAAAATCGCATTCTTCATCTAAACTGTTTCTCTAATTAACTGTAATGGCTCATTAAAGTTGCTGATAGGGTGTCAGACATGTTTACAGATTATATCTCCTGGGGTGACATCACAGCAACTGCAGCTAACAAATCTTGGTATTTTAGCAGCTGAGGATTTTAGAGAGGAATAAAAATGCCTTCTTGTAAGGCCAAATACTGCACAGTGAAAAGAGGACAAGGAATTAGCTGTTTTGCTATCCCTGACCCTAAGAAACATAGAGAGTTATGTGAAAAATGGATTCATAATCTTGGAGCAGAGAATCTCAACATCAAGACATTTGTTTATGCAAAGCATAACATTGGTTGTGCTAAACATTTTGAAGATAGCTGTTTTCAAGTGGACTTGAAGGTTTCTTGATTACTTATTTCTTTTCTTTTCTTCAATAACCCATTTAGTACCAGAAACCCCCAAACGGGTACCCTGGCAAACATTGCATGCCCAGATCAGATGCCGCAGTATGCGGCGTCTGATCAGGGCCTCCACTGTTTGCTAAAAGTCCAGTCATTTTCCAAATAAATTTTGATGAAAACACAACCTGACACCCCTAAATTTTGAAATAAACTCCTGCTGTACAAAAAGGGTTAAATAATGCATATCATTATCATTTAACCAATCATTACATTAACACGCCTTGACAAGTTTAGGTAATATTTCATTGCATTTCACATGGTATTTTGTGATATTTTTAAAGCATAGATTGTGGGAACTCGTTAGAAATGTCTCAATGAGGCGATTCCTTTAAGCACCCATAATTTATGTTTTGGAGAAATTATCAGAATATATACATATGTCCTTTTAAATCCCCATTTTACCTTCAAAAACTCCTCTTCTGTAAACTCGGGCTCATACTGATAGCCCTGAGTACCAAACTCAGGAAAACTGTCTTCAAAGTCTTTATTTTCGTCCAACGACATAATGAAGCCTTATGTAAGATGCTGAACTGACAGCCTATTCAAAGGATTTTTGAGAATTCAACCTGATTAGAGAGCCTAATCACTTCTCCTTTAGTAGCTGCATAGAGAGACATACAGCTTCTACAGTCTCCATGAGATCAGGATTTTAGCAAACATGTTGAACCCTGGGAAAGATTTGGATTACCTTGGGGAAAATATGGCCGCTGCCAGAAGACTTCACTGAAACCATTAAATGTTGATTTAATTACCTTAGCAGGTTTCAGTTGGTAATAAAAGTCAGAGATTAATCATTACAGTAACTTTTTCTTGCAAATGAAGTAATTATGTTATAAAGGTGGTCATTCACTTTAAATCGCACATCAGGAAAAGTTCTTATTTATGAACAATTTACACTGGATCCTCAATTTTACACGAAAACATGCGGAAAATAACGTTTAATCTTGAAAATGCCATAACCAAAATAGGTTTGAACCAAAAATCTAAGTTAGGTAACTTTTCCATGACCAAACAATTTTTCGGTTTTACTTATTGTGGTAGACTGGAATCAGTCCAAATCTAAGCTAAGTCACTCTAGATCGATAAATGTCCCTCTGATTACTTCTCTGAAACCTTTCATTTATCTTCAAACTTTCATTCATTAAAGAAGTCATTATTTGTGAGAGAAGAGAAAGATAAATATGCTTATGAACAAAGCAGCTTAATAAATGGACTGTATCCCGTCTATTATCATGGCTGCATGCCGGTAGTGTTTGTTATTGCCATACGCTTTGCTGCGTCTATACCACCTGACCTTGAATGCTGAATATACTGTTATTGCCTTTATGTATGACATTGCATCGGAACTGAGGGCGAGGGTGACAATTTCGTAAACTCCGGATTTGTAACCCCATCAGTAGTTTAACTACTGGCGGTCACATCATGTTAACAAGCCCATGCAATGATTATCCTTGTAAACACTACTTTATATAGAGAAAAGTGGGGTTTACATTATTTTACTTATTTCTGCTCCAAAACATAAATGCGCTGTGATGCAGTGGTCAAGGTTGGGCGGTCAAAACCGGGGGTGGTTTTAACCAGTGGTTTTAACCGGTTAAAACCGTCCCGGTCAATACTCTCAGAGTGGTCAATATTGGTCGATTAAAATATTGAGTGGTCAATTGAATAATTTTAGTGTAGAAAAGGCAAAGCTACTGAAACTATTTTGAAGTTTTGCTCTCTTTGCTGGAGGCTGATCATTTGATAGCGTTTCAGGTTCAGATGTTATTTCTTCAAGAGGCCTCTAAGCAATACTTTCTGGGTTTTTAGCCCTAGGCATTTTTGTCTGTGACTCATCAGTCTTAAATCCTTAGCATTAACTTCAACACCTTAATTAAGTAAAGCTACATACAGCCAACCAATCTTTTTATCACAGGATCCACAATAAAAGAAAATAGTTATACATTTTGTTATTGTTGTTGTTGTTATCTTCCAAAATATTGAAGGCGTTCCAAATTGGGTCTTTAGGTTTCATTCATTTTTGACACCTTCAGTAATAGCTTGATGATAAGATAGTGTCTATATTGCATATAAATAAAAATTTCACACATTAGGAATAAAGCCTGGAGTCAGTTTAAAATACCCCTATTAGGGACATGTAATTGGTCAATTTAGTAATTATATCTTTGCCACACCCACTGCAGTGGCATGGGTGAGTCTGTTTTGACAGCAATGTATAGGTGTTGCAGATTGCACGACCCGCAGAAAAAACGACCGACTGAAGTCGGTTGATTTTCTAAGAGTGCCCTAAAATCACCGTGTCATTCTGTCAGTCTGTCTGTCCGTCCGTAACCCGTTTGTGAAAATTGGTGATAGTGACTTAACCGCTTGGAATATTTAAACAATTTTTGGCATACTGATAGATATCAATGAGATCTAACCAATGAAGTTGAGAAATATTACATTCCATTTAGTATAGCCTCGCCGAGGCGAAAAATGTGAAAATTTTCGAACTGCTTCTCCTCGGAAACCGTTGGGCCGATTGAAGTCAAATTCCATATGGAGCCTCTATGGGATGGGGGAAATCAAAATTTGCTCATGGGGTCCAGGTCACATGACCAAAAAGGCCACCAAGCCATATATATTCTGTCTGTCTGTCCGTCCGTAACCCGTTTGTGAAAATTGGTGATATTGACTTAACCGCTTGGAATATTTAAACAGTTTTTGGCATACTGATAGATATCAATGAGATCTAACTAATGAACTTGAGAACTATTACATCCAATGTAGTATAGCCTCGCCGAGGCGAAAAATGTGAAATTTTTCGAACTGCTTCTCCTCGGAAACCGTTGGGCCGATTGAAGTCAAATTTCATATGGAGCCTCTATGGGATAGGGGAAACCAAAATTTGCTCATGGTGTCCAGGTCACATGACCAAACTGGCCGCCAAGCCATATATGGTATGTCTGTCTGTCCGTCCGTAACCCGTTTGTGAAAATTGGTGATAGTGACTTAACCGCTTGGAATATTTAAACAATTTTTGGCATACTGGTAGATATCAATGGGATCTAACCAATAAACTTGCGAAATATTACATTCACTTTAGTATAGCCTCGCAGAAGCGAAAAATGTGAACATTTTCGAACTGCTTCTCCTCGGAAACCGTTGGGCCGATTGAAGTCAAATTTCATATGGAGCCTCTATGGGACGTAGGAAACCAAAATTTGCTCATGGGGTCCAGGTCACATGACCAAAACCGCCGCCAAGCCATATATGGTAAAAACCCTTCAAAAATAGTCTTCTCCAGAATCACTGGGCAGATTTCCACGAAACTTGATAAATAGCTAAAATGGTGACCCTGGGTTGACCTTGACCTTCTTTGTGCCTAGGTCAAACTTTGACACATATGCTTTTGTATTGGAAAAGTGAGAATGCATTTTATCCTGCAAACGATTCAGAATACAGTACTAAAGTATAAGATATATTTTTGCTCCTTACGATAAGGCGCAATTATTGGGGGGAACCGTTTTAGGTCCAGGTCACATGACCAAAATGGCCGCCATACCCATATATGGTAACACTCATAAAACTAAAAGCATCCGGCGGGTCGTGCACTTCAGCTGAAGCACTGGTTCATTTAAATATTCAAAGACATCAGTGAATCTTCAAATATTGTTTGGTTAATAAATAAAGGAACTTTCATAAACCCTTCAAAATCCATGATACATTCAGCTTATTGATATTCCTGTAAATCAAAATATGAACAATCAATCTAACCTATAAAGGAAAAAAGAATAAATATAAAGACTGTTTGATTGAAAAGAACAGGCCTGTCTACAGTTCATTGAGTCAACCCAACCTCTTCATTTGACCAGCAATAATGTCTTTTGACTTTTGATGAAATAAAAAATACCTCAAATAATTACCGTTATTTATAAAAACTATTTTGTCTTGTTCAGTGATGAAAATATAGTCTAACAGCCTGTACCTGATGTAGGGGAAAATTAAGCTTTTAAGACAAATTTAGCAACAGGACAGAGGCATATACTCCAGTGATTTAATCAACCACCAATCGACCAGTATTGACCAGTAATGACGGGTTAAAACCGGTTTTAGCCACCGGCCCGGTCAATACTCATATTGACCGGCTTTTTGCCAACCTTGGCAGTGGTAAAGCATCGGGTTTGAGATCGAGAGGTCGATTATTATTATCAATAATACTTGTGGATACGCGTTAGAACTGGTTCTAACGAGCATCTATAATCTATGTTTGGAAAATCACACCAATTATCATCTCTGGATCCATGAAATATTGCCCTGCATTACATAGGCATGTTGTCGTAATGATTCCGTTGCAGTTTCTGGTTTTGTACTGTTGGTGCACGCACATGTGCCGTCGTCTCATCTTTTCTTACTGTTATTTTGGTGGCTTGTGGTGGCTCTGGTCTTTGATTGTGGCTTTTCCTGAGTAACCTTTTCTTACTCAATAAAATTAACGTCAACATATTCCATGCATACGTACCCGTAGCTTGTTGTTGCTTGTTGGAACCGGCTTCTAAGGGTACCCACGACCTATGTTTTGAGAAGAAATAATAAAAGTATAATAATAATAATAATAATAATAACAATAATAATAATAATAATAATAATAATAATAATAATAATAATAATAATAATAATAATAATAATAATAATGATGCAGGGGTAGGCCTATGCTCCTGTTTATCACTATATAATTTTTTTTTCTAGATAAAGTGATATGATTTTTGTTTCCACATGTCTTGTTTTGTTTGTTTGATTTGAGGTTTAACGTCCCCGTCAACACTGTATATGGCATTTTGGTGTCGTTGCTTCCAATTTGGTGGGACTTTTACCCGATATTGAGATGAAATAACATCTCGTAAACTCCGGATTTGTAACCCCATCAGTAGTTTAACGAGCTCTGTCGCCCAATGAAACCAATAGGGTTTATAAGCATTGACAGTCCAACTCGCTTTACCTGGGCAGGCTTAGATCCTGTCAAACTCGCACCGCTTTACCTGGGCAGGCTTAGATCCTCTGAGCGGTTTACCGGTACTCATGTGCGGTCCATTTCAGCTCTGCGTTGAAGCAGCATTCAATCCATTTATTTCTGCAGGCCCCAATGGGCGGGGCGGCACATGTCTCGTAACAAACGTTAAAATGTGCATTTTTATTGTAAACCCTTTTGGATTACATTTGCACATTATTATGCCTATATAGGCTACAATGGATGAGATTTGGGCAAATAGTGTAGACCCACAAGCCCCCGCCCATAGGGGTTTTAAAAAATATATGAGTTGCATGATGCTTCCACGCAGAGCTGAATCTGGCCCGCACACTAGTACTGGTAAACTGCTTAGAGGATCTAAGCCTGTCCAGGAACCGCCGTGCGAGGCGGACCGTCCATGCTAATAAACCCTATTGGTTTCATTGGGCGACAGGGCTTAAGATGTCATTTCATCTCAATGTCGGGTAGAAGTCACACAAAATTGGAAGCAACGTCTCCAAAATGACCTTTACAGTGTTGACGGGGACGTTAAACCTCAAATCAAACAAAGAAAAGTATAGATCCACGTACTACGTGGTACGTACAGCCAGGGCATCTTACGTTATTTGCATAAAAGTAACATATAATAGGGAGCAGAATCGTCCAAACTAACCATGTATAGGCATAAAACATATGTGCCTCCGTGGCCTAGTGGATAAGAGCGCTGACTCTTAGTCATTAGATCTCTTACCGCTGTGGTCACATGTGAGACGCCAAGTTCTGCAACGGAAGGTGAGGTATTTTTTCTTTGGTTATTCCGGTTTTCGCCCACCCCCGTATTGATAATACATGTTTCGATGGTTTGATCAGTCAAATTTACCCCCAGAACTTAAGTTAAATAAAGCAAATTCTTCTGATACCGAGGCCCCGTTTTTGGATTTACATCTATCTATTGTAGATGGGTTTGTTTCTTGCAAAATTTATGATAAACGCGATGATTTTGATTTTGAGATTGTAAATTTTCCTTTCTTGGGTGTCGATTTTCCTCGTGTGGCATCTTATGACGATTGTATTTCAAAATTTATTCGATTGCCAGAGTGTCTAGTCATGTAACTGACTTCAACACTCATAATAAATTGTTAACCGCTAAACTTCTTAATCAGGGCTATCGGTATCATAAACTACGCAAAGCCTTTTCAAAATTTTATAGACGTCATTCCGATTTAATTTCAAAATTCAATATTGGACTTAAATCTCTTCTGCAACAAGGTCGGTCGGAACCCGAATTTTATGGTGACTTACTATATAAATTCAGAAAAATATATAACCGCAATGACTTCAGCACCCAATTTCGTAAAATCATTCTTCGATATAAAAAGATTAGGTATAACATAAATGTTATACGATAGAAAACGAGGACTCGGTATCAGAAGAATTTGCTTTATTTAACTGAAGTTCTGGTGGGTAAATTTGACTGATCAAACCATCGAAATAGGTATTGTCAATATTTAATAAATCTTCCAAATATCTAGAAAATAGAAGTGGGGGCAATGAGCTAAAGTCGAGCTAAAGGATAACCCTGATGTTGAGCTAAAGGATAACCCTGTTGCACTGATGAGTTAGGAGGCCTTCATGCGGACTGAACAAATTATTTGTCTAAATCGCGACGGAAGTAAGGGCGAGGATTGTGGCCACGTAAAATCGATTTAAGCCCCCCAGTGGAAATCTTTCCACTGACCGTTCCAAGGCGGTTCTTCTGTGGCGATTTATTTATGTTGTTGTTTGTTACTTACTGTGTGTATCACTTGTGTCTTTTAATTTTGGATGGCCATATGGCCATTTTGTGGGAAAGTAACTGTCCTTATGGCCTTCCTTTGTTTAGGTTTCCATTATGGTCTGGTCGCTTAATGTTTGTATTTCTTTCCCTTTGGTGTCTTTGGTGGGTGGAGTAAAGTAGAAGTAAAACAAAGATCAGGAATTGATACAATTAACTCCACCCATAAAAGACACAGAAGAGCCGCCTTGGAACGGTCAGTGGAAGATTTCCACTGGGGGGCTTAAATCGATTTTACGTGGCCACAATCCTCGCCCTTACTTCCGTCGCGATTTAGACAAATGATTTGTTCAGTCCGCATGAAGGCCTCCTAACTCATCAGTGCAACATCTCCGTGAACACAAAAATCAAAGAACCACAGAGGTGAGACAACGTTGAGGACTCGACAGCAAGAAACCACTAAAATGCTGGAGCAAAAGAACACCAACAGTTAGACTCCGATGAGCCCGACCAGAGACAGAGCAGTTAATTGTATCGATTCCTGATCTTTGTTTTACTTCTACTTTCTAGAACATATTCAATGATTTCAGATTGGTTTTCAACGGAAAGGGACATCATGAAGTCTCTTTCATAGCAAAACAAGAACAGATCACAAGACTGTTTTAATTGTCAAAACGGATCTAACGAAGAAACAACATTTATGTTACCCAACGTTTATGTTTTGTGCCAATATGAGAAAAATATAATTGTAGAACTTAAATTGTATTTTCAAATGAACTTAAAATGTAGTTCTACAGTTGTATTTTTCTCGTTTTCAGAATTTAATTGCATATGAAATTACGGAATGTTCGTCTTTCGTGTTATGCACCAATCACAGCCCCAGAATGGTTTACACTTCAGTTCTGATAGCTACCCAAAATTTCCGATGATACTACATAGTACCCATCAGGATAACAAGTCCGTATAATAAACACCCATGTACACTCATGTTTATATAGAAAACAACTAGGGTTGACGGAAATTATACCCTAGACGCCTATAGAAAGGCATATAGGACTTGTTTAGAACAGGGCAAGATGCGGTTACCAGGAAATCCGGAATAAATTTTTTGACCGGAAAACGCAGAAAAACACCTAAAATATGCAGAAAAACACTAGAAGACAGGTACTTGTATTGGTTTGCTACTAATTTCTATCACCATAAATGTAATAATATAACATGGGCTCTTAACTGGGGTTTACAGGGGTATTCATTATTCTCTTTTTTCTGCTAAAAAAACATATTGTAGGTACAAGTTAGAACCTCACGCTGAGTACCCACATCTATGTTTTGAGTACAAATGTGAAAAAAATATCGGAATTTTCACATCTCAGACCAGACTGCGCAGATGCTGTCGGAGACTGTGCTGGAAACGGCATTTTTGATTGATGCGAACAGCCGACGCTCAGATCACGCTGCCAAATGTGCAGCGCAAACAGCTGTGGCAGAGATCAGACTGCGCAGATCTATGCTGTCGGAGTCTGAGATCAGACTGCGCAGATCTATGCTGTCGGAGTCTGAGATCAGACTGCTATGCTGCAGACGCGGCACAAACAGCCAAGGCTAAGATCACACTGCACAGATATGGTTTGAGTCTGTGCAGAAGGTCTTTATATGGATTACCTTTTTTTGTGATAAAATTTTCAATCCATCACGTGACCATGTCCGTGAAATGAAGACCCCCTTAATAGTTGTGAAGGCAATGATCGGGACCCTACTTTATATAGAGTAACCTGGGGTTTACGGGGTATACAATATTTTTCTTATTTCTGATCCAAGACATAGATAATAAATAAATACTGCATCTCCACTTTTTCTGACAAAGAAATACAGTGTATGCAACATAGGTAATAAGGCAAATCTGTGCGGTTTCAAGCCAGAACTTACTCCCGACACACTCCCGGGTCTATTATTTACTAGACGGACCGATGAAAATTTATTTTTATATTTTTCTTATTAATCTCTGATATGTTTTAATTGAAAATGCATAAAGGTATTCTTATAGCAACCCCAGGATGAACATATTTTGCAAAATGCTTGACATCGTCAATACCGCAAAAGTTACTTCCGGCCTCAAATTTTTATGATTTTGGTTCATATCCTGTAAATTACTTAATAACAATGTAAAAGCATATATGCATTTTAAAGAAGAGTCTATATTCTACTTTTGGCCATCCAGATAGGTGAATGCCCGATTCAGCGACCCCGTTCCCTCCTCTTTTATTAAGGGGTGGGATACCTTGCCTATATTTCTTCTGGCTATTGATATATCTGTAGAAGTCTCTGGGATGTAAAGGCGAATCCCAGAGACTTCTACAGATATATCAATAGCCAGAAGAAATATAGGCAAGGTATCCCACCCCTTAATAAAAGAGGAGGGAACGGGGTCGCTGAATCGGACTCTGAAAGGGCAGAGGAATTGGTTGGTCAATTCAATGATGCATTTAATAAAACTGAGTTCAACGAGGTTCCATTGACTGGAAGATCGGCCCCTTTCATGGAAAATATTGTTGTATCCTCTGCGGGAGTGATCAAGTTACTTAAAGGCTTGAACCCTTCTAAAGCTTTAGGGCCTGATGAGCTTCATCCTAGAGTCCTGAAGGAACTAGCAAACGAGTTAGGTCCAGTTTTTGCTCATCTTTTCCAACAATCTCTCGATACGGGTGAAATTCCCAAAGAATGGCTCCTAGCGAACATCTGTCCACTTTTCAAAAAAGGGGACAGGGCTCTTGCTCGTAATTATCGCCCGGTGTCACTGACCTGTGTTCTATGTAAATTGCTTGAACACATAGTCTGCTCAAACATCATGGCCCACTTGGATGAACATAAACTTATGTCAGACAGACAACATGCATTTAGGAAAAGGCATAGTTGCGAAACTCAGTTGAGCACGGTTATTAATGATTGGGCAAAAATCCTGGACAAAGGGGGGCAGGTGGACACATTTATTCTGGACTTTGAGAAGGCTTTTGACACCCCTCCTCATGAACTACTTAAATCCAAATTATTTGGTTATGGAATTGGTGGGAAGACTCTTAAATGGATAGATTCCTTCCTTTGCTACAGAAAACAGCGTGTTGTTGTTTATGGTGAATCTTCAGTATGGGCGCCAGTTTTGTCTGAAGTCCCACAAGGGACTGTTCTTGGTCCTCTATTGTTCTCCCTGTACATCAATGATATTTCCACTGACATTGACTTAGAAATAAGACTGTTCGCAGATGACTGTGTTTGTTACCGGGAAATTAGAGATACAGATGACTCACTGAAACTTCAGGCTGACATAGATAGATTAGGATGTTGGGCCAGAAAATGGGGCATGAGATTTCAACCAGTTAAATGCAATATTATGCAGATAACAAGGAAGAGATCTAATAAAGTTGAGGCTTCTTACACCTTAGAGGGAACGGTCCTCGAAAATGTGAATTCCATTAAATACCTTGGTGTGACAATCACTCACGATTTGAGATGGAATACACACATTTTGCAAAATGCTTGACACACATTAGCAATATGTGTACAAAGGCGAATAGAACACTTGAGGCGAAATCTTCATCAGTGTCCTCAGGATGTGAAAGAGACAGCATACAGGGGACTTGTTCGCCCAATCTTGGAATATGGTAGTTGCATCTGGGACCCAAGCGGAGTGATCCTTAATGAAGAAATTGAAAAAGTTCAGAATATAGCTGCTAGATTTGTGACTGGAAATTATTGCTTTGAAACTGGGAGCATGACTGGAATTCTAGGAAAATTAAGATGGGAGTCTCTCAAGAAAAGGAGAAGAGACAGTAGGCTCATACTCTTATACAAAGGTCTAAAGGGTGCTGCCAGCATTCCAACAGATGACCTTGTTCCCCCGGCTAGGCACTGTAGAAAACACCATCCAATGACGTTTCTTTCTTTCTTTCTTTCTTTCTTTCTTTCTTTCTTCCGGTTTCGCCTTAACCCCGGTAGGGGACACAGACGGTGTATATCTCATACACTCCAGTGTTGCAGGATGAAAGCCTACACAGTAATCATGTAATTACGGTAGGGTTCTTTAACCTGCACAGGGGATGGTTCTCCCTGCACAGGGGGCCTCCAGTTAACGTCCCGATCCGAAGGACGGTGCACTTTATGACATTCATCCCTGCAAATGATGCCAGTGGAGCGTGTTCGGACACCGAAATTTTCACACCGCTGCCGGGGATCGAACCCGGGACCTCTAGCATCAGAGGCAAGTGCACTAACCACTGAGCTATCACGCTCCACAAGACGTTTCAGACCCTTACTGCAAGAACGGATATTTATAAAGAATCGTTTTTCCCCCGAACCATTAGAGATTGGAATGCCCTTCCCGATTCTATTATTTTGACGGCTGAATGTGCTGAGGATTGTGTAGCTAAGTTTACATCTTTGGTTAGAGCTAGGGACTAACTTCCCATATCACAGGTCCTGGTGTATGAATGTCATTTGACGTGTCACCAGTAACAATTCTGATTCTGATTCTGATGTTTATTCGAGTGTCGAAATTTACTTCCGGATTTAACTTCCGATTCCCGTCCGATACTCCCGGCTTTTATACGTTCCCCGCTATACCTTGTCCGGGACGCTTCAAAATTTTAATCGTTCTGTGATAATGGCGACTTCTGTCAGGCGCTGTTCGACCTTACTTGTATCAGCAGCAAAATGCTCAGTAACGTCAACAAAAAATGTAGCAAAACCACTTCTGTCAGTTCGAATAGCTACCCGTCCAATGTCTCGATGTGTTAGGACTGCTGCAGTACAAAGAATGCAAACGTACGAAATGTACAGTTACAGGTTTCCATACCTTATTTCGGAAGTAACATTTATTCGTCCTTATCTATCTATCTAACTTCTCATACTGGGTCGGTCATATTTGGCCATTACCTCAGTTGGGTTGGTGGCTAAATTTAGAATTAACCACACAAAAAAAGTTATGAAATGAAACACATCCTGTTTTTACTTTGATAGAATCCTGTTTCGGTATGACTATAGAATAGTCGGGTATAAAAGCCAAGGCCGCGCCGGGCCGAGCCGCCGAGCCAAAAAATGCCGATCCGAAGATTTTATTTTTCGGAATTCTAACCGAAGAAGAAATGTTAGTGGTAAATTTTAATATGATAATGTTAATTGTATCAAATGTGATACTCAGCATAATTTTTGTTGTTTTTGGTGCCCTAATTTTTGTTTTATTGCAATTTTGCAAATTTTTAGGGGTATAAAAGCCAAGGCGGTTTTTATCGTACGTTTTGATCGAATTTGAATGAAATAGACATGAGTGTGTGAAAAAATGTACATGACAACCCCAAATAAGTATTTTCTTAACCTTTTATTGTAATAATTCAAGTCATTTCCGTTTAGTATCTGTAATAACCGTATTTTTGGTGGTTTTATATAGGCCACGTCGTAATGAACCGCAACGGACGGCAATATCAGATAAATGATAAGGGCATTTAAATATACTATCTGAATGGTAGGAACTAAACATAGAGCTTTATGAAACTCATCCTTTTTCTTAATCATGTTTTAGACATATTATTTATGTTTTGATACTTACCTATTGTATTATTATTGCTTATTAATATCGGCCCTCGCCCATAGGGGCTTCAAGAAATATATGGGCTGCATGATGCTTCCACGCAGAGCTGAATCCGGCCTGCACACTAGTACTGGTAAACCGCTTAGAGGATCTAAGCCTGTCCAGGAACCGCGGTGCGAGGCGGACCGTCCATGCTAATAAACCCTATTGGTTTCATTGGGCGACAGGGCTTGAGAAGTTATTTCATCTCAGTGTCGGGTAAAAGTCCCACAAAATTGGAAGCAACGTCTCCAAAATGACCTTTACAGTTTTGACGGGGACGTTAAACCTCAAATCAAACAAAGACTAAACGCATTTAGCGTGTATTGCTGAATAATAAATTTTACCTATCCACACTTTCCAAGAGCAGGCTTATAGGTAAGCGGTTAACCAGTATAGTGCACATTTTCGCCAAAAACTGACAACTGCCCTTCTTGAATCAGTGAAAGGGAGAGAATTACTGAAGAAAATTTTTCATGTTCAATCTCCACAAAAGAATGCTGCCGACCTCAGCAGGTATCAAACCCGCATCCTCCTGATCATCAGTCAGTAAACAGCTCCTACTGGCAGTAAACAGAACCCTGCATGCACACAATGTTGAATGAACGTGGAGTGCCTGCTGGGAACATTATTCTTTTTATTTTTTTTTCTGAAAAAGTTTGGTGGACAAGATTGCTTATTTCCCTTACAATGCATCCCAGTGCCGTTTTAACGACGTCAAATCAACGTCGTAAAACCCTGAAGTCCTTGACCAATCATTAAAACAACGTAGCATATACAAACTTTGTCCACTGGGATAACTGTCTGACATGGGTCGTCATTCGATAGGGATCATTTCGGTCGTTGTGAGTCCTTTTCGGTCGTTTCCTGTAATAAGGTAATTCTAAAAATAGAAACAAAAATAAAATAAGGAATTCGATCAAACAAGGTGATTCTGGTGAGTATATTTAATTTTATCATGAACACATTATGAGTATAATCAAATTCAAATATCATAAGGCCAAAAAGAAGTAATTTAACCAATGAATTTGAAAGAAATTCGGAATTGTCAATACTCTTTCGCCGCCTTGGCTTTTATACCCCTGGATTTCGGAAAACAGTTATTAAAAGATAACTAAGCAATGTAGATACGTGAAACTACTTGTAGTAATAACATATCTAATTTATAATAATTTAATCCCACATTCACCAAAATATATATCTAACTTGTATCTAGAGACTAAAATTAAAATTTTCGGTAGGCTCGGCCCAGCGCGGCCTTGGCTTTTATACCCGACCCTATAGAATCTGTACGCCACTGTTTACTGACTTTAGTAGACTTTCGGATGAGTCTTTAAACCGAGGTCCCGTCTCTGTATGACCTTCGCTGTGGGTGGGACGTAAAACTCAAACACTCACTCACTGACTTTAGTATGTTAGGAGTAGATCATAGATGGTTAGGTTAGGATTAGGTCACTGATGGGGTCGGGTATAAAAGCCAAAGCCGGGCCGAGCTGGCGAGCCAAACATGCCGATCCGAAGATTTCATATTTCGCCTCTTGTTATAATTAAGATATATGTTGTTAGCCCCCGCTCATAGGGGCTTGAAGAAATATATTGGCTGCATGATGCTTCCACGCAGAGCTGAATCCGGCCTGCAAACTAGTACTGGTAAACCGCTTAGAGAATCTAAGCCTGTCCAGGAACCGCGGTGCGAAGCGGACCGTCCATGCTAATAAACTCTATTGGTTTCATTGGACGACAAGGCTTGAGAAGTCATTTCATCTCAATGTCGGGTAAAAGTCCCACAAAATTGGAAGCAACGTCTCCAAAATGACCTTTACAGTGTTGACGGGGACATTAAGCCTCAAACAAACAACAAGATATATGTTGTAGTCAGCTGGGTATCAATTTATTATAAATAACATATTTGATAACTGCACGAAGGTTTATCTCTCTACATTGTTTAATTTTCTTGTATAGATCTATCTTCTTACATGTATATTGAGTCCGTCATATTTGGCCATTACCTCAGTTGATTGGGTGGCTAAATTTAGAATTTAGCTGAAAAAAAAAAAAAGAGAGGCACTGGATGCGTCCTTAAAACTATTTACAATCTGCATAACAGCGGTATACTAAAACGCATACCTCTGAGTCTCAATCTTACACTGTACAGGCTTTAAACTCTTCTGCGGACTTGTCATTCACCGCAGAGGAGGGAAGACTATTCCATTGGAATGAGTTCTTCAGGGCATCACTATAAGACTGGTATCTACAAT
This sequence comes from Lucinisca nassula, assembly GCA_963580285.1. Classification (NCBI taxonomy): domain Eukaryota; kingdom Metazoa; phylum Mollusca; class Bivalvia; order Lucinida; family Lucinidae; genus Lucinisca; species Lucinisca nassula. Next base: position 127,257,920 of record OY757010.1, on the reverse strand, counting down.
ATTGTGAGTTGTTTACTTTTGATGCCCTTGTTTGGGTCGACACTGTTACAGGGGTCAAGTACCTATCTTTATTAATAGACACTGAATCAGAGTGTATCTTGTAGAAGAAGGTTAAAGAGGGCTGCTCACGACGGGCCTCCAGGGATGGCCACTCTAGCTCATTAAGCATGTCACCGGCGCTACTTCTATTTCGCCATCGCCTACAGGTCCATCAAGCAGCTGTCTCTGCACCTTCTCCACCTGCTGAGTCTGAGTTTTAAACAGGGATGCCAAATGGGTGATGCATATTCAAGTTGAGGCCGAACCAATGTTTTATATGCAACATCCTTTGTCTGCCTAGGTGCAAAAGCCAAGTTCCGCCTAAGGAATCCTAAAGTCCTTGTTGCTTTAGATGTAATCTCAGAGATATGTTGGCCCCAATCAAGATCTTCAGTGATGGTGATACCAAGATATTTGGCGGATGGAACATGCTCCAAAATTTGCTGGTGAAGTGTATAGTCAAAGTTAATTTGCTTGTCCGGAGGGTGTGGTGACACCCTCATTGAGTGACATTTGGCCACATTGAACTTCATTTGCCAATCGGCCTCCCTCTCTTGCCTGATGCCTCCAGTTGACCTGTCTCATGATCTGCGTCGGTCGGTGTGTGCTCGGAGGGGGTGTGCTGTGTTTGCCGGGACTTGTCCATCATCCCTTTCGGTTTCAGAACTTTGGGGTTGAGACACACTGATGAAGATTTAATATCAGAAAGGCCTCTGTGTCACTAAATTTGGTATAGTTACACCTTAATTAGGATAGGAATTAGGTTGCCTCGTTGACTTGATGTCACTTGGATTTGTCTGTCGGTGAGCTGTTTCAAAGACTCACTGAGGCTAAAGCCCCTGTCACACCATGCCGCGTTTTCACTGCGATGGGACGGCGTTGTTTAATTTTCCAGAACGCCGCGAGATCGCAAGAAATATGGGATATTTTTGTGAACATGGACCTGTCATGGCGTCCCTACAGCGACCAAGACGTTGCTACGGAGCTTACATGGCGATCTATCGCGATCCTGCGGCGTTCTTGATGGCGATTGTATGCGCTCACACGGCGCTTCCTCTGCGCTATTACGGCGCTCACAATGCGTGCACTGCGCTTTTACGGCGCTCTCAATGCGTGCACTGCGCTTTTACGGCGCTGACATGTTGAAGACGTTCTCAAAGTGTAAACAGACATCTTCATCAGTCGAACAGTTTTGTTAGATTTGAGGTTTAACGTCCCATCAACACATTTAGTCACAATATGGGTCATTTTGGAGACGTTGCTTCTAACTTTGTGGGACTTTCACCCGACATTGAGATGAAATGACATCTAAATCTCTGTCACCCAATGAAACTAATAGGATTAAATAGGCACTCGCGCCCCTTTGCCTGGGCAAGCTTAGATCCCCTAAGCGGTTTACCAGTACTCCTGTGCCGTCGGAAGTCCACCGCAAGCAGGAGCAAGTCCACCGCCATTACCTTACACGGAATGAGTTACCTCAGAAGTAGGTTTTTCGGGACAGTACACAATCAAACCCTACTCTAGCCACTGTTTATACAAGCGGGCGGCCCCCTCCCATCGGGACTGGAAGAAATAGATGGGCTGCATGATGCTTCCACGCAGAGCTGAAACCGACCTCACACGAGTACTGGTAAACCGCTTAGAGGATCTAAGCCTGCCCAGGCAAAGCGGTGCGAGATACGTGTAAACTGTATTGGTGTAAACATGCTTATACGTGTAAACTCTATTGGTTTCATTGGGCGACAGGGCTTGAGATGTCATTTCATCTCAAAATCGGGTAAAAGTCCCACAAATTATGAAGCAACGTCTCCAAAATGACCTATACAGTGTTGACTGGGACGTTAAATATCACATCAATCAATCATTTAATCAATTATACAAGCGGAGCTTATATGGCGTTGTAGGAGACCTCTGTGCGCCCCTGCCGAGCTCCTATAGCGTTGTAGGAGACCTTACTGCGCTGCTATGGCAACCTTACGGCGACCTCACTGCGCTCTGATCAGAACGCCGAGCGACGACGTTTGTTTTGAGCATGCTCAAAATGCGCGCCGTCGCTTGGCGTTCTATGCGATCCCAACGCGTCTACTGGCGACGCCACTGCGTTGCTACGGCGATGTATGCGATCGTACTGCGCGCACCTCGGCGTTCTGCATTTTTCTTGGACGCCGTGAGAACGCAGCCCTGGTGTGACAGGGGTTTAACCTGTAGCTTTTAGGATGTTGATTTATGGGACTGCAATATTCATGACTCGGTCATTGAAATTGTAGGATAAATGAGGCGCGAGTTTTGAACAAGGGGCATTTCGACACTCAGTCAGTCGAGATATAAACCATCATTTTACTATGTTTCCTATAGTAGATCTATATTTTCTCTTAAATCATATCACTAAAATAAAATGTGAAAGTTTATTCACATCAGTAATCCTATGCGGCTGAGAGCCGTCTCTGTGTATTAGCTATATAGCTTGTCATAAATACATGTACCGGTAGGCAAAAACATAATGAAGTTATTCTACATTCCTTATTTTAATCAAAAACATGATAATACACCATTTTATTTTCAAAATAATATTTTCTTTGTATCATCTGGGATATGAATGCAATATATGAATGTGTCTTACCGCCCCCGCCCATAGGGGCTTGAAGAAATATATGGGCTGCACGATGCTTCCACGCAGAGCTGAATCCGACCCGCACTAGTACTGGTAAACCGCTTGGAGGATCTAAGCCTGTCCAGGAACCGCGGTGCGAGGCGGACCGTCCATGCTAATAAACCCTATTGGTTTCATTGGGCAACAGGGCTTGAGATGTCATTTCATCTCAATGTCGGGTAAAAGTCCCACAAAATTGGAAGCAACGTCTCCAAAATGACCTTTACAGTGTTGACGGGGAAGTTAAACCTCAAATCAAACAAATGAATGTGTCTTCAAAAAGTGTCGGTGAATTGTCTTCAATTGTGTCGGTGAATTGTCTCAGGCAACATTCTATTGAGTGAAAGTCAGACTTGGCAATTCAGGTGTATGTTGAGTAGGGCTGGCTAATCGGAGCAGAAAAGATAATCGATTATCAGTCTCGCCGTTGCGATCGATAATCGATTACATGTAGTAATGGCTAAGGTTTTTACCTCTCTGCCTGAGCATGACTCTTACCATATTTTGCACTTTACCATATGTCTATTTGAACAGACAGGCCTGAGCAAACAGTGTAGACCCAGATGAGACGCCGCAGAATGCGGCGTCTCATCAGGGTCTGCACTGTTTGCCACTCATCCAGGTATTTTAGGCATAACTTTTGGTAGTTAATTGTACATATCAAGTAATCGATTGAAAGCAAATCAGAAATGATAATCATTTTGGGGGAATTTATCGATCAATTAATCGATTATACGATTAATCGTGTCAGCCTTAATGTTGAGCCTTATTTTTTCCCTGAAAATACCAATTTCAAACCTTTTTACCACCTTTAATTAGAGGTGAAAACATTTTTTTTCTTGTATTTTTCTTTTCTGATAGCGCTATAGTCGGGCTATTGTCAGATCATCTGACAGTTCTAGTTATTATTATCTTAATGGATACGCCCCCAGGGGAGGCAATTCCGGCAAAAGTGTTTTTATCTCCCATGTCAATAGGGGTCAATTCTTAAAGGAAATAATTTGCTCCTGATTCTTTTCTTTAAGAGAAGACCCCTTTTTCCGTGGGACAGGGCTTATAGAAAGGTGCACAGGAAGTTTGGAAAGTTGTCTCCCTTTGAAAAATGGCAGAAAAAACTGCCAGGTGTTCCAATTCCCCTTAAGCATAGCTACAGATAAGGAGATGTAATGAGGATAATTTTCATTATTTCTTGTTAGCAAAATATGTTGTGGGTGTGTGTTTTAGAGTTTTACATCCCACCAACAGCTAAGGTCATACAAAGACGGGACTTAGGTTTAAAGACTCATCCAAAAGTCTGGTGAAGCCTGGGATTGAACCCACGACCCCTTGTTTATAAGGTGAGTAGCTTAACCACTACATCACGGAGGCTTCTATATGTTGTGGGTACTTGTTTGAATTGCCTCGGTGAGGCGATTCAGACAAGTACCCACAAGATGGTTTAATGGAGAAATAAGAAAAATCATCCTGGTTACGTCCTCCTTATCTGGAGCAGTGTTTGAGGGTTAAACTTGTACTTTTTTGCAGAAGGTACAGAAGAATACCATGGTGGCTTTTGACGGGACCCTCGATGGCGATTCTTGGGTTTGGCGCCAAGAAAGAGAAATCTGAAGAAGTAAAGTCTGAATTAACTCCGGAGCAGCAAGAGAAAAAGAAATACCAGGACATGGTTGACCATCTGTATCACAAAGCTCTGGAGGCAATGGAAAGAAAGAAGTTTGTAGCTGCTGACAACATCTTTCATGAAGCTTTAGAGCTGTCAGCAACTTTATGCAAAGAAGGCAAGATCCAGGAAAAAGATCATTTAAGTCATTCAGCATTTTTATATGCCGAGATGGGGAATAATGCTCTTGGCTACGGGAATACTAAAAGTGCAGAAAAACTTTTCAAAGATGGTATTGCTGTAGCAATACAGTTAGGTATGGCACCGAATGACAATGCCATTGTGGAAATGTCATTGAAACTTGCAGATATATATGCTGATCTACGTGAAGATGATCTGGCCTTGAGTGGCTTTAGGTTCTGTATCCAGGAACAAGGTAAAAAAGTTGATGAAGACCAGAATATAGACGAAAACTCTAAAGCATTGTTAGGAATGTGCTATCATGCTTATGGTAGATATCTTTTGCGTAAAGAGAAATATGCTGAAGCTATAAAAGCCTATAAGAGGGCTTTGGAGGTCAGTAAAGCTTTACATGGAGATGGAGCTGACCATCCATTATCTATAGTGAGTGATATCGGAAACGTGATGATTTTAATGGAAGATTATGAAGATGCTGAGTCGTGGTTCCTTGATGGAATTAAACAAGGGAAAAAGATCAATGCAGAGATGTTGTCACCTTTGTATTGTAATTTAGGAGCTCTCTATCTGAGAATGTCAAAAGTCAAGGACGCTGAAGGCGCATGTAAAAATGCTATGTCAATAGGAAAGAAAAATAATGACCGCTTGTTCATGGCAATGGCCAACAATTGTCTCGGTAAGATAGAAGAAATCAGAATGAAGGAGAACTTAGTTAAGCAGTAGAGTGACTGGATCTAAAGCTTCATTTTCTGAATCAAAAGCTTCAGATATTATCGACTGCAAAAAGATCTAGCAAAACAGCCGTACAAGTTTCAATCTATTGGGCTCGCGTAATCACAGATTGTTTATAACTGCGTCATACTGTTCAAGCATAATAACCAATCAGAAGTAGTTTTGTGCAAGAGCGTTACCGATGATTGTCTATAGTCCGTTTCGTTTCATGCAAGCTTTTCATTGACGTGTCTCCACAGCATCAGCCCTTATTTTGACGAACCTCCAGCTTGTTGATTGATTGATTTGAGGTTTAACGTCCCCGTCAACACTATTTATGTTATTTTGGGGACGTTGCTTCTAATTATGTGAGACTTTTACCCGACACTAAGATGAAATGACAACTCAAGCCCTGTCGCCCAATGAAACCTAAGCCAATGCATTGGGCCGTCTGGCCTGGGCAGGCTTAGCCTTCTAAGCGGTTTACCAGTACTCGTGTGTGGTCAGTTTTACCTCTGCGTGACAACATCACACAGCCCATTTTTTTTTCTCCAAGCCCCGATGGGCGGTGCGAACTGTCGCTTGTTGTCACCATGTATTATGGACAAAGGGGGAATTAGCCGTTGAATTTCTCCGCGGGCAGAAAACTCAGTTTGCTTATTGGAGTATACGGTATTTCATACGCAAATGTTGTTTGATTTGAGATTAATCGCCCCCGTCAACACTATGTAGGTCATTCTGAGACGTTGCTTCCAATTTTGTGTGACTTTTACCTCGACATTGAGATGGAATGACATCTCAATACCTGCCACCCAATGAAACTAAGAGGGTGTACATGCATGGACGGTCCAACACGCATCACTTTGTCTTGACAGGCTAAGATCCTCTTAGCTGTTCCAGTACTCGTTTGCGGTCGGTTTTAGCTCTGCGTGGAAGCATCATGCAGCCCATCTATTTCATTAAGCCCGGTGCCACCCCAACACCGCAAATATTGTGGGTGGGGCCAGCAATATAGATACGGTTTTTTATTTTTTTTTTCACGAGGCCGTGCATTCATATGACAATAATGGAAATATGTGTTTAAATCCAGAGGAACTGGTTAGAAAAGACAACTGTGCTATACACCTTTTTTGATTGTTTAGCGGTTTAAAGTCCCCTTCAACACTGTGTAGGTCATTTTTGAGACGTAGTTTCAAATATTGTGAGACTGTTCCGAGTCGGACAGATTATGGTTGTAATGTTGGAGGAAGCAGGAACTGAATACGTGTTCACGCCTGTTTTCGCGCCCACATTAAACCCTGTGGAATTGTGTTTTCAGTACACCAAAAAACTTCTTCACACAAGCGAACTTCGAGCTGCGGTTAAAGACAACCTTCAGTATGCTATTATGACTGCGGTAAACAGAGGTACATCTTCAGATTGTGCTGGATAGCAGATATAAACAATGACACTATCGGGACCTGGAGAAATAGATTGGGCTGCACGATGCTTCCGCGCAGAGCTGTAACCGACCGAATTGAGTACTGGTAAACAGTTAAGGTCTTAGCCTGCCCAGGAAAAGTGATGCGAGTCGGACCTCTCCTTAAACCCTAACGGTTTTTATGGGCAGTAGGGCGTGATTTGTCATTTCATCTCAATGTCGGGTAAAAGTCCCACAACATCGGAAGCAACGTCTCCAAAATGACCTTTACAGTGTTGACGGGGACGTTAAACCTCAAATCAAACAAACACTATGCCCAAGTGATTAACCGGGCCTTCCTGGCCTGATGGGTAAAGGCGCTGACTCTTAATCTTTGGGTCTCTAACCGCTGTGATTCGAGCCCCACTCGGATCACATGTGAAACGCCAAGTTCTGCAACGGAAGGTCAGGTGTCTTCTCCGAGTACTCCAGTTTTCGCCCGACTCTGATTTAGGATCGCCCCGATATGTGAAATGATTTTTAAAGGTCCGTAAAAGCAGAACAAAAATATCCAAGAGGTAATGGTTAAAAATGTGGCATGCATTTTAGCGGGATTTGGTCCATATAGATATTTAAGCTCACACGTTCTCATTTAGGCTTCCCATCTATTTTGCTTTTCATAATTTTTGTATCTAGCAACACATACGAATGCACATCTGTCGCACTGAATTCGGTAAAGTTACCCTCATGATCGAGTAGCCAACACTTAACGTCCGGCTTCGGTAGCTCAGTCGGATGCGCGTCTGACTGGCGATCAGGACGACGCGGGTTCGATACCTGTCGGTGCCGTTGAGATTGATCATGGAATCTTTTCTACGGTCATTCTCTCCATTCCGATGATTCAAGAAGAGCAGTTGCCAGTTTTTGGCGCACTGGTTAACCGCTTACGTATAATCCTGAGAGAGATTTTTGCTTATCTGGTTTTAAGTACATATATTAAAGACCTACCTTGGCGAGGTACCCTCCGTTACTTTGATATTAATTCTCAATGAGTCAGTGCTCCCACAAGACTCACAACTTTGTGATAGTTACGTTCTGTAAGTTCTGTGTACTCGTTTTCCAAATCCAGGAAAGAAACTCTCAAGAGTTTGAAACTTACACCTCTTGCAAAAAGTTGCAAAATTCAGTATACGTCATGCTGTATGAATTCCCCATTGACGCTTCAATTAAGGAGCAACGGGTGTCCCCTCTGAACTCCATGTGGACCTTAAATGTCAACGAGATCTTCTGGGACCATTTTAGATGCCATCACTGATAGCAGATGCCTAACGAGTTGTGATTTAAAGAAATATTCCGCGCTTGTGCCCGTGCAGAGGCCTAAAAGACACTTTTATATGGGCTCATGGGTACGACGGATAGATTGAAACACCCGCTATATGTAAACTAGGCCTGTGATTTGTTAAAAAAATGTCAGAAACCAATTTAAGCAACTGACCAGGATTCTGATAAGAGGGTAGTTCCCGCCATATGTAAATTAGAACTAAACGTAAGAAAATAACTGATAAAATTTCAAGTGTTCCACCATGTTTTATTGAAGGACCCATTAACGTATAACCATGATTGATATGTTGTTGCAAGATGAAACGTAGGTCATAAAGATTATCATGTTACGATCTCGAAATGGTCAATGAAACTGTGAAACTACTTTGCAGTTTAACCAAGGCAGAAAATTGCCTCACATTTGCTCCTAACAATAACAGAATGTGGGAATTCAAAAGAGCCGCCTAGTCTTCGTCTTCCATGAAATGGTCAGAATGTGAGTGTGAACTAGTTCGCCATACTTCTAGTTAAGGTACCTGAAGCTTTCAGCTTGCTTTGACCAAACAATGGAGTTAGGACTACGCTCGTACTTATGGTTTTGTCAGTGACGGAGAATCTGATTTTCCTCTACGCTCAATGCCATGACTATGCTGTCCGTCATACATGCTGTCTCCTTAATAGCAAGACAGAAGCCTCCGTGGTACAGTGGTTATGCTACTCGCCTTGTAAACCAGGGGTCGCAGGATCGATCCCGGGGCTTCTCCAGACTTTCGGATGAGTCTTTAAACCGAGGCCCCGTCGCCGTATGACCTTAGCTGTTGGTGAGATGTTAAACTCAAACATTCACTCACTCTTTTAGCAAGATACAGAGTGCTCATTCGTTGATTGTCTTGTCTCGACAGAAGACTGTAACAAAGCCATCGACTGAGAGAGAGAGAGAGAGAGAGAGAGAGAGAGAGAGAGAGAGAGAGAGAGTCATTAGAACACTTGCTAAGATTTTCAAGTTCGGTTTGTATGGCTCTTTCAGCCGGATGCGTGGCAACAGTGTATGCCAAAATTAATCTCAAAACTTTTCTGAATGGTATTTCATCAACATGCTGATGAAAAATCAAGGCATTGAATACCGGTGGGTCGATTGTCTCCGAGTGTAGGCTGGGAAAATAGTCCTGGACATAAAAGGTTTTGTTTATGCCTTAAATTCAAGTTTTTTAGCAAAATGTGTAGACCTTGATCAGACGCTGCGTTTTGCGTCGTCTGATCCTTAATTCCTGTACTGTAAGCAAAGAGTCCAGACCCTGATAAGACGTCGTGTTCTGTGGCGTCTGAGTTGGGTCTACGACATTTGTCAAGCCCGACCCATGGTTCCTGTCCAGATTCTATAGATAACCTACTGCGATAAAATTAGCGCTACTGTTTTCTGTAAATAAGTTATATGGGTTTCATGCAAATCAGTGATAGTCACATGAACTTCAGCACTGAAGCGTTTTATGCTTAGTTACTTTGGGTCGATTGCCAAACAATCGACCCATAAAGTTGTTGGTGCTTGAAAGGTCCATGTCTGATTATAGCCTGCGCACAATGCCGATCTTGTCAGAGCTTTTGATGCTCGTGTATATCAACAGAGAGCTTTTGTGGTTTCTGTCCGTGGCTTTAAAGCTGGCGATAGCTGATAAAACATAAATTTACACATTCATCGCCATACTCATTTTCAGATTTAAACTTCATATACTAAGGCCCCGCCCGTCGGGGCTTGGAGAAATAGATTGAGCGGCATAATCTGAAACCGACCGTAAACCGCTGACCATTCCTATTTATCGCTCTCGTCGCGTTTATGAAACAGACTTTAATGACTGTTGTAAATTTCCGTCCAAAAATACCCCCATTCACACACGGCTCACGTCACAATTTGACATGTCAAGTTTGCGCTAGGATCGATCGATTTGCTAAATCTTTCCGCAATGCATAGTAAGGAGGGCTAACAAGGATAATTTTCCTACTTTCCTGAGAAAATCTACATCTGAACATGTCGTCTGCTTATGTCGTCTGCTGAATCTTCTTGCAAACTTTTTAAAAATGTTTTTCATACAGGCAAACAGTGTGGGCCCAGATCAGACTGCTCCTACAGGAGCAGTCTGATCTGGATCCACACTGTTTGCAAAAAAGTACTTTTAAGGTAACCAGCAGACGGCAAAGCATCTGACAATTGTCGTGATTGGCATTTTATGGGTTAAAATATGTTGAGTACTTGTTAGACTTGCCTGCATGAATACCATACACAAAATTTTCATTCTAATTCACTGATGTAATCAATTTATCCTTTAGCTTGAGGCTAAGGGACACAGTTCAAAACTAATGATGTCATTTGTTAACGGTTAAAAAAACTTCTTTCATTTGATACCACGTGAGCATGTCCATCAAATGAACACCACCCTAAACCCCACTTTATATTGAGAAAACTGGGGTTTACGTGGGTATACATTATTTTTCTGATTTCTGTTCCTAGAGAAGCCTCCGTGGTGTAGTGGATACGCTACTCCCCTTGTAAACCAGGATATGATCCTGGGCTTCTCCAGACTTTCGGATGAGTCTTTAAACCGAGGTCCCATCTCCGTATGACCTAAGCTGTTGGTGGAACGTAAAACTCAAACACTCACTCACTCTGTTCCTAGAAATAGGTTGTGGGTACTCATCGAGGCGATTCTAACAAGTACCCACAACCTATGTTAGCAGTGTAAATAAGAAAAATATCACAGATTTTCGACAGTATATCGCATAATCAGACGTCACATTACACATGGAAGTGCATTAGAATATTCTTTATACTATAATGTTATTAATCAAGTAATTTCATATTGGCCCAGTTACAGGTCCGAGGTCTGCTGTTTAGGCCCTAGGTCTGCTTTATTGACCTGAGGCAGAACGTTGAGGCCAATACACCTGACCAAGGACCTGTAACTTGGCCAATACGAAAAAACTTGATTAATGACAATTTTATTAACTGACACAATTAAAAAGATGATTATTGAGTTTTGACCTGGTGTTAATACGGATGACCTCAGATTAATACAGGATAGTCAAATACTGGTAATACTATGCTAGAATGCAGGGAAAATTGTTCACTGCACAGCCTGTACATGGAACTTATAGCCATTTCACAACGTAGATTGTATAGAAAATGACGAGTTCAATGACTATGGACAGTTGACAATCCTGGAGAAAAGAAAAGTTGAAATTTTGGTAAAAACATATACATGTACATTTGTATAAAAATGCATTATCTTATTGAAGAAATTCGAAAATAAAAAGTGCAGTTATGTTCTTACTGTCCTTGCTACAAAGTTGTCTCCGCAACTCCTTAGTTTTCAAGATCATACTATTTACATGTATGCTACTCACAAAATAGGTCTTAGTTTGTTTGTTTGTTTGATTTGTGGTTTTACGTCCTCGTCAACACTATATATGTCATTTTGGAGACATTGTTTTCAATTTTATGGGACTTTTACCCGACATTGAGATGAAATGACATCTCAAGCCCTGCCCCCCAAATGAAATCAATAGGGTTTGTATGCATGGACAGTCCAACTCGCACCACTTTGCCTGGGCATGCTTAGGATTTCTAAGCAGTTTACCAGTACTCTTGTGCGGTCAGTTTCAGCTCTGTGTGGAAGCATCATCCATTTCTTCAAGGCAGGGGACGGTCAGAATAAGTCTAAATGCATTAGAGACAAAACTTAGAGACATGTTACCTTCAGGGAAGATGGCTTTAACCGATGTTTGAGTTTTACATCCTTCCAAGAACTTCGGTCATAATTATTAAGACTGTACCTTAATTGAAGCAAATGGATACATCTGGCTGATTTTTCCCCACCAATTTTCAAAGGGAGACAACTTTTGGGACTTCCTGTTCGCTTTTCCATAAGCCCTGTCCCACTGAAAAAGGGGTCTACTCTTCTAATCCTTTAACCAATTTTGTACCAGAAACCCGAAACAGGTAATTAGCGCAAAACACGGCATCTGATCAGGACCTACACTGTTTGCAAAAAGTTCAGCCATTTCCCAAATAAATTTTAAAGACAACCTGTCATCCCTAAATTTTGAAATGGACTCCTGTCATATATTAGGAGGAAGTTTCCATTTGGTACAAAAATGTTTAAGCATTGACCCAATTGACATAGGAGATAAAAGTACTTGTGCAGGAGTTGCCTCCCATAAAGATGTATCCATTCCCTTTAAAGACTCATCCAAATGTCTTGAGAAGCCCAGAATTGAACCTACAACCCTTGGTTTATAGCTAAACCACTACAGCACGGAGGCTTCTTTAATGGGCTATAAAACTCCAAACAAAAGTCAAAAGTTAATATAGTAATTGAACCAGTGTTTGCAAACAGCATTCGTCATCTCACCAGAGCAGTCACTGTTTACGGTACTCCCAAAATGCCTATAGAAACATCAGAAAAAAAAAAAACAACTAGAACTGTGGATATACCATAATGATCCTAAGTATTGGGACAGACAGCTAAACAAACAGTGTAGACCCAGATCAGACT